>CM053515.1:86501485-86649142 GCA_028627145.1 Eidolon dupreanum
GGAGGGGGAGGGGGAGGGGGAGGGGGAAGGGGAGGGGGAGGGGTGGAGGGAGGAGAGAGGACGAGGGGGGAGGAGGGGTGAGGGGGGAGGAGGAAGGGGCGCCAGCGGCGGGCGGGATCCTGCGAGGCGCGTGAAGCCTAGCTGGCGCCTCATCCGCGACCAAACGCTGGCGGGCGCGGAGTTTCTCACGACCAGCCGAGCCAGCCTCAGTAAGTAGTCGCCTCGGGGAGCGCGGAGCAGAACCGAAAAAGTTAGCGCCGTTGCTGCCGCCGCTTTGTTCTCGGGGCCCGTCGGGTGCGGCGACCGCGGCCCCTCCCCCACCCTCCCGCACGCGGCGGTGGCGGCGGGACGCGGACCCCGCTCCCGGCTGGGCGGCGGCTGCGGGGCCGGGCGGGAAGTTGGCGGAGCGCTCGGTGGGAGGCGCGGATAGGGGGCGCCGCGGCGATCGGGGGCTCTGGCGTGGCCGCCGGATGGGGCCAAGTTCCGGCGTGGGCGCGGAGGCCAACTTGGATCGCGCTCCGCGGGCGACCACCGCGCCCGGTCCCTTCGGTCACGATCTGTTACTGGGTGCCCAAACTAGCTCTACACGCCATGCTCGCGGCACTCACACTGCCGAATTGTGGATGAGCTCTTTTCTCTTCATGACTTTACGGTGTACCCGTCTGAAAAGGGTGAGTAAATGGTGTTTAGAGAACGTAAGCCCCCACCCCAGTTTCCTGACCGTTTAGTTTTGCAAGTTGGCAGCGTTGCTCCCAGTTCTCACCCCCGGGAGGTTTTTCTTAAGATGAAACACGAGGAGTGCGACTTTTTCTTTGAGCAATAAAAATAACCACATAGTACTCGGTTGCCGTTTGGATATTTTATTTGAAGTTATCGCAATCAGAAGCATAGGCCATGCCATCTGCAGGCACGAATGTAAATCAAGTGACAGGCATGTGTGAGACTTGCAGACTTTTCCATACACAGATTGATGGCTTGGACGTAACTGTCTTCAACCACACCCATCCCCACAGGAAATAAGACTATCAGTGTCATCTTTGATTAGGAAGGATAAGTTACACCCTAAACTACTACTTTGTACGATACAGCTTTAATGAGCTCTAGCCGCAAATGAAACAAGAACTTTTAAATACCGTAATTTGTGCTTGAAGATGTTACAGTATTGATTTTACACTGCTCCTACTTTGCACTTAATGCTGCAGTTCTTATATTTTTAGCGACCATGATTTTGCTTAGATCAAACTTACCAACTTCTAATGCAGTGAGAGCCAGAAGTACCTATGGATTCGCTGTGAAAGGCATTCATAAAGTTCCCCTAGATCTAGCTAGTTTTACTTGATAAAGGAGCCCTTTCCTGTTAGGATATGAATTGAGAACAAGCTTGGACATTCACACAAAAAGCAGTTACAGGTTTTAATAAAAGTATTTAAAACATGTCACAAAGAAGTTAGATTTTGCTTCAGTAGATAATGTAGACGAGGTAAGCCTGATAGATGAGCCTGGAGCTTGGAGTATTTGACCCAGAGCTGCCCACTAAGAAGGGCCTGATACCCTCCTAGGCAAGGAGGACCCACCTTGCCCTAAAAGCTTACTCCATGGGCTTCTGGAAGTAAAGGCACAATTTCAGTAAAAATAAAAAAGTATTTGACAAGCCAGTTTCCACCCTAGGTTCTATAATTTGGTATATAGCACTTAACTTTTTAGATGACTCATTCAAGAATGTAGAGTGGTTCATATCTTGAAACTAATTTTTTAAGCACCTCAAGTAGTAGTGAGTCTTTTAAATACACAAATTTTATAAGCTTTCAGTTTCATCAGATGACCTCTTTAAATAGAAATTTCTCTCAGTGGACTGTTTTTAATTTAAACACAATGCCACACTCAAAGGAACTTAATCAAGTTTTTGGACATTAAATTATAAAAATTATATAAGAATTGAGAAAACCACATAGAGAAAAAAATGGCATTTAAATGCACATTTCTTAAGGGACATTTTGTTTTTATTTTTAAAAAGACATTTTAAAGTTGCTGAAAATATTACCATATTGGAGTTAATTGTTCATTTATAAAAGAAACTGCTTTTACTGAGCTTGATGTGTAGGGAAAGTGTTTGCTAGTACAAGTTTTAGTTTGACTTAATAATCATGCTTATGATTCACAATTATGTAATTCAAATTGAACTTGTATGTGCGCCCTTTTGGAGCAGTTGTCTCAGTGAAAAGAACTTGAGATAATGTACTTAGGAGATATTTTAATTTTAATTTCAGTGTAGAAAAAAGTTGTCTCCACTTGCATGGTTAGTTTACAGTGGCAGTATGTGAGAAATTGCTCGTTGGCTATTAGCCAGTCAGATTTCTAAGATACCACTGGTGCAAAGAGAAGTGATGAAGATCCTTCAAGCCCAACATGGATTCATACATCATTGCCAGACTGGCAGTCCGTAATCTTATTACCGGATAAACATTTCAGTGCCTGGGCAGAGAGCAGACCTGGTGTGCTCTCTTTGCTCTCTCTGACAGTGGAAGGACAGATTCAAATAACCCAGGTCCAGATGAGCAGAATTTTAGCAGCAACGATTTAGTCAAATCTGAGCTCTTAGGGGGAAAAAGTATTATATTAATCTAAGGTAACAGTAACATTTTTGAAAATACATAAATAGATGTAGGGATTACTACAAACTGCTTTTAAAAACTAACAACAAAGTTATTTGAATTTTTTAATACAATATTCAGTGTAAACAATGTCAAAATTATTAAATAAAGTCAGGTCGGGATCAAGGCAAAATAGGCATTAATTTCAGAACACCGGTCAGTATTGTACTGAAAAAGGCCACGTGCTTTTTACATGTTGAAAGAATACATGTACTTATCAACAGGAGAAAAAGAAGATCCTCCATTCATTAACATTCCTAGTACACAAAACTAAATTGAACCAGGAAAACCCATTACTGGTAGAGTGTTTGTAAATACTATGCTTTTCTGAATAGAAAAAGCATTTTACCTTTACACTTTAGCCTTTACTGAAGTACAAAAAGAATACAGGCTACACCGAATAATGAGCTTGCTTTTGAAGTATTTGTTTTGTCTTTCTGGAATGCTCTTTGCCTCTCTTTCTGCTTCCCTGACTCATAATATCCTTTAGGTCTCAGCTTAAATACCACTTCCTTAAAGGTGTACCTTGCCTGAGACCCCAGTTGAAATAAGGTCCTTTTGGTATTTTACTGTTACATCATTTTTTATACTTAATTACCTTGCTTTTTTTGTGAGTATCTTTAATGTGAATGTCCCACATCACACTGTAAGCTCCAGAGAGCAGTAGCCATATCTGTTTTGGTCACTGCTGTATGACCCCAGTGCCCCTCATAACAGTCTGGCAAATAATAGGTACTCAGTCAATATTTGTTGAATGAAATGCTGCCATTAGAGCTTCTTCTGATTAGAGGCTTTGCTGAGATAGAGGTAATGTACAAATAGGGGGAGATGAGGGAGAGGGAGAGAAAGGTAGATCAACTTATGATGTTACCAGGAGGTAACCCTCAGTTAAGTACCCTAACCTCCATGCCTTGTTTTACCTTGTCTATAATAACAGGGCAGGTTGTGCCCAAGATATCCTATCTTTTGATTCCATTCAACAGTGGTGACAGATTATATGACCTCATTTGAATGGAATATGTGACAGATAAAAGAATATTCGAGGTGTTCCAAATAAAAGTATTAGAAATGCTTGCCAACTCATAGTTGTTAGAAACAAATATATCTAATTGATGTACAGTTTATAAATTAGTAAGATGTACTGTTGTCTCACTTTTCTAATTGAAGCATAAAGCCAAAATAGAGCTTTTAGATTTTTTGATATTTAGTTTTAATGTTTTGCACCCTACATCTTGTTGCATCTTACAAAACAAATCAGAGTTCTGTGAAACAAAACAAGGGGAGGAAAAACAGATGGGGTGAGTGGGCAGAAGCTAATATGACAGCTCACTTAATTTATTTGTGTTAATGCTGAAGCTTAAAAATAATTTTTGTTCAAAAGTATAACATTTATATAGTTTATTAATAGTTGTCAGTACTGATAAATTAGTCAATCGTATTACTAAACAGTTACTGTTATTTGGTTAATCTTAACAGGTATAATAAAATGGAAATTTAGTGGAAAGACATCTATCAAAAATAGATTATTTTTATTATTGAACATAGCAGTACCTTGCATTTTGTAGTATTTGAGCTGCACATCCATAGATATTTTACTATTTATATTACTTGCTCAGCTTTTTGAAAGGACTCTAGTCAGGTATGTTAAGGAGCTCATTACTTCACGAGAAAGCCTGTTCTGTTGCTGGTTGTTGGGAATGGGATGAAATAGTAGAAAGAACATGGTGTTTGGACTCAGGGAAACTTGTTTGAATCTCAGTTCCATTGCGTATTAGCTGAGTAGTTGTGGACAAGCAACAGCTTCTCTGAAACTCTGGTTCCTTTTCTGTGGAATAGAATTAAACAAATCTAGGGTTGTTGAAGTATCTCTCAGTTGAGTCGAAGTGTATCTCAGTTGATTATTTAGCAGAAAGCAGGAACTTATTTGTTAATTCCTTCGTCTAATTACTATGAAAATTGGTAGAACTTACTGAGCACTTACTGTAAGCTGGGTACTATGTTGTAGCTCAGTCCTAACAACAACCTGTGAGGTAAGAGGTAAGTAATACTGTTATCTTCATTTTGCTTCTACCCTCTGCAGTGATGCCGAATAAAACCAATCATTCTCTTAACACCTTTTCAAATATTTGAAGACCATTATTCTATTTGGTTTGGTTAAGCATATATTTGTCACATGGCATTGTTTCCACTGTTATCTGGATGTATACTCTTATTTTAAAAAATCAATATGGCTCTTAAAAATGCACAGTAGAAATGAATACAGTTGTAATGTAGGATGACTGGCAACAGTATGCAGATTGATTTTGGTGTATTCTCAGTGTCTTGAGGTTTAGGTTTGCATTAGTTCTTTTTTTTTAAATTTATTAATTAATTTTTTATAGTGACATTGGTTACTGAAATCCAATAAGTTTCAGCTGTACACCTTAATAGTAAGCATATATATATTTACACTGTGTGTTCACCTCACATAGTTAGAGTTCTTTCTGTCACCACATATTTGACTCCCTTTACCCCATCTACCTCCCCCCTCTTCCCACCTCCTACCCTCTGGTAACCACTAATATGTAGTCCATGTCCATGAGTCTCTGTCCTGTTTATTTGTTGCTTTTAGGTTTACAGCATTAGTTCTTTTAGTCACCCATGATATTAGCAGCTTCTATTAAACTCTTGGGTTTATAACTCCTTCTAAGTCAGCATTTCTCCATTTCTATATTGCACGTTTAAGTTTTTGAAACTAAATGCAGAGCTTTACATTCATCCTTATTACATTTCACTTTAATTTTAGTTTATTTTCCCCAGATTGTACAATCTCAGAATTTTATAAGCATACCTTCCATGTTCATTCATTTGTTTGTTTTTCATTATCTGGAGAATACTTTATTAGTTTCTGTAAGCAAACCCATGTTTGCTTACATATTTAATACAGGCCGTTACCCCTGTACAAGTGGGAAAAAAATGATACTTAAGGTTTCTAGACCAATATGGCTATTTATTTCTGTATAATGCCAATCTGGCACAGCACAACTGGGATACTTTTTCCAAAGTCAACAGCACAGCTAAAGTTTCCAAAAATGCAAATCGTGTGTGTGTGTGTGTGTGTGTGTGTGTGTGTGTAAAGACCAATAGCAGTAAGTTATGCATCAATAGCAATAACAGTTTTTCCAGGGTCTACAATCATCTGAACAAAATTATAGAGACATCTAGCACACGTTGTTAAAAAACACACACACACAAAGGAAAACAAAACAAAATCCCAGAAAGTAGCAAAGTTCTGTTGATGTTGTGGTACCTAGCACCATTTTTTTAAATTAGCTTTTCAGTCATCATCCGGAAGGAAAACATTATCGAATAATGTTATTAAAAACAGCTCTGATAAAGCACAGTCACTACTACTACGTATCATAAAGCAGGTACAAGATATTTTACATTCACAGAGGTATAATACAGTACTGTCCCACATCTGTAATACTAGAGGATACAGTTCTAGGTATTCATGTCTTCCATGTTTTTATATTATAAGTAAAAAAAGGCAATATAAGGCCAAGGACAAACTTTCAAGGCACTCTCTAAAGACTTCTTTCATCTAAATTGATATAAAGCAGCAAACTTACCCAACTCACACTCAAACAATATATTTATAAAAGTAGCATGGAAAACCATCTTGAATACTGTTTTGGCCAGAATACACTTTTGTGTGGTCTTGAGTGAGGGTCTTTAATCTCTAACCCTTTCTTTTCTCAACCGTAAAATGGGTGGTTATGAGGATTAAATGAGGTAATACCTGTAAAGTGCTTAGAATAGTGTCTGGCAGATAGAGCTCAGTGACTCTGAGCTATTATTACTTCTTTCATCTAAGAAGTCTAATAATCATTCTTTTCCAGCATGTAAATGCAGTTGACATCTAGTGATCATTCTTTCCTAGGTGTTCAAAAACCATTTGCTTTCATACATAATCTATTCTCATAGTTGACTAAGGATTAATATTAAGTTTATATGTCTGTAGTTTCTGAAACCTGCTTCTGCACTCCTCCAGCTCACAAAACTTAAAGCAACTCTGACCCATCTCCAAGTCATGATTAATTCTCTCTTTCTGCACTTTCTCCAATATTATAGCAGTTAGCTTTGTGATTACACTTGCATGTTTTGTTAGCAATATGGAATGGATTGCATCTGGACCTAAAGACTTGCACTCATATAAAGTTGTTTTAGTCTCTCTTATTCACCAGGCTCAAGTTTCAGTTCTCAATACTCTTCTACAGCTTTAGTTGAAAAACTGAGAGAAGATCAACAAAATACGTGTCCAGCAATTCGACCTTCTCTTCATGCTCCCTCAACCTTAACAACATCCTCTCTGAGTAGTGATTCTCTCAGTTCCTTATTCTCTTTGAGAAATAGCAGGTTGTATGAAACTTGAGTCTTAATGTCTCCCACCTCTTAATAGCCATGTGATTCTTGCAAGTTGTTTTTTCTGCTTGTGCTTCAGTTTTCTCATCTGAAAAAATGATATTGTTTGCCCTGTCACCTTCCAAAGAGATGTTGTGAAATAAAGTATTTGAAACATTTATAAAGTTTAAGTGCTGTACAGTATAAGGTGGGATAATAATCATTTATTTGAATGTAGCAATAAAAGCTTTTGTTAACTTTAAGCAATTTTTTTCCTAAACCTTAGTTTTTCCTGAGCTTTCTCATTCCTGATACTATATCTATATGTTTTTGCTCTTTTAAGTTCATCCTAATTTATTTAGCCCCATTAATTATTCTCCTGAGAGTCATTCTGCAACCACACTGGATGCTTCACTCTTTTTCATCAGTGGAATTGTTTACAAGTGTTTAAGTGGAATTTAAGAAGAACCCTTTCTTGTGAGGCATTTCACTTAGCCATGGTGGCAAGGTGGCGGTCATACATTTTCCTTCTTTCTTTTTTTTTTTTACATTTTAAATTGTTCTTTTATAAAATGTGATACATATGTAACTATGCCTACTGTTCTATTTTTTACTTTTAGAAATCCCCTATGATGAGATAACTTTCTCCTGTGTTCTGTCATAAGTATGTTTTTCATGTTTCTCATTGGCCTGGCCATATAGCTATGTATAGTATATCCCTGCCTGCTTCTTAGCCTTCTGAAAGAAATCTGTCAAAGAGCAAGTCAGGAATCATATTTTGACAGAATTAGACTTTTAATATAAAAAAGAATACTCTTAATTTGTCCGTGTTAGGGCAGTATTTTACATCTTTAGTATACTGAGTAGTGTGTATTTTATTTCTATGACAATGTCAGTTTTACTTTTTTTGGTCTCTTCTGTTTTTCTTTGTTTTTGTCATAACTCAGTTGTGTGCTTATAGAATAAAAGTGTTTGATATTCAAGTTTCAGATGGTAGGAGAACTGGGTTTTTTGTTTGTTTCTTTTTGTTTTTGAGCAAGAGGCTCTCCCTGGAATTATACACACAGTTAAAAAAAATGGTAACTGAACCAAAAAAACATGGCTACCCATTCGGATTTTTTGGTAAATTATACAACCAAAAAGTGTCATTTAAAAAATTATAAGGATTCTTGCATCTTAAAAATAATGTCAAGTGAATATAAAGTAATAAAAGTTCTTTAAAAATTTCTTTCAGGCTAACTGCATCTCAGAAACAATCACCTTTTCTCAATGGACCCATTCATCAAATGAGATATGCCTGTACTATTTTTTAAAGTTTTGTACTTCATAATGGAAAAAATTTACTCCTCAAAATGAAAATGAGGACATTTGGAAAGGTGTTTTAAGGCGTGGACATTTGAGAAAGTGTCCTGTCAGTGAACCAAAGGATAAGCACTGAATCGCTTAATCCTAAATTTTTTTTTTTTAAACCAGGAGGATTTCATCTTGACAGAAGAACTTTTATTCAGTATGTATTTTCTGAAATTAAAAGAGAGAGACAAGAATAGACTTAAAAGAAAATAGATGAAAATGTTTAGTAAGTAAGCAATGTTGATTACTTTCTGATGAGAAAATTCAGTGATGTTAAATGCTTTCCAAACCTCCAGTTGAGGTCCTAAAGCCAAGACTTTTTTGATGGGACTGATTTTAAAGGAAGTAGGGCCTTTTGTGCATTCAACTGACAGTTGTAGAATTTGCAATCATCGGCATGAGTAGATTCAAAGAGGAAATAAAGAAGCTTTCAATTAAATTCAAAAGTACAGTCATTTTTTTACTGGTATAATTTGAAAAGCCTCTTCATAACCCTTGAAAAAGAATTGACAACTATTTTAAAAGATTAAAAAAAGGCAGATGTCTGCAAACAGTTCCCCTCCATCAGCCCAAAAGTCTGTATTACCTGCAATTCTTCCCGCTGTGCTTCCAACTCCTTCTCCGAGTTCAAGTCCGAAGACAGGACTTTCTGCTCGACTCTCTAATGGAAGCTTCAGTGCACCATCACTCACCAACTCCAGAGGATCAGTGCATACAATTTCATTTCTACTGCAAATTGGCCTTACACGGGAGAGTGTTACCATTGAAGCCCAGGAATTGTCTTTATCTGCTGTCAAGGATCTTGTGTGCTCCATTGTTTATCAAAAGGTACTGTGCAAGCTATTTACGTCAGTAGTTTTTCTAATTAATATTGTTTCTAATGCTTTTCTATGAATGGGACACACATTAATGAGTTAACACATATGGACCAATCATTTATATCCTAATTCTGAGCATTTTTAGAAAAGTCTTGATAGCTTATGAACCTAAAGTCTGAAATTTCAGAGTCTAACAACTGGAGCCTATATCCCAACTTTAAAATACTGCTTGTTCAATTGTCTTTTTAAGAGTAGGAAAATGAGTATAAGTCAAAAGAATTTAAGAAATCTCATTTGATTTCAAGAAAACAGGAGAGTATAAGGCATCAAAGTGGCTTAACAGAAGGCCTAGGACATAGCATCAGCCGTCCCAGGTTCATACCTTGGTCTTCTAGGTGCCCTGTGTCCTGCCCTCTTTTTTATTCTCTTTTTCTTCCCTTCAGATCCCGATTTCACCTAAACTGACATTTAACATGAAAGGACCACATTCTCTCTGTCTCTTAAAAGACAAGTAGATGAGTTTTGAATATGTGATAAAACATATGAAAATTTGAAAATTGAAGATGGTTTTGTTTTCCATCCACTCACCCCCTGCCCTGTACCATACAATGTTTTAAGGAACCTTAGCTGAGTATCTTTAATAATATTGATTTGATGGATGAACTGTTATATTCTCTTTTATCATAAAACTATGTATATGGGTAGTATGAACTGAGTAAATTTTGTTTATAATGAACTAAGCATATGTTTCAAGATTTTTTCAAACAAATTAATGTACTTTATGTTTTAAAAATTATATTAGTGAGGTGATATATTTGGATTTAGACTCTTCATTGTACCATTTTTTGTTTCAGTTTCTTACACCTTATTTGTTTGTCATTATAATCTGATATGGAAGTAATCAACAGTCCAAAAAATGCTCTGTGGTTTGAGAAAATGACCTATGCCTCCTATGTTTTAACAGTGATTTTTCTATTTAAATGTAGCCTAAAGTAAGATTAACTTTATTTTTGTAGATCTGTAGAACTGCAACTGTCTTTGAATATCTTTGCTTTTAATTTCCCTTTCATTAAATGTTACAGAGATTTTTCACAAATGTTTTTTCAACTAGGTTGTACCTAAAGGTAAGATTTTAACTTAAATACAGTTTGTAACTTTAGTGTTTCTTTTCTATTTGAGTCCAAAGAAACATAACCAGTATTGTGGTAGAGTTTTCAACCTTTGAAAATTTCATCTAGTTCTTTCTTTATACAGAGCATACTGATTTTCCACAGGATTATTTTAGAATTAATGTTACTTCATTAATATGGATGTGAGAAGTAGGTCAGATGGGTTAAACTCTTAGGAAACTAGATTAAAAATCATAATCCATCAAAAATTAGTGATACTATGGAAATAAACAGATATAGCTCAGAAAAAGATAATTCAGGGTAAACTTTATACACATAAAAAATAGTTTGATTAGTTATGGATATAGCCAGCATCAAATGAATATTATAGTGAATTGAATTTAAGTCAATATTAGAGTGATATGGGGATATATTTGGCAAAAACATGTAGCATATATATGACAAGAACGTATTCCACATTCCTTTTGACATGTGCTAGAATGTGCTAGAATGCTAACTGTTATTTAAGTGTAGTGCAAAAGAGTATTGAGCTTGGAATTAGATCAGCTCTATTATTATTATCGATTTACTATATAACTTTGGACAAGTGATTTCACTTTCCTGGATCACAGTTTCCAGATCTGTCAAATTGATATAGGTTAGGATGCTTTGAGTGTGCAATTCCAGCTGTGAAATTCTGAATCATTTAATCTAAATTTGAGTCTTCACTGCTAGAAACAGATACTAAGGAGAAAGGAGTTTCAAGGGATGACCTACTTCAAGTCTTAACTGGAAAGAAATCTTAAGGGAACCAGCTCAGATTCTGGGGTTTTGTAGAG
This sequence comes from Eidolon dupreanum, assembly GCA_028627145.1. NCBI lineage: Eukaryota > Metazoa > Chordata > Mammalia > Chiroptera > Pteropodidae > Eidolon > Eidolon dupreanum. Next base: position 86,512,636 of record CM053515.1, read on the forward strand.
AGGTTTCATGGATCCCTAACTCTTCTGGAAGATGGAAAACCCATGTTACAAGTTCTTTTTACTACATGTAGACAACTCCAGGTTATCTTCAAGGACTCTCATGGGCATACCTGCTTGTCTTATTTCTGTTTTCAGTCATTAAATACATTTATCTGAACCTTTTAAAGATAGGGTACCAGTTAAGTTTTAGGTAATAGAAAGATTAACCAGATTTTATCCCTTCCCTTAAAAAGCTTACAGTCTGGTGAGGGAAACATGTTCACCAGTGTAAAACATGAAAACTAGTAAGTGAAGTTAAAATGAAGATTGCTCTTCTCAGGTTAATAAAGGATGTGGAAAGCTTCGTACAGAAAGTAACATTCAATCTGATACTTAAAGAATGAGAATAATTTCAATAATTTGGGAGGTGAAGAATATTTCCTGGTGAAAGTTTCAGGAGAAGCAAAAATATGGTAGAGGGAAAGGGGAAGATTATGATGGGTACCATTGAATCCTCACGCAATTTGTGGTGCATCTCAAACTTTAATGTACGTGCATCATTTTGTGATTCTACTAAAATGTAGATTTTTGAATTAGTGGGTCTGGGGTGGGTCTGCATTTCTATCATGCTCTCAGGTGATGTTGATGCTCCTTTAACGGAAGGACTACACTGAGTTGAAAGTGAGTAGATGATATAATATAATCCCTGTTAAATAAACAAAGAAGAAACTGAATTCCAGAGACATTTAAATTATTTGCTGAAAGTCAGAATTCAAACGGAGGTCTGTTTTAGGTCAAAAACCTGTACACTCTTTCTATTACACCTTACTATCTCCCTCATGCCAAAGAAAAGTTTCACACTTGATTCTTCTAAGAGTGGCGATTTAATTAAGGTCTATGTGCAGCAAAGTGACATGATCAAATCTGTATTTTGGAAAACTAAAATATGGCAGTGAAGTGTGAGATAGTTGGGAGATCATATAGGAGGCCAGTGTAATGAAGACCTGAACTGATGGCAGTTGGAAAGTGATATATTTGAAGGGTATTGAGAAAGTACAGTTAGTAAAACTTCATATCCTATTGAATATAGAAGAGCAAAGGGTGAAAGATAGGCAGCCTGGATGACTGGATGGACGATGACGCTGCTAACCAAGGTAGAAAGAAAAGTCAAGTTTTCCTGGGGGATATAGAAGGACTGATTTTTATCAATCTTTATCTAATAAGATAGCATTCTGGTGTTCTAGAAATTTTTAAGATAGCCAAAGAAGTGTTCTTTCACTTAGAGATTTGGCCCAAGGCTATACATTGGGGCCTTAGTGTTCTACTATGACTCTTAAAATGGAATCATTGCTGGTCAGGAGTATCTTTCCCAACTCTGTTTTTCTGTAGAGAAACTAACAAGGTAGAAAAGTGATGAAAATATCTCTTAGTTTGGAGGACCCAAGGAGAGACTTCTAAAAGTTAGTGAAATAAGCCCAGAGGGCAACCCCACTTTTAAATTAGGAAAGACAGGCTACCAAACTGTAATTTTATTTTAACAATATTTTAGATATTTTAAAATGTATATTTAATCCACTAGTCATAATGCCAAATAAATAGTTCATCTATTTTATATTTTTGCTTTCCATTGTTACTGTGGTCACTATTCTATAGATTACATTGCCAGAACTTAATTATAACTGGAAGTTTATACTTTTTGATCACTTCTCCCATTTCTCTCATCTGCTACCCTCTGCCTCGTAACCACCAGTCTGTTTTCTATTTCTGTGAGTTTGGTTTTTTCAAATTCCACCTATATGTGTGATCATACAATATTTGTCTTTCTCTGCTTGACTTATTTCACTTAAGCATGATGCCCTTCAAGGTCCATCCATGTTGTCCCAAATGCCAAGATTTCCTTTTTAATGGCTGAATAATATTCCATTGTATGTATGTACATGTGTATACACATTTGCTTTATCCTATCCATTCATTCATCAGTGTACACTTGGGTTGTTTCCATGTCTTGATTATTGTAAATAATGCTGCAGTGAATTCAGAGGCACAGATATGTATTTGAGATAGAGATTTCTTTTCCTTTCGATATACACCCAGAAGAATTTCTAGATCATATGGCAGTTGTATATCTCTGTAATCAACAGATGATTTATAGTTGAGCTTTGCTTAAATCTTGGATGTGACCAAAAGTGGTCACTCTTTGAATTCAGTCCAACTTTATGACACATCCTGAGGTGGAATGGGTGGAGTTTCTTTTGTTGTTGTTGTTGTTGTTGTTGTTGTTGTTGTTAGCATAAGCCAAAAATTTAGCTTCCTTTTTGAAGATTTGAAATGCTTCCAATGTTTATATTACATTGAGGTTGGTGCTGTCTTACTTTTTGTTCTGTCTCAGGTGTTTTACACTCAACAGAGTTGTTCAAGGACACATTCTACCTGCTTTTACTGCTAAAAACATGATGCTACAAATCATCAGTGGTGGTAATTACTTCATTGATGAAACAATTTATAGTTGTCAGAGCTGCAAAGAAAGAAATGAGCCGATGAGCACTAGCATTCTCTTCCATCCTGTTTCATATGTCAGTCAAGCCTTGGTTGTGCCCAGCCTCTTCCCACTAGGAGTGTGGATTGTGCAAAAGGCCAAGTTCTTCAGGAAGACTCTGAAGTTTTCTCTCTCTGAAGACACCAATGAACTTTTTCCTTATTCATTGTAAGAATGTAGATTATGATTTTGGACTATTTTATTGGCAAATATTACAGCCCCATTATCTAAGCTTAATGTATCAGATTAATTTAGAGAACAGCTGTTCTCTACTGGGGTGATTTTTGACCCCCGGGGAATATTTGGCAATGTCCTGAGATGTTTTTGGTTGTCTCAGCTTGGGGGAGAGAGAGCACTGCTGGCATCTAGTGGATAGAGGGCAGGGATGCTGCTATAGTGCACAGGAGAGGGCCCCCTGCCCCCCAACAAAGAATTATCTGGACCAAAATGTCTGTAGTGCTAACCCATGAGTTAACTGATATAAAAGTACAATATCTGAAGTTTAGAGAAATTGAAATTTTCTGTTAGTACTGTTATAGGGTCTTATTAAATTAGCAACTATGAATATCCTCTAGTTATGAGTCCTAGCTTGAGAGCTTTAAAATAGGATTTCTAGTTTGGCTTGGATGTGTTTTAAGAATAGCACTCATTTTCCTTTATGAATATGTATATTGTTAAACAATAAATTACAATTTTAACCTATATGAATTGGATTCCTGTATCTTTATATTGGTTCATAAAGCAAATTTAACAAACAGAATCTCTGCCCTCTAGGCTTTTATAAATTGGAGGGAGTGTTTTTTATGCTGATAAAAGCCAAAGAACTAGTGGGACTGGCTATCATGAGAACCAAGAAAGCAGACAGATCTAAGCAGCAGGTAGAGCTGGGATTGAGCCAAGCAGAAACTGGCTGATCCGATCTCTGCTGGGATCTCTGCTAATACCAGAGAGTCAGATTACAAATGAGCAAATCAGAGTCGAGGGAATAGTCCAAAAGCTCACCCGTTTTACAGTGATTATTCATGCACAGATTCCCAATGTCAAAATTACATTAGCGTTTAAATCTGTACTATTTTTTGTTATTAATGTATGTTAAAGAAGTGAAATAATAATCTAAGAAAGAGGTAGCAGTGTTTTTAAATCAGAGACAGACCAAGGTGGATATTTATTCTGCCATTTTCTCGTTTTGCGATTATAGATACTTTTTAAGTCACTTAGATTTCTAATCTTGATCTTTGAAGCTAGGGTCATATCTACTTTGATTTAAAAATTATAGTAATTAAATTTAAAGCCCTTAATACAGCATTTGGAAAATAATTAGTTCCCCAAATAGTAATAGTCGTGGTTTTAAAATCCGTTTAAATCTGGAAAAATCATTGGTCCTAGAGTTTTTTTTTAATTTTAGTAAATACCAAAGCATGTATAACATTCTTTCAACTCGCTGACATTGCTTTACTCTTGCCTTTTGATTTTAGTATTTAGCATACGACAAACTATAAAAACTGGAGACGAGTGTTCATTTTATTAGAGAACTTGTGTTAGGAATTTTGAGGAAATTAAATGAAATAGCCTATGTTAAGTGCTTTTACTCAGTACCTAATGCATAATAACTATACTCGGTGAATGTTAGTTCCCAACCTTCTTGCTTTCAAATTGTCAGAAGGCTTAGAAATACCACTGTGATGCTACTGCTACTGTGTTAATTTGTTGAATGAACATAGTAGTTGTAATTGGGGTGAGAAAGGAAATTGGCAGACAACAATTCATTTTAAGCTATAATGATGTTTACTGAAAATGAAATTATTCTAAGTAAAGCTATCTGCTTTTAGCTGACTTAAAACATTTGTTTTTAGTTTTGACCATTTACATGACACTAGACCTGTAGACTCTTTGCTTATTTAAGAGTGTTTTTGGTCTATTTTTTGACTGAATACATTGTATCCGCAGACATGGGTTGGGTGTAATTTTCAGATCTTGCCAAAGTAGAGCAAAATCTCCAGCTGTATCTTTTGTTTTCTAGAAACCAGTTGTCATTCTGTTTTTTTTTTTTTTTTCCTGCCTTATTCTTTCTACTACAGCTGTGTTGCAGTGGCTGGGTGACACCCTACTCCTCACCCTACCCCTGCGTTTTTTTGTCTTGGCAAAACAGTATCAGGCAACTATAATCTGGAGGCTCAAACTGGACCTTTTAATTTATTTATCTATTTTTAATTCTGCTGGATATTCAGTTTAAGACCTTGGCTAGGGTAGAAAGTTCCAGAAAGTCTGAATTAAAGATAATCAGAACTAATAAAAATAAGGAAGAAGTAATATGAAAAAAGATTGCTCTGGCTTGTGTCTAAGAGCAATGGCAAATGTTAAATGAAGTGGCTCCTCTGGTATGTCATATCCAGAAAATTCTGGGTTACACATTAATGATGACAGTTCAGAATAAATTCAGAGTCCACGATGAGTAATTTCTCTAGTGCCTTCAATCTGTATATAGAAACAGAGTCACTGAAATTTTCTCTTCAGTTGAATACTTTTCTAAAAATTGATGTTAAATTAATATTATATCTGTATCTTATAAATACATTGGTGTTAAATTAGTTACCTTTGCTCAATAGTCAGCAACTTTTTCCAGTAAGTGCCTGTGAAATACTAAGTTCTAAGTGCTTGGGATTTAGTAGAGAACATGAAAAGATAATGCCTTTACCCTTGTAGAGCTTGTTTACTTATGATCTGATTATTAGACAGATGTACTGTGAAGATTTATTTGATGTCAGATTTAAAAATGACTTTTAGTATTCAACTTCTAAAAATAAGTGGCTATAAAGAAGCTGTGCTGCTGAGAATGCTCCATATCTTGACCTGGGCTGTGGTTGTGTGTGTGTGTGTGTGTGTGTGTATAGTTATCTATCTACTAAGATTTACTCATACTTCAATTAAAAATGTTTTTTTTTAAAGTAAACTAAATGTACATTAAAACTATTTGAGGTTTCCCATTGTACTTAGAATAAAACCTATACTCCTTTTTAAAGTGTATAGTGATAAATTATTTGTTCACATAATGTTAAATTTTGAAGCTACTTTGGTAACATAAAAATTGTATTTGGCCACCTAGAATTGAAAACTTGAAAACTTCTACCTCATCTAACATTTTATTAACAGAATTTTAATGACATGAACTTTGTAAGCTGTTCACATAGAAAAGAACTTGGAATTTTATTTGGAAGTATTGGAACCTTTTACTTATAACAATGTTTAAGTAAATGCCATAAAAAGTAACTTCTATAAAATGGTTATCAAAGGATAAGATGATCTGTTTTTTTTTATTCTTGAAACCATCTTTAATGCAAAAAGCAAAGAGTTGGAAGTGGGCAAAGAGAGCCTATATGAGATGGGAATTTGATAACTTTATGATGAAATTCTATTAATTTTCCATATGGACTGGGAAAAGACTTCATTTTGCACAGTCAGGAGGAGTCATTGGCACACACTGTAGAAAGCAAATCCTGAAAAGCCTGGGAGGATTTGGAAAGGGACCAAATGAAAGACTTATTTTGCTTCTGTCTTGCTAGCTCTTCTGGTTCTTTCATTTCCTCTTTCTTCTTTTAACCAAGGCTTAGGTAGGTTAAGAAAGGAAATATGGGCATGTCTAATTTTAAGTGTATAGTGATACACATTTTCCAGTCTTTCTATACTCTTGACTCTCATTCCCTAGAGCAGTGTTTCTCAATTTCAACACTGTCAGCATTTTGGGCTAGACAGTCCTTTGTTCTGTGGGCTGTCCTGTGAGTTGTAGGATTTTTCACAGCATCCCTGGCCTCTACCCACTGGATAATAGTACCTCAAGTTGTGACAACCAAAAGTGTCTCAAGACATTACCACATATCTTCTGGGGGAGGAAAACTGCCTTGACTGAGAATCACTGCCCTAGGGGAATAAACTAAATATAGTAAGTCCTCAATGTCATCCATAAGTTCTGTGACTTTAAATGAAATGATGTATAGTGAAACCAATTTTGCCATAGGCTAATTGATATAAGCAAGTGTTAAGTTCCTACAGCATCTCATCAACATCATAATGAAATGTTATTCGAAGACCTGCTGTATTAATGATCCATATCATTTACCAAAGATATTTTCTAGAGAGAAGTGTTCCTTGTCTTGCTTTCATTTTACTGTATAATCCAGATCCTGATACCTCTTTCCTGACCAGTAGCTTCAGCCTTCCTCAGAGCTTGCTCTGGTCTCTTCCTGTTCCAGTCCCTGCTACACAAGTGCTGTCAGCATTATCTGTTTAAAATACATATGTGATCATGTTACAACCTTGCTCTGGGACCCTTTGTCTCTCACCTTTGGATATAGAATAATTATATGAACCACTAGTATTAATTGATCACAGTGCTGAGTGTTTTATAGCTATCAAGTAATTTAATTTTTACAGGAACCTGATAAAGCTAGTTCTTCTGTTATTCCTAATTTTTAGACAATAAACAGCATAGAGTGGGTAAGCAGGTAATCTAAGGTGCTATAGTTAATAGATGGCAAAGTTTAAACCCAGTTCTTCTGACTCCAGGTTTCTCTATTAGTTTCTCCATGGGGCTCTTGTGTGCATTTTTGCCCTCTTTCTACCCTTTTTGCCCAACCTCCCCACCTCATTCTTCAGTCATACAGGTCCACTTACCTTCTCTCAGTTAACCTTGTACTTTCTCAACAATGACCCTTATTTATACTTTTACTTTCACTTTCTGCCCATGGAGCCCCTGCTTCTCTTTTTGTGATTCTACTCAAATATCACTATTAAAGTGATGTTCCACCTCTCAGTTAAAGTTTCTTATTCCATCTTCTAGAATTTTATTTTTATCTTTTGTCATTTCCCTTATGTTGTAAAATATTTGTTTATTTCCATTTTCCTATTAGATTGTAAGCTCTTGGAAGACAAGGACTGTTTCATCTTTACAAACTTCAGGGCCAGTATCTTGCACTTAGCAGATATGCAAAAAAATGTGACTTTTTAAAATGAATTTTTTTCATACTGTTAGAGATTTTATTCATATTATTAGAGATTTTATTTTTATACAGGTGGAATGTGAAATCCTTTTTAAGTAATCCTTAAGAATTGTTACAACTAAGTTATGGGGCTGTTTTATAGCCCCTTAGATATTTTCTAATTTAATCATAAAACTTAACAAAATTTTAATTTTAAAATTTAAATAAAATTAATAAAAATAATTTTTAATCTATGTTTTTACTCTTATTTTTTTCATTGAAAATTCTTATATTGTTAGATATGTTTAAAGCATATTATGAATTTTTACAAATATTCATGGTAACTAAATTGAAAGGGTAATTAGTAGTATATAAATTCTAAACATGACTATTTTCCATTGTTTACCTGGGTTTTAAAAAATACAGATTAAACTCTTTGCTTTCTAATTCAGTTCTCATTTTTTTATTTAACTTTTTCAAAAAAAATTGAGACTTTTTTAGAGATATATACAAGAGTTTTTAATGGTAAAATTAAGGTCTAAAAATAAGATGAAGTTGGTACCTAAAACACATGCCATAAGTTCCCAACCTGATGCTAGAAGTAGGCCACAGATTTAGCTTTGCTTTTGCTGTGGGCAAAGTAAACAAGAAAACATGATTAGTTACATGATCAAATTGTTTATATTATAAAACCAACCAGAGAAATTTCTTCTATGGGCCCTTACAAAAAAGAGCTGTCACGTGAGGTAAGTGAAACCACTTCCTCAGTAGTGGTGACATACCGTATAGTTTGCTAAAGGATGATCTATGAGAAGCCAAAAGGAGAGTATACAGTTCTGAAATCAACTAAATAAATTTGCAATATCTGGAGCAGCATTTCCTAAGCACTGGTAGTTTAGAGGATAGTCTCATTTTTTTAGTTGATTTAAAAAGTAAACAGTTATTTTGTAAGGCAAGTACTTAAAATTTTCTCTTAAGTAATTTTATTAACTATACAAAATTTTAGGACACATGCCTTCATATTTTAGCTATTGGTATGCTAATCCCAAAAGTGTCTTAGCACTGTAGTCACAAAATGTAGACCATCAAAATAATATACGTAGGACATATATGAACAGATCTGCAAGTCTCCTGCCCTGGCTAACCTTTCTAAAAAGAAAGGTACTTTCTTTTTATAGTGAATCACATATTTGTTGTTACAGTGAATAGGTTAAATAAAATGTTAGATAAGTGCTGGAAGCTATAGATGCATTTAGGAAAAATATTGGTTTTCTGGAACTAACGTGACTGTGGTTCAGGAATCATGGATCTTCTACTAGCACTGTTCAGTTTACTGTGACGATGGAAGTGTACATCTGCCCTGTTCAAAATGGTAGCCAGGAGCTAATGGGGCTGTTGAGCGCATGTAATATGGCTAGAGGTGACTGAGGACTAATCTTTTTATTTAGTTTTAATTAGCTTAAATTTAAAAATCTACATGTGGCTAGTAGCTAACCATCTAGGAAGCTCAGTGCTAGAGGGCAGGAAAGACTATCTTTCAGCTATGTAAGATAGAGTAGCAATTAGTTCAAGATAATATTCTCTATCAATAACTGAATAAAGAAATCCTGTATTTCTGAAAGACTTATGTTTTAAGACAATCAATGATTATATTGAAGTTTACTTTTCTGTTTTGAATTTGAAAATTAACCAGGATGCTTGGATACATGATTGATTTTTTAGATATTAATAGATTTGTTAGCAAATAGGGTTAGGCTAAAAATAACATTTAAAATTTTTTAGTAAGACTGAGACATTTCCTTATAAAAATGGAAAGCTGTGTCTGTACTGATATAGGACTATTTTCCTTAGTTTCCGGAGTGTGGATTCTTTGGCATGTATGACAAAATTCTTCTCTTTCGCCATGACATGAACTCAGAAAATATTTTGCAGCTGATTACCTCAGCAGATGAAATACGTGAAGGAGATCTAGTAGAAGTTGTTCTTTCAGGTAAGTAAATAGCTTCTTTTATTTTGTTGCCTTTTTTCAGTGAGCCTTATTTTTTGTTCTAAATGCTCTGTTCAATTATATTTAGTCTTTGTACTAGTTGCTTAACTTCTTTCATCAATAATAATGGTAACCATATGATTTTTACTTTCAGGAAGGTTATATCACAGATACAAAAGTGGGAAATAAGCCCCGAGTTACTTACTTGTATTACTAAGCTAAGAGAATTATCAGTTAAACTAGAAGAGAAATATATTCTTCTTTGAGTCAAATAAAACAATTATACTAAAATTCTCTTCCCTTTTTCCCATTTCTGTAAAGAGTACAGAAAAAGAGAATTGGGGTTCAGAAAAAAAAACAGGAAAAAAAGTAATGTAGATGTAGAAAAGGCAACTGCAATACTGGTCGTTTCCATGACTTAAATAATGCTTCTTCCCTTGTTCTCAGTGGGCATTTTCTTACCTCTCTCCTTCCTTCTCTCACCCATTCTTGCCATTCAGTGTTTCTCAGCTCCTGCCGCTTCAGATCTCAGTGGCAGGTGGACAGGATTGTTAGTGAGGAGTGTAAAGGAACAAAGACTGCATATAGTAGGCCTGCCAAACTCCTTGTTTGGCAGGAAAGGAGTGAAGAAGGGAAGGGGAGAGGATAACAATGAGAAGGAGGGAGGAAAGGAAACGATAGAGGAAAAGAAAGGATAGCAAAGGGAGGAAGGCCAGCCAAGAGTCCAGAGTCCTGCTACCATTTTTTCCTCTTTTCAAACTCATCTTTGCAACCAGTACTTGAGCTCCCTCTGATCATCACCATTCTATATTGGTCCCTGATCCTTCACATTCATCTAGCCCCTACATCAGTCATTCATCTTCTATACCACAACTCCCACACACTTGTACACTTCTCAATCCTTGTCTTCCTCTTCACTCTCAAGATGCTTCACTCCCTGTTTTCCCTGGAGGTCATGCTCACATCTACTCCTTGGCTAGAGAGCCTTCCTCAGGCCACTGAGGATACTAATGACTTGTAGGCAGAGGTGAGATGGCGTCTACTGGCAGATGTGTTTACTGTTCAGTTACTTACGGAGGGAAGAGGAGACTCTTTTTTAACCACTAGGACTGTGGGGAACAGACAGAGAGCATATCCTGAGCTCTTAAGTTAGAATTGAGTGCATTTCTCACAGAAAATTGCTGTAAATTGAGGTCAGTTTCCAAAATTTTATATTTATTTATTTTTTAACTTTAGCATTCTATTTTCCAGTGTGTTAAACAGTTTATTTCTTAAATAGATTTCTTTCTTTATTTTATTTTTTTATTTTTAATTTGTTTATTTTTTATGGTGACATTGGTTAACAGAATCTGATGTTTCAGCTATACAGTTTAACAGTAAGGCATATATATATATAGTTACACTTGTGTTCACCTCCCATAGTTAGATTTCTTTCTGTCACTACATATTTGACCCCTTTTACCCCATCTACCTTCCCCCTTCCACCTCGCCCCATTAAACAGTTTTTAATTGGCTAAAACAGACCCGACGACTGTTTGCAATCTTGTTGCTTTGAGGTCAAATACCTACATATAGATCTATTTTGGAGCTCAAATTATTTGAAGATGATGAACTTCCTAAAGTAGAGTTTAAAAACCACAATGTTAAATGCTGAAAATAATTTATTTTTATAGTTAGATGAAATTCAGAGAAAAAATGATTCTGTGCACTGACGTAAATAAACATGATCAACCTTCCTAATCTCATACTAATTACAAAATGAGGTTTATTTTAATGCTTTTTTTTAAAGCTTTGGCTACAGTAGAAGACTTCCAGATTCGTCCACACACTCTCTATGTACATTCTTACAAAGCTCCTACTTTTTGTGATTATTGTGGTGAGATGCTCTGGGGTTTGGTACGTCAGGGACTGAAATGTGAAGGTATGTGCTCTAAATTTTGTGTCATTTGAAATAAGAGTTCACATTTGCATTCTCTAATCATCAATAAAAGAACCAGATCATTAGTTCTTGACGAGGTCTTATCTAAGGTTTAGAATTGAAGAGGTCTGTCTAGACACTGGTCTTTGCGCTGCCACTTAGTCATACTGTTGGGCAACTTAACTAAACCTCTCTGAGGATCATTTTCTCTATCTATAAAACATGCTCTACTTTCCTGGTTTTATGAAGAGTAAATGGTTAAATGAGATAATATGGTTAAAATTCTTGGCGCACAATAGTGGCTCAATAAATACTAACTTCCTTGTTTTTCTAAAACGTTGGTGTTTTACATGCAACAACAAAGTTCTGAATTAGAATTGCTAGGGAATAGGATGAAGTTGCACATTTCCGTTTAAGAAACTCTAAGGCGAAGGATCATTAAAATTTTTCTGCAAAGGGCCAGAGTAAATATTTTAAATATTACTGGCCATGTGGTCTCTGTCGCAACTACTTAACTCTGCTCTCATAGCATGAAAGCAGCCACAGCCAAGATGTAAACAAATGTGCATGCTGGTTTTCAATAAAATTCTTTATAAATACTGAAATTTGAATTTCATGTAATTTTCACATGTCTTGGGAAGGATTTGGTACACAGGTCACAGTTTGCTGAAATGCTTTAAGGCGGTAGTTCTCAAACTTTACCATGCATCAGAATCACCTCAAAGACTTGTTAAAACATACTTTGCTAGATCCCAACCCCAGAGTTTCTGATCTTGTAGGCCTGGGGTGGAGCCCAGGAATTTATATTTCTAAGAAATTATCAGGTGATGTTACACTTGGGGACTACACTTCAAGAATTACCACTCAAGCTAACTTAACCTTTCTAAATAAACTTTTCTACACATTTCCTATTCTTTTTTAATTTGTTAGCTTCCACTTACCCTTGTCATCTTGGTTCTTAGGATAACTATCACTGCCAGAGAAAATAAAAGAAGCACTTATTTTTTATGTAACATACTTATATAGTAAAAATATATAAAATACTTATAAATTTTAACCTTTTAAAATGTATTTAGGCTGTGGATTAAATTACCATAAACGATGTGCCTTCAAGATTCCAAATAACTGTAGTGGAGTAAGAAAGAGGCGTCTATCAAATGTATCCCTGCCAGGACCTGGCCTCTCAGTCCCAAGGCCTCTCCAGACTGAATGTGTGGCCCTTCCCACTGAAGAGGTATGTATTCTAAGGTACTAAAAAGGCATCGTACAGTTACTCCTTATGTTGTACAGGATATGTGACATCATCCTAGAATGTAAGTTATATACTAAAGAATAGTAAGAGTCCTACAATTAAGAAACTTAAAATGTGTTGATGGAGACAGGGCTTACCAAATATAATGAAATACGTTTCGTATAGTTTGGGATCACATTATCACTTGGGCCTTACTGCATTCACCTCCTCACCGGTATCCCAACTCCTGGTCTCCATATTTTACTTGATCTTACACACTTCATCCAGGCCATCTTATTACAATACAGCTTAATACACAGCTCCTCACCAGGAACGTTTATTCCGTGTTTTCAGCACTCTATACTCTTCAGCATTCCCTGTACACACCCTTGCTCCCCGTTCCTTTGCCTTTATCTGTCCTACATGTTTTTCCCAGAACTAGCTCAACAGCTACTATTTCAGATTTCCCTTTTCCTAGAAGTTATTTTATTATCTGAATGCCATAACACTTTTCAGACCTCCTGGAGGGTGTGTATATAGTGTTTATGTACTAGATTGTCCTCAAGGAGTTTATGATCTATTTAAAGAAAACAATGCTAACGTCTTTGCATGCCTCACCATGCCCAGCACAATACTGGTACTTAGTAGGTTAGAATTAAATCCAGATCTGATTATTTTTAAATTAATGACTTTTTCTAATATATTGTACCCCTCAAGGGTTAAGTGGTAGATCAGGGAAAGAAAGAAATAACTTCCTTATTCATTTGATAGTGCTTAAAATGATTTCCATTCGTAGATTACAATCTCATTATTTAGTTGCTTCCATAACCCCTCTGGTCTTCTATAAATTAATGATAAAATCAAGCCTTTGGGCTATTTTCTTGATATCCCAGTTACAAGATTTTGCTAAACCAAGGCACCAGTGTAAAAGCTTCTGAAATTCATTCACAAAAGTCCCATATTTCCATATTGCTTAGCCCTAGTATGAGATTTTAAAAGTAGAAGACTACTATAGCATAAGGAACTGAGAACAATGAGTTATTATAAACATATGCAAGAGTTTGAGAAAAGATTGGTAATAGAAGAGTTAGTGCATTTTATACTCTAACTGCACAGGAAACTTAATCTGGGAATGAGGCCTGTAGGAGAGAGATATGTTCTTTTAAGAGCCCCATAAGTGATATTGGCATGCCAGCTACCCTCAGTTGGGTATTATTAGATTAGCATATAACAGGACAGAGTAGATGAATAAGGTATTATGTTTTAATTCATTAGTTTATAATTTACCCTGAAGATGAAAATTCCTTAGGGAAGTATAAGTAGTAGAGTGACATGTTGAATTGGTTGGGCTGTGTGGAGTTCTTTTGAACAAGTAGAATTTGTAGAGTGGAATGCCTGTCAAGAAGCTTGCTTTTGTCAATCCAAGCATGTAATCTCCAAAAGGAAAGAGGTACAGTAAGAGCTCAGGGAGGAAAATCAGGGAAGGAAGAGGGGAAAGAGGACACTACAGGAATGGAGGAGATAGGAATAGGAGATGGAACACACTCAAATCCAAACCAAGGTTAGAAAGGAACTAACTCCCAGGTGGAAGCACAGTAAGAGCTTTCTTGCTTCTCATGTGCCAGGCTTCATGCTGTGGCACTGTCCGTGCACACATGCTCTGTACCATGCCCCCAATACCGTGATCCCAGCAGGACCTGACTAGAAGCAATCACTGACTGGCCATTAGCATATGAAGGGATCTGTTAGGAAAGTTTTTCCTTGTAGGGATTTCCTGTATACTTGATAATGACTGGCTAAATCAGCCTTGTTTGATCTTGTGTGTTTTAAACTTGGGATAAACCGAAAGTAGCAGGAGTAAGAAAGCAGTGTTGAGTCACCACTAGAATAGGGAGCTAGGGATGAACAAAGGCCTAAAACATCTGTTTCTGGTTCCCGCTGGCTTTTCTGTTAGCTTTGCGGAGTCACTGTGGTGTTCCTTTTGCTGAAGGTGCTCCATACATGACAGCATGGATAAAGGGTGAACCAGACTAGAGCAGGACACCTTGGACAGCAAAAGCATGCAAATTTGGTTTAGATTTTAACATTTGCTTTGTATTCTCTTAAACTATTTCATAATTTATTTTAGAGAATTTCTGGCTGCACATTAGTGAAAAACTGTCCATCAGAGGCTATATTTTTATTCTTTTTATAGTGCTCTCCCCCATTTGTTTGTCCTTTTCTTTTTTCTCCTTCTTCCTACTTTCTTTTTAAAGTCTTTTTTTCCCCTCCCTTCATTTCTCTCTTACACTTCCTTGTCTCTTGGTTTCTTCTGACTTTTTTCTCCTTTTGTTGTTTGAACATATCAATGTAGAATGGCTCAACTTTTGTGAGTTACAAGCATTACTAGGTATAGAAGGTATGTGAAAGCTTTCAGGACCTCAGTTCTAGCAGTGAAGATGCGAGCAGCTATAGTAAAACCTGTAAAACATCTAGAAGGTAGTTAGATATTTGAATTTTGTGCTCGAGAACATGGACCATATCCATTTTCGTATCCCTGATACATAGTGTCAAGACTAGTCTGTAGTAATCAGGGAATATTGAATGAATGGGATGAGGCACATTGAACTGACATATAATTTAATATGAGTATTTCTTTTGTATATATAGTAAGGGCTATAGTTGGAAAAATCCACTGATTATCTCTCAGGTTACACAATAATTTTTAATCAGTGCCTTCTTTAATTTTTCTTTTTGCTCAAAAAGGAAGAGTCTAACTGGAAAATATTTAAAATATCAAAAAACTTCTTAAAACTTAATTACTGGGGGTAACATTGTTTTAGTTAATTTTGTATTTGCCATTATTTGTATCATCAGACTTAAATTTTTACATTCATGTTTTAGTATCTTGTTAAAATAAATTTGAAAAACTAAGATTTGTTTTGAAATATTTTCAGACATTGTGTTCAGTAATTTAAGAAGAACAGCAATAACTTTTTCTGAATTTATTTTTCCTGTGATTAATTCCTTGGTAAAGTTTTTGAAGGGATTTGAACATCTGTTATAAATTGATTTTAAGTCTTCTGCTTTTTTATTTGAAAAATATCATCTGTGCCTGGCAACTAATAGTTAAGCAGTGAATATATAAATGTAGGTAGATAGGTAGGTAGGTAGGTAGATATATAAAAATATCTTTTTTTGCATAAATAGCAAAAACGTTTATACTTTTTTCATTCAAAGATTGGTAAGTTAAGCTTCCAAAGGAAACTATTGATATCTACATTTCTAGATTTTGGCTTTAGTGTTAAAAAAAAATGACTTTTGTGGTCAAGCCCTGCTCCTAATACTTTGTTTTTAATGTTGATTTATACTTATGGAAGTTACTTATATTTTAGTCACACGTTCACCAAGAACCAAGTAAGAGAATTCCTTCTTGGAGTGGTCGCCCAATCTGGATGGAAAAGATGGTAATGTGCAGAGTAAAAGTTCCACACACATTTGCTGTTCACTCTTACACCCGTCCCACCATATGTCAGTACTGCAAGCGGCTGCTGAAGGGCCTCTTCCGCCAGGGAATGCAGTGTAAAGGTAGGATTGGATGTTTTTCTTAAGTAAAATTTATGTCTGATTTTGTTAGCAAATGTAGGTTTCAAATATTTTGTAGAAGCATAAAGCAAAGAAATTTGTCTCATAGTTAGCTTAAAAAAGAAAGATAACCTACCCACACACACACACACACACGCACGCACGCATGTGTATTTATTCACTTTTACTACTACTGTTTGCAGTATGTGTACTGTGTACCAGGAGCTATGCTAAAGAATAATTGGAATGTAAATAGAAAACTAGAATTTGGATCTCTGAGGTATAGCTGCTAAATACTTCCTAATACGGAACAGTTAGTAAGCAGATAGCTGAGATTAAGTCATTCTGATTCCAGAGACAGACACTGCCCAAGATATAAAATAATGCTCCCTCCTTTCCAGTAAATATTCTCTCTCTCTCACATACACAGACACAGACATACACACACTACGAGAGTTTTGTTTTAAATTCTGTAGCTAGGAGAGTTGTACAAAAACTCATTCCAGAGAATAATCACACTAAAGTAGGTAAACTATAGTAAAAACTATTATAATAATATATAATATAATTATATAATTATATAATATAATTATAATAGGAAATACCCATATTTGGTTACTAACCCAGAATACTGTCATTGTATTCCAGAAACATTTCTTAATGAACCAGGTTTTTAATAGAATAATGGAATAATTTTTTCCTATAGTTATATAATGTTTTTATGCTTTTAACAAATGATTTTATTGGTTTTATCTTATGTCTTCTTCTCAGCAATGCAGTATAATAGAGCAACCAGATAGAGAGTTTAAATGTTATTAGTCATTGAACCAGGATAGGGTAAATAGTCTATAATCTTACATACTGACTTTTCATGTGATTGTTCTAATAATTCTTGGTACCATACATTTTAATTTAGTAGAAGTATTTATAGAATTGAATTATTTAGTTCATCTAAATAAAAGATTAGATTTGAGGTTTTTGCAACAATAAATCCTGTTTACAATATAAAATCAAATAATTGTATATAAATTTAACTTAAGTATATAAGAAAATTTTTTTGGTAATATATAGCAATGTAGGGGAACATCAAATAGAGACTAGGTTGTACGTTTATTGTCAAGTATTTAATAACCATCAGGCAGGCATAAGTACATGTTGAAATTTTATTTCAACAGCTTACTTTTGAATATGAGTTAATATATGTTAATATTTTAAAATATCAACACTAAAGTATATTGGCAAGCAGCCACTAAGGAATGTTTTGGGAAAGAACATTAATAACAGATGTACACATTCTGGCCAACAGATAATCTTAGTAAAGGTAGTAAAACAATGCTGTTCTGCTGAGCAGAACAGAAACATTCTAAAATCATACACACAAAAGTAAAATATTTTCTAGAGGAACTAGAATAAATATGTAGATTAATGAATTTTGAAATAAAACCAGTTAACTCTGCTACTGGGTTATTAGTTTAATTTCTTAGAGCTCAAAGAATAATATTTTGTGCTTATATTAGTTCAGAAAGTAGTAGGTTATATTTCTGTATAGCTAAATTATTTTTGGTTATCAATCAAAAACAATCAGAATTTACTTCCATGATTTTCATGATATGAATTAAAATGCTTAAAAAGTAAAATAGTCATCATTTTCATTCACCTTTCAAGCTAAAAAAATAATAATAATTTAGTTAAGATAAAACAGTTATGCTGGATTATTTGAGAAAAAATACAATTCTAAGAACAACTATTCATTCATCTGTTTATTTTTTACTTTGTTGTAGTAAAACTACAAGGCGACTTGAGAGCATATATAAAAGATAAGTAAGCATAAACAAATTAATAAAAACATGGGCAAGAATACAGAGAAATAAAAATAATTGCTTTTAGAACTGCATACTTGCTGCCAATGGGCCACAGATTTGGCTCTACATTTTCAAAGGGAAAATGGAAACCTTATTTTTACAATTTACAAAACTTATATTAAAAAAAATGAATTATTTAAGATATATGCAAGATATTTATGTATATGAATTTTCCCGGGCTTCTCATTAAAAAAGACAGTGTTATCTGATGTAAGTTTTATCATCCACCAAATTATTAATTTCATGGACCTTTTTCTTTTATGTCAGGACTTGAAATTATTATTTTACTCAGTTATTGCTAGTGGTGTTAGACAGTTTTACAGCAGTGGGTCTCAATTTTAGTGTCACCTAAAGTTGTTATTAAAACACATTTTTCAGCCCCACTCCCAGAGCTGCTGATGTAGCAGGTCTGGGGTAGGACCTGAGAATGTGCATTTCTAACAAGTTTTCAAATGATGCTGATGCTGCTGGTCTGGGGACCATAGTTTGAAAACCACTTAGTTGCAGAGTAGTGTTGAACAACTGTACCTGACAATGATCTGCAGTGCTATCGACATTGAGGTTCTCGCAGACTGAAAAGAACTGTATGGGCCAGTGGGTGACCTTGTGCATGAGAAGCCCATTCCTTCCTTACAAGGTTGTATGGAAAGCCCTCACTAATTAAACTAGTCCTAATAACTGGTTGTAGAATCTCAGTCTCTTTTCTGCATATCCAGTAGATCCTAATAATTAGAAAGTGAAAGTAAGGGCCTGACAGATATTGGAAAGGAATTTAATCAGCCGGAGAAATTCTTCAGGGCCATGTGGAAAGATGAAATGTGAGGTGAGGGAAGGAAACATGGAGTTGCCAGCAACATTTTAGCTTCATTTCACAGGTAAAGAAACTGAGATCCTTGAGGAGTTAAAATAACTATTAAGAGATGGCATCAGAATTTGAAACCAGACCATTAGCCCAAGACCTGAGTTCTTAGTAAAGGAAAACTTGATTTTATCATCATCGCTGTCATCATCATCATTTCTAATAATATTCTATTTGTGAGTGATTTGAAGAAAGTCTTTCATCATATCTGATATTGCCTGACTTTTTGCATAAGTTAATAAGCAAATATTTTATTTTAGATTGTAAATTCAACTGCCATAAACGCTGTGCATCAAAAGTGCCAAGAGACTGCCTTGGAGAGGTTACTTTCAATGGAGGTAATATTCTTAATTTTCATAAAAGATCAGAAAAGGTCACAGTTTTGTGTATTTTCTTTGTGTAAGGTTATATTTGCATATTTTGTTTACTTTGTTTTTTAACTTTGACCTCTTTCTGATTTAACAATCAAGCAAAAAACAGAGATCAGTGATGGTATACTTTTATTAGTAATTATGCCTTTCCATCTTTCCTTTAGCTATCTACCACTTTGTAGTCTAATATAGCCAATAGCGCTACATATCCTCTTTCATCTTTAGATGTAAAAAGACATTTTTAAAACTTTACAGTTATCCTTAGCACTATTTCATAGTCCTAGCGTTTATTAACTGTTAACTATATACCACTCGCTGTGCTAAACTCTAACACATATTAGAATTTAATCCTAAGACTAGCCCTTTGAGATAAGTACTTACAGATGAGTTAACTTAGGTACAAAGACGTTAAATAATTTGCCCAAGAAATACAGACAGTAGGTGGTAGAGTTGGGATTTGAACTCATGTAGCCTGGCTTCTTAGTTTGTAATCATTAGAACACATTGTATAGCCTCACTGTCGCTTTATGAAATTATTATCAACTAAACGTTTTCCCTTTTTGTAATTTTTTTTCTTTTCAAGATTATATTTAAAGTGATTACCTTTCTTGGAAGGAAGGAGTAATGACTCTAAACTTTCATCATAGTTTTTCTTTAACATTTCTGTGACTGGTAAAAATTGTAAGTTCTATAGGAAGTAAAGCAGCAGCATAAGGAATATAAATTTAAAAACTCCTTAAGAATTTAACATTTTCTCTTATGGCATGTTTTTTATAGTTGCTGTTTAACACTGTTGACAGAGAACGATTGGTTTTCTTGTTTTTCTATATTACTAAAGTCTTTTCTAGATTTATAGTTCATGTATTTTTGTGCTTTTCTACCTATTGACAAATGGATATGAAACACTATATTGGTTTATTTATAAATATCAATTCATATTTATCTGTATAATGTCCAATTTACTTTTTTTTTGTCACTTAGTTTTTAGTGTCACAGATATTTAAAAAGGCTTTGCCTAACCCAAGATTACAAAGATTTACTCCTGTGTTTTCTTCTAAGAGTTTTAGAAGTTTAGCATTTACTTTAGGCCTGTAGTCCACTTTAAGTTAATTTTTCTATTTGATTTAAGGAAGCGGTTCAGTTTCATTTTTTAAATGTAGATATACAGTCATCCTAGCACTATATATTGAAAAGACTATTTTTTTCCCAATTGAATTGTCTTGGACCCTTGTAGAAAATCAATTGACCAGACGTATAATAGTGGTGGCTAATCTTTTACTTTGTTTCTAGTATTTTTTGTCATATGCAAATTTAAAATTCTAATGTAATCAAATTAATTAATTTTGTGACTTACAGTTTGTGCATTTTGTATCTTTCTTTAGAAACATTTCTTTATCCTGAATCATAAAGATAATTTCCTACATTTTCATTGAGTTTTAAAACTTTTTTTCATATATAACATACTACCTCTGTTTAAATGTATTGATAGCCCTTCATCTAAAACTCTGAAATTCATGTAAAATTTTTCCAGAACCTTCCAGTCTGGGAACAGACACAGATATACCAATGGATATTGACAGTAGTGACATGAACAGTGATGGTAGTCGGGGTTTGGATGACACGGAAGAACCATCTCCCCCAGAAGATAAGATATTCTTCCTGGATCCAGCTGATCTTGATGTGGAAAGAGATGAAGAAGCTGTTAAAACAATCAGGTAATACACGTTTAGGTATTTCAAGCTACCTCCAAATTCAAGGTCAGCCTGGGAGCACCATTAATGAAGAAAAAGCCCCACACTCTTTAAGTGGAACCTAAAATGTTTATTTGGAAATCTGATTAAATTGTGTTTTTTTGACATGCACCACAGTATTTCTGAAATAAATCTTCTTGCCATCCACTCAAGATAAGAAGGTGTGGGAATCCTGTTTTCTTAAAGAGAAAAATGCTTTATTTAAATATAGTCTAGATACCATATCTAGCTCTGGAGCAGCCCCCACAAGATGTCAGAATTGAACCACCAGTTAAAGCAACCACTTTCACATAGCCTTTATGCAAGGAGATTACCCAATGTTAGAAACACCAGTAAGAATATATACCTGAGAACTTTGCCCAAAGATGATGGCGACAAATTTGGGGACAGTTTTCGTATTACCACAGTTATTCTGGCTTTTAGCACTTTGTAAAAATGCTATCGGATTATAAAGCTTTTAAATATCTCCTATGTTAATAGAAACTCAGTGTTTTGTATATATAGCCCTGTGGGATGTACTACTTTGTAGTAAAATGTTCACACATTGGCAGGTTTTGTTTTTCATTAGCAACAAAGAAGTATTTAAAGTAAACGAGTCATTTATCAGTCTTACATGACTGAGTTGTCATTTATTCACTTTGGCTTATCCTTAAATTACGGTTCTTATTATCATTATTATTTACTGAAACTTTATGTTTACCCAGTTTGGAGACTCTTAAGAAAACCTAGCTAATTTCCTAATCATGACTACTTCATAATTTAAGGGAACATATTAACTGTTCGAGACTCAAACTCAAAAACAGTGTATTTTTTATACCCCCCCCAAACTGCTCTTTTTTTCTCGTGACACTGTTACTGACCCATGTTTCAGTGTTACCTGATTTGACTCATGTTATTTATTATTTTCTTAATATCTGTAAATTTTCAATATCTTTTACTAGAAGAAATACTTTTTATAAGAATATGAACAATTGAATTTGACATTTAAACTGTGTGAATTTGAGTATAGGTATATTTTTTGCCTGGTTATGAATTTACTAATTTATCTTGCTGCCTGGGGCAGGAGGCTTCCTTAACATCAGTCCCAAATGGGATCCTCTCCTGGACTCCAGATCTTCTAATTAGGGAGGATTCTTTCTGCTCTGTTCATTGTTTTCTTATGTTTTGTGATCTCCAGAAAATATTTATAACAAATAATGAGGACTTACAGTATTACCTTAAACTGTTATAGATCAGCTGTGTATTATCATAAGAGGATTAATTTATTTTCTTAAGCTATTGTTTGTCTCCATAAGATAATTTGAAAAATTTTAGCTCAATTACCTTTAAAAGGGCTTGATGAACTTATAGTATGTGTGATTTTTTAAAATTAAAATTATCAATATGTATCATAAATATTAAATATTTTTCAGTCCATCAACAAGCAATAATATTCCGCTTATGAGGGTCGTACAGTCCATTAAGCACACAAAAAGGAAGAGCAGCACGATGGTGAAAGAAGGATGGATGGTTCATTACACGAGCAGGGACACCCTGGTCAGTAATCACAGACATTTCTCTGTGGTAGTGAAACTTTGTTATGTGCTTTATTTTGTGCAGCTTTAAATTCAAAATGAGAATGACATATATGTGTATATATTTGTAAAGAATTTTTAAAAGACAGAATGTTTAATATCTTATCTTTACAAACTGGTAGAGCACTAGAAACTTAGAAAAGTTCTAAGGTTATAATACTAAATGCATGACCTATGAAAGAAATAATCAATAAGCTGAACTTTATTACAATTAAAAACTTCTACTCTGTGAGAGACAGTGTCAAGAGACTGAGAAGACAAATCACAAACTGGGAGAAAATATTTGCAAAAGAGATATTAATAAAGACTCTTCTTCAGAATATGCAACGAACTTTTAAAACTCAAGAGTAAGAAAACAACTGATTAAAAAAGTGGGTCAAAGACCTTAACACATACCTAACCAACAAAGCTACAAGGATGGCAAATAAGTATATGAGAAGATGCTCCACATTATATGTGATCAGGAAAATGCAAATTAAAACAATGAGATGCCACCACACATTTATAGAATGGCTAAAATCCAGAGCACTGACAACACCAAATGCTGGGGAGGATATAGAGCAACTGGAACTCTAATTTATTGCTAATGGGAATGCAAAATGGCACAGGCACTTTAGAAGACAGTTTGGCAGTTTCTTGCAAAACTCAGTATGTTCTTACCATATAAGCCAGCAATCACACTTTTTGCTTTTTACCCAGAGGAGATGAAAACTTATGCCCACATAAGTTTTTAAACCTGTATGTGCATGTTTACAGTAGCTTTATTCATAATTGCCAAAACTTGGAAGCAACCAAGATGTCCTTCAGTAGACTAATGATAAGTAAACTGTGATGCATCCAGACAATGGAATATTACTCAGCACTAAAAAGCAGTGAGCTATCAAGCCATGAAAAGACATGGAAGAACCTTAAATGCATTTACTAAGTGAAAGAAGCTAATTAACAGTGTTCACAGACAAGGAAATACAAATGACTCTTAAACATAAGAACTTAATCTTAAAATACAATTTAAAATTTCACTGAAATACCAGATCAAATAGCAAAGATCAAAAAGTTTAGTAACATTAGTGAAGGTATGAGTAAACAGACATTTATGTTGTTCACTAGCCTATAAATAGGGTCAAATCTTATGTCAGATAATTTAATACTGTCAAGTAAAATTATATGTGCATATATCTTTTGACCCAGCAAGCCAGGCTTTAGAAATTTAGCCTATCAGTAAATTGTTTCTCTCCCCTCACCCTCCTTCCCTTCCTCTCCTCCCATCCCTTCCTGTCTCCTTCCCTCACCCTCTCTCCCCCTCCCTCCCTCTCTCTTTCTCCCCCTGTGTGTGTACATATACATTTGCATATGCCTGCATAAAATCCTTAAAGGATTGCCAGGAGTAAGGGTAGGAGTGGGATATGAGTGATGGTGGGATGATGGTACTTTTCGCTATATGTCCTTTATATAGTTTCAGAATTTTGAACCTAATGAATTTTAAACCTATTAAAAAGTACAAATTTAGGAATAGAAATGGAAGGAAAAGGAAAGTACAGATACTTTGGAAGAATAATTATTTTTGAACCTGTTTTATAATCTTTATAGAGAAAGAGGCATTATTGGAGACTTGACAGCAAATGTCTAACATTGTTTCAAAACGAATCTGGATCAAAGTATTACAAGGTAAAGATTTCATATTTAAAAAAATTCGTTAAAATACTGTATGTTTTCCAGATATATCTGAATAACATTCATTTATTGTTATATTGGAATATACCTGTTATGACTCTGCCCATTATAGTTTATAGAAGTCACTGATAAGGTCTTTGTTGAATACCTGCTCCCTATCCCTCCATTTTACCCCCCACAACCTTGCTACCAAAGGTGGGTTTTTTTGTTTGTTTTTGGCCAGCCTGTCAGGTTGCTGCTGCTTTACTTCTTGATACTTTGACTTAGGTTAACTATTTAGACACTCCCATGATCATGGCCTCCAGAAGAGGCTAATGTGGCAGTCAGTGTTTCTCTCACCTTTATTTCACCTTACTCCCCAGTTCTCAAATATTTCTTTTGGCTCTTCATCTACTTTGTATAGTCTTTGCTTGGCTTGCTTCACTTTTTCCACGTGGCAGACTGACACCAAACAAAATTGGAAATGTAGCAATTGTATCAGTAAGGAAGAACAGTAAAACTAATGACTTGGTTGATTTTTTTTAAAATACTTTTGCCTTAGGAAGTGGAACTAAAATGCTTGTTACAGTTATGGACAGAACCAAAATGACCTACTTAAACAACCAACACTGGCATTTTAATTTGCTGATATTATTTCTGCTTCATACTCTTGGGGGATGTGTCTTGCAGACAGCAGCCACTTGAGAAGTAGTTGTTGAGTTGATTTAATGACATTTGAAAAGTGACAGGTGTCAGATGTAGTGGCCATTGGCTTCCTAAATCTTCTCTTTCCTTGTATTCTAATGAGCCACCGGCTTAATTATTATATCCACACTCTGCCTCTGGCATTATTGGACATGCAGATCATTCAAGGCAGATACTGTCGTTAGGATTTGTTAGGTATTGTGCCACATACGTGTGTTCATCTTAATGGTATTTATTAGAAATGCATATCTTTGGTTGTTTAGTGTATTTAAAAATACAAAGTATTTATGTTTTCCAATGCTTAATTTTTTACCTCAGGAAATTCCGCTTTCAGAAATTCTCCGCATATCTTCACCACAAGATTTCACAAACATTTCACAAGGCAGCAACCCACACTGTTTTGAAATCATCACTGATACTATGGTATACTTTGTTGGTGAGAACAATGGGGACAGCTCTCACAATCCTGTTCTTGCTGCCACTGGAGTTGGACTTGATGTAGCACAGAGCTGGGAAAAAGCAATTCGCCAAGCTCTCATGCCTGTTACCCCTCAAGCCAGTGTTTGCACTTCTCCGGGGCAAGGGAAAGATCACAGTAAGCAATACACTTGGTGGTGGTTTTCTCTCCTTTGGGTCTTAAGCATTTCGTGGTATGGTCATGTTTCTGCATGTATTTTTAATACTCATTTTATGCTTCATCTTTAGTAACCAATACCATTAGTTAATTCCTTTATAAGGTTACATTGGTTATAGTATGTACATATGGTCCCCAGAGCTAGGCTCCAGGGTCAGTCTCCCTATATTTAAATCCTGGCTCGGCCCACCTGCTATGTGATCTTAGACAAGTACTATACCTCTCTATAATGGTACCTTCTTTATAGGGCTGTCATTATTAAATGAAAGAACCTATAAGGTATAGAAAAGCTTTTGGCATTTATGAATTCCCATTGGATTAAGTGATAAAACAGGCCATAAAGACTTATAGTTCACATCACAGTTGTGAAATCTATAAAGTCAGAAATGCTCTATTTTCTTTAACTGAATTAAAACATTCAGAAATATTAAAAAATTACTGAAACATATGTCCTTTGCACTAATGACATAAACTAAAACCTAAATCAGAAACCCATATATAATGTCACTTTCTGCTTTGCACTAACGACATAAAATAAAACCTAAATCAGAAAGCCATATATAATGTTACTTTCTGCTCAGTGGCATTATATTATTTATGGGGAAACATTCATTTAGTAGGCAAATATATTTAAATTGAAACAGATAACCAATTTCTAAGTATAGTTTATTTCAGTTCAGCTATATTGTGTTGTGCAACTGTTCTTGGCATTATGCTAGGCCCTGATCTAGAATACAAAAGAAATACAGACATTTCAAAAGCTATTTAGAGAAATAAGCCATAGGTACACAGGTGTTAGATGGTGACATAAAGCAGAAGAGTGCAAAAAGGAGTAATGTGTTACTCAGGGACCTCAAATATGTATAGAAAGAGTGAACAGACTTCATGGCAGAAGAACTGAGTCTGGACCTTGAGCTTCGATCTCAGGGAGGTTAGGATAGGAAGGGCTGAATGGGGAAGGCAGATGGGGTAGTGATACTAGTTAAGGAGACAAGTGTGATCAAAGGGACAAAGGTAATGACCGTGAACGTGTTCGGTGTCTAATATTATTAGAAGTTGAATAGATGGATATTCACAGTGCTTCTTAAGTTTGGAAGGCTTTTAGAAATGTCATATATTCTAATTAAAATCACCGACCTTTTCCCAATATAATACAGGCACATGCTCACAAATTTTATATGTAATCGGGTTTGAAACCTTCTCAAGCCTACACGAGGAACTCCTCCCTAGGGTCGAGAATCCCTAAAGGCAAAATTACAGAAGGGTTAAGAGTGAGGATTCTGGAGAATGAAATCCCACTTTTCTGCTAACTAACTGTGTGATCTTGGTCTCTACAGTTCTCTAAAGTGGGCATAATAATACCTAATGCAGTTAATGCACTTAGCACAGTTTCTGATACATTAGTGATACTGTTACTCTGTTGCTGCTGCTGCTGCTGCCCTTATAACCTGTCTGGAACAGAGTTCTGGGAAGCAATAGAAATTAAAACTGGATGGAGCTGTAGACAGTGGAAGCCTTTGAAACAAAATAAATATTGACTTAGACTGGGAAATTGAAATTACATAAAGCAGAGTTTTAGACACATTAATTTTGTTTGGTATATATTTCTTAATTTGGGGAGACATTGGGGGAAGGGGCACCTATAACATCTGTACTAATTGCCATATTTTTATTTTTACGAAAAATGGGGTCATACTCTGGATGTTCATCACAATTTGCTTTTATCCACTATTTTATATATGTCAGATGTATTTTCATGTCAGTATACAGATTTACCTAACTTTTGAATTTTCTTTTGAAGTAACACATATACTTTTTATGTTTTAAATAAATGAAAGCAGTATATAAGTATATAAAGACTAAAATCTTTGTTCCCCAACCCTACCTCTCTCACTCACCAGGGGTAATCCTATTTTTCTTTGTTTTTAATTCAAGTGCCACTATCCTGCAACTTCCCTTTTTAATTTAATAATATGTCATGGATAGCTTTCTGACTCGGTACTTACAGCTCTAATTAGGAAGTGTTTAGCTAGTATTCCTTTGTATGAATGTATAATATGTTATCTACTTTCTCTTGCTGGATTACTGTTGCATGTGTGAATCAATTTTTTTTTTAACAAATGTAATTACATTATGTTAACTGAATGTTAGCCAGTTTAAAAAATTTAATATACTGTGGGTATTCACACGTCAGTAAATATTAATATTGTTCAGTCATATATTAACAGTTCTTTTCTCATACATCAATATTATATTTTACAGAAGATTTGTCTACCAGTATCTCTGTGTCTAATTGTCAGATCCAGGAGAATGTTGTAAGTAAAAATTATAGCTTGTTATGCTGCTATAGATAGCAGTCAGTATGTGTTTTTCAGAGGGAATGGAGAGTATAGGTTATTCTGGTCAGTTAGTAAAAAAAAAAAAAAAAAAAAAAAAAGATGTTAGACTAGCCTTTATTGTACTACTGATTTGACCTTGATATGATGTTCTGAATTGTTTATATTTTTAATAGATTTTTCTATTTCCCTTATTATATCATAAGCCCCTTAAGTCTGTTACAAATTAGCGACCTATCACAGAGTCCCATATACAATTAAGGCTCAATAAATATTTATGATAATGATAAAATAAAAATTAGAACGGATTTAAGAGATGTAGAACAATACCTGGACATCTTGATACTTTATACATAGCCTCATTTAATTTACTAAAAAATCCAATGAGATAGATGTTACTACATCCACTTTACCAATGAGGAAATTGAGGCCTAGGAGACTAAATTTACTTTTTATAGATCACTATTTAATAAATGTAAGATTTTTTAAAATCCAGAGCATTTTCCCCTAAAGGTCTTATAGAGTACATTATACATCACATTAAGAGTGATAGTATAAAAATTAGGCTTACTTTTCTAGGACCTAAAAAGCTTATGTTTTATAAAATATTTTGTTATGGAAATTAGTTGCGTCTTTCATAAAAACAAATGAATTTGTCTTTGAATGAAGAGTCAGAGATGTTGATGTTTTGTAGAGGATAATAATACTACTTTCTCTTCCTGAACAGGACATCAGTACTGTTTACCAGATCTTTGCAGACGAGGTACTCGGTTCAGGCCAGTTCGGCATCGTTTATGGAGGTAAGTGACTATAGACTTGCATATGGTGCATACTACAGAAAAATTGTGAAATCTTAAAACATCTGCCACCTGTTATGTATTGTCACAATTAAGTAACAGTCATAAAATTAGTTTTGCAATAGCCTTACTGTATATCTTCTTGTAGCTCCTACATAAAGACATTTGTGTGGGAAAAAATTGTTTGAAGTTTATGTTGGGCTGTGAAGGCTTGTTTATTGACGTATGTGCCTTACTGGTTTTTCCAACACAAATGGCACTGTTTGTCTACTGTTAGCATAAAAGTTATAACAGGTCTGAAGACCTGAGATCTTATCCAGCTCTGTAACTTAGGATATTGGCAAAGTCATCTAACCTCACTGTGGCTCAGTATCTTCATCAGTTTAATGGAGCAAATAAAACCTGACCTGCATAGCTTGCAGGGTTGTTAATATTAATTAAACGTAATATACATAAAAGTACTTTTTAAGCTATGAACCATGATGCAAAAGAAATGTTAAACTCTTGTCATCCCTTGCTGAGACTATTATAGTGGTCTCCTAGTTGGCCTTACTGCCTCCAGGCTCTAATATGTGGTTCGAAGTCACTGTACTGACTCAGTAAATCTAGAATAAAATTAATTCATTGGTACAATGTTTTTATCTTGACATAGTCTCTGAATGCTAAGGCAGGGTAGTTAACTTTCATTTATTTAATAAGGTAGATTATTTTTCACCAAACAAGTTGATTCACATTTCCTACCATTTCAAATAATGAAACATTCTTTATTAGGAACAAATACTGTAGAGGGAAAACATAATTTATTTCTCAAAATTAAATTTGAGTGAAGGAGAAAGGACAAAATGAACCAAAGAAAAGAAATGTAAGAGTAAGTCCATATAAATTTCAGTCTGTGGACAACTGTGTGATAAAGTTTTTGTATTGTATGTGAACTGTCAATTTACTTCTTTTCTATATATATATATGTAATTTTTTTTAAAATAGGAAAACATAGAAAGACTGGAAGGGATGTGGCTATTAAAGTAATTGATAAGATGAGATTTCCTACAAAACAGGAAAGTCAACTCCGTAATGAAGTGGCTATATTACAGGTAAAAAAACAAAGTTGTTTTGTATTGGTTTTGATTTTTGATTTATGAGTTTTAAATCCAAGGCTGTTTAATGTACTGACCAGAATAAGATTTGTTTTTTGTTTTATTCACATCTTATGGTCTTTTGGCTCAGTAAGAGATTGGTGAGCATCTGAAATAACTCCTTTTTTAAAAGGAAAAATTAGATTACACTAAGCTAGGAAGTTGAAAGGCCTTTCATTATTTTGCTCTATGGTAGTAATTTGTTTGGAACACATTTTCATGAGTAAAATCTTTTAGAAAAATAAAATTTCATTCTTAATTCATCACTCCAGGAGCTCTGATTTATCTACCACATTTTGTTAAGTCGTTGTTATACCACCTGTTTCACAGATGAGGTACATGATTCTTACAGCGATTACTATAAAAATAAAGACTGCTTAAAAATTGTTTACCTTTTAACAGTAGTCGTTATTTTATTCAAAACTCTAGAGATTTAATTTTATATACATTAATCGATTAAAGTCTTTTTAAAGATATAGTGGCAGTGACTTAAGTCCCATAAAATAAATTACTGTGTGTTTTTATTTTTCATTTAATATTTTTACCTCTTTTGAGGGTCATCTAGAAAACTGAAATTTAGCTTTATCTTTTCATTTTTCTGATAAATATTTCAGTACTTTAAATATTTTTTATGTTTAATATCATATAAATTTATAATATGCAAGTTTCTGTTAATTCATTGTATAGCTTTTGCATATTTAAGAAATGGTGATTAATAGTTAATGCTGTCAGCACCCTATTTGCTTGTGGGTGAAGTTCGAGAAGACACACTTACTGAACTTAATGCTTCCTTGAAGAAGAAGGTAAGAAATTTCTCAACACAAAATTAATTTTACATTTATTACGTTGTTGGTCACTGGTAGTAACATTTACCTTCCTTCTTTTTCAGAGGAGTAATAATGAAAAGATTGGTCTATAAGCTACCTGTGGTCACTTTAAGGCTACCTCCTCCTCCAGAGAAAGCTACCTTAAATAGAACATTAATAGCATTCAGACTCTGTATTAGGGTGTGAATATATTGTTGAGATCTTTTTTCATATCTAACTTTGGATTCTTCCTCATTGTCCAACTACAATGCAAAAAATAATAATAATAAAATTTGAGGGTATATTCCTAAAGCTTGATTTTTTTTTGTCACTTTAAGCACAAACATAGCTCTGAACTACACACTGAAGCTCTTTCCCCCCATGTAATCAACTGTGGATCGTAATAACCGAATATAGGAATTTACAGATCATGCACAATGCAAAAACTTTATTATTATATCCTTCTGGTTATCTTCCTTTAAATTGCCCAACTAGGAGTAAAAATTAAGTGATTGTAGCATGTCTCCAAATATAATAATGTCATCTTAAATTTAATACAATACTATCTTTGTTAGAGATTCTCTTAAAATTGTTCACATTAAATATTTATATTTTTATATTTAGTCAATGGCTTACTTTGTGTCAGAAACATACTTATTTTTTCTCAAACTCACCCAGCAAGAAGATAGATTTTGAATCTAAGTTTGTCTCCAAACCACATAGTCTTTCTGCTCTACCACATTGGACCTGCTCAGTATGTGTGTACACACGTATGTAAAATTGTGACTTCATTTATTCCTTTGCAGTGTGTAAACTCTGCATATTCTTCTGTATGTATAGTGTAAAGATCAACTTTAATCTCTTTTGTATATGAATTATAATTCTATTAGTACAATTTGAATTAATGTGGCAAATACATTTTTTAAAAGGAAATTTTCAAATAGCTCATTTACTAAATTTAGTTCCACAACTTTAGTCATATGAGCATTTCAGCTAGACTTTCAAATGTGTCGAAAGGAACCCATACCACCCTTTGGTTCCCCCTTCCCCTCTCCAGCTGTGTCATCTTTACTTTCCCATCTTTGTCCTGGGTTCTTGTATGTAGTTCTCATCAAACCTGAAAGGCTGGCTGAACCCCTGTAGTTGATCCTAGTACTGTAATCTTCATCTGCAGCTCCACACCTACATCTTTATAAAGAACAGAAAAGGTAAAGACTAAGCATATTATTGAGACCACTGCTTTAACCTTTCTGGTGACAGAAAGGAAAAAATATATAGAATCTTTAATTTAGAAGTGACCTTACAGTTTATCCAGGGACATCCAGCCTATCTCTTGAGCACTTAGTTAATAGGCTCTGTATTTCTATCAGTTTAATGGACATGAACACAAGACATTTTTAGACATCTTTGACTATTAAGCTGAACCAAAATCCCTTGAAAAAAGTTCCAAACACTGCAAATACTATATTCAGCAAATGAATCTCTTTTCCAAATGATGGCCATACTGACTTTCTTGCTGTTCCTCAAACTCACCAGATATGGTCCTAGCTCACGGACTTTGCATTAGTTGTTACCTCTGCCTGGAATTCTTTCTTCTTCCCATTATGTGCATGGGATATTTCCTTACCTCGATCACGTTTTTGCCCAAATGTCATTTCTTCAATGAGTCCTTTGCATTCTCTTCAGCATTAAAGCTACCCCTTACCCCTGCACTCCCTTACTTTGTCTTTTTGCTACAGTAGTCATCATCTCCATAGTAGTGATTGACTAGTTTTTCACCTACTGTTTTTCTTACCTTGCTAGAATTAGGGAGCTCCAAGAGACATTTGTCAGTTTTGTTTACTGATGAATCCAGACTACCTACATAGTACTAGGCACATAGCAAATACTCATTTAATATTTATTGAATAAATCTATGTGGGGAATTATCTATAAAATATTGTTAAATATTAAATGGGATGATTCCATTTGTTTAATTTCTTAAGGTAATATGTGTATTATGTCTACATATGGCTATGTATAGAAAGGATTTATAATTACATAAACTGTTGCATTTCATAGAGATATGGTAATGTAAAATTTTTTTTTTTTGGCTGTTGCTTGAAGAGGGTAGTAGAGGAATGGGAGAAAAGGTGTGGTGCTCTCATGACTACCTGCATAAATGGGGAAACATTATCAGAAACGTAAGAGGGAAATTCTGGTTTGAACATTGTATAAATTCGGCATTTTCCCCTTTTTGGAAATCATCCACTATAAGAAAAATGTTAAACAGAAAAGCATACTGTCTTTAATAAAAATAGAAGAGAGTTCAGACCTACAAAATAGGTGGAAGTTTTTCCAGAAACAATGGAGATGGAGCAAGGGTGCCTGCCAGAAGCAATACCACAATAAGATTGTTTTTGCGGGCTCTGAGATCTACAAGTGTGTTATCCTCTCTAGGCACCTTCTCAAATAGAAGAAAGCCAAAGGGGTCATGATCTGATAAGATTTAATTTAAAGGAAAACACATTAAATGAATTGAAAAGGGTGCTTTAACAGTGGAAGAGTGCAGATCACAGTATACCAAATAACATCATTTGAATATGTAAATACTCAAATACATTCAGAATACAGTATTTTTTTATCTTAATGTAAGAAATAAATTTCAAAATCACAAAACAAAAAACTCCTACCACCTGAAAAAAGTTTTTTTACTCTTAATTTTTGAATCAAAGAGCAAAATGAAGATTTCAGAGTACTACTTAGAAAATATTTGTGAAAATACTGAGTATCACAGCTTTGGATTATTGCTAAGAAAAAGTTTTATAACTTCAAATAATGACCACAAAAGAATGTAAATAAATGAATTAAGAATCCAACTTAGAAAGTTAATGAACAATAAGCCTAAGGAAAGCAGAAGGAATTAACAAAGATAAAAATGGAAATAAACTTAATACAGAAAAGAATACAGAAAACATCCAAAGCGGGTTCTTTTGGAGTGGGGGGGGGGGTGGAGAAATAACAATAAGTAGCCAACCTAATCAAAAAAAGTATAAAAATATCTTGACCATGAATACTGAAAAAAAAAAAATTAAGGGGATCTTAAGATACTACTCTGCGCAATGGTTAATTCTCTGTGAAAGTATAACTTACCAAAACCATCAAGAAAATAGGACACTTAAACAAATAGAAGTTTGGAGAGAAGAATGTTATATTTCTATTTTTGTGTGTGCATGGGTGTGTTTTTAAAGGAGGGTAGTGAAAAAAGAACCTTAAGAGATAGACAACTGCATGGAGGACAGCCAGCCACACTTTCAACTTTAAGTTGACTAAACTTATGATTCTGAATTTTCCACTGCTAATTGCCAATTATCACACCCACGACTGTGGGCTATATTTCACTTTCGTTTATCTACCATAAAATTGTCACTTTTTATTTTGCTACTTGGAATGGCATGTTGATTCATAAATTAGAACATCAAATTGTTTTAAGTTGATTAGTAAAGAATGTATATTTTGCTAAACTTTTAAAAATAATGCAGCCGTGTTCCAGACATTGAGCTAAAATGACTGAGACACAGTCTGCCCTCAGAGAGCTTATGAGGCTACAGAGTAAGATATATACACAAATACGGTACTGTGGGATAAGTATTGGTGCATCTGCATAGTGGAAATTACTGCAGTAGTCCTAAAAAGCAGTAACATTAAAAATTAAGGCACTTAACAGGGGGAATTGAGAGATGATGGTAGATTTAAAAAACCTTTTAAAGATGGAGCTCAGCCTCAGGCCATAAAAAAAGGTGCCCTCAGCGTAATTAGGTACACATAATAAGAGGGGAAAGTATAAGAAAAATATATTTCTATTAATAAGGAATATAAAGCTTAATTATTTGGGTAAATAGAGCATATTTAAAATAGAATAGGGAGGATGAAGCCAGATTTTTGAAGGTCTTAAAATCCAAGCAGAGGAATTTATATTTATGTCCAGAAATAAAGAGCCATTGAACATTTTTGAGCATAGCTGACTTCTCAAATCTGCTTTAGAGTAAGCTTTTTTTTTTTTTTTTTTTTTTTAACTGATAAAATAGGTTGCCTTATTTGCAGAAACAGTATCAGATTCATCTTTGTATCGTTCAACCCTGGTAACATAATAGTGCTCAAGAGACAAGAGAAATCTGAGATGATGGAGGTAAAGAGATGCTGAGCCTATAAGAGGGAAGACCAAATCAGCATTTAAACCAAACCATTTCTTGAGCAAAGACCTTCACAAATAGCCCCAAACGGCTGTAATTGGCCAAAATTTGATTGGCAATTGGTGCCTATTCATAGACAGCCTGAAGTTAGTGTCAGAAGATTAGAAAGATGAGGAAGAAAAAGACATAGTAATGGACCAGGGGAATTAGATAATCAAATTGCGAAGACATTCTTTCCCCTCATGCGTCAACTTTCCAGAACTTGGAAAAATCAGAATCTGTGATCCTTTTTGTTTTCTTTGCTTTTATTATTTTTCTAAGCTATTTTTCTTTCTATGCCATGTATTCCATACAATTAATCCTGCAACTCTTCAGAATTTACACCATCCTGGGATTGTAAACCTGGAATGTATGTTTGAAACCCCAGAACGCGTTTTTGTCGTAATGGAAAAGCTGCATGGAGATATGTTGGAAATGATTCTCTCCAGTGAGAAAAGTCGACTTCCAGAGCGAATTACTAAATTCATGGTGACACAGGTATTTTAACTCTTAGAACTAGAGGATAATTAAAAACTACATAAGAGAATTAAATAGTCATGCTTTTACCTATCGGGACAGTATGGGAATTGTTAGCCTTAAATAGAAATACACCTTTTGTAAAATCTTGACGAACTGGACTTTTCATGTTACTGTACCATTCAAGGGGTCAGATTCGGGTTTAGCTGTGATTTTTTCAGATGTTGAAAAAAAATCTTCTTTCAATAACAGATACTTGTCGCTTTGAGGAATCTACATTTTAAGAATATTGTGCACTGTGATTTAAAGCCAGAAAATGTGCTGCTCGCATCGGCAGAGCCATTTCCTCAGGTGAGATATCCTCCAGGAGCTTTTTAAGTATCGTTAAGACGACGTTATGAAGTACCCATGTAATGAAAGGTGGTGCTGTAAGTTTAACTATACAATCATTTTACAGAAATAAAAGGGTTAATACATGAATAATTTGACCTCAGATGGTACTAATTATATTTTCATTAAGATGTTCCAAGACTTAACCTTTCAAACTTGATCTCAAGGAATACCTTTTGCATGTAGACTGTTTGCAGTCTACCTGTCTTTGTGGGTTGGGAATAAAGTGGGGAAAATTAGCTTTGGTTGGTACTTGGTGCTCAGGACAAATTCCCCATAAAATAAAACAATCTTAGGGGTAACCCTGAATTTGGAAATAACTAGAGTTTGGTTGAGGCAGGTAGCCGACTCCTCTTCCTCTTTAAAGTACTGTATTTCAAATATTTTCACCAAAACCTACATAATTACATTTCCTGTCACCACCAGTGCTCACATATGACGATATGTGTGTTGGTATATGTCCTGTGTGTGATATACTGATTTTTTTACTCAAATGTTATTTAAATAGAAAGTATTGATCCAAATTTGTTTCATAACCAAAAAATGGGTCATAACTCACAGTTTGAAAAGTTGTTCTGATGAATATATGTTGATGGTACCTATGATTCTTTTTCATGATTGTATCATTGATGAATCCTCCCAAACAGCTAGAATATCTGTTGCCACAAGCTATTGATATATACATTCAAAATATGTACAACTACACCAATGGCTAGAATAAAAACAGATGGTATCTCACTTGGTGACTACACCTCAAATTGTCTTTTAAAGATGTATTTTAAGAAATTATATAGGTCTTTTAAAGAAGTAATCATATTCTTTTATAATGTCTATGCAGTTAGAAGTGATTATCATTGTGAGGTCAAAAAGGGTTCCCTAATAGTTGGTGCTACATTTTAAATAAAGTGCTTCTATGTGTTATCT
Organism: Eidolon dupreanum; assembly: GCA_028627145.1. NCBI lineage: Eukaryota > Metazoa > Chordata > Mammalia > Chiroptera > Pteropodidae > Eidolon > Eidolon dupreanum. The sequence goes on from CM053515.1 coordinate 86,549,304, forward strand.
CACTTGACCTTCCAAACAGTATGGGCAAAGGATGCACACCCCTACAGCTAAGACTAAACTCCAATTTTTTGACCTCTGCTTTAGTGATTCCCATTGTTACACTAGAAGAGAAGGGAGAATAACATTGTTTACTTGATAGTCCTTTTGCTCAAGTGCTAGCTGTGGCCCTGCTAAATAAGGTGCCAAACTGCCACATTACCTTTATCAAGATATTAGCTGAAGTATGGCATTTAACAAAAAAATAAAAGAGTACACAGTTTTTCATGGTCAATAGCCCTGTTCTTAAAAGATTCAAATAAAGGAGTAACCAAATTTAATAAAGACACAGAACAAATATCATCATAAAGACATGTTTGAGGGTCCATATCCCATAAGTAGCAAGCAGCATTTGAATACGTTTTCATCTTTGCTTTCCAGTCACGATTTGTACCACTGGTTTTATAGAGGCCAAATCCCTTTTCTCTCAATTACATTAATGCTTTTTTTGAAGACGTTTTGTGAGTCAGGGCATTTCCTTCAGAAAGTACTTGGCGTTTGCTTGTTCAGCATGGAAGCATCATTCATCACCAAAATCGGAACCTCTACTAGAAGACAGGCAGCAAGTTAAGTGTTCTGCGCTTGCTAAGCTTATCTCACTTCCAGAACTCTCTTCCCGAATGGACATGGTAATGACTGTAGCTACCTTCAGATACAACTTTTTTCAAATGTAAACATCCGACTAGCAATAATTTGTTCCACAGGCATAGAAAACAGTTTATTCTTTCAAGCACTCTCGAGCACTGCTCTTCTACTGGCTACATTAGTAGTTATGTTTGTTAAATACGTGTATGTGTCCAGGCACTGTGAGTCCACTGAGGATTGAAAAATGAAACATAATTCTTGCTCACATATAATAGAAAAGTGATCTCCTTAAAAGCCAAATGATAAAAGATAGCTCTTTCCATTTCATCAAAAAACTTTGAACACTTATAACATCAATCTGGCATTTGGCATTTTGGAGGCTAGAATTCAAAAATGGTTTTTTGAAATAAGTACTGGGAAAGCACTTCATACTATGTTAGTCATGGATCACAGGTTATAAATGTATCTGCCTTTTGGGAAAAGGTACTTTTCAGTTTCCCTGTCTACAATTATTTGACATTCATAATCAATAGTTGGCAAGTGTGTCGAAATGATACACTATCATACTTAGAGACAGGTATGTATATAGAGATTGATATATAGAATATAAAATCAACACCATCCTTTGAATTCCAGGTGAAGCTGTGTGACTTTGGTTTTGCACGCATCATTGGTGAGAAGTCATTCAGAAGATCTGTGGTAGGAACTCCAGCATACTTAGCCCCTGAAGTTCTCAGAAGCAAAGGTTACAACCGTTCTTTAGATATGTGGTCGGTGGGAGTCATCGTCTATGTGAGCCTCAGTGGCACGTTTCCTTTTAATGAAGATGAAGATATAAATGACCAAATCCAAAATGCTGCATTTATGTACCCACCAAATCCATGGAGAGAAATTTCTAGTGAAGGTAAAAAAAAATTGTAGCTATGCCCTTTTGTCTAAAAATCTTTGTGATCCCAAGTCAGCCTGTCTCTTTTTAATATCTTCTGTTCCTCTTCCAAATTCAATTACCAATTTCTGGCCACTCTTCCGTAACATTTTCTGGGGCATAGCACTAATCCAAACCCCACTGCCTCATTTTGAAACTACTAAAATATCTTTTTAACTGTCCTTCCCAGTAACCACTGCCAAATCCATTTTCAGGCCAACACTGCTTTCATCTATTCTGCTCCCGAACATTTTGGCCTCTGTGCTGCTGCTGTAGGTGTGTGATACCGCCCAAGCTTGCTTCCAGCCTCATCTCCCACCACTCCCCTCCACAAACCTGGTTGTGTACTTTCTTCTGAACTTAGTGTTTGCATTTTGCTGTGGCCTTCCTCCTGCCTACAGTCCCTCCTCCCTATTGAAATACTTGCAGTTCCTTGGGGACTCAGCTCCTTCCCTGATACACATGGTGGACCACTGTTTAAAGTGGAACAATGGATCAAAGTCTGGAATATTTGGAACAAAGAGAGACTTGTAATTAAAACACTGATGGAAAATCTGCTAGTTAAGTGGTATACAGAAAAGAAACAGAACTGGTATAAGTCTTTCATTTGGCTCATCTCTGGGTCCAGGCCTTAGTATCAGTATTTCAGTTTTATCATTTTATAGGGCTGTAGTGAGTATGTAGTTATATGGTTGCTTTGGTTTTGCAGTTTGTCCATTTCTCCAAATAACTGGATAAAACATACATGCCAAGATCTTACCACATACACCAAAACACCATGAACTATTTGTTAAAATGTATATAGTATGAACTTTTGGTAATAAGTTATCACCCAAATCTGAGCACCTCTGTAGAGGTAAGGCAATGACTAGAAAGCAGTATATCATTGGAGGGGGAAAAAAATCCGCCTATAATTAGTTGGTTTTATTCATCCTGACATAATAATAGTTAATTCTTAGAGCTATGCACTAAGCACCATTCTAAGCCCTTTATATATATTAAACTAATGTCATCTTCTCAATAACCTCATTTTACAGATGAGGAAACTAAGGCAGAGTATAATTTAGCAACTGACCCCATATCACACAGAAAAAGTGATAGAATAACTTCTGTCCAGGCAGGCTGGCTCCAGAGTCTACTTTTAACCTGTACTCTATATTGCCTCCTTAATAAACAGGTACTTAATAAAACAAGGTGTACACTGTAAATTTAGTAAATGTTTGTGGATCACTAACATGTTAGCCATATCTTTGAGAAGAAAAATCCTCCGAACTACCTTCCAGGCAGAGTCACAGGTTTTGGATACTTCATACACCCAAATTCACGTATCTCATTTTCTTTCCATAGCAATCGACTTGATAAACAACTTACTTCAAGTGAAGATGAGAAAACGTTTCAGTGTGGACAAATCTCTTAGTCATCCCTGGCTACAGGTAAAAAAATGTATATCTTTCTTTGGCAGTCCCCATTTGAACAGATAATTGTGATTTCTCTTACCTAATTAAATTGCTCTAAGAGCAATAGATTCTGTATGTCTTAAAATAAGTGTTCTTCACTGATTAATTTGTACGATAACTGAATCTCTGGAAGTTTTGCAGTACGCCATTAAAATGCAGAACCAAAAGCAATGAATTAGTCATTTGTAGGGCTTTGTGTGTTAATTTCACCTTTTTGTAAGATAAGCATGATGTTATTTTGTCAAATATAGTTTACTTTTAAAATATTGACTAAAAGGTTTATATTTGCATCAGAGAGATCAGAAATGCCATTTGAAATGTTTTGCTTACTTGCTCCAAAGGCTATTGCATAGACTTGTCAGAAGATACCCCAAAACTTCAGAGTAAAAAAAGAAGCTTTAGAACTATTTTAAAGGGAGTGAGGAGTAGAATTAACTTCAAAACAAATGCAGTCAGTTACTCTCAGCAATTATGAAATTATCCTAATTGAAATTCTAAGCACTTTTCCCTGTTTTAAGGAGCAAGGTATAAGGCTTCTCATAGTATAAAACAAAATGTTTTAGTGATTATTATTAGTCACCTCAGAAGCCTGAGCCATTTGTTTTTTAACTTTAGAAACTCGTTACTTCATAGGGACTCTAAATTTGAAAAAGTATTTATCTTCAACACTGCTAATTTAAAATATTACAAATGGAACTCACTTTATAACAAGTACTTATGAGTAGGGGTTGTCAATTACATGACTAGGGTTCTAAGCAAAAAAAAAAAGGTTGACAGTATTTTGTTCATGATTCATAATCACGTCATTTTTTTCTAGGACTATCAGACTTGGCTTGACCTTAGAGAATTTGAAACTCGCATTGGAGAACGTTACATTACACACGAAAGTGACGATGCCCGCTGGGAAATACATGCATACACACACAACCTTGTCTACCCAAAGCACTTCATTATGGCTCCCAATCCAGACGATATGGAAGAAGATCCTTAATTATCAGTGAGCTAACTTCAATGAGGGAGGATTTCATTTTATGGCCTGATATTTTGCTGCACAACTGTTGTTTTTTTGAGGTTATCTGCAAGGATGCAAAGACATGAGGAAATAAAGGAATCAGTGACACCAGTACTGTAGTTCATAATGAGTAGGTACAAGAGGGGAAACTGAGTAAAAAACACATAATGGAACCAAGATGAAGCTTTTCATAAATTGTTATAGCATAAGCAATAACTGGTTTTTATATAATTTTTCCTAATCCTTCACTTTAGTACAATAGTGCACTTAATTTATCCTCCCTTTCCTGTTCTTGTATTTTTTAAAAAGGACAAAAGGGCAAGCCAGAGTCCAGTTATTGCATAGCTTAACCAAATCATGCAAGAGTTATAAGGTTGATTACTAAACAGGTTTGCATTTAAGAGATAACTGAGAGGCTACGAGCATGTGATTTGCTATAAGGATGTGAAACATTTGTTTAACTGACCAGAGAGAGGCACTGAGGGGTGTTTCCTAATGCCTGGAAAAGGAGCGCTGGACTGTTTCCCCTTTCTTTTTTAGGTCCACCAAGACTCCAAAACCTTTTTGGAGCCGAGACTCTGAATATGCTCTCTACAACATAAAAATTAAGTCACCTTTTGTGAGTATATTACAATAGCCTCTAAGGTAATTTGGGACAACTGATGTTACAAAAACAGGAGTAGGGACTGCTGGTCTGAGTGCTGAGTTATTATTTCTCGTAGCTCAACTCTGCTGCTAAATACTCATGTTCCCACTGACATCACTGTGATGCCAGTTAGATTCTAATATTTGGTGGGTGTAGATCTAAACTATAATTGTACAATTTATCTCTTTACACAGGGTTGAATAATTTGAAGAAAATTAAGTATATACTAAAAGTAAGGCCACTGCAGGGTCATTTAATGCTACAGGAAAGAATAGCGAATAGTATCCTCTTTTTCTTCCTTAAGCTTAATGGAAGGCTTTACAGATATCTGGAATGTTTTTAAATCAGTTATTTTAAGCATTTTGTGCAAGTGGGTGCAGATGAGTGTGAAACACTTAATAGATTATAAGGTTAGGGCTGTATTATCAGCAGAGCAAATGAAAGAAAATATTTTTTCTAACATTTCAGCTCCAGCAGCCAGCTAATTTTTTTCTATTCATATAAAGGTTAGACTTTTTCATAGCTTTTTGAAAGTTACTAATAGTTACCCCCCCCCCAAAAAAAGTTATGTCTGGGACCATCCACTTATAAAATCTAATGGCATTTTCTTCATTCCTCAGTAATCATTGCAAACTTTTTCCCCCCGCTCCAAAAAGAGCAAAAGATATGGAGTCAGAAGATCTGGGTTTAAGTCTTCTAAGTCTTGGCTCCCTTCTTTATTAGCTATGTTTGCCTGGTCAGGTGACAGTCAGTCTGAGCCTTGAGTTCCTCAGTCTATAAAATAGAGTATCATAGTTCTTGCCTCTACCTTCTCAGTGTTGTGAAACTCAGATATGTATGAAAATATTCAATAAATATAAAAGTGTTAACTATCACTACCCACTGAATTTGAGGTGGCAAAGGAAAAGATTATTCATATTTGAACAAACTAAGACTGAGTGGAAGGCCTTTTGAGATCCCTGAAGCTATTCCTTTACCTAAAACTATCAAAAAATATCCTTGAGAGTAGTAGCAAACCAGCAGTGCCCGTGTTCCAAGCTCTTCACATGTTAACTTACCTTTACAACACCAAATGAACCCCATCTCACAGATGAGGAAATTGAGGCAAATGGAGAATAACTAACTCCTAAAAGTCACATGGTATTTAAACCCAGGCAGAGTGGCTCTTAAGTCCCTTTTACCCACCTAGCCATTTTGCTACACCGCTTCCCCGTAAATATCTCCAGGAGATATCCACGAAGTTGCTCAGTATTTCATACAGAAGTTTCAAAAATCAAATTAATTTTGCAAAACCTGTTAGAAATGTATTTTGCCAAGTATAGAGGATGATTTCCCCAAATTTCTCCAAAGTAAGTCTGTCCATATCAACATGCTAAAATGGAGTAATTCTGAGTCACTAGGCACCCTATTGTGGTTTTATTGCATAAGGTGAAAATTAACTGGAATGTTTGTTTGCTATACTTATATAATCTTTACAAGCCATGAAATAAATTGCACTCTTTTTGTTTTTGTTATTGAATGCCTAAGTTTTCTAAATTTGTAAAAGCACTGTCATATAATTTGGAGTTGAGTAATTTACTCCAGATACTGTATAATCTGCATAACCTTTGTCTTGAAGTCATTTGTATAAGAAATAATTGTGAGAAACATTTGATAATGTACAAAGTAGTCTATAATGACACTGTTCAGTCCATTTTTATATCTTTTTGTTACAGCCCACTTTTTGTAAATATCTTCAAAGAAGCTTAATAATAAAATGTATTTCCATATCACCATATTGTTCCATGTGAAAACCTCCACCTATCACTAATCAAGGTATCTAAGCTTATTTGGTTGTGTTATTTTCCCAGGCCTTGGTAAGAACTATTTTGAAAATAGTATTTGTAAATGGAACTAATGCTATATTTAAGAACACTGACTTTTTTAACTGCCTAAAATAAAAAACAACTCATTATTACAATTTTATATGAAATTTGAAGTAATTATCTAGAGGTCTCATTTCTTGGAATGAAATTTTGGAATAATTATAAATTTTTCAGGTATTACCATCAGGTAGTCTACTACTACAACTGCCAGAAGACAAATAAATACCTAATATCTAAGTAAATTTTCTAGGTTTTATGATATAAGGCATTGCCTGACTCTTCCCCTTAATTACAAAAACTGTTAAATAATTGAGATGAGCCAACTATGGACATTTTCATCTTCCAAAAATTCTCCCAAGACTTCAAAAAAGAAAATAAATATGGAAATGAACTAAGGGTGACTAGGAACGACCCAGGTCTGGACAGCATCTGAAAAATAAGGCCTCCATTTACCAATTTGGTTCTGTTACACCAGAGAAGCAGTAAAAAGCATCAGTTCATCACTCTGCCAATATAGTTATACCATAAGTTCAAGACTCATGGCTAATATTCTATCCCTTTAATCTCACTTGAAATTTTTTGCTAATATAACAATTCTTCAGAACTCCATGTGTCTGATATTAATATAAAAGTTCTGCAAACCAAAAAATGAGAACTTGACATTTATCTGAAAATAAGGGAAAATTAGCTCAATTGAGAAAATTATTCCTCCTAGGTAGTAGTCTACATTAACTCATATTTCAAGTACATGTCAGGTGACTTTAAAATTTTTTTAAATCTAATTTTGTTTTTGATTATAAAATTCATAGAAGCATATGGTAAAAAATTCAAATACCTTAAAGAATAACAAATAAAAAATTCTCTTCCCACCCCAAAAACACACTTCCAGATTGGGCATCCTTTTCTTCCTTCTTGCGTACAAATATCACAAAACAGAAAACAACCAGTCTGCACCAAAATATTTATTTCTCGGAAATTACTTATATGCATTTCTTTAAATGTAGCTTTTCTCCAATAAAAATGGAAGCCTAACTAAAACATTTTGCACCCTACTCTTTTCACTTACTAAATCTTAGAGATCTTATGTCACAACATATTGTTCTATATCATTTTTAAAAATAATACATGGATAATTCTATTTAACCAGTCCCCTGTGAATGGCCAATTGGGCAGTTTTCCAGTTTTTATTAAACTAATCAGTATTCATGTTTACTTTTCAAAATAAAATAAAAATTTAGCAATTAGCTTTATTCACTAAAGGAAGCTCAGTTTCACAATAACTTGTTTCGTATGTGAGAACACACACTTGTTCCTGGAGTCAGACACAACCTTAAAAGATCATTGTTTAGTTGTATACAAGATGGGCTATTTTTATTGGCTGTGAAGAGATAAAATATTTTAATACTTATTTTGCCTGTGATATATGAAATGTGTTCCCTTTATTTTGTTTTCTTGGGCAGACTTTGGGGGCAAAAAAGTCCAAACTGAAATATCACTGCCAAGCAAGTTCACTAAACCCAGCTACAGGTGATGGAGAGGGTTTTGACTGACAGTCATTCCTCTGATGGCTTCTACCACGAAGTCTCTGATGAGGCAACAAGGCAAAAAAGTTAAATCTTTCTCCCATCTTCTTAGGATTCATTAACATATCATAACCCTGAAGTAACTGCTGCCTTGATGATGGCTCGTCTGATTTGTCTAAAAGAACCTGCAAAAAAAAAATTTCCTAGTAAAAACGACAAGACAGGATTTCTAATTATCTGCAGCAATACTAATGACTGTTAGCTATTCAATAAAGCTGTGCTTAGAATGTGTTTATAATCACCTGCCTCAAAGTCGGGGTGCTTCTTAAAAACAAAGGTTGCTGTGACCCAAACTCTTGCTATGATCTGAATGTTTAACAAATATTCCCAGGTGGTTTGATCTACACTGAAGGGTTAGTGTCCTCAGAACAGTTACAAAAATTCATATTCCAAAATGTGGACAAGTTTTCTAAAGAATGTGAAACTATTTGAAAGTCTTAACTCTACCTCATATAAAGATGCATGAAACTTGGGTTGCTCCAAACCCAGGGCATCTGGTAACACTAAATCCTACACTGTTGAGAAGACTGGAAGATGAAAGTTCTGGTTAACTACAAGAACATTAAGGCCAGGTGAACTTATATATTTAATGATAGTGAAACAAATCATTACCTTCAGCCGGACATCAATGCCCATATTTTTTAAAAACGTTTGTTGTTTTATTGGACCCAGAGAAGCTACTTTTTCCTGTGCCATTCTGCGCAAATAACTGAAGTCCACATCAGCTGTTAGGTCGGCTGTTCCTGGGGCAATTAAGACATCATGAAGCTTGTGGCCACAAAACCCCTTGAACATAATTTTTTAAATGATGAGTTTTTGTTTTATGGTGTCATTGTCAAGATTAAAGAAATGCTGTCATTTTGGTACATTTTATATAACTATTAAAAAAATATATGGCCTAGGTCAGTGGTTTACCAATTCTTAAAATGTAGTAGCACCCTTTTCTTCAAATAAGATGCTATGTGGAAAACCCAATAATTCCCTTGACAGTAATGTAACATTTTCATTTATGCCCATGGTGATGGAATAGGGGAGATCTCATTAATTTCTCCAGATGAATTCAGGTTATCAAAACCTAGATGGTGTTTTACAAAGTATATCCATCAACTTTGTGTATCAGAATCACCTGAAAATATGGTACCATGCTCTATTCAGACCTAGTGAATCAGAATCCTGGGGGTAAGACTAGGAAATCAACATTTTTAACAAACTCTCCAGATTTTTCTTAGGTACAATGAAGTTAGACATTGAGAACTACTGATCTAGAAAATGAATAAAAGCATTTAGTTAAATGTATTTCAAGTAAAGTATAGTAAACAACTGATCATATTCAAAGAACTTAACAGGATGTTTAAGAAACAAAAAAAAATACATCTGGAGAGGAAAAGATGCTGAAAATATGATAGAAAAAGTTTGATTAGCTGCATCATATCTGCAAAGAAGTACCAAAAACAGTTTTTTTTTAATGGAGAGGCAGGAAATTTTAAGACAGTCTTTCCATTTGTATTATTTAGATGCTTACTAGGATCTGTGCAAACCTTAGTTTCTACAACTTAAGGAAGAATGTAGATGATTCAGGCCCTACTCAAAGGAGAGCTGGACAGTTGACTTAGGCTTAGGAATAAGATCTAGAGTTGAGTATTACAACATGAATTAACATTAATTATAATATAAAACAAAGCTAGGCTCTGTAGAAACCAAAGATAAAGATCTTCAGTGAGTTCAAACCTAACAACTGATAATTAAGTAAATCATACCAATTAAACAGTTAAGTTCTAATAAGTCATGTTACTGAATTATACATACTCTGAAGGTATCTGTCTTAGTTCCATCATGACCATAATCTGCAATCAGTGCAGCACCTCCAGTTACTGCAATGCGCTGAGAAAGTTCCTGGATAATAACACCAGCATCAGGACACACTTCCACGTGATCCCTGGTTTCATCGTGCTGGTAAGGGAACAATCGGAAGAAAATATTTCAAAAGAATTGTCTATTTAGGGTTTCTCAGGTTTTCTTTATTTTCAGGGTTTTCTAAGAAGAGCATTTCTTAGTTACAATAAAAATAAATTCATTCCCAGTATATGTTCCCTACACTCAACTTTCCGATGACATCCTTTTTATTATACAGAACTTCCTGATTCTTTGATGCCATCCACTAAGCTTACAAAGACATTCCAATTTTAATCCCTTTTATAAAAAGACATATGACCTCCAACCCTCCAGGTGGCCAAGTACATTATCACTTTATTTATGGTGCTATTACTTCTACATTATAATTCATATAAATATATTCCACTGGATTGAAAGCATGGAAAAGGTTTTTTTTTTTTTGTCTGCTCAGAAGAGTGCCTGCCACATAATAGGCACTCAAAAAATGGTGCCAAATGAACAAATGACATAAAGCCAATATAAAAAAACAGACCCTATTAAACAACTATGATACCTTACGTTGGGGCTGAAGGTATACCTAATGATATTCCTTATATCTAAAAATATCAGTTAATGAACTACAGCCAATATACCTGAGGCCCTTATTTCCCAAGACGTTTGAGTATTAACTAAGGGTCCTCAATAAGTGCAGATGAGCTTAAAAAATAAAATGACAGATATTAATACTTGTCGACTTGTATATATGAAATTTCACTAATTCCTGAGATAATGGAAAATTTATTTTTCTTCATTAGAAAAACATATACTAACACCTGCTCCCTCCTAACACCCTATAAAAATGAAGTAGTGACCTGCCCTGACATCTCTGCCTACAATAGCACAGGTCTAACAGATACAAAGTTAGAAAACTCAGCTCTTGAATCTCAGCTCTTCCTACTACTTACTAGAGATGAATTACTTAAGCCTTTTGGAGTCCATTTCATCACTACACATGTACAAGACTTACTGTTAAGGATTAAAAGAAACAACAAACCACTTAGTCTCCAGTACTATTAAATAAATTACTGTGGTTTAGCTATAAAAACCATGTGGTCAGCCACTTCAGGCATAAGCTGACATATTACAGTATACCATGCTGACAGGCTTTCCATCTTAGACTGCTCTTCAAGATGACAGACTCTATTACCATTTGCCCCATTCAAATGAGAGAGAAAATCATTACTCCCTCTCTCATAAGTGAATGCTACTCAAGTCGAGAACTAAAAGGAATCACAACTCCCAGAGCCAGGGTTAGCTCTTGGTAGCTTTACAAGTTTGTTTCTCACTCAGGGTAAAATTCGATAGCCAGAAGATGAAAATACATAAATGTTCATAAATGCTTAGGCTGATATTTTAACTTACTTAAGCTTTGCAAAAGAAACTTAATTCATAGATTAATGTTGAAAAGCTCCTGTGCTTTTTAGAAACTGATAACTTCTGAAGTAGAAGTTTTTAATTATGGTAAAATGAAATCTTTTTTTTTTTTTCCTGAGCTGGTAAAAAAGGAATAAAATAGGCAATCTAAAGCCCAAACATTTGTGCGAAATATAGGTTATTTTTGAACCTTAACACACAACCCCAAGATAGACAAGCTCTTGTGCTTATTCCTTAAAGTTAATAGAAAACTAGTAAATCTGCCATTCTGGCAGTCTAGAATCAAATTTAGATCTGGGTGAAAGCAAAGAAAAAAGCCATGCTCTTAAGAGTAGCCCAAAGAAAATGATTATAAAACATATAAAATAGAGTCGTTTTGAGAATAAGGAAATACATACAAAACACTCATTAAATACTGTTATTGTTACTGTATGGTATACTACATTGTTTTCACGGACATCAAACCCATCCTTCAAGAGATAATATTGCCAACATTTGATAGGTAAATAGAGAAGGGAGTTGCTGAGTAAGCACTTATTCTTTATCTTATTACATTACAGTAAAGTCACAGCTAAGAAATGATTTTAACCCAGTCTCCTGACTCTAGATCCTCTCCAGTTTTCACAATTAATGAAAAGCACCTCATATGTTGCCAGCAACTCCTTTCCTCTGTAAAGAAGCTCTAAAATAGTAACTCAGAAAATAAGACTTTGAAGATTTGATTGGCAAACTAAGAAGAAAAAAAACTTAATCCTACTTTTATGAAGGCTTCTGCTGGGGTGGCACAAGGCGCCAAAACAAACCTCAGTTTATCAGAAACTTGTGGGTCAATATCAACGAATACTTCTCGCCATCCTTGTGGTGTTTTCTAAACACAAAATAATGCAAAAAAGCATATTTTTGCAAGTTTGTTCTCAAAATTGCCTCTACCAAAAATAACGATTAGTTTTCTCCTCTTCCCATAAATAAGATATAGATAAGTAACACTTAGCACTTTACCATTTAAAATTAAAGGCATTACTTCATTTCCTTTAAACAATATGAGTAGACTGATAGATGCAAACTATTAATATTGTTTAGATAAGATATGAAGCTGTAGAAGATAAAACAAGCATGAAAAGTGACCAAAAAATGGAAAAACAGACTCAGGAAGACTAATCAGAAGCTTTTCCTAATAAATTACTACACAGTCATACTATTAGCCTTGAAGTTACCAGTACACATACATTATCACCAAATCTTAAATCTCCTCATAGAAAGAATGAAAATAATTTTAATCTTTGGAATTTAAAAATATTTGCTAAAAAGTAATCCCCAAAAAAGGATTACTTTTTTTGTTCTATAGCTATTTACCATCTTACATTCTCATTTATTTTTATCAGGAGAATTAAGAATTCTTAATAATTATCTTAAGAGAATTAAGAATTCTACTTAATATTTCATTTTTGCTTTCAATTCATATTCATGAGAAATTCCAAATATGTACATATACTGAATTAAATGCCATAAATATTTGTTCTTTTATACAACAAAAAGCTCTTTGTTATTCAATTATAAACATGACTTTTTTTCCATCATACCTGAAACTTATGCACAGGAAGAACGTCAAAAAATTCATGTGCAAGATAAAAGCTGTATGCTATTTAAAAAGAGAACAAAAAAAATATTGTTTAAGTATTTTTAAAGTAATTGGCTCTTTTGCACATTAATAAAAAGTAAAATGCCTAGTTCTTTGTACTGGAACCTATGAGGCTTCCATAATCACCACACTACCATAGAATCATTCCCCTCTTCACGGCAAACCTACTCTGCAGAAAGTACAGAGGATTAATTACTATTAACTATTCTCATTTCCATATATCAGGGTCAGAGAGCCCAAATATCTCAATTATCAGTTTACTCTTATTCATCACTAGGCTTGAAAAAAATTAGAACTCGAATCTGTTAGCTGAAAAAGACTTGAATTTCCAAAATTCATCTGAGACCACTGAGGCCAGGAACAGCTGAGGTGTCTTGCCCAAGATCAGACCACCTCAGGTTTGAGCCAGAGCTCATCGATGTAGGCTTCCTGAGGAGTGCAGGGATGTTCCTGCAACACACTGCTTGCCTTTCGGCAAGTAAGGATGTTCAAAAAATAAAATAATTAAAATAAATCCATCTATTAACACTGCTTCTTCCATCCCTGCTACCCTGGGCTGCTTATCAGCAGTACTATCTAAGAGGTAGAGAAAAACTAAAAAGTACACCAGCAATGTACATTGCGGTTTTGGTTTTTGGTTTTGTTTTTGTAAAACCACATGAAATTCACTGTTCCTTCACATCAGGCAATTTTATTTTCTAATACAATGCCCTTTTGTACTTCACTACGCTCTACGGGTAACGAAACTGGCACATGAAATCTATTACAGATGCTCCTCAAGTTACGATGGTGTTATGTCCTGATAAATCCATCCTAAGTTGAAAATACTGTTAAGTGAAAAATGCATTTAATACACCTAACCTACCAAACATCACGGCTTAGCCCAGCCTACCTTAAACGTGCTCAGAACACATACATTAGCCTACAGTTGGGCAAAATCATGCTGCTGCCGCGGCCCAGCATCATGAGAGTGCATCCTACAGCACATCACTAGCCCAGGGAAAGATCAAAACTCAAAATTCGAAGTACTGAATGCATATCACTTTCACGTCATTGTAAAGTTGAAAAATCTGAAGTCTAACCATCATAAGTTGGGACTATCTGTATATTGCTCTACAAGGTTGTGGTCACCTATCACTACTTTCAGGGGTTGGGATTAAAATTCTCTCATTAATCAATGTAAAATCATTACCTTTTGGAACATCCTGCAGATCTCGGTACCAGGAAACAGGAATCCCAGATTTAGTAACACCTTTCATGTATACTGGTGACCCAGCACTTTGTTGTAATGGGACCTTCTCATCAGTCAGTGTTAACACTTGAATCTCGCTTAATTTTTGGCTGACCTCTACCAAATGTATTGAAATGTCACAGTTTTTCAGCACAGATCCAAGCTGACTGAATACCTAAGTAGAAAAAGAAAAATTGGCAAAATGTGTTGAGTAGATTTTAGGTTTTCCAACCACTGAATTCAATAATTTGCTCAAGTCACAGAAGTAATAATTGGTTCCAGAAAAATTTGTTCCTCACACAAGCTACTGTCCAGCAGTCTATGAGAATCATAACCTGTTAGAGTTATTAAATATAATCTATACAGTAAAGGAACAGTACACAATTTTGTTTCCTAATGATAAAACTTAGAATTATGATTAACAAATGAAAATAAAAGATTAAGCATCAATAAAACAAGGATTCTGATCAGGGAGTCAAGAAAAAGACCAAGAAAATCAAATGTATATAGCCTTGATTTTATAAAGCTCCTATGTCTATGAAATAACCTCTTCTTTGAGATGATTAAACTGTACCCTCAGGAAATCAAATGTGAACAGCATCAGTAACAGCTTAACTTTGGGATTCTTTCACAGGTTCAATTTTTTTTTTAGCTATGCAAATTTTTTTTACTGTTGTAAACAAGAAAAGGAATATACTAATATTTTATCAATATTTTAACACTAAAAATTCAATGCCAAAAGCATAAAGTACATCAATATTTTTCATTTGAATTTAATTTTCACTGGTGATTTGCTAACTTTTGAGACCTGAATATGCAATTACAGAATGATAATAAGATGATTTTCCAAATTTAGTTTTAAGATGAAACTACAAATGGAAAAACCTCTTTCCAAGAGAAAAATTCTTCAGAAAGTATGATCAAAAATGAAAACAAATCTATAATTATATCTTTGGCTATTTTCTATATATTGCTTTTAAATTCTCTGGCTGTTTAAGAGTTCTCAGACTGCATCTAGGGAAGCATCCTTTATACATTTTAAGAGCTGGGAGCCTGATTTTCAAGTACTCGCAACAACAAAAGTATTATTTGAGAATCTTACTACTTTAAATGCAAATGACTTTGCCAATTTAAAGAAATATAAGTATAAACTTCAAAAGTTTAATAGTTACCTATCATGTACTATAAACAATATTCCTTTTTAACATTTTTATAAATTAGGTAAAGTGATAGAATACATGGAAAAATAACCACTGATTAAAGAAATGGGACATGACCCTTACCTTTAAAACCTCATGTCCTCCATCACCCTCAGATGTCACTGCCATTCTGAATTACAAGTTCATCATTTCCTGGCTTTTCTTTATAAATGTTAATATATTTGTGTCGCCAAACATATAGTATTTAATGTTGACTATTTTGCAATTTTATATAAATGTAATAATATAAAGTGAATTCCTTTACAGATTAGCTATTTTCACTCAAGAAGATGCTGAGGACCATGTTGAATATGGTTCCAGTCTACTCTGATTTCATGCATTTTCACAGCACCTAGTATTCCATTGTTAGACTATACTACAATTTATTGATCTATTTTCCCATCCATATTTGGATTGTTTCCAGTTTTTTGCTATTCTAAGTCATGCTGCTTTATCCTTGTACCTGTCTCCTGGTGCATACATGTACAAGTTCCTCTAGGGTATACACATATGCCTAGCAGTAAAATTGCTGGGTCATACAGTACAGCTTCTCAGTAGTTGTACCAAATTATACTCTTATAAGCATATATGAAAGTTCTCATTGCTCTACATTTCCCCATCCTTACCAATATTTGGTGTTGCCAGACTTTCTAACTTTGAGGGTACAGTGGTATCTCACTGATTCAAATTTCATTTCTCTGACTACCAGTGAGTCTGAGCATCTTTTTGTTTTTATTATTTGAATTTCCTCTTTTGTGATGAGCCTGTTCACATATTTCACCTGATATTTCTATTGAGTTATCTGTCAACTTATTGACTAAAGAAACTAGTTCTTCGTTGGTTATGGGTTGCAAATAACTTCTTCAACTTGTGGCTTGTCTCATCACTCTCTTTATGGTGTTTTTGAAGAACAAAAAGTTCCTAGTTTCTTTAAAGAACAAAAAGTTCTTAATTCTAATGTAATTGGATTGACTGATACTTTTCTTTATGGCTTCTGCTTTACGTATAATTTAAAAACTCTTTCTCTACTCAGAAAACAAATATATTTTCCCATAATGTCTTCTAAAAGTGTTATACTTTCACTTCCACATTCTCCCCTCACATTTTAAAATTATAAACAAATGATAACTAATTATTTATTAGATTATTGTCACACTATTTTTTAGCTGAGAAATATGAGATTAGGGACGTAGGACTGAAAGTGAAGAAAACAAAGTTTGCAAACTCATTCTAAAGTAATCAGATATGTATACATGAGACTTTAAGACATTCCTCTATTACCTACCCTCAAAATATCTCCCGCAAGGGTACCCCTACCAGGGCCCAGTTCCACCAGCTGGAAAGCTGCAGGTTTTCCAGTGGCCATCCATTCACTGATAAACCATATCCCTAGGAGCTGTGACAAGGAAAAAATACATTCAAGTATTATAAAGTAAAAAAGTATACTGTAATACAAAACCCTATGTAACTACGCACTCTCTGCCAGAAAGCAAAATGTTTACAAACAACCATATGTATTTAATATGTACATATAGTATGCACACACAGGAACTTCCCTGGGACTATGTCATGACACAGACACCAGTTAGGAAGCTTAACAACAGGAGAAAATAGTTAAAAGGTAGCCTCCACTATAAAGTCCACAACACACATAAAAGAGCATCACTTACAGAAAGGCACTAGTATTGGAAAGCAAATAGATATATGAAATATAATTATATAATTATGCTATTTCTTTGTATTTATATAATTTCAATAATTACAGAGCCTTTAGGCATAAGTGATATATCTTTTAAATACCTGGTTCTACTTCCTCTTGTATACTATTTCCTATTTCTAAACTGAGCAAAGGTTCTTATATGAAAATAAATGGAACTAGATTTCCTGAAAAGAACTCAGTTTCATAAAGGGAGACTTCCACTGCAACTATGGCTAAATCATCGTTGGGGGCTTTAGAGCACATTTTGATTCCACTAATTCCACAGTGTTCTTTCTTATCTTTCTTTCTTCTGGGGTACTCTCAATCTCTTCTGTCACCTTTCCTTTGTCTCTCTTCCTTCTCCCAGTCTCATCTTTCATCTGGTTCTCCTCTTTACTTCCATTCCTTCTCCTTCTCTTTCATTTTGTCTCTCTTATCTCTACATTTCCTTTTCTTTTTTAGTAAAGTATTAACTTTTCAGATGTTCTTTATATGCCTCTCTCTTCCCTGAGTACATAAACTACTAAAAATTAATATTTTTGATGAATCATAAAAACAAAGCTGTAAAATACTATTATAGAATGATACATCTTGACCTGCTCTGAAATGTTTGTGATATTAGTTTCTTTTATAGTTTACATTGGATATTACCTCCCCAAAGATCTGACTTATTTCAGGTGAAGTAATGAAATCTCCTTTTTCTCCTAGCATGTCATGGTACACATAATATCCCTAAATAAAAAGAGAAAATGGAGAAAAAAAATTAATTTTCAAATAAGGCTTTTAAAAACACCTCTCCAAAATCTTACATAATGTGTACAATGAAATAAGCAATTATGTAATAAGAATGTTCTCTCTTCTAAATAAGCAAGATAAACACAGTATCTTTACCTAAATAGTCATTTTGTAGAACTGGTAGAAAAACAATTACTCCTTGACTATAAAAGCAGAAGCCATGTAGTGTCCACCTCTACATTCCACACCCTCCCACCCTCTCCCTTCTCCCAAAATCCAACACAGTAAGACCCTCATACCCATCCAGCGCCCTCCTCCAAATTCTCACTTTGTTTCATATTGACCCTGCCTGTTAGTGTTGTTGTTTCTCCACCTGGGTACTAGTTACATGGAGTGTTCACTCTGAAAATTCATCAAATTGTATATGTGATTTATGCATTTTTATGTTATAGTTCAATAAGTAGTTTGTTTTTTTTTTAATTAGCCCTTCTTGTTCACATATCCATGCCATTGCAAATATCCTCCCTTCTTCTTTTCCACTTCTCATCCATTGAATCTGCTGACCTCCTCTAGTCCTTTCTCTCAGACTAAATCCAGTGCTTCCTTTTCTGAGCTTATTCGTTTATATGTCTATGTTCTTCAACAGTAGGCGTAGTTATCTGGGACAGAGAACTATCTTATTCACCTTCGTATCCCAAGTTTTAGCATAATGCCTAATCTTCAAGAAACACTTGAGAATTGTCTGTTTAAAAATTCCCTACTGTCCTTATGCCCCTTCTTCTACACCTTACCCTTACCAGGTGACCTGGGCTCCTCCCAACACAGGAATTAAAGATTTTATTAAACTTGACTTCCTCAGCTTCCTGACCCCACCAGGCCTCCACCTGCTCTCATTCTTTCCTCAGTACTCAAATACTAAAATGCCTACCCCTTCTGTTCTTATCTAAACCTGATTCTTCCACCTGTGCTCTGGACTGATCACCATTCCTCACCCAACTCTCATGGGCCAAGATATTTTCATCATCTCCTTTTTTTCACAGTTTCAACTTTCTCCTCTCAATATTGGAAATGTCACTCCCATCTCTGAAATTTCTTTTCATTCCACGCAGCATTCCGGAACCCTCTAGCCTTGCTCTTTCCCTTCATAACTAAGTATTTCAAGGATGTTTATGGTGTGTGTTATGAATCTCTCTAGTAGTCTAGTGAAGCCTGTGGCTCCTTTATAGAACATTTTTAAATGCACAGGACTTAAAATATGCAGGCTTATATAGACATATGAAAAGATGCTCAAGGTCGCTAATCATCAGAGAAACGTAAATTACAATCACAATGAGATACCACCTCGCACCTGTCAGAATGGCTATCATCAATAAATCAAACAAGTGTTGGCGAGGATGCAGAGAAAAGGGAACCCTCAAACATTGTTGGTGGAATTGCAAATTGGTACAGCTGCTATGGAAAACAGTATGGAGGTTTCTCAAAAAATTAAAAATGGATATACCTTTTGACCCAGCAATTGCACTTCTGGGTATTTATCCAAAACAATAATTCGTAAAGATCTATGCATTCCAATATTCATGGCAGCACAATTTACAATAGCCGAGATATGGAAGCAACCTAAATGCCCATCAACAGACAAGTGGATTAAGACATTATGGTTCATATATACAATGGAATATTACTCAGCCATTAAAAAAATGAAATCCTACCATTTGCAATGCCATGGATGGACCCAGAGATTATTATGCTGAGTGAAATAAGTCAGAGAAAGATAAATACCGTATGATTTCACTTATTTGTGGAATCTAAGAAACAAAAAGAACAAACTAGTCAAAAACAGACTCACAAATATAGTGGACAATTTGGTGACAGAGGGGAGGAGGGTTGGGGGGCTGGAAGAATGGGGTGAAGGGTTAAAGAAGTACAAATTAGTAGTTGATAGATGGTCACGGGGATGGGGAGCATTGCACAGGGAATGCAGTTAGCATTAATATGATGGCTAGGTGGAGGGCCAGGGGAGGGAGGGAGCAATTCAGGGGATCATTTTATGAACTATATAGATATCTAAACAATGTACTGTATACTTGAAACTAATTTAAACAAATAAATTTTTAAAAATTCAGGATTACAAAAGAAATCAATTAAAAATAATTATCAAATATTTAAAAATAAATGTGATACAGTAATACATATATTTCTTTGTTAAAAAACAAAACCATGCCATGGGTCTTGTAATAAGTCCTGAAGCACGGATGAGCATAATGGTATCTGTAATCAATCACTCTGTCATGACATGACAATATCAGTGATTTCCACTGATGCTATCTAAAGTCACAGGTATTGCTGATGCTACCAGTTGTTGCCAACGTTCATAGTTAGAGAAACGGTAAATTTCAGTTAGAAGTTAACGATAGTAACTGCCTTTCCTAAACCTCTGGACACTGGACCACTCTACCAATCCAACAGCAACAGGCCAAACCAACCTCAGAATTCCACAGATCTCATATTTCAACCTAGCAAAAAGTTAAACATTCTAAAATAAAAGGACTACAGGCTTTCACCACTGGCTTTGTGAAGCAGACAAGGAAATACAAGTCAGAAAGTTGTGACAATGTTTAATCCTTAGAACAGTAAAGACACAGACCTTCCATTCTCAAGAAAAAGACCCAGAATGTTACCAATGCCTGCTGAACCCTTCCCACACAGACTACTTTCCAGGCACCAAACTTCTATTTCTAGTCGCCTATCGGAGATTTCCACTTATGAGACCTGTATAAAGTTTAAATTCATATATCAGACTGAACTCTTTATCCATTCCTTCTCTCCTAAAACAGCTACTGCTCTTCCTCATCCCTCGTTCCCTTCTCCCAGAGAAATGACTCCACCATCTACCATAAATCCAGGTAGGAAGTCATCTCATAAATCCAACCGGTTACAGTCTTCTGAACACCTTTAGAATTTGTTATCCCCATCTTAATGCACTGTGCCTAACCTGATCCAGCCCTGACAGGTTAACTCATCCGTCCCCAGGCCTTCACGGTGGTTCTGCCCCTGGAACGAACTCCGACTACCTGGACTGAAGACGCTCTGGCTCCTCTGTAGGCGCACCTCTCCAGACTCACTCTTCGCAAATCTGCTAGAGTGAGCCTGGCCCTCTGGCTCCCCGACCCATACCTTGGCTGGGTTGGTCAAGACCTCCTTCATGTACTCGGCCACAGTGATGGGGCCAGTAGACTTGATTTTGTACATAAGATGCCGCAGCATCGGAGTCACCGGGTCTTTCCCGGAGCTGAAGTATTTCCCTCTCCATTGGCAGGGAATGACTGCGAAAAACACACATTCAACAGGACCCATTAAAAACTGTAGTATTTACACGTGCAAAGCAGTCTGAGCACTTTTAAAGCGGCTTCGTTAACCCTTAACCTCACCCGAAATCGGAAAAGCGGACTCTCGGCCGCAGAACCCATAAAAGACGCAAGCAGGCGCGCACTTGACCCACGACCTCTTTCTGTCTGAGGTGGATTACTGTCCCGCTCAGAGCGCACCAGACGCCCCCAAGTGAGAAAGGCGCCTCACGCGGTTTCCACGGCAACGGGGCCTGGGGTTGCGGGTGGAGAACGCTTACCCGCACGTACCGCGGCGCTCAGCTGCCGGACATTGGCCTTAGCTAAGACTCTCATGCCGAACTTCCTACGCTGCAGTGCGAAACCGGGAGGTGGGGATTGCGACCATTTCCGGGAGAAGACACGCCCCCGCGGGAATTACGTCACCCGGCCAAGTGGAAGGAAGTTGCAGATCGTTCTCGCGTGCTTTACTAACCATGGCGGCCTCCAAGAGAACTTTGGAGTTCCATGCCAAGCGGCCCTGGGGTCCCGAGGAGGGGATAGAAGATCCGGACGATGACGACGAGGATGATAACGATGAAGCCGAGAATGGTTTCTCCTTGGAAGAAGTGTTACGGCTCGGAGGCACTAAGGTAATGGCGTTGGACTCACAGTGAAGCGGGACAGAGGCACTGCCAATGGCCCCGCGCGTGGCTGGTTAAATAGACCGATCGCCCCGGAGCTGCGGAGTGGTAGAGCGTTCTGGTCCCAGATCCCAGTTTCGAAATGTGCTCTGTGCGCTTCCCGCACTTCTTTTCCACTGCTCTTTACAAGAGAAAAGTCGTTTAGAATCGAATGTTTTTATGCTGTGGCCTTTCTTAGAATGTGGGCGATCCTTTCATTTTATTGACGTAACACTCCTGGCACTCCATCATTCTGAGAGGAGTGAGTTTTTGGTCTTGACTTAGTGGCATCGGTGTTTAAACTCCCATGGTGTTGAGATTTTAACTTCTCAAAATACACGCACATACTCACTGTCCGCTCCAGAAGTGCTTTACTCTGTTGGAATTTACATTCTAATTGATGGAAAGAAGCAATAACCAAACATAATATGTCAGATGCTGAAAAGTGCGATGAAAAAATATATAACAAGGAAAGAGGATTAGGAGTGAGGTCGTTACAGTTTTAAATGAGGTAATTGGGGAACCCATCACTGAAATGTTTGCGCAAAAAAACAAACAAACAAACAAACAAAAACAAGGAAAGAGGAGTGAGCCATGCTGTTCCGTAAATAACAAAAATGTCAGTAGCTGAAGTAGACTGAGGTAAGGGGAGAGCAGTAAGAAATGAAGTAAGAGGGTGGGCTTTTGCTCTGAGTTTGACCAAACCATTAGAAGATATGGAGTAAATACGTGATGGAATTTGACTTTATTGTTACTAAATATTGTTTTGAGACTAGACTTTTGGGAGAGGTAGGCATAGAGGCAGGAGAAGTGCACCTTGCAGGGGCACATGCACAGTTTGCTCTATACTTGGGTTGTATTTAATTTTAAAATATGTAATAAATCCACATGTTGCAAGAAGGGTTTTTTTTTTTAAAGAGTGGTACATAGTGAAAAGTCTTTTTCCCCATTTTTAGAAATCTTTTTTTATATCTAACAAGGAAATACACACAGAGACATATGTTATTTTTAACACAAGAGGTGCTGCATTTCGCATCTTTTTTTTCTTACTGCCCTGGAGATCTTTCCATATCAGGATGTAAAGTTCTGTCATTGGTTTAATATCTGCATAAATCATTGTGTCTGTCTTATTAATTTTTTATCAGCGATTTATTGTGGGTTTTTAAGTTATCTTTTGCTATTTTAATAATGCTTCATTATATAACTTTGAATATATATCTTTTTCCACATTTGTAAGTGTATGCATAATCTTAATTTGTAGAAATGGAACTTCTGGGTCAAAGAATGTGTCCGATACATATTTTGTTGGAAGTTGGCAGATTGCCTTCCATAGAGATGTGCCAGTTTACATTCCCATTAGTCATATAGGAAAGTGCCTTTTCCCCCAACTCCTCCCCAGCACCATTTGTAAGAACTTATCTTTGCTCATCTGACAGATTAAAAAATGGATGTATCATTGTGGTTTTAATTTGAATTTCTCAGTGTCAGTGAGATTGAGCATCTTCATATTTTTGAAGAATTATTTTTTCTCTATGAACTGTTTGTTTACATCTTTTGCACATATTTCTGTTGGATTACTTGTCATTTCCTTAACTGATGTGTAGGAACTTTTATGTTAATTATTAAGTACAATTACTTTGATATGAGTCACCAATATTTTTTTCTAGTTTATTGTCTTTTCATTTTTGCATGTTTTATGTATAAGAGAGTGATAAATTTACTCTACCTTTCCTTTATGGGCCCTAAGTTTTATGACAAATTTGGAAAGGTTTCCCTACTTTGAAATTATTATTTTTTTAAATTATGTTGTGATTTCTCCTATTATTTTATGATTTTATTTTTCACACTTAAATCTTTGATCCATCAAATATTTATTTTGGTGTAGGGTGGGAGCCCAGGCAATATCATTGATAACTCAATTTAATTGATTTCAAAGATACAGATTTCACATTAACTTTTGAAGTTTTACTAAACTGTTGGATTTGTATTTTTTTTTTTTAAACTTTCTTATGTTTTTATGCAGCAAGATTATCTTATGCTGGCTGCTTTGGATGAGAATGAAGAAGTTGTGGATGGAGGCAAAAAAGGAGCAATTGATGACCTGCAACAAGGTGAACTGGAAGCATTTATTCAGAATCTTAGTTTGGCCAAGTATGGGAAAACTTTCTTAGTTGAAGAAGATGAACCAGCCAAAAAAGAAGATGTCAGCAAAAAAAAAGCAAGTGTATCTAAATTAGATAATATAAAGCAAAATGCGGCAGAAAGTGAAAAGACATCAGTCAATAAGGTGAAAAATAAGAAGAGAGTAGAACAACATTCTAATGAGAACAACGGTGCCATACCAAAAGTAAAGAAAGATAAACAACAGGACATCTTTGAGTTTATTGAAAGACAGACATTGTTACTGAAGCCTGGAGGCAAATGGTATGATATGGAATATAGCAATGAATGTTCTTTGGAACCCCAGCCTCGGGATGTTGTGTCTAAATACAAAACCTTGGCACAGAAGTTGTATGAGCATGAAATCAACTTATTCAAAAATAAGACGAATAATCAAAAGGGAGCTTCTTCTACCTGGATGAAGGCGATTGTGTCATCAGGGACGCTAGGTGACAGGATGGCAGCCATGATTCTTCTTATTCAGGATGATGCTATTCATGCACTCCAGTTTATAGAAACTCTTGTAAACCTTGTTAAAAAGAAAGGCAGCAAACAGCAGTGCCTCATGGCTTTGGATACTTTCAAGGAGTTACTTATTACAGACCTTTTGCCAAATAGTCGAAAGCTACGGATTTTCAGCCAACATCCTTTCAATAAACTAGAGCAGTTGTCCAGTGGTAACAGGGACTCAAGAGATAGAAGGCTGATATTATGGTATTTTGAACACCAGCTGAAACACTTAGTGGCTGAATTTGTGCAGGTCTTAGAAACTTTAAGTCATGATTCATTAGTAGCCACCAAAACTCGAGCCCTTACAGTAGCTCATGAACTTCTTTGTAACAAACCTGAGGAAGAAAAGGCTCTTCTTGTACAAGTGGTAAATAAACTGGGAGATCCTCAGAACAGAATAGCGACAAAAGCTTCCCATCTATTAGAGACATTGCTTTGTAAACATCCTAACATGAAAGGCGTCGTATGTGGTGAAGTAGAAAGGCTACTCTTTCGCTCAAATATCAGCTCCAAAGCGCAATATTATGCAATTTGCTTTTTAAATCAGATGGTCCTCTCTCATGAAGAAAGTGAATTGGCTAACAAATTAATAACTCTTTATTTTTGTTTTTTTCGGACTTGTATCAAGAAAAACGATATTGAATCAAAAATGCTTAGTGCCCTTTTAACAGGCGTGAATAGGGCATACCCTTATGCCCACACTGGTGATGACAAAGTGAGGGAGCAGGTTGATACACTGTTTAAAGTATTGCATATTGTGAATTTTAATACCAGTGTTCAGGCTTTAATGTTACTTTTCCAAGTAATGAATTCTCAGCAGACAATATCGAATCGATATTATGCAGCATTATACAGGTAAGTACATACCCTTCTAATATACGAATGTGAGGAGTAATGTAATTTTATAACATGCAGTGCCACTTTGTGAGACAAGAGAAAGACTTAGAAATTGAATTTTAGGCTCCTGTCAGCACCTTGCTACTCATCCACTTTGAGTTGATGACTTAATCTTTGTTTCCTTGTTGGACAATGCTTTGAAAATGTTGTCATTTTTTATTGAGAAATTGTTAAAATACAGAAAAATACCTCCACACACACGCAAAAATTTATATCCTACCATCTGATATTTCAAATTTAATATTTTGCTATACTTGCTTTAAATCTTTTGGAATATTAAAGGAAACTACAGATACAGGTTTCCTTTCCCCTTCATCCATTGTCAGTCCTATATTTCTTTATCCTGTCCTTTACACAGTCTTTTAGTTAGTAATTCATTCAACAAGAATTTAAGTGCCAGCTATATAGTGGGTACTGTTCCAGGTGCTTAGGATATGGCAGTGAATAAAATTCCCACCACTAGAGGTTCTTAAATGAATATTGGGGAAGACAGATGGTAAACAGGAAAGCTTGTTAGGGAGCTTGGCAGTTGCAGTGTTGGAATTGTTTTTAATACTGAGATTAAAATATGTTTACCAAATTTTACAGCTGCCCTGCAGTGCACTCATTGAGGGATGATATTTCAAACGGTGTGGAAACACTTTGCAACTGTTTCAAGTATACCAACAAGCAATACATTTCCTTCTAATTCATTTTTATAATTTCATATATATAGCGGTTATCTCTTGAACTTAAGCCACACTGTCTGGATTTGAGTTCTGGCATTTAGTTTGCTGTGTAACAAATGACTTAATCCTCATGACAGCCTCGTTGGTAAATATGATTGATCCCATTTTACTTTGCCACAGTGTATCTATAAAATGGAGAAAAAGTACCAATCCTGTAGGGTTGTTATGAAGATTATGAAACTTTCCTATGGTTACACAGCTAGAAAATGACAGAACTGGGACTTTGATAAGATTAATGAGTAATATATGTGTTAACTCTTGTAATCTTCATGTGTAAAGTGCCTAACAGGACCTGACACAGTAAGTGCTCTGTAAGTATTGGCTGCTATTGTTGATATTACTCATTTGCATTTCTTTAGTTTAATCCTTTTTAACAGCTCTCCAGTCTGTGAGGTTCAGTAATTTGTGCAAAATCACACAAACAAGATCAAACTAAGAGGAAAATCCAGGTCTTCTGGCTTTGCAAAGTTCATGATGTTTCATAGCGCTGATTAGACTGGTCCACTAAAAACAATCATCTCAGATGCTTTTCCATAATTCTTAAGGGTCTACAGCTTTTTCAAGTAATAAATAACTTTTTTGGTTTGGGAAGATTACAAGGCTAAAAATGTAGAGTTTTCAGAGTCTTGGGTTTTTTTGTAACTTTTAAGGGTCACAAGAACTTATGATTTTTTAAGAAAATATTTACTCTATTGGAAAACATTTTTCTAATGTCTGTTTAACATCTCAGTGTTTAACATAACAATATCACATCTCTGAGGAGTACATTCTACTGCTTGCCAAGATACCTCACAGATGGATTTTCTCAGAGGCTTTTAAATCTTCTAAAGTATTTATTTCCTCTTGGTTTTATTAAGAATTCTTTAAATAAAAATTTCCTAATATTAGTTGAGGAATAAAAGAAATTAAGAAATGATTTGGTTTATTTTTATTATTATTTTTATTATTATTTATGCCTACAGCACCTGGTCTTCCTAGGTGGTCTCCCACCCAAGTACTAACCAAGCCTGACCCTGCTTAGCTTCCCAGATCAGACATCAGGCTTGTTCAGGGTGGCATGACCATAGACCATGGACCGTGGCTCCAACTGGGGTGCAAATCCGGGACCTTCTGCGTGTAAAGCAGATGTGCTAACTGCTACACTGTGGAACCATGTCCAAGAAGTGATTTGGTTTACAGAAATGCAATTTATCAAAAACTTCAGGAACAATCTCTGTCAAACAGTGGTGACACACTTATCTAAGTTTTCAAAAATTTCTATTGATGTGTAATGGAACTTATTAAATATGAGTTGCAAAATGGATGAAAGTGTTGAAAACTTAAATGTGAGGAGAGAAAATTGAATATTAAAGATTGAATAATACTGAATATCATAATATCACCAATAGATAGATAATAGAATTATGGAACTGAAATGGGAAACCTGCATAGCAATATGAGAATACTTCAAAAGGTTAATTATTTCCATTTCTAATGTTAGTGGGGTAAAGTTAACAGAAGCACTTAGAACAAGAAGTGGTGATTCCACGTGAGCATTTTGGAGGACTGTTGAGTCTGAATGTCCTGTGTGTAGAGGTTCAGATCAGTTGGAGCATCTCTAGGATTCAGCACATAGGATAAAGAGAATTTAAAACTTATATTAGATAGTTAAAAAGCCTACAGAAGAGAGGCTTTGGGGAGAGAAGACACATAGTAGCTATATAGGGTCAAGTTTTTGAAAAGCTGTCATGTAAAAGTATAATTAGGTTTTTTTGTTGTGGTTTTTTTTTTTTGTCAACTTAATTGAGGTTTAATTGACAAGTAAATTGTATATATTTAAAGTGTGAAACTCAATGATTTCATATACATTATAATGATTCCTATAATCAACTTAAAACATCTGTCACCTCACAATTACTACTTTCTTTTCCTTTGGTGATGAGAATGCTTAAGATCTACTCTTAGCAAATTTCAAGTATACAGTACAGTATTAACTATAGTCACCATGCTGTACATTAGATCCTCAGAATGTGTAATTGAAACTTTGTACCCTTTGACCAACATCTCTCCATTTCCATCCACCTCCTGCCAACCACCAATCTGTTCTGTTTCTATGAGTTCGATTTTTTTTTTTTTTACATTTCACATATAAGTCATAGTAGCTTTCTCTCTGTGTGACTAACTTCACTTAGCATAATGTCCTCCAGGTTCATCCATGACGCAAATAGCAGGATTTCTTTCTTTCTCACAGCTGAATAATATTCCATTGTATGTGTATACCATATCTTCATTTATCTGTCCACAAACACTTAGGATGTTTGCATACTTTGGCTATTATGAATAATACATGAACATGGAAGCACAGATATCTCTTCAAGGTACTGCTTTCATTTCTTTCGGATATATACCCAGAAATGGGATTGCTGGATCATGTGGTAGTTCTATTTTTAATTTTTTGAAGACCTTCCAAACTGTTTTCCATACTGGTTGTCCCAATCGATATCTCTACCAACAGTATACAAAGGTTCTGTTTTTTTCCACATCCTTACCAAAGTTTTTTATCTCTTGTCTTTCTGATAATAGCCATCCTAACAAGTATGGAGTGGTTTTGATTTGCATGTCTCTGATAGTAATTTTAAGCACCTTTTCATGTACTTATTGGCCTTTTGTCTTTAGAAAGTTGTTTATTCAGATCTGTCCACTTTTTAATCAGATTTTTTTTCTTTGCTATTGAATTCTGTGAGGCTCCTCATATTTTTTATGTTAACCTTTTATCAGATAAATCATTTGCAAATATTTACTCCCATTCCATAGGTTGCCTTTTTATTTTGTTGATTGTATCCTTTGCTATGCAGAAGCTTTTTAGTTTAATGTAGTTCCACTTATTTTGCTTTTGTTGCTTCTGTTTAGATTGTTTTGTGTTGCTTCAGTTGGCAGTAGTAGAATAATGGTAGGAAATTACACAGGAGCAGATTTCAGCTATGGGGAAAGAAGAGATTTTCTGATAAAATGAGTTGTCCAAAATTTAATTGGGTTCCTAGTGAGAGAGTGAGCAGTTTGTAATCCCTGGAGATGTTGTATACCATGGAATGAACAATTTATTCATTCAATAAATATTAAGCACTTATTGCCAGGCACTGGGGTTACAACAATGAATAACACAGGCACAGTCCCTTCCCTGTTCCATTGGACTTTGGGGGGAAAGGAGAGAAAAGTAACAAAGTGTGTTAAATGTTAAACTATGAAGAATATAAACATGGGACTGATGCAGGAAATAATGGAGGAACCTATTTTAGATATTGTGGACATACAGACAATTGGGGAAGAACATTCTGAGCAGAGAACACAGCATTTATAGAAGGATATCTCTGATACATGACTGCTGGTTGTGGAAATGTATTTTTTTTTAAACACTTAGAGCACGTGGTAGTCCTAGGAAATCTCCCATCCAAATACTAACCAAGCCCGACCCTGCTTAGCTTCCGAGATCAGATGAGATCGGGCATTTTCAGAGTGGCATGGTCGTAGACTATGGAAATGTTTTATGAATAAACATTTGATCTTGTTTTTGTTTTACAGAAAGATGTTGGATCCAGGGTTGATGGTGTGTTCTAAGCAAGCCATGTTTCTTAACCTTGTCTACAAATCTCTGAAAGCTGACATCGTATTGCGCAGGGTGAAGGCTTTTGTGAAGAGGTTACTTCAAGTTACTTGTCAACAAATGCCGCCGTTCATATGTGGAGCTTTATATCTTGTGTCTGAGATCCTTAAAGCAAAACCAGGTTTAAGGAGTCAACTAGATCATCCGGTATATTTTACAACTGCTTTTTAAATTGAGTGGGTTCTGAAACATTGGTATTTTTCTTCTTTGCTTCAGTGACAACAACTTAGTTGTCTGGAGCACATAAGAGTGTGAGTCCTGCAGTCGGACAAACCTAGGTGTACATTTTACTAGGTAGGCATGTTGCTTGACCCCTTTACTCATAATAAACTGCACTACACTAAGCTGCAGTTATATGCGATAGTTACAGATGGTAATAGAGCTAGTAGATCTCTTAATCCTGTTTCTTCAGTAGTGAAATGGACATCATAATAGCACTTACCTGGTAGCATTATTTATAACGGGTCAAAAATTAATTTGAGGGCCAAACGTTTTCATGTCATAAGGTCCCAAATTCTCAGAGATTCTTGTCTCAAATTTTAACTCTTACATTAAGATATAAAAGGATATAATCTTCTCTCGTTCTAATTTTCACTGGTGGAACTTCAGTATTTAACCAGAATTGAAATAAGCGAATCTCCTTCAAAACTAACTCACTTAATTGAATACAGACTTCTAGTTGATTGACTCAGATTCATTATACCACTTTTTTAGGAGTCTGATGATGAAGAAGTTTTTACTGATGTAAAAGATGATGAAGACCTAGAAAAATTCACTGATGCAGACAAAGAAACAGAAACAAGTACTGTGAAAAAAGTTGAGACAGAAGAAACTGTGTCTGAAAATCATATGGAAGCCAAAAAATCAGAGTCTGCTTCTTGGGTACACTTTGATAATTTAAAAGGTGAGTTTTTAAAATCTTTAACTTATTCCCTTGAATTTTTAAATGAGGGAATTGGTTGCCCCTTTGATCTTAATAAAAATTAATGTTATACCATTTTAGAAGTACTTGGTATTGCTTTCTTTAAAATGGGAGCTCTCATAACCAGATATATTTAGGACCTTAGAAGTAAAATTTTAATCTAGTGAATCATTTATTTACTAACAATACTACAGATCATAAATACACATTTTAAAACAACAAATCTTGGAAATTAGAGCAAATACCTTTGGAGCTGTGAAGATTTACTGAAAAAATCTGTGGACATCTTAGATGCACAATAAATCTCATTTCCTTTAGCTATAAATGTAAAAGTTCATACCTTTGAACCAGTTTTAGTTTTTTGACCTTTATCTGTATATGTAAAGCATCAAATGTGGAACATATATGAAGATATAAAATGTGTGTATGTGAAAATTCGGTTTATAAACAAAAGTATTTTGTTATACATTGTGAATTGTGTGTAAGCTTCCGTTCTTTTGTTTGAGCGTCATATTCACCCTCTACAGTTTCTTAATGTTTTAGGATTGAAAATATATGAAATAGAAAGTAGGTTCCATATACACACAAAAGTGAATTAAGCCTATTAATACACTATTAGGGCCAAAAGAGATCTTAGAAATGCAGCCTCTTCATTTGAGGTTGTGAAGAAAAGACCACTAGACTTGAGGATCAAGAAATGTGCCAGAACCCTTTCTTCAAACTTGTAGGAATGTAAAAAGAGAAATCTGGTAGCCATTGGGAAAGTTTTTAAAAGAAATCCATCCTTTGTCTTAAGACTAAACAGAATAATTCTTTAGAAGGATGATGAGTATGGACATTGTTCTGAAAATTCTTAGTTTTAAAGTTTTCAGTCTTGAGTTTCTGAAAACATGAAGATAATGTAAAGCCTGTTTCAAGTAAGAATTATTTCTGGACATAATTTAATTACAGATATTTAGAGCACTTTAAAGATTCCAAAAAACTTTAGACCTATGTCATCTTCTGGTTATTTGCCAACTTATAGCCTGATTGACCCAGAAATGGGTATCTTTTGTTGTTATTTGAAAAATGGAGAAGTTTTAAAGGGGAGCTTTTAACACTTAGAATAAGCATACTCTCTTATTCACTAGCAAATGATAACTTGGGGCCAAGATGAATTCTTGAAGGGGCTTAGAGTTTTTAATCTAGGTAGGATGCCTGGCTAACTAAGAATGTTGGAAAGCATATCTATTGGTAACAACATTAACGATGGTGGCTTTAGTGACATCTTGGGCTAGGAATAAAGCAGTTGAGAAATTCTGTGTTTTTGTTTTCAGGTGGCAAACAGTTGAACACATATGATCCATTCAGTAGAAACCCTTTGTTCTGTGGAGCTGAAAATACAAGTTTTTGGGAACTCAAAAAGGTAAAATAATTTCAAACTACCTTTTAATTCATTTGTGCTGTATATTTCTCCTCATGGATTTATTAGCTCCTTGAAGTTTCTCCTTTTTTTGCAAATAATATAGGAGTTCTGTTATTTAGACATAAATTAATCATAAGGAAACAGTTTGAAGTATGTCACACAGCTATAATGCTTTCTAACACATATTTCTGTTGCCTCTGATAAACATTAAATTTCCACATTTACACTTTTCATCATTCACATGTAGAAAATCTTAAATGTATATGCAAAATAAGGATGGCTATGAATAAGTTTGGCTTTTTGGATTATTGAAGACAATGGCTTCATAAAATTGGTAAATTTTGCTTTATGCATTAAAGATCCTTGAAGTTTTGTGGTGATAGAACTTTTTGCAAAAAAAGTTATATTTTAAATGTGTAAGAGTAACTCATATTTCTAATAACCTTTCTGCAATTTTTGTAAAGAAAATAAATGTCTTCCTATACAATTCTCAAAGTGTGGGTATAAAAGGTGTTAGGCTCTTGGGGGGCGGTCCCTAACACCTTTTCAGCAAGTCTGTAAGGTCGCAACTGCTTTCATAGTGATACCAAGGCAGTATTTACCGTTGTCACTGTATTGACAGTGGCACAGATGGTATAAAAGAAATGATAGCTAAAACTGTTAGTGCTTAAGCATGATAAAGACAGTAGCAATAAGCTACAGTCGCAGCCATTATATTCTTTACTGCCACATTAAAAAAAAGGCAGTATCATGTAAGAATGATGAAGCAAAGAAAATTATTGATTTTATTATCTTGAACTTAAAGTACATTTATTTTTAATATTCTGTGTACATATATAGCAAGAATGCATAACGAACTTCTGCTGCATAACTAAATGTGAAGGTTGTCTCATCTTTGGAGGACAAGTATCTATATACTTGTTTGAAACTCAACTACTTTTTTCGTGAAGGACAGGCTGAATAACAGACTCTGGTTATTCAGACTGGGGTATTTGGGAGACATTTTCTTGAACATGAAGAAAATTCACAATTATGGGAAAGGTTTAATAAATGCTCCATTTTCCAACTATACATCTGTACAAGGCCAGATTTTCTCCATATACTTCCAACTAAAATAATATTAGATTTGTAAAACTGTAAAATAATGCTGCATTTCTCAATATTCTTAAAAGTAGTTACTATTCATAAAACATATTAATATGTAATAGGTTTATTGTTATTTTAAGTAAACTATAAATAAATGTTTAAAATGGTTCTGTTGCAATTTCTATTAAGGTAAATATCAATAGAATATCCCACTTAAATTAAGAAAGCTTTTGAGCTCCTTGATTTTTAAATATATTAAGTGGTCCGGAGACCAGAATTTGAGACTCATTCTTTTAATACGTTGGCTTAAGTTTCAATTCTTTAGATTTTCTTAAATAATCTATCATTGTAATTGAGTTGACCTTATATATATATATTTTTTTAAGCTATCGGAGCATTTTCATCCCTCTGTGGCTCTTTTTGCAAAGACTATTCTTCAGGTAAGTCTAAAATACCCAAAAGACAAGTAAAAGAAAAAATAAGTATTCTAGTTTTTGATAATCAATAATTGGGCATACAGTCTTTCTCTGCCAGATATGATCATATACAAGTTTTCTGCTGTCGTGAAGGAGCAATGGCTTAATACAGAGCAGCAGTTAAATCTTCCCACTCTGAGATGAATGGAAATACAGGATTAAAAAACTACAGTTATTTATTATAGTCTGGCTTTTCTCCTGGAGAAAGATCACCTCCCCTTTCCTGTCTGCTGTGTTTGCCACTTCTTGGTTAGTTTCTGATTAGTGGTTAGGTGACCTACAATATTAACATTTACTTAACTATTTATAAAATCAGCAGTGCATCATAGAATATTTTCATATGTATGAATGTATGAGTTTGTTTAATTTCTTCAAGGAAAGAATAATGTGCATGAGAGGGATATTTGAAAAGTCATTATTGCAAATTTGTGCCTTTGCGGTATAATAGACTTATACGTTCCCCTTCTTTTCTTATCTGGGGGGGTGTGTGTGTGTGTGTATGTAATTTAAGTTCTCAATTCTCCCCACCTTTCAGGGAAATTATATTCAGTATTCAGGGGACCCACTGCAGGATTTCACATTAATGAGATTCTTGGATCGATTTGTGTACCGAAATCCAAAGCCACATAAAGGCAAAGGTATGCTTCTGTTGAATTACTCGGTTTTCATTGTTGATATTTAATAAACTATATGAGCATATAACTAGGTTTTACATTTCACTGTCTTGATTTTACATTTCAGAAAACACAGACAGTGTTGTGATGCAGCCAAAAAGAAAACATTTTATAAAGGATATTCGTAATCTTGCTGGTGAGTAGTTATAAAATACTTGATAATTTATAAATTATCAATGTTTTATAATTTATAAAAGCCTGGACAGTTGAAACTTACAAGACAGTAGAAGTCATTAACACTTAAATGGTGTTATTCTTTGCTCCACTTTATCAGAATAAAACCTAAGTACCAGAGATATTGTCCATCTTTTGTTCCCAAGAATGTGTATGCATTCTCAACTCAACTATGTCTGACTGGGCCTTTTTTTTTTTTTAACTTTATCACAGAAAATTTCAAATACATCCTAAGTAAGTAAATCAATAGTATGATGAAACCCCACCACCAACCATCACTCAGCTTCAACGGTTATCCACATTTTGCCATTCTTGTACCATCTTTAGCTTTATCAGTGACCCCCCACATACTAATTATTATCTTTTACAGTTTGGATCATCATAAGCTCTTTAATATGGTTTAGCAGGAAACCCACAACAGGTTTTGTCACAGAGCATCATGTTAACTTAGTTGATAACCTTCTACTTTTATGGGTATTTACCTGTCTTGTAGATCTGATTCTCTTGTTTTTCTGTTCAGAGCAGACATTTCTTTGCATACCAGATCCCAACTCCTTTTTGTTCAGAAACAAATTTTTATTAAAATACACCTTATAAATCATTTCATTTCCAACTGAATTTCAGAGAGGTCCAGGGGTGTAAAAAGACTTGCCCAAAGTTAATAGAGTTAGAATTAGAAGCCAAATTCCCTTTTTAATCAAGATAAGTCAGAAATTTTTATTCTGAAGGAAAACAAATATTCTGTAGTTCCCTATTTTTATTTTAGTTTTCCTCAGTATAATTCGTTTATCTTTACTTACTATTCGTAGAATGGCAGGCATTATCATTTGAGATGAAAATGGCAAGTTTAAATTTATTATTTATTAAAAGAACTCTTTGAATTTGTATATTGGATGCAGTTGGAGGACAATGAGAGAACCCTGTTTTTGTTTTTGTTTTTGTTTTTTTTATGATGCACTGTTGTCTACATATTGCCTTACTTTTCATTGTAGCCAATGAACAGTTTCAGATGTTGGGTCTCCTCCACAGACTCTTCCAGAGATTTTTCTTTGCACTATAAGATCCCTTTTGTCTACCTTCCTGACATTTTGAGACTTTAGAATTATAGGTATGCTGTATTTAGTCTTAAGAGCTTGAATAACAAAAAACATTAATAAATTAAAATGTTTAACTTAATTTTCCTAGTGAACAGTAAGGAGTTCCTTGCAAAAGAAGAAAGCCAAATACCAGTGGATGAAGTGTTTTTCTATAGGTAATATACTTAATGGGGTTTCATTTGGGGATCTGTTAAAATTAAAATTTTTAGATTCCGTAAAATGCTTTCTTAACATAGGCCTGTCTTGAAAAGATTGAAGGATATGTCAGTATCTACTTTCGTGAAGATCTTTTATAAATCAATCTTTTTGCTAGTATTAGATACCTAAGTAGAATTGGAGGGTTTTGTGTTTGTAGAGATAAGTCCTAAACCTACTGATATTACTACTAAATGCCTTATATTACTAAAGTGACTGTTATCTGATTGGTTAATGTGGCTCGATTTGGTTTGCTTTTTAAAAACATTTTGTATGAAGAATTCTGATCTCATCTACAAAATGCTAAGTTTCACTGTACCCTGATATGACATTAGGTCTCACTGATAAAATATTGTGAAGAGGTCATTTAGAGCCACATTTTATAATCTAATACTTTTATCGTTAGTGTTGATGCCGAAACAACTTAATACTATGCCATTAAGTTGAAAAGTTTTTATGAACTAAACCTAAATGTGTGAAATTCATTATACTTCATATTTAAGACATTTTCAACTATTTTGTAGAATTCAAAACTTTTTTATTTAATAAATACAAACCTTAGTCATTTATATCCAACTAAGTTAATAGCTTTAACACTTGTTTGGGTTACTGGTCATAGGTACTTTGATTATAGTAAAATGGACCCTTTAGTAAAATTATCAAATAATATAACATGAATTTTATTTTAGGTATTACAAAAAAGTTGCTATTGTTAAAGAGAAACAAAAACGGAATGCAGATGAAGAAAGTATAGAAGATGTGGATGATGAGGAATTTGAAAAGATGATTGGTAACTTGTTGACTCTTCGATTTATAAATAATTTATTACTAAACCATGGAAAATTAGTGGTAGATGTGACCTTAGTTTAAAAAATAATTTAGCTAAGACTATCATGCAAATCACAATGGAGGATTAAAGATATTTTGGTGGCATATGGTAATTCACCCACATTTGCTCCAGAAAAATGTGATTGTGCTTTGACAGTATGTGGAGAAAAAAACTGTTTACATGATATTCATTCTTAAGGCCAACTGTCTTAGGTAAACCATTTTTACTGCTCCTAATTTTGCACTATTGGTAACAATAGTCTGTTGTTATCTATTTTCTTTAGAATTCACAGAGCTAGAAAAATTTTAACTGAAGTATAGACAAACAAAAAACATGAGAAATTAGAAAGGCTTACATTGAGTTCTTTTGTTGCATATTGTATTATACGTACTAAAAGTAAGCATTTAAATAATTCTAATAAAGACTGCAATTGCTAAAGATCATTTTATTTGATATTTGCCCACTTTTTAAAGAACTATAGAAAGAAGATGAAATTAACTGGAACCCATTTTAGTTTAGGAATTTTAATTAAGGTTAGTATATTTGCAGGTTTGTGTAGATTAATATACCAGCAATAGTTAGATTTGTATCATTTTGGTGTTATAAATAGCAGCATCATGACCTTGTTAATTCAGATATAAGAAAATGTCAACTTTGTTATTTTCTGCTATATCTTAAAATTTGTATATTGTTCTCTGGCAGACACATTTGAAGATGATAACTGTTTCACCTCTGGAAAGGATGACCTTGATTTTGCCAGGTAAAATACTTTCCTTCAATCTTTTTTTTAATCCTTTTTCCTAGAATTTCCAAGATTGTTGTCCTCCAGAACAGTAGAGCACAGAGCTATGTGATGTATAGGAGAAAAGTATCAAATAAGCTTGGGAAATGGATGTATACTTTCCTTTTGGACCCTTAAAATTTATAGTAGTATAATAAATAAAGGCTCTGAGCCCTCTGTAACTCTCCTTTTAAATCTGTTTATAGCCTAATACCCTGGTGGTCACCTAAGAACATTTTAGAAAACAGTGTCCTCTTTTACAAGTTCTTGATTTATTTCAGCAACGTGAAAAAGAAAACAAAAGGAGCGAAGAAGGGAAACCTAGAAGATGAAGAATCAGAAGGTAGTGAGGATGATCTTGATAACTTAGATGATGATGAAGTTTCTTTAGGAAGTATGAATGAAGAATTTGCTGAAATCGGTGAAGATGGGGGAACGTTCATGGATGTATTGGATGATGAAAATGAAGGCATTCAAGGTATGCTTTTTTAAAATCAGACAAAAACTATTCCTTTATTCTTCAGCTTAGGCTAGTTTTCCTGTTGAAGGTTTTTTAATATCTGTATTCAAATTAATATTTAGATAAGCCAGAAATTTAAACAAGACCTTTTCCCCTCTCATTTGGAACTGAAGGGTCGACTGCCTATGCAATACCTGTTGAGCTGTTATGTTGCCTTCTTTGTTAGAATAGTAATTAGCAGTTTCTAAAAATTAATATTCATCATAACCCTATAGAGTCCTATTGTTTTTAAATTAGTTAATAGCTTTTTTTTTTCCCAAATAGAACTTAATGATGAAGTCAGCTCCAAAGTCAATACTAAGAGAAGCAAGAGGAAAGGTGTAAATGATTTTGACTTTGCTGGATCATTTGAAGGTATGAAAATGTATTTAGTCCCTTTGAAACTTAAGCAGAGTACATGTGAAAGTTATTATTCATTATTATTTTGATAAATTAACTTTTCTAAATTGGTTAGTATAATTTAGTTTGTTTCTATAATGGATAATAGTTTTATGCATTTTTAATATGTGAAATTCCCACATACACCCTCAATTATTTTCCTAAATTCTTTACTCTCACATCTAAATATCTAGATCATTTTTTCATTCATGTTTAAACCAGTCAATTATATGTAAGCCCTGGATTTTCCAAAGATGCTTATTGTTTTTTTCCTTTTCTCAGCCAGCTCTTAATCTTTGCCATTTGACCCTTCTGAAAATGGTCTTTAGTAACTTCGTCTTCCTTTATGACATTTGCCGTTTTGCTGCTGTGACAAAACAGTTCTAACCTCAACATCTTATATAATACAGATGTGAATTCTTTTTGCTAATTTGTTCTCTAACATTTTTAAAAAGATAACAGATTGTCCCTTTTTATGTAACATTAAGGTGCTAATAAAAGAAAAAAGTATTCTCATCAGGTGACAGCTTTTAAGTTTTTGATAAAAATACACACAGTACTATAACATATTTTATTCTATAATTCTGTGGATAAATTCACAAGCTTTTTTTTATGCTTTGCCTCTAGCTTCTGCTTACTAGTAAATAGTGACAAAGAATAAAAAGACCTGCAAAGTTAAAAATAATTAAAATACTTGACAATATTTTATTTTAAAATTTTGACATTAAATGTTTTTGACAATAAATATCGAAATAATAAAAACAGTAACCTTATATATTGGTAGTAGTATCTCAGAGACTTTTATGCCTACAAAATTTTTATCAGCTTTTCCAAATAATGCTAACAATCATCTTAATTAGACTGACTTGCTGGGTATGTACTTAAATTATAACATGTTATCTTCCAGATTTTGTCTTCCATTCAGTGATGTATGGTCACATTTTAATGGTAGCGTATGCTTAAATACGAGAAAGTTTTCCTCAAAATCATCTCTCAGGAAAAAAATACTGCTTTATCTTATGTCCTGCTGAACTTATTAAGAGATGCTTTCTCAGTAATCTTATTTTGAAAAGTAAAGTACTATTTCAGAAGACAATAGCCTGAAAGTATCTCAGATCTCAATAATAGTTTTGGATTCAAATTGAAGGGTACCTGAAGGAATTGATTAAAACAAAAGGAGGCAAAGGAATTTCAAACTGGTTGATTGATCTTGAGGGAGGGGTTTCACTCCACATTTGCAAATGTTGGATATCCTTAAAGATAAACAAGCCTTAAGGAAACTTAGAAGGCAGTATAGCGTAAGTGCTTACTAATTGAAGTTACAGATATATACCTGTAGGATGAATGAAAACCCCCAAAATACCTTTCCTAAGGCTATACAAATGGGCATTTTAGCTTAACAATCTTAAAATATTCAATAATAGTATCATACATAATTCTTAAATAACATACATTTCACCTTGATAAAAATTAAGATGAAATAACTTTAGAAACAATTTTGTCAAAAGTGGCTCTGGTATAT
The DNA here is from genome assembly GCA_028627145.1 of Eidolon dupreanum. NCBI lineage: Eukaryota > Metazoa > Chordata > Mammalia > Chiroptera > Pteropodidae > Eidolon > Eidolon dupreanum. Next base: position 86,589,222 of record CM053515.1, read on the forward strand.
TCATGCAAAGACTTGTCGTACATGATTGTTCTTAGCATTATTTATAATAGCCAAAAAGTGGGAACAACCCAAATGTCCATTGACTGGTGAAAAGCAAAATATGGTATGCCCATATTAATGGAATATTATTTAGCAATAAAATAGAATGAAGTGCTGATACATGCTATAATGTGGATGAGCCTCAAAAATGTTATGCTTAGTGAAAGCCAGGTACAGAAAACCACTTATCATGTGATTCTATTTATATAAACTAGCCAGAAAAGGCCAAGCCTTCTTGGGAGGGAGCGCCTGACTGCAAATGGACACCGGGGATCTCTTAGAGTTGATAGAAATGTTCTAAAATTGCATTGCGATGAAGTTGAATAACTCTAGAAAAACACATTGAATTGTACACCCAAAATAGCTGAATTTTATGGCAAATTTCATTCTTTAGGAAAGCTGTTTTTAAAAAGCACCTCTTAGTATTGCCAGAGACATTGATGTCAAAGATGCAAACAGTTTGAATATTGTTTCAGGAAATGGATAAAAGCAATATTTCTAGTTAATATATTTTTTGATAATGGGATTTAAAATGTGTAAATTTAGTAAATATTAAAAACAGATCTTTTACTATTTATTAACTATTTTGAAAAGTTTATATATTCAGAATTATAGGTGAGGCTTTTTTTAGGAGCACTGCTTTATTTGAACAAACTTTATTTGAACAATAAACACATCTTCCATCAATTTCTTCACAGTTAATCCAAAGAACAAAACTTCTGTCATAATCAGAATTTACATTTTGCCTTAAATATTCCAAAATTCATCCATGTCACCTTTGGAATTTTAATCTTGCCTTACTTATATATTGAAATAGTGTAAACCTTGATTGGTGGGCAAATCTGAAAGGCAGGAAAATATTATTGTCATCCAAACAGTTCTAGTAGGGTACTTAGAAAAAATAATGTATACAAACTCTTAAGTAAATTATATTTCTGTCTTTAAATGCCAGCTACCTAATGGTGCTATAAGATAATTGCAATTGTGTATTTTAACCCAAATACAATTTTTTAACAAAAGCATATTGAAAGATTTATATTTTCCCAAAATCATTGGATTTACAATTTAATAATCTAGGCTGATACCTTTTTAGGACCCAGGAAAAAAAAGAAAAGAAATCTCAATGACTCCAACCTGTTTGTATCTGCTGAAGAGGTAAGGCTAATGTACTGCTTTAAAAAGGTAGCTATTTAACATTGTTTTAAGTTTTCTAATAAATGCATCTTTTTTTTTTTTAAGTTTGGCCACCTATTAGATGAAAATATGGGATCCAAGTTTGATAACATGGGCATGAATGCCATGGCTAACAAAGATAATGCAAGTGAGTAACTTAATTTTTAATTGTAGTTTTTAAATAGCCATAACTTAATAGAATTTCTGAAGGTGTAAGTATTTTTGGAGGACCTTTTTATAGTAGGAATGCATAAAATGGTTCCTTATAAGCTGGAAGGAATGGCTTTTTCATCTCTCCGTTTGGGGAGCATATAGGATTAAAAGTATTTAGACTACAGCAAAAAAGACTACAACCTACAGATGTTGCTTTAGTTTTTTTAAGGAGGCAAGCTATTTTTTATACAGTATGAGTTTGCTAACTACCTTTATAAATGCTTTATAGACATTTTAATTATTTCTGAAATGGATAGTTACTGGCTTCTGTGCCTTTCAGTAAAAGTGTTCATGGTAAATAAAATATTTAGAGCATTTGTTCCTTTCCTGTTGTAATCTTTTATTTTTAAAACAGTGATTTTGATAATAAATATAGAAGGAAAGTAACAAACAAGCATGGAATTTGCTTAGTGGATGGGAAATGGCTACTAGTGGCAGACCTGAAGGTCCTGTTACTCAGTAGGATGTCCTGTGGGGCCACCAAGAGTCTACAGTGTGGTATGCTCATATTTCTTCTCCCAAAGGTCTCAAGCAGCTTAAATGGGAAGCTGAACGTGATGACTGGCTACACAACAGAGATGTGAAAAGTATTATCAAGAAAAAGAAAAATTTCAAAAGGAGGCCAAAAACCACTCATAAAATTAAAAAGCAAAGAAAATGAGTATTTTCTAAATAAATTATAAATGAAAACTTTACTTACCTCTAACTTTTCCTGTTCAACCATTTTTCTTGATCTTGCTCTCTGATTCCATACATTCCAGAATGTTCCATGGATTTGTAATAAACTACAATAAAACATAATTGTCATTTATAAAATCATGTAAAAATGTGAAAATTAAACAATATTGAGAAAAATCAAACTTTTTCCTCGCGACATATTTCACGTACAAGCTCTAGTATCTATACTAAGCACTATTTTATTAAGCATCACTTTATACCAGATACTGTGTTAATTACATAATGTCATCTTGTTTAATCCTTACAACAATTTATGAGATGGGCATTATTATCTCTACTTGACAGAAAGAAACTGCTCCAAAGAGTTAGAAAACCTGAGATCAGTTTTAAGTTTAAGCTGTGGTTTGATTCCATCATCACCTCAGATGTCTCATTCCAAAGTCTACATTCTTGACCACTTGAAGAATTATGAGTCCAGCCCATTAGCTAACTGCTCTCATCTAGATAACACTAGATGGGAATTTCCTCTTTGTTCTCAGAGTTAAAATACAGATTAATAGTATTTTTTGGAAATTGACATCACCAAAAAAGTTTTGTGGTCTTTCATCTAAAGAAAAACATACCTTCCAAGATTAAGGGAAATTTCTTGCTCATTGTTTGCCTGAAATCTGATGGAACAAAAAAGTATTAAACATGATTAGAAATTCATTATATTAACACGTAGTGCCATAATTTAGTGCTAGCTTTAGGGTCTATAAAATAGAAAACTCACTAATTAGAAATTAGTATTAAGATCCTAGTAATCCAGGAACTATCCTTTTGGGTCTAAATTGTATTGCCTTTCAGCCTTCCATAGTTATTTTGGAGTTTTGAAAATTTTGTCCTGTATATGTGATGTAATATATTTAGAAGTGGTATTTAAAAGCAAATTTTCAACATTAATATGTAATTCTCTGATGTAACTATTGTTTTTACAGATGCAATTTTACCTTGTTTTGGGATTATAAATAAGATTGTACTACACCCAGTTTTTAAAGTTGATCTTCAATTTGCTTTTAAATACTGTTTGGATGTTTTCTTTTATACCCTTATTGACAGTTTAAAAGTATAGAGACTGAATATCCAGTAGCATCCTGGGACACAGTGTTCCAGTATACCAATACAGTACTTTAAGAAGACAAATGACAAGTTTTGAAGATGGCCACCTCCCTGGACTACTCACTGGTTTAGGGAAAGCAGCACTTCCTAATTTAAAATTCTATGGGCTCTAATATAAAATTTAGCTCCATAAAATGTCAAAAAGCACTTTCAGTGATGGCTAGTGGCATGGGAAAGGTTTTTAGTGCCCAGAACTCTGCTAACCTAAGAAACTGGTTACAATTTGGCTATGCTTCCTCCTCAGTCTACCAAACACAGGTGTATTTCTTCCATCTGTGCTCCCAAACTAAGCCAGACTGAGGACACTTTTACTGTATATCCCCCACTAGTAAAACCCACAGAAGTGTGAAACATTTTCCCTAGTCTACAGACATTAACAATTTTTAGGAGGGAGTTAAGAGTCATTTAGTCTATAATATTTAACATTTAGCCTCCCCTTATGCCCATAAAAATGCTCTAATAATGCTGAATCTAAAGACACAGTTTCTCTAAAAATGCCATTTAGCACCCAAAATGCATTAATAAACTGTATACCCTACGCTTGTATAAAACGTAACTTCTGAATTATGATTACCTTGGCTTGTGTTCATCTTATTAAACAAACCATATGCTCCAAAAATGCCCACTAATTCAGCTACTAAAACTCCTCTAAAGATCTTCTTTGCCAGTGGTTCCATAGTCCGGGCCATCCTAAGTTTAACAACAAATATACATAAACCTAAATGAACGTACTCAAAACAATACCACTTGTATAAAAACTCCATCCCCACAGTTTGATTATATGTATAGGAATAAAACACCCCAAAGTTACTGTGTACTTATTTGTATTAGACATACTTCGTTCCTAGTTTTCAAACTCCATGCCCACAGGGCACAATGAACCAAAGACAGGATTGGATAAAGCACAGAGAATTGAGGGAATTGTAAAAAATAATTTATGGAACTACAATTTAAAAATCTGAGAATATAGAATGGTGGGAGATAGGGTAAATGATATTTTTTAGCTGAACTAGGATTTAAGATGTGGTCTAATGGTGGGTACCACATGTGAAAACAGTTGTACATGTTTTATAGTTGCAGGTTTTCATTTATACAACATATTGAACTATGTGCCACAGTCCAGGCATTTTATACAAACCTGAGTGATTAACTAGTTCTTGTTCCTGAGGTGCTGTTATTCTATTTCCAAACTAAATGCATCACCCAAAACCTTGTTAAAAATGTACATTCCCGAGTCTCAGCCTGCAATTCCCCAATCCCAAGATTCTGATGCAGCAAGTCTACCCTTGGCACCCCAGTAACCAGCCCTTTAGCAGGCAACTCGATTGATGGGCCTCCATCACCTAGTAGGTGGCAAGACTACTTTAGATCTTAATTCTCTTCCTGTAATTAAAAGCTAATCAAGATGGGATTTGAGTATTCTCTTTCTCTAAAGAAAACCTAAACAAGGAAAAGGGCTATATAACAAAACAGCATAGATGACTCTTACTGAATATATGAAATGTAAACCCAAGTTTTTTACTCTGCCTCCTTTTAACTCCAAAGTCCAGAACAACAGGATTTTAATCTCAGGATTCTGATATTGTCCTGTGTGTACTCTTTGTCACACTGTTTCCAGTCCTTTTGTGCAGAGATAGTATGTTCTCCAATACTCTACAGTCCCAGCTTTCGCTCACTGTAATGGGTTTGCTCCATTCTCTTTTGATTCCTCTTCACAATGCCTGAGGGTGGGGGTAATTAAACACGCTGCCTTTGTAGGATTGCCCTACTAATATTGTTACCAGGTGTCCCTTCCCCCCAAATTTGCCTGCTTATTTTGATAATATGATCACCCTGGGGACTAAAAGATTAAAACGTTATTAAATGATGCAGAGACGTTTATATACATACACACACACGCACACACACGCACGCACGATGAGGCAAGTGCGTGGGTGGGGAGGATTGTTTTGCTGTTAGCTACAAGGCTGTAAGTTATTGACAAGAAATGAGTCCTGATCAGTCCAGGGCACTGTCTTGGGGTTATTTTTAAAGTTCAAGGGGCAAAAATAACAAAACAAGGCCTGCCTGCAGCCATATCCACAGTGTAAGGAATGCAAGTAAAATTTTGTTTTGTTGGGAGTAGTCAAGGCTAAGAGTTCAAACAGATCCAAATAACACTGTATACATAATAAAGCATTTATCTTTCTTAAATATGTATGTATACACACATTTTACATTCTAAGTCCCTCAGCTTCAAGAGAGGTGTTTATAACAACTGATAAAGCCCCTTCTGATAAAGACCACCCAAGGGCATACCATCCAAGACAAACGTTACTAACTGGCAGAGGAAGAATAAAATTAGAGAAGATTTTGATGGAACTTAAAGTGAAATTTAAAGCAGTCCTCTGATGGGCTCAAAAAAAACGCAAGGCTGTATATCATGGTGTTAACATCACATTGGGCTGAGAAGTTGGCTCTGGGTGCACAAGCTTAAGACAAATGTTCAATGTCTGAAAATCCCTCACCTGTGCACCAAAGCTGGAAATCAACATGCCTCAGTATTTCCAGGCAACGTGATTTCAAACAGCAAGGTCTCTCACAATCTAGATGTTTAGAACACGGTTTCTCAGCTACGTCCCTGAGTTTAATTAGCAAAAGGGCTTGTTCCAGGTTCCATCTGTCAATAGCCAAGAAACCAGCGAGGCGCCTGAATGTGGCCTCGGGCAGGTTACCCACGATCCTCAGCCCCTAGCGGCCCGCCCCGTCCCTGGAGCCTCCTGCTCCCCAGCTTTTCGGTTCTCCGTGCACCCTGGCTCCCCGCGGCGCTCCAGCCCAGCCTGCAGCTGGCACGCGCGGGTAGCGCAGGCTGCACAGCCGCTGCCATGGGGCCAAGGTCGCCGAGGGACCCGGATACATTAGGGCCAGCTCCGCGCTTCCTTCAGCGGACTACAGACAGTAACAATCTAGTATTCGGCACGACACGAGGATTCTAGCGAGGTCCCCAAAAGACCTGACCCGCTTCCCACTCTGGAGAGCCCAAGAAACCGAACTAGAGTCACACGCTGAGGTCTTACCTTCGTCGCTACACGCAGGGCTGCGCATGCGTAAGAGTTGGCAGCGCCCCTCCCCTCCTACGTGGGCCCCGCCCCCACGCCGTAATTACCATTTCTCCTTTTACTAAGAGGTCATTGGTCCTGGCTGCAGGATACGGTACATTATCTTATTTAATCTTCACAGCTGCCCTATACTGTGAATATCTCATTTTACAGAAAAGGGGAAAATCTTGCGCTGCCCACAATCACGTAGCTAATAAGAGACAACTGGGATTTGAACGCAGGATATTAACTCCAAAGCTTGTGCTCAGTTTCTACACTCTTCAACCCAAAAGGCGGTAGTGTCTGAGAATCAGCAATAGCGGCTTCAACTGGGAGCTTGTTAGAAATGCAGATCTACAGAATCAACATGGGCATTTTAGCCAGATCCCTAGTTTGCAAATTAAGGCGTTTGCAGATCTAAATTTGAGAAAGAGTGCTCGCTTTGGCAGCCCATATACTAAAATTTGAGAAGCACTGCATGCACCATCCACCAGGTAGGAGGAGGAAGAGAAGGGAGAATAAGAAGGGAAGGAAGAGAAGAGGAATATAAAAGTATATTAAGGTACAGGTGGAAAACGAAGCCTGGAATACCCAAAATAGACACAGATCTACCTTCACTCTACTGTCTAGTGAAGGGTAAAATACATCCACAAATAATTAATGAAAAGCACACAATGATTAGGGCCTGCTTCTGATCAGAGGGATACATCCATTAGGTTTGAGGGAAGGGGTGATAGTTGGAGCTGGCTTTGTCAGTGCCAAGTAAGGAAGTATCTCTGAGGGGCTCTCTGTCCCAAATTTCCTATTGAACCCCCATAATCCAGCCCATGTGGTTCGTTTGCACAACTAAATTATCATAAATTGTGGAAAATGTGGGTGGATAAACTATTTTCATTTAAAGCTAATAATATCATTATTGGTCAAGATCCCTAAGTACTGCAGAGATTCAGATCCCAAATCTCTTCTACTATGTCAACTTTACTGGTATTCTCTTCGTGTTTGGGCTTCATACAGTCTCTTGATCTATCTGCTCTATAGAAACTGCCTCTGGGTTGAAACTTCATTCTATTAATGTTACATATTTGATTTTTCTCTCAAGTTTTTCTCGTAAGATCTCCTTTTGCACTAAAATAATTAGCAAAATGACTTTTTCCAGGTTCCAACCGTCAAGAGCCAAGCAACCAGTGAGGTACTTGAGTGTTATTTTTACTTTGTTATTGTTTTTGCTGCCATGACTTATTTTTCTCAAAACTTTTTGGAACTCCACCCCCAGGCATCACCTACACTGTTGAGGTTTCCCTTTCTCCTTCAACCAGGACATCTACTACCTTTAAAGATTCAACCCCATTCAAAAATTCACTCACAATAAATAATAAACATTTCTCGTTTTAAAAGCAACCCCTATGACTTCAATAATTTGTTATATGTATACATATGTATGTGTATATTAATCACTTAAGACACTACTCTATACTGCCAGGCCCTACTACTTTGGTTTGAAATGCTAGAGCATCAGTGTTAAAGGTACCAAGATGACAAAACAAGATAAAAAGGTAATTGGAATGGTTCAGACTGAAAAAAGAGGAAAAAAAAATCCTTGATAACAAAGATGGAAATAATTGCCCAGAAACTCAATCACTTCCGTTGGTGAGTGTATATAAACTAGTTAAGGGAGGTTGTTAATTGGGGTGGGAGTTTCCTAGTATCACACAAAACTTGACATTCTCATATTCCTTTCTTACACATCCTGGATCTCACTGTAGATTTCACTAACATGTTTTGAGATAAAGACCATTTGGCCACAAGGTTTAGGGCAGGAAAAGTGGAGACTAGTGGAGACTCATCGAGTTAATTGGGTCAATGATTTGGGGCAGAGGACAGAGGGTATTGGCACAGGTAGGAGAGACTCTAGTGGCACATTTTCAAAGTGGCACTGATACAAGTGTCAAGTAGAGGGACTCACAAATAGCAGGTGTAAGTGCTACATAATTGGGGAGGAGGGATAACTAACCTTCCCCAGCCCCAACTCCAGCTGCAAATGCTCAAGCTCTTCAGTTCAGAAGTCTGGTCAATCCTCCTCCAAGTCTCCAGCACCCTTCCCAAAGAGTTCTGTACATTCCCAGTGTGATCCTGATTTGCTGACTATGGCAGAGAGATGCAAGTGGCCAAGAGGAGAGGAAGATAGAACTAGAGGGGCTGATTTACCTATCTCTAAAAACCAGTCTTGGGCCAAACGGCACAAAGGAGCAATATGGTACTTGATTCCTGCTTTCCTAATCAGACAATTTCAATCACCCTAGACTTTTTTTTTTATTGTCACCTGTTCTCTCTCCCCCTCCCTCTCTCACTTTTTCTTTCTTTCTTTCTTTCTTTCTTTCTTTCTTTCTTTCTTTCTTTCTTTCTTTCTTTCTTTCCTTCTCTCTCTCTTTCTCTCTCTCTCTCTCTCTCTCTCTCTCTCTCTCTTTCTTTTTTGGTGTAAGTCCATAGCCTAGGACAAAAATTAAAAGAAGGTAAGTGGGAACGGTCTCTTTAACCTCAAGGAAAGGAGCTTTAAGCCTCCCATGCTGCCACCAGAGCCATGAGCCAAGCCAGGGCAGCGCTGAGAGGTCTACAGCCACTTACCCTGTGCCTCGATGGCCCCAGGAGCTGATCGGCAAGCTGGGATTTCACAGAAGGTGAGGCCCGTCGGTACTCAAAGTCATGCCGGTGCAAATGCGTCATATGATCTGTGTTATTTCACAATCATTCATGCTACTGTTTCCTCATCTCATGCACGACAGACAATTAGAGCCGAGTATGTGGAACCGTAAGGCTGACAGGCTGTCCTGATCCTAGAGAGACTAACAAAAATCAGAGCTCATATTACCAATTCCTAACAGCTTCCAAATCCTCCTAAAATTACAGGCATTAGTGTCAGAACAGGATCCAGCCATATTGTCTTTTTTAACGTTTTACTCACTGAAATGCAAGCAAAGGACAACAACAACATTGAATTAATGTCTTAAATTCTATCTTCCCCAGGGAAACAAAGACTCTTTATAATGTAACAGGATAATCCCACTAAGCAGCTTGGCAGAGAGTTCAGTTCTACCCCTTTTCTCTTTGGAGAGGAAAATTCTGAAATATACAACCTTCCCACCTACAGTGAATAGCATCCCATCATTACATAAGGTAATAAGACCTTCAAGGGGGAGTGCTGTATGGAAATATAAAAATAGTAAGACACTCTCATTTTTTAATTTTACCTTTTTACAAACTTCAAAAAAAATCACAAATATAATGACACCAGATACCTATTCCTATACCTCTTTTGTCAGTTCTTTTCCCTCTGTAAAATGGAGATTAAAAGTGGTTCTCCTACATTCACCACTGCCTCCCTAAGATATGTCCTGTTGACATAAAATTTACTCAATTCCATAATGCATGTGTTTCCACAGGTTTGCATTTCTGAAATTGGAATGTGTCTCATGATTAATTTAATATAGTGTTTGTCCCCAAATACTGTTATTAAATAAAGTTTTCTAGAACTCAGGAAACATATTTCCCTTGTGGTCATAAAAATATCTCTCCTCAGGAGGTAAGATTTTTTTATTTCAGTGAAAAGTCCTATTGCCTTGTTTCTTGTAGCAATTAAAGAAGTACCAAGAAAGCAGGGGCACTAATTAAACCTGGGCCCCCTAAGAGAGATCTTGCTGGGATTGTCTTTTTGCCAGGGGACTCAGCCAAAGGCCTGCGTTCCAATCCTGGCTCCTCCAATGGCTGACTCTACTTTGCTAGGTAAAACTCCAATTAATCTACCTGTACAATGGTAACAATAGTAACACTGATTTCATAGGCCTGTTATGCATATGAAGTTACATTAATTCATTCATGTAATCTTACCAGCTTGGCAGAATATGTGCTACCTAAAGTGATCAGTTTTTTGTCAGCTATTATTTAATAATGTTAGCTATTAATTTAACTGATATATGAATGACTGTAGCAGCCAGGTAACTATGCATAACACTTCTTAAGTGTTAGCATTAGTTTTGAGAAGGTAATTATTGTTTTGTTTTGTTTTGTTTTTAAATATGTTCCTAGGGTTAGAGAAAAAAAAATGGAAAAGAAAGAAGATAACATGAAGAAGAGAATGGGAGAGAAAGAAGAAAAGCTCAGTATATGTTTATGGATATTTGGCTTAAGAAGATGCCAAAGAGAGTAAATTCTGACCCAGAAAGTGTACTTAATAGAATATAGGATAAATTACTATAACAAGGAGATTAAAGTTTCAGTGGTCCAACATGATAGACAATTGTACTTTTTCTCATACAGTTTAGAAGGTTTGTTATATGCAGGGTGTGTCGTGGGAGGGTATTTTTATTTCACCAGGCCGTCCAGTGATCCAGTTTTGCCCTATCTGGGTTGACCATCCCCTGGAAAGGTTTTTTTTCTCTGAATTTGAAAGTCTGGCTGGTCAGCATTATGTCTGTCCTCAAGGTGTGTGAAAGGGGATAATTAGAGAACAGTATAACTTCCTACATCAAGGACATGACCAGAAAGTTGCACACATTACCTTTGCTCACTGTTAAGGGTGTGGTAATCTGCTCAAAGATATGTTAATGGCCAGCTTCTGCTTCTGTAATCTGCTTGCTTGTTCTAGGCTTTATAAACTGCCTCTTTTGGGAGCTCGGGGCTGATCTCTTCTAACCCTGCGTGGTAGAGAGTCAGTCGCTGGCTGGCTAATAAAGGCTCACGATTCATCTCAATTGGCTCCGTGGGTCTTAGATTTGATCGCACCACAACACTCACCTCTCATTAGACCCACAACCACACCAAGCTGCAAAGCAGGTGAGAATTATAGCCCAATTTATCCAATGGAAAAAGAAGGGAGTGGCTGCTGGGGAAAGACTGTATCTCAGAGAGGGGGCATCTCACTCTAGAGACCTTGACCAGCAGGGAATAAGCTAAGAAGACAAGAGATACCATAGTATTGTGTGTTCCCCTTGACAAGGCATGTTCTTTCTATGAAACATATAACTCTATTGTTAAGTAGGTCAGGAAGAGCAGCTATCATTATTCCATTTTACATATAGACTTTTGAAGGTGCATTATGAGTTCAAAATAATATAATTAGTAAGTGGTAGAGTCAAGATTCAAACTCAGATCTTCAGATTTCTAAATCTACTGAGCCAGTAAATGACAGGTGTGAGCCTGGTGCCTGGGATTGCCTCCAAATCATAGCCTCTTTTCCACATCACTAAATTACCTCTCCATCCCATTGCTTCCTTGACACACCATGTAGGACATATGTGCAAAGCTATCAAAAGAGGAGAGAGCTGAAGTTTCATTCTGTGAATTGCTTTTGGCTAATAAGAAAATCATATACCTGATTCAATTAAATAACTGTTTGTTAGATATTTAATATCTATTATTGTCTATCAAGAGATTCCATTCTTACTTGGGAAGGTCGCCTATAATGGTAATTTAATCAACCCTTGGGATAATATTCCCTGGCCTCAGCCTGTTTTGCACCTGTGGTTTGCCTTTTGTCAGAGGTGGGTATTCAGAAAGATTGGGGGTGGGGGCTGGAGGATGAAATGAGTTCTTTCTCATGTGACTAGGAGGAGCCCTTTGTTCCACCTCCTGAAATGCTCTATTAAAAGCCGTCACTGGCTCTAGACAACCACAGAGCAGATTCGTTAGTAGGGAGCCAGCATGGCGGATAAGTCCAAATTAATTGACTACATTGATGAAGCTTTGGAAAAATCCAAAGAAACTGCACTTTCTCGCTTGTTTTTCACCTATCAGGGGATTCCTTACCCAATCACCATGTGTACCTCAGAAACTTTCCAAGCCTTGGACACCTTTGAAGCCAGAAGTGATGACATAGTGCTTGCATCTTATCCAAAGTGTGGTAAATAACAGCTCGTGTTCTATGAAGGCACTTTTTTATAGTAGTAGGTTAAGCAGAGTGAAAGGCAAAGGTGGGAGAAAGGCAGTTCATCTCTGCAGGAAGTCAGTTACAAATCAGGGAGGAGGATGACCAAGATGGGTAAGAAAATAGGTTGTAAAATCAATAACTAGAACTGCTAGATTTAGAAACTCCAATGTCTGAAAAGGAGGTCTGTGTGAAACGAACGTGATGGCTGATGCATGGAGGGGCTGGCAAAAAGCAACATGAATGCAGGAAAGTCCATTTGCCATGTAATAGATAATTTCACGGGAACAAGCATCAGTCCTCCAGTTTTTCAAACCAGTTTTACAAGGGTCGTTCATCGCTGGAGGATAAAACATTAAGAATCTAAATTATCCTATTTTACACAATCAACTTTTTATTTTTTAAAACTGTTATTTCATCTCTAAGTATATATTAAAGCCAACCTCATTTAATATTTTTCTTTCTCTTAACTGATGTTAGGTTTTTATAAATTTGAAATTATATGCTCCTATTGAAAATATTAATTTAAGGTAAAAATAATATGATAGATAATAAACAGTTGTTGCCATAGCATAACATTTTTTATAAGGAACATATTCTAGATTCAAAAAGAAGCACTATCTCTTGTTAAAGAAGAAATCTGAGAAATAAGATAAGTTGAATTTTATATGAATGCAAGTAAATACTGTTTTCTACAAACCTTTGTTTCTTTCCAGGCCCAGGTTCTGTGAAAAGCAGGAGAACCAGCCATGCACATCAGGGAATGGCAGTAGATTTTAATTTTTATGATGTACGCAATAAAGTAATATGCCTTTGCTACATCAAGACTCCTTAATGAGCTTTGTCTGGTTTTTCTTATAGGTTCGAATTGGATTCTCCACATCATTAGTGAATTAATATCTGCTGATTCCAAAAAAAAGTATGAATATTCAGAATTCCCAGTTCTTGAATGTGGGGACCCAGAAAAATATCAGGTTAGTATAAAATCTGAGTGTTTAGCATCACCTTTAAAAACGATGCTACCATTGTCCAGCTTTTCAACTTCTCTTTTAAAAATGTGTTGCATTGTGCATCACAGGTTATCTTACCTGTTATTACTCACCTTACCAATATAACCATTATTATTGTATTTGCCTGTGTTGTTCCCCATCACTGAGATAAACAGGTTTCTCTTATGATTGAAATAGGGCTGGTATTATGGCCTGTACATTTTTACATTATTTATACAATTATTTCCAGGAAAGGCTATTTTAATTTCCAAAGACATGACCTCCAACTAAACTTTGTAACACAAACCACTTATAAGTAGGAAATTTCCTGTGATATTACTTTAGGACACTGGGAAGAATTTTTCTTCCTGATCATGATTTTGACATGCCAAGACTTGACTCTAAGCTTAACCATCCAAGTTCTTGAAAACACTTTTACGTCAAGGAAAACCTGGTAATCCTGTTCCTCATCCAGGTTTCTTTCCATTTCACCAGGAACTTTCCTGTGAATGTAAAGCAAGGCATCACTTCTGTCTTCAGGTCCCTGCATTTTAAATCTTAGCTCTAATTATGCAATTAAAAGCTGTACTTCCAGTTAAGGAAATTTCAAGCTTTAGTAAAAAGGTCCAGATGATATTTAGTCAAGGAAGTCTTCTAGAAGCACCTAAATTAACATTAAAATGTTCTACAAAGTGAGTGAGACATGATCCTAGCTCCAAGGTTTCTAGAAAATGTTTTAATCAGTATGGTGTTTTGGGTTTTGAATATCTGTAATTTATCAGAAATATATTTTTTTCTTCAGGTATTTTAAAGACTTTTTTTTGTATTTTAATTATAATTTCATCATACCTAGAACAAAAACCTTTTCCTATGCAATGTGCCTTTTGTTTTAAAATGGACATCAGTGAGAGGATGAACTCCATGTAAGAGTTATTTACTTTACAGAAAACTTTTCTAAAATACACTATATTTTTAAACAAGATATAGCTATATCTAGTCTTTACATTGTTACAGTTTGGCTATGTCACACATTTTCATGAACATATTATATGTTTATCTAGCTTTGTTACACTTAACTCCCATTTTTCCCTTGGATATTTTTCTAATCCTTTTAGGAAATCACGTCTTTATGTGATTTTTGGCTGTGCAGTTTAGTAGAAAAAAGTACTCTATAACCTAATCTGAAAATTGCCATCCATGTGATTTTTGCACAAAGCACTTAAAACCTCAAAGCTTATTGTTAATCTCTAAAATGGGGGTTACAATATCAGCCTATCTAAAAAGTGTAATTTTATGTAAATCAAGTATTGTGACTACTAATCACCACTTGGACCCATATCATTGATTTAAATTTTTTTTAACCTCATTTTTTGCTCCTTTGCTTGAGTTGGGATCTCTACTAATCTTTTACAAAACAATTAGCTATAAATGTCTAAATATCATTTTATCACTTGAAGTGATGTCACCAAGCAGTGAGTGACCTCTACAAGTGGAAACAAACACTTGAAGTCTTAGCACCCTACCTACCAAATACTAAAGGTATGATTTTAGGATAAAACGTTTAACCTTTACAGATTAACAGTTAACTTCATTTTTTAAATTATCAGTTGAAGAAAATTAGAGAAAAAAAAACAGAAACAGAATCAATCACTGAGTCATACTGACAAGAATTTCTCTCATAAAATATTTCTCAGATATTTAAGTGACTATGCACTTTCAGGCTCTGTTGAGATATTCGATTACATGGAGTCTCATTGGCAAAAAAAAAAAAGATCTAGATGTTAAAAATGAATTTGGTGGAGCTATGGAAAGACTTGAATATTTTTGTTAAAGACTTTGAATATAAAAAAAAAGTCCAAATTAAGTGTAAGAGTGGATTGCAGATTATGAGCTATCTTGAACAAAATGAATTTCCTTTGATTGTGGTAAAAGGTAAATTTCTCCCCAAAGAACAAAAAGAAATAGTAAGCAGGATCCAACAAGGAGGATAGAAAGGAAGATTTTAATTAATTATTCATTTATGATTCTCTGTTCCTCATCCCCACAAAGTAATAAAATAGGAATAAAGAAAAATTAGAGGAAGAAGAGAAGACACCACAATACTAATGCTTAAAACTACCATTTGGATACTAAATTTAGGAGTAATTCTCTACACATGCGTGTGCGCGCGCACACACACACACACACACACACACACACATTTTCACCTTATCTTACTTTATTTTTAAGAGAATGAAACAGTTTCCATCACCAAGGATTTTGGCAACTCACCTCCATTATGACAAATTACCTAGGTCCATCTTCAAGAATAAAGTCAAGGTGAGTGTCCTTCCTACTAGTATTTCAATTTGAAGTTTTTAAATGTATAGATATTGACATTCTGAGTTACATGATGAATTTGTTCCTCATCATAGAATTTTTATAAATAAAGTGTGAAATTTAAGTATTTCTTTGCTTGTTTCTTCAGGTATATTTGCTATAGATACATTCAAATCTAAAACATTTTCAGCTACGATATAAATCATACATATTTTAAAATCTGTTTTTTAATGAAGAGACTTCAGAATTCCACTAGGATATTTATTTAGAGTATGTATCAAAATAATACAACCTAGGAAAATGGGCACAAAATGTTCTTTTGGTTTCATCTGGTGAGCACTATTTTCCTGAAGTCCAAAACAATTTTATTTCTGAATTTCACATGCAATAGCAAACTTCACATCATGCATAACTAACTAAAGGTGCTTTGGTGAGTCTTATTTGTTTAAAAATCTCATTTCATTAATTGGTATTGATCTATTCTCGTGATTATTAGTTTTTATCCAATTCTTTTTGTTTTCACCTGGTCTCCCGTCCAATCCTTATTTCTAGGTGTACTTTTGTGTGTCTCAGGAGCAAAGATTAGATTTAATTAAAATAAGTATTTAAACTCTTGAATGCCACAAATAAGAGTAAGAGAATAATGCAGAAATAGCAAAGGAAGAAGAAGGAGGAAACCAGCTAAGATAAGTGCAATGGTAAGAGGAGGGAGGGGAAATGGAGGAGGAAAGGAAGAGTTTGAAATAAATCACTAGGGAAGTAGAGGCTTAGAATTAGCGGCTAGTAGCCATGATACAAGAATCCTAGGAGCTTAGAATTGGAAAATAACTAAACAGGTGTCTACTCCAACCCCCATTAAGTGTCTGACTTCCACTAAGCAGCTGTCTAGACTGCAACTGAGCAACTCTTATTGAGTATGCCAGCTTTGAACAGCTCTGTTAAACAGTCTTTACATTGAGAATCTCCCAAATCAAAAATACCACTTTAACATACAATTTCTGCAGTTTAATGTAGGTAAATATAATCACAAATCTAGGTGACTTTTTCTGTTTAATTATTCCATAAGAAATAAAGCTAAAGTAATTTATAAAGCATTTGGATTTGGAGTGAAACAGAGTTTTACTTTCATATGAATATAAGGGCAAGAAAAGAGTGACAGAACCAAGGTAAAAGATTGATGCTGGGGATTGGTCCACACTCCAGCTGGCCCTCGCCATTCACATTTATGTCCCTGTAAAATTATAAACTGCTACAAGCCAGGATGACTAATGAGTGGTAGTCAAAGCCCCAAATACATATAACACTCTCAAGTGACAAGTATGTGCTATATTTGAATTTGGGGTGGGGGTGCTTTTTAGATCTGAATGAAAGATATAGACTCCAGCTTTGTCTCCATTTAATTGTATCCTGTTAGTATTAGTTATTTCTTTAGAATGACAAAGTGTTTTGAGATCCTGATTCCCTCTCAGTTTTGTGTCATCTACAAATTTTATAAATATTGCTTCTGTATCTTTACCTAAATCACATATTAAAACATCGATGATGGTCTAGTAAAGACAGTGGAAATGCCACTAAAAACTTCTACATTAATTTACTATTTAGCCTCTTTTGCACATGAGTTTTATATGTATAATTGCTTCTTCTTCTGGCTTACAGTCTTCATTTTGTAGAAGAAATCATAAGCAATATATCTACTAATATAGAAACCATGTCCAAGAAAAACTTGGTATTTCCAGCAACTTGTTCTTATGGAGAAGACATGCTACTCCTTGGTGGTTACTTCTTCCTCTTTTATGTGGGCTCAAATCACCTATTTAGTCAATTCTAAAAACTTCCCCCAAATGGAGGTCAGGTTCACAAATCTGTACTTTGCAAAACCCACACCATCATCCTTTCCAAAACTGAAATGGCATCTGCCAGCTTCTCATCTTCAGAACCTCTTGTGTGTTAACTCAGATTCCTCAGCAGCCACTGACTATGCTGGATACTGTATTTTCCCATTTCCTCAGGACTTGAAATGGAAATCGTCAGGCCAGAAGGCTTAACCTCATTTGGGGATGCCAGATGGTCCTCCTGCAATCATTTGGTTCTCTTGGGTTTACTCTTTACAATGTTTATTTCACACTTTTTATTTAAAAAGAATGAGTTAATTCCTTATCAGAGAAGATCTCGGCATAACAGGTTCTGCTTCATCTATATCACCTATCACACCTCAGGCCCCGACAGTGGGCCTGCCATTCTTTGGTCTTCCACCAAAATCTAAACATTATTTTCATTGTCCTTAACATTATTTTGCATTTTTTACTTTATTTGAGTGTTTAACCTTTCAGACCATGCAGCTGTGAGCTTGCTCTTTATTTCTTTTTAATATCTTCTACATATATGCTTTTTTTACTGTCTAAACTCGTTAGCAAAAGTCCTCTCCTACAACATCAGTCTTCTCTTTTTTTCCTCTTTACTTCCCTTTCCCCAGACTTCCTCCATCTACCACCTCCTGTACCTCAATTTCTTACTGTCATTCTTTATATATTAACAAAATTATGTAGCATACAAAACACATGATATTGCTCACTCTTTCACTTTTCTGAAGTTCAAAACATAGACCTCAATAAATTAACTTAGTTTTCTCTCCCTAGATATTGGTGATATTTCGAAATCCTAAAGATACAGTAGTATCATTTTTCCATTTCCACAATGATGTCCCCGATATTCCAAGCTATGGTTCTTGGGATGAATTCTTCAGTCAGTTCATGAAAGGACAAGGTATGGCTGTTGGTAAAAGAATTCTTCCTTCAACAGATGATCACATAAAGACCAAAATTCAAATATGTTTTAGGGGAAAGAAAAAAGATTAGAGCAGATCCGGGAACCCAAAAGTTGCTTTTCAATTAAATGTTATTGCATCACTACTTCTGTGCATCAAACAATACATTACTGTCTTTAAAAATAATTTAGATAATTTATATGTTAACTGTGAGTATCAAGTGACCATAGTACAGACATGGAACAAAGAGGAATATAACACAGTCATGTAAAAAAGCATTTTTAGTTCATTTCCCATAGTCTCTGTATAACACAATAATAGAAAGAAAAGAAAAGAAAAGAAAGAAGAAAGAAAGAAAGAAAGAAAGAAAGAAAGAAAGAAAGAAAGAAAGAAAGAAAGAAAGAAAGAAAGAGAAAACCATGACACTGAGCAGCCACACCTAAGATATTTGTTTGCCAGACCATGTTGACATTTTAGCTCTGGTTATTGATAACTACAATTTTATAAGAGCCTACTAATACTCCAGGTGCTAACCTAGGTGTCGTATATACATGGTTTTATTTAAGACCATAACAAGCTATGAGTAAGGCAGTATTAGCTCCATTGGCACAGATGAGGAAACTAATTTTTAAAAAGTTGAATCACTTGTCAATGGTCTCACTGCTTGTAAGTGGCAGTGACTCTACTTCTGTGGGTATAGTGGCCAGAGAATAGATGCTTCCTTTTACTAGCGGCTCTGTTGAGCCTTTACAGTGTAGTAGAAGGAAGAATTTAGGCCAGATTAACCTAGAGGAAAAGCTGTTGCCAGGTCCCTCTAAGAGGACCATTTTTAAAGGTGATAAGCACAACAATATCATACCACCTCACATGCATGGACACTGTACTCGCTCCTTAACAAATAAATAAATATTGAGATTGGGATGTAGGAGAAAAAAGAAAGTGCATAGGAGGTGCTTATGAAGCACCAGTAAGAAAGCTTTGGTTTGTCTGGTAACCATTCACTAAGACAGTTGAGGCAAGTCTGAAACATTACACCACTAATAATACAAGAAAACATTCAATGATGAGAAACCTGTCATGATTGGGACAATCTGTTTTAGGACCTCTTTGTTGCCCTATCTATCACTAACCTAATTTAATTGATAATGATAAGATATGGTGGTGATAACTTGGATGGAGTTTCTGCCTTAAGAACTTGTTAAATTAAACTAATGGAGGCAGCTGAAGACACTGGAAATATGTAGGATTTGGAATGAGAAGGCTTGGTTTGGGGTTCATCACTTCTTATGATAAATTAGTAATTAATATTAGATAGAATAAAATAGCTACCATTTACTGAGCAGTTACTGCATGCCAGACACTACATGCTATCCCTAGTACCCCGTTTTAGAGATGAGGAAACTAAGGCACAAAGAGATTTGGGGAGTTGCTCAAAGTCACAGCTGATCAATGTCTAGATCTGCACCGTCCAATGTGATAGCCAGTAACCACTTGTGGGAACTGAGCACCTGAAACATGACTAGTGCGATTGAGGGGTTAAATTTTTTATTTTATTTTATTTTAATTCATTTAAATTAAAGTAAAAAAAAACAGGTACTTAATCCATTTATTGGAAACTTTTAACTAAATTTGGTATAAGTTGAATGTATGAGTCTGCTTTTCTAACTATATAAATTTTAGGAAGTCTAAACACGCATAAGTATTTCTGATAAAAACCTAACATTCGAATTGAGATTCTCTGTAAGTGTAAAATATCCCTGGCTTTTGAAGACTTAGAATGTAAAAATAATTCGTAATGGCTCATTAATAATTTTTATGTTAACTACATGCTGAAATAATCTTTTTGGATCTATTAGATTAAATAAAATATTAAAATTAATTTCACCTTTTTCTTTTTGCTTTTCTTGATGTGGCTACTAGAAAATTTTAAATTACAGATATGGCTTATATTGAATTTCTATGGGACAATGCTGATCTACACAACATCATTTCTTTCTGGCATTATCTCTACCAATATTTTGTATCATTCACTATTTCTGAAATATTTTATTCACCTAAATACTCATGGATGTCTGGTAGTTTTTATCAAACCACTTTTATAACTTGCTTAATAGTGTTATTTATGAAGATAAGATGAATAGAAATCTGACAATAGGACAGGCTGATGCCAATTCTTTTGAAGCTCATACATATATATATATATAGTTTATATTTCAGAGCACAAATCAACCATTTATCATTTTAACCTCAGTTATTTAATATTCTTTAAGAAGTTTTTTTTTCCTCTTGTGCTTTTAGTGTCTTGGGGAAGCTATTTTGATTTTGCAGTTAACTGGAACAAACATCTTGATGATGAAAATGTTAAGTTCATATTATATGAAGACCTGAAAGAGGTAAGATTATGATTATTGATATTCTATAGCAAGATTTATGATAAACTACAACATAGAGCACTTACTCAAAACATCTGGGTGTATGAACACATATTATATTCAGTTGAAAAAAAGAATATTCCCGATATGTAGTAGAGTGTTAGGAAAAAAACAAACAATGCATAAGTGTTTAACTTGTTTATTATACAGAAATAAAATAATACTGATCAACTTACTACTAACAGTGGCTGCTTTTTTTTTTTTTATGATAGATGGGTCAAATTAAGTATGTGAAAAACAATAGGCAGGTCTCAATTGACAATTAATTGAACATACATTTGGCTGTAAATTAATTTTTACATATTTTAAAAAATTGTTTATTCACAAACATTTAGTGAGGGATTGCTTGGCATTGTTCTAGGCACTTGTAACAGATATATCAGTGAACAGACAAGTAAAAGATCACTGCTCTGGAGCAGCTTACATGCTAACTGGAGAAGGCAGAGAGACAGAATGATAAGTAATAAACATAATAAAATTAAAATGTATATAATGAGTGATTAAAAGAAATGGCATAGCTAATTAAGGAAAACTGGAAATGCCAGGGGTTGGAGGTTTGGGATGCTGGACAAATTCCAGTATAAAATAAGATGGTAAGATGAAACTTCATGGAGAGGATGAGATGTGAGCAAAGCTTTGAAGGAAGTGAGAAAGTGAGCCAAGGTAATAGCTTTCCAGGCAGAGAGAATCGACAGGAACAAAGGTCTTGAGGTAGTAGTTCTCGGTGTGATTAAGGCACAGGAAGGAGGTGGATATATATGGCTGAGTCAGTAGATGTGTACCAGAGAGACTAACCAATGAGAATAGAGGAAAGGGAATGGAGTGGTGTGGAGTATGAAGGATGGTGTAGCAAGTCATTGAAATTACTTTGGCTTCCGCTCCGAGTGAAATGGGAAGTCGTAAGATTCAAGAAAAACAGCAGTAGGCAATGTGTTTTTAATAGGATCATTCTGGCTGGTGTGTGAGAACAGACTGCGGAGGAGCAAGATAGTGCAGGGAAAACTGTAAGGCTACTGCAGTAGTCCAAGCAGGGGGAGATGGTGGCTCAGACCAGAGGAAGCAGTGGAGGTGATGAGAAGTGGTTGAATTCTGGGTATATATTGAAAGAAAGGCCAATGGGGTTTGCTGCTGGAATGAACGGGGTAAGAGTAGTGAGAAAAAAAAGAGAAGTAAAATAGACTGCAACATTATTGACCTAACCAACTGGGAGGATTGAGTTGCTATCATTTGAGTAGGAGACGGCAGCAGGTAAAGTGGGATTGTGGGGATGACCAGGGTTTGGTTTTCGGACATGCTAAGTTTGAGATGTTAATTAGTCATCCAAATGGAGAGGTCAAGTAGGCAGTTGGATATAAAAGTATTGAATGCAGAGAGAGTTCTGGGGTCTAGATATAAATTTGAAATCATTGGCACATAGACAGCATTTAAATCCATGAGATTGTATATCTATGTATGTAAGTATATGGACAGAGAAGGGAAGACTGAGAACTGAGCCTGGGAGCCCTCTAGTATAAAGAGTTTGGGGAAAAGAGGAGGAATCAGCAAAGGAGACTAAGAAAGATTGACTAATGAGGCAGGAGGAAAACCATAGTCCTAGACCCCAGTGAAGAAAGTATGTTAAAGAGAAAAGAGTGTGTAAAATGCTCTCTAACTGCACTGCATTTTTAATACAAGTCTCTCCTGTCTTATTGAAAGAAAGTGCAATTTAATCCGTTTCTTCTGTTTATAGGATGCATTTATATAACATGAAAGAATGTACTAATTTAGTGTTTTCTCCCTCTGGTTTATAATAATGTTTCTAAAACTTGTCCTCTGTAGAATGCCAGAGTGCTCCTGATTCTAATAATTCTTTCTTGGGGGTTGGAATGAAGTTGCTTGTGCAAATTTATTTGGGAACTGCTGTATTAGATAACCTTCTCCATTGGAAAATTCACTTGCATATTGGCCTACTAACGACTGCAAGATCCTGTAGGAAAAAAAGAAGAAAGAAAGAAAGAAAGAAAGAAAGAAAGAAAGAAAGAAAGAAAGAAAGAAAGGAAGGAAGGAAGGAAAGAAGGAAGGAAGGAAGGAAGGAAGGAAGGAAGGAAGGAAGGAAGGAAGGAAGGAAGGAAGGAAGAAAAAGAAAAGGCTTACTTTTGTTTAACACAAAGGATTCCAAACTTATTTGACCTCAACCCTTTAATCTCCTTTTTTTTTCATGAAACATCTATCACCATCTTGAGGTATGTTAGTGTTTTGTTGAATAGAGTTTAAGAAACTTGTGGAAACTTTATAAATCTCTATTGAGTCTAAGTCCATGACACTCTGAACATGCCCAATCTCATCTGATCTCGGAAGCTAAGCAGGGTTGGGCCTGGTTAGTACTTGGATGGGAGACCACCTAGGAAGACCGGGTGGAGGCATAAACAAAATTTTAAAAATAAATAAATAAATAAATAAATAAATAAATAAATAAAATGAAATAACTCTCCATTGATCAGGGACACTGGTGGTGGAGTGGGGGTGGGGAAGGAGTTCATGATTTACAAGGGTATCTAGACAAGATAAATTTCAAGTCCCTTCTAATTTTTATGATTTTAAATATTAGACTTTCTTCATAGAATTAAACATTAGCTATAAATAGGATTCAGGAGAAAACAGAATTCAAATGAGCACATTCAAATACATTAATTTCCTCAGATTGATACTTTTTTAAAAAAATAAATGACTATCATCTTAGATAAAATTATAATCTATTAATTAATGCTTACTGTCATTTATGTCCTAAATAACAAGAATCATAAACTAAAACTACAAAATAATACTGATACAGAATATCTTATAAGGACTTCTCGACTATTTACATAGAGATATCAAAGTAAATCTAAATAGGAAGAAACATGATTAGATAGTTGGGCTTAATCAAGCCATTCTATTTAAGAAGCCTGTCTTTGCTCAGGACACAATTCCCATCGAAAGAGGGTTATCCTTTAAATTTTTATTTTCAGAATCTAGCTGCTGGAATAAAACAAATTGCTGAGTTCTTTGGATTCTCTCTAACTGGGGAGCAGATTCAAACCATCTCGGCTCAGAGTACCTTCCAAGCAATGCGAGCCAAGTCCCAGGAAACACACGGGGCTGTTGGCCCGTTCCTGTTCCGCAAAGGTAAAGTTGCATTGGTTTCTGGGACATCCGGTAATCTGCATGTAAGAGACACTCCACATAACTTTACCTTAAATAAGACAGGGTTTTCTTTTTCTTTCCCTCAACAAGAAGTCCAGACACCATTCAGAGCTGGAACTGGGAGCTCCACAATATCTTTTAGAGTACTAAGTTCCTTCTCCCTCTCTGCTTGTCACCTTGTAATAACAAGAGAGCAGTGAGAGCTCCGCCATTACATTAAAATTAAAATATTATTTTATTCAAATAAAAAGAGAAAGACAAGAGACAGAATCATGTATTTTAGCTCAGTAAGCTCCCTCTTAAGAACTTTGCAGGAAGCTTCACTCCGTGATTTCTTATATATTATTGGTCACTTCTCACTGTGCCATTGGCCAGAAAATGTGATTTTTTTTTTTCAGGCGGACACATTATTATCCAGTTAAAATTAGGGTTGAGTTAGTAAAAAAGATGGAGAAAATGAATATTGGATAGGCAACTAGGTGTCTCTGGCACTGATGATTTTACTAAATTTCATCGAAGCATTTTAATTTCTTATGGAAATTTATAATAATATAGCTTAGGGATTGCTAGTTTTATTTTCTATTTTTTGCTTACATAACAAAAATACAACGATTTAGAGGAGGCACATATAATAACAACTGTCATTTTATCAGGCATCTATCATGTGTTAGACCCTTTGCTAGGCTTAAATTTTATAGCAAAAAAAAAAAAGATATTAAATCCTTAATTTTAGAAATGTGCGCACCAAAGCTCAAGGATATTAATTTGTCATTGTCACAAACCCACATTTCTCACACCAGTGCCAGGTGTAACTTTTTGGCATATTTCTTCCAGCCTTATTCTGTGATGTTTTATGTAGTTTATGACATTTGTGAACACAGTTTCGTATTTTATTTTATTCCCTTTATATATCTAAGCATTTCTTCATGTCATTAAACCTGCTTCATAAACATATATTTCAATGACTATGCAACAAGAAACTTATAACTTCAATCCAAATCATCAAATATTCTAAAGAAAGAAGTAACTTCCTTTATTTTTAAAAGCAAGTAAGAAACACATATCCTAATCCCAGTCAAAATAATAACTTTTTGCAAAATTTTTAGGATCCGAGGTTTTTAACCCAAACCTACTGTTAAAATGTTAACTTCTCAAGAAGTATTTAAAGTATTTAAAAGACTTTAGAGAGAAAAAACAATGACTCTCAAAAAACAGAATTTTAGGTCTCTGATCTTGGGAGAAGGGGAAGATGGGAGATCATTAAGGCCAAGGGTCCTTTCTTGGTAAAGAAGGCATGTTACCTATCACACCACAGATGGGGAAGCACCCATGGGTATTACTAATTTTACAAGAGACATTACATTAGTTTTTAAGACTGTCTAATTTTTTTCATGTGTCCATTTTCACATTTCAAGGTGAAACAATATTGCATGAAAATGGTAAAATCAAGAAGAAATATTCTAACAGATGTCTGGGTCTACTGTTTTTTTGTGTGTGTTGTAGGTGAAGTTGGTGATTGGAAAAATTTGTTCAGTGAAACTCAGAATCAGGAAATGGATGAAAAATTTAAAGAATGCTTAGCAGGCACTTCCCTAGGAGCAAAGTTGAAGTATGAATCATATTGCCAGGCTTGATTCTGGTCAATTCATCAGGCCTGGATATGTTATTTTCCTTAATAACTGAATTTAAATAATTAAATAATAATTTGATTAAGTAATAAAATAATGATAATAACATTTAGATATGAATAACAAAAATGTTATAATAATAACGTCTGAAGTTTTTGAGCACAAACTTATTTTTTCTTCTTTTGAGGAAAGGACACTTAGCTACAAAAGGGATATTAAAAAACATCTATTGAATATAAAGATAAAATAAAGACCTTTATATATTTAAAAAGTGTGATAAATAATCCCTAACATATTGCACTACAAGAAATATTAGAGGAGTGCTATAGGCAAAAGGAAAATGGTACCAGAAATTTTAATCTACATAAAGGAATAAAGAGCACCAGAAATGGTGAATATGTGGGTATACATGAGATATTTTCCTAATTTAAAAATCTCTTTAAAAGATAATTGCCTATTCACAGCAAAAGTAATAACAATATATTTTGAGGTTTATAATATATACAGAAGTAAATGTACAATAATGATGCAAAAGATGGGGGGGGGAACAGAAGTATACTCTTTTACATTTCGGAAAAAATATGGTAAAATTATATGTCCATATACCTTACAATCTAGCAATTATACCCCTAGGCATATGCTCTAGAGAAACTCTCCCTCTTTTGCATAAGGCTACATGAAGGAAAATCTTTATTGTGGTATTATTTGTAAATAGTGAGAAATTTACAAACTAGAGAGGACTCAAAAAAATAACAAATTACAAAATTACAAATGAAAAAGGAAACATTACAACTGATAATACAGAAATACTAAGTACCATAAAAAACTACAATGAATAATTATACACCAATAAATTAGATAACCTAGAAGAAATGAAAAAAATTCAAGAAACATACAACCTACCAAGACTGAATAATGAAAAAATAGGAAATCTGAACAGACCAATTACTAGTAAAGAGATCAAATCAGTAATCAAAAACCTCCCAACAACAAAAAGTCTAGGACCAAATGACTTCACTAATGAATTCTATCAAATGCTTACAAAATTAAAACCAATCCTCAAAATCTTCCCAAAAATTGAAGGGGAGAGAGCACTTCCAAACTCATTTTACAAGGCCAGTATTATCCTGATACCAAAGTCAGAAAGGGACACTACAAGAAAAGAAAATTATAGGCCAATTTTCCTAATGAACACAGAGGCCAAAATCCTCAACAAAATATTAGCAAACTGAATTCAACACTACATTAAAAGGATCATACACAATGATCAAGTGGGGTTCATTCCAAGGGTGCAAAGATGGTTCAACATCTGCAAATTGATATGTATGATATACCATGTTAACAAAATAAAGAATAAAAATCATACGATAATCTCAATAGATGCAGAAAAAGTGTCTGACAGAATTCAACGTCCTTTCATGATAAATCTCTAAACAAAATAGATACAGAAGAACCTAACCTCAACAAGATAAAAGTCATACACTGAACAAAAGCTTAAAGGTTTTCCTCTAACATCAAGAAAAAGACAGTATGCTCACTCTCTACACTTTTATTCAGCATAATACTGGAAGTCTTTGCCAGAGCAATTAGGCAAGTAAAGGAAATCAAAGGCATTCAGATCAGGAAGGAAGAAGTAAAATTATCTGTTTGCAGATGACATAATATTATGTGTAAGAAACCCTGTAGACTCCACCAAAAACAAAACAAAACAAAACAAAAACAACAACAACAAAAAACCCCTGAACATTGAATAAATGAATTCAGTGAAGTTGCAGGATATAAAATTCACATAAAAAGTCAGTTCATTTCTACATAATAATAACAAACTATCGGCAAGAGAAATTTTTTTTTAAAAGTCTCATTTACAGTAGCAGTGGTACAAAAAGAATAAAACAGAAATAATTTAACCAAGGAGGTGAAAGATCTCTTCACTTAAAACTATGACATTGATGAAAATTGAAGAAGACCCAAATAAATGGAAAGATGTCCTATGTTCATGGATTGGAAGAATTAATATTGTTAAAATGTCTGTACTACCCAAAGTGATTTATAGATTCAATACAATCCCTATGAAAATTCTAATAGCTATTTTGTAGACATAGAAAAAATTCCTTAAATTCATATGGAACTACAAAAGATGTTGAATAACCAAAGCAATCTTGAAAAAGAACAAAGCTGGAGGCTTCACACTTTCTGATTTCAGAGTGTATTACTCAGCAATTTCCCAATGCAGGAACAAACATCAGTTGTTATTTTTCATTTGCTAGTAAGAAAATATTAAAAATACTTGATAGATGCAAGATTCTTTTATCTGTATCTGATTATTGCTTATTGTTATTCATTGGATCTAAATGTCACCGTGTGTCAAAAGTGAAAAATACATCTGTGGCATTGACTATAGGTCCATAATTAAATTGGTATTCACAGAGAATTACATATTAGGTAAGGCCATTATCAAAAATTAACAAAAGTTATCAAAGATGCTTCTGTCTATGTATCTATATATCTATGTATCCACTTTCTCAAACACTAAGTTGCCTTCTTTCCTACAAACACTCTACCCTTAGGAAACTAATTTCTACATAAACACTTAAAGACACAGTGTCATTTTTGGCCATTATTGTACTTCCAGCACAGTGCTTGACATAGTAGGCATTCACTAAACCTTTTTTAAATAAATTAATGAATGTTTTTAGAATATCAGATCATGCTTTTGATGTAATTAACTGAAAATCAAACACAACGTGGTTTATAGTAAAAAGAAAAGGAAAGAGAGGGCCCTTATAACTGACCAGTCTAGGATTGGGTTGGCTTCAGGTGAGACTTGATCCAAGGCTCAATCAAACAAGGACACAATTCGTAATCTTCATTTCTCAACTATATTCCCTTGATGTAGGCTTCATTTTCAGGGGAGTTTTTCCTTGTTCAGTATAGGAATCAGAAACCGCTGAAAGCATGTCAAGCAAAAAGATTTAGTAGGAAATTAACATGTAATTGTTGGAAGGGGGGTGGAATGGAAATCAGGAGACTTCCACTGAAGCTGCCATCCAGAGTTCAAGACCCTGCCACTGCCACTGCCTCTACTGCTGCTGCCACCGTGATGCCCCATATCCCTGAAGAACTGACAGGGAAAACTGCAGTCCAGATCATGCAAACACTCCTGAGCACAGGAGCGTGGTTGTCAGCCTATTTTGCCACAGGATGGCCTTATCCTCGCTTTCATCTTCTATTTTGTACCACTGCTCATCAGTCATTGGCAGAACTCAAATTATATCCAGAACTTTAACTCCATAAAAATCTGGAAAATGTGATTTTAATCTTCTATATGTTGAAACCCAGGAGATGAGGAGGCATAGGAGGGAATAAGAATGGAAGCTAAATAAACATTAACAATATCTAGTACAGTCCACTCCTTTTACCGATAATCTTTCAAGCAAATAACAAAATTACATTCCCACCTAATGAAGCCCTTCCTTTCTTCAAATGAAAATACAGATATCCTATCCCTTAAATCTTTATACCCTTTACTACGTGATGTTCTTTTCTCTTCTGTGTTAGTTGTAGTCCCACCTAAAAACACTCTAATATAAGACTAACTTATAAAATTAACTACCGCCAGCAATCTCATATAAAAGGAAAGGAAAAAGCAATTAAAAGAAGTTCATTAACACATACAAAAACAAAGCAAGGAAAAGAACATGCATAGCTTCTAGGGTCCTTTATTCTGCAACTAGTTATGAGACTATTGTTGATGTTTATAGCTTCCTTATTCATTTGTTTCCTTTGCCCTCAGAAGTCTCCCCAGCTAGTAGAATGATATAAATTGACAATCCTGAGGGATCTGAGCCCTTAACAGTTCTGCCTGTGGACATCTTTAGATTTTCATTAACATTTATCACTGAATATGGGATTACTCGAAGCAACCCTAGAGAAACTCCTAGGTTAAAGAAATATGAGTATTTCTTCAACCTGTGTGGCTGGATCACGATTTCCTCTCGGCAATTCGTGTCAATCAGCTCAGTCAGTTCAGTAATCCCTTTGTGTTCTTAATGACTTGATGGCATGATGAACCTGCAATATCCAGATGCACTTTCAAGTTCATGTTCCAGGATCTGTGTCCACTACTGGAAACAGAGTCCAATGTCCTAAGAGCAGGAAGCACTTATTTTGTTAAGTGTGCGATACGGTTTACTTGTGCGAGACACCCTTTTACTTCTGTTTCTTGGTCTTATGTATTCTGGCTGTGGAATAGATCCTGCACCTGAAGACAGCATGCCCAGCTTGCTAACTGTTGTCTCCTACCTGAGCTGTATCACTGAGTCTTCAATTCTCTATCCTACTATCCTATAAGGCCAGCTGCTTTTTGACAATGGGGTTCATAATAAAACACTTGAATCCATGTACTGTCTCACTCCTTTTCTGTAAAATGGGTTTCTTAGTGAGGGATACAATGCTGGTGAACAAGGTATTCAGAATGTCCAACAATGATGGTGCTGCAGAAGCATTGCAGGAAGGAAAAGCACATCCATATCTGGAATAAATTTTTATTCCACAGATGGCAAGTTGCTCCTATGCCATGATGGAAGGGCTCCCATGTAACCAAGGAGCTGGCTGGGAGAGTATGGTAATCCACACTGGGAGCTCAGAGCTGGTCTCTGCCTTTGGCATGTTGGCTGCTCAGCAGTCAGATTAGCTTTGATGAGAATTCCATGTTGAACTCACACATATTATCCATTCTTTCTGCCCCTTCATTCATTTTGAACAAGCACTGGAATAGCTAAGGGAAAAGCTGACATCTGTAGAAGTCTTCTGGTCTACCTACTTCTCAAAAGCCTCTTTAGAAGTGGATGTCTTTGGTGAACATTCATAAGGGAACCCAATATGTTCATACTCTGTGTCCATTTCCAAGTGGATCATCCACATCATTTTCCTTAGACCTCTCTATCACCAATCCTCTGATCTTGTTTATTCCAAATTTCTGAATATCCAGTTAAATTTTTAGCCACTGGTTTAGTCCAAGCCACTTTTTCTAAGTAACAACTAAACATACTGCTCAAAGTTCTGCCCACTGGAAAGATTTCCTTTTTCCTACTCTTTAGGGCCACCTCCCAAAGGGGCTGTTGTAATACATCAATCACTTTTGATTAATAGTAGTGTATTGTGCTTCAATTTTCCTTTCTCAGTTGTCTCATCACAGGGAATCCATGAGTTCAGACATGTGGGTTGATATCGCAGAATTGAGAGGGTCTTAGATATCTACTCAAATTATATGCCTGTGGACTGCCGTATTTTTCAGCCCTAGGAATGCCAGGATAAGTTTATCACCACTAAATATCTCTGGTGATTGAAACTTCATGATTCTGCTCTAATCCTTTTGCCCTTTCTTTGGGGTTTAAGTTGCCACATGGCCTGTGCTATCCTGGGAGCTTTTTTGAAAGCAGGGAGCTTTTTCAATGGCAGCATCTCCCATTGACGATTCCCCACCAACAGTGGTCAGCCATTACAGAATTTTCAAGGATGGTGATGCTCCCATCTTCAATATATTTCTCCATGCCTGGTGAAAGAGGATCCTTCGAGTTTTCTTGCGGGGGCGGGGGGAGGGCATGTTTAGGTAGTAAATGAATGGGTTGCATATGATTAATCTATTCCGATGTCCCTGATTCCCAAAGTATTTTTAATTTCTTCATTTGTATTCCTTGACATCATAACTTCATTTAATGCGAGCCACCCTTGAGCCCAGATTGTAGTAAACCAACTGAACAAACTGTTAAGAACCATTCCCAGCTGCTGGAGCCAGCACACTGAGTACATAATCTAAATTATGTTCATTTTTTTATTGTCACCTTTAGAACCATTTCCATACATGTTTCTTGGGTTTCCACTGGGGGGGAAAAAAAGTAAAATCTTGCAATTCTTTTATTATGCAAACTATCCTCTGGGTCAGATCTTGTCTGTATCTTTTCGGGGTATCCCAGCATCTGATTCTATTTATAGGATGGAAGGCATAAGGTAGGGATGGGGGCATTTGGAAGTGACTGCTTCAGGATCTTCAGGCTAGGCTATACCAGTGGTAATTGGATTCATTCAAATCGACCCAAATCCCCAGGGCCTCATTCTTCCCCAGTCAATGCCCTCAATGTTCATTCAAGAGACCTAGTGAGGCTACAAATTATATTGTAAAATTCTGCTACTTGTGGCATCAGACCCTGCACCTGATTTTTACGACATTGGCTTTGAAGCTCCATTAAAGGATTCTTCTGAGATGATCATAAAAAGTGTGTGTCTTTTGACCACGGTTGAATCTGTTGTTTTCTTTAAGCTCTCTTGGGCAGCTCGAAGACTTCAAAAAGTAGAATACTTGTCACTGCTACTGCCATTGCTGCTGCCACAGTCACTCCAATGCCTGCAAACATTCACCACCGCTGGAGCTTTTTGTCCCCTGGAAATGCTACACAAAGATGGCTTTGCCTCCTGTCTACCTTCCAAACCTTTCACCAGTGCTTTACATTTGGGAGACTTGAGTCATATCCAAGACGTGAGCTAGTTTTTAGACACTGATACCCTGCAATATGGGGGGATGTAGAAGAGAAGTGGAAAAGGACTCCTAGAGTCAACACCCAATATTTAATGTATACTTGAGGTCTATCTTGGGACCACCTTTCTTACCCTAAGATGTTGACAGTACAGACTTGTGCTTCTAATTCTAGCTCCCCTGCTTACTAGCTGTGTTATTTAACTTCTCTTTGCCTGACTTCAGTTTCCTTATTTGTTAAATGGGTATGGTAATGAAACCTACCTTGTAGTATTGTGAAGTAAGCCCTCAGCACTCCTTAATTACCGTCAATGAGCCAGCATTACTATGCAACTATTTCATAGTCTATTAGGTGAGTAGGATTTCTTATAAATCTGTGACTAACGGTAAGGACTTTGGTAGTAAACTCCTTGAGGTCCTTCAGGGAGCAGGCGGCTCTCCTAACTGTTGGACTGGCCTGTGCTTGGTACGGCTGCTGCCAGTATTAGTTGAATGAATTAATAGATGGGTGCAAACAGATGAAAGGAAAATTATGCCCCCAAGTCTCTTCATCTCCAGCCTTGTAAATGTGACGAGGCAGCAGTGTGGAAAGGCGATGGAGTACTTTGATGTTTAAGGGCCTGACATTGAACAGAATGCGGGTTTTCCACTTACCAGAGGCAAGACCCTAGGCGAATTAATTTACTTAGTTTCTTCTCTTGTAAAATAATATCCACCCCCCACCCCTAATGTTTGCGTGGAAGAAGAAATGGGATGGTTGAACCCAAAGCCTAGTTCAACGAGCGCCTGGCACGCTGCGGGCGCAGGAGACCTCAGTGTCTTCCACACCTTCTGCGGATCCTTTCCTGCACCGGAAGCCAAGGTGGGGATGCAAAAGCCTGGACATGACCAGGCGCAGGCGCTGTATGTGGGAGCCGAGCCTGCCTCGCAGTGCTTTCGGCGAGGATTCCGCGTGCAGGTGCCAGGCTCCCGCGATCCCGGAGCTAGCGAGCATGAGTGCGAGAGGGGGCCGGGCAGCCGCAGCGGAAGGCGGAGTCCGCAAGGAAAACGAAACTGAGAGCAAGCCGCGCAGACCAGGCTGGGTTTCGACAGGCAGCGGCGGTGCTGGGTGAGCACAGCCGCGGGACGCCGAGGAGCGCGGGGTGCGGCGCGGCCTGGGGCCTAGGGCGCGAGGGGATGCTGGTGACAGACCCCTGACCCCCGGCCCTGTCGCACCGGGAGCGCTGTACCAGGTCCGCAGCAGAGGTGCGGACCCTTTTCCGGATCCGTGCAGCGCGCTGGGAACTGAAAACCATTTTCTTCTCGTGAAATAATTTTTATCAGGGTAAGTAACGAACTAATAGCCCGGGCTGGGGTTGGCGGGGCAAGGGCGGTGGATCGAGTGGGAAATATCGAGGCCCGAATTACCTGTAGATTGGCTCAATAATCTGTCGCCCCAAATCTCTTGCCTAGCCAGTTGTAATTATTTCCCATTTGCATGCTTTTAGCCCCTGCCTCCAACTCCATCCTCTATCCCCCGACCCCACCCCCTCCGCCTGACCTCTGCACCGTTTGTCGGCCCACAGGCAAGGCCCCTCTCTCCGCTCTGACCACGCTGCTGTTCTTGGTACACAGCCAAGCGCACGTACCTGTCTCTGGGTCTTTGCACTACATGTTTTTTTCTTCCTGAAAAGCTCTTCCCCCAGATACCAGCATGGACCAATCCCTCGCTTTACCCTGCCTTTCTTCAATGTCATTTGTCAGAGCAGCCTTTACAGATGACCTGCATCTAACAGAAACCTCACTCTCTCCTCGCTGTTCCCCTAACTCTGCTTTGGTTTTCAACATAGTACTTTTTCATCCTTTGACATTTTTTATGGGTTTGTCCATGTTCCTCCACTAGTAATTTCACCAGAGCAGGGTTTTGTTCACCGGTATAACCCCAGCACTGAGTACATAATAGTCGCTCGTTAGTTGTTTAATGCATGGTAATTCATAACTTCACTTTTGAATTCCAGAATAATGATACTTCTATTGCCTGTGGTTTTCTTTAGTACTAAAATTCCCTTGCGGATAGAAGCTGAACGATGCACCCTTTGCTGTCACTTAGGAATTTAGAATCTTGGGCAGACTGTGCTTTTTCTTCAGTTTGCTTATTTGAACCTGAAGCTCCACAACACTTGACTTGTAGTTTATTCATTTAAGTCATCAGATATTACCTGACTGCATGTTGCATGCCAGCCATTGTGCAGGCCCCGAAGGTGGCGGGGCCCTGAAGGGCCGCCCTAAGGGGACCAAAGCACAGCCAAAGTAATTCTGGGCAAAGTAATTCTGGGCATGGACAGGTAACATTTGCTGGTGATTTTTTTTAAGAAAATGGTAACATAGTAGTAAAACAAGATTTATTTAAAATAGGTAAAAAGACACCTGCTGCTGCTTCTTTTTCCCCAAAAGTTATGTGCTTTTTAAAATATGCCAGTTTACACAATATTTCACTTAAATTCACACTGGCTTGTCATTCTGATGATCAGCGATTACTTAAGAGTTGTAAGCACTGAGGATTTAAAGCATTTGATAGGACTTTTGTTTAAGTAATTACTAAGAACCCTTCCATAACTACTGTTCTGAGATCTGTGACCCCCTCCAACTTGATATATGGTCTCATGGTTGTGACTAAACTAGATGACACTTTGGTTCCTGAAAATAATGGTACTTCTACAAATCTTTATCTGAAACCTTTGGTCTGGGTGTGTTTTGGCATTCAGAGCTTTTGGATTTTAGAAAGACAATGCAGCATAAATCCTGTTTATTATGTAATGCTCTCAGGAGGATTTGGGGGCAACACTTTATAATAAATAGAACATATTTCTGCAGTGAAATGTATAAATAGGCACCCAACTATGTTAAAGACACTAAATAGCTCATGCCAGTTTAGGTCTAGACAGGGGGCTATGAATGTACCAAAAACCAAACAAATGAAAACAAAATAAACCTCAGTTTTCAGTGCTTTTGGATTTTGGAATTGCAGACCAGGAGCATCATTTATCGAGGACCACCGGAGTGGAGAACTCTGCCAAGTACTTTTCCTCCGATTTACTCCTCACAACGGCCTGTGAATCAAGTGTTTTTAGGTCATGAATCAAAGGTTCAGAGGGGTATCTAACGCAGAGCTCTGTGGCTCTAAAAACCTCACTCTCTCCGCCACACTAAGCATATGTGAAGGCGTCGCCTTTGCTCAGATCCAGCACTTCCAGCAATCTGCTCCCAGCCACCGCCATTGCTCTCCCAAACCACTGCAGCTGCCTCTGCGTGGTCTCCCGACTTCTGCGCATGCTCCATTCCTCTTTCCATACTCAGTTCTCATACTCTGTTCTCTGCATAGCATCAGAGTGATCATTTAAAACATCAATCCAAGCTCATTACCTTTCAGCTTAGAAACCTCCAGTAGTTTCCTCTTGCAATTGGAATAACATCCACAGCCCTACCATGGCCTACAACGGCTACATGCCATGGCGCCTGCCCACCTCTGACTCATTTCCTACCCTTACCCCTCGTTCACTGTGCAGCGGTCCCCTTGGCCTTTTTGTTATCCCTCCAAAGTCCATCCTGGTTCCTGCCTCAGGGTTTCTTCTGCCTGAGATACTCCTCCCTCATATCTTGGTATGATGGGCTTTCTTATCATTCAGGCTTGATTTAAATATTGCCTCCTAAGTAAGGTCTTCCTTGACCACCATTTCTAAAACCACTTCCCTCATATTTCTGCCCCCACCTACCAACTCACTCTCTATCCCATACCCTTGTTTAATTTTATCATAGCACTTACAGCCATCTGGTCATCATAATATCCACTCCTATTATTTGTTTTTGCACATGGTCATTTTTCTTCCCTTAGTGGAATGCAGGCAGGGACTTATTCTTTCTTGTTCATGTCCGTATACTCAGTGTCAGAACAATGACTGACATCTAATAAGCATTTGCTGAATGAATGATGAAAGGATGCACAGAAAATAGTAGACAAAGAAAAAGGAGATGAGGAGGCTTAAAGGAGTATTTAATTTTAATAAATTATTATCTCATTCAATTGTACACCATTCAAATGTTTGTCACTTACTACATGCCACTGAGTGTTGGTGATACAAAAATGAGTAAGGCATAGAACCTGTTCCCCTAAGTGCTCACTGACTACTTTAAAAAGCAGTCAGGGCTGTGATAGGAGTTGAGCAAGGTGAAGTGGTAGGGTTACTAGCTGCCCCTTACCATCAAAGAAGGTTGTGTTGATCCTCACACATGACAGAATTGCCTGGTAGAGAGAAGATGCAGATATTGCATTCCAGGCAGAGAGAAGAGCATGTGACAAATCATGGCGGCAAGGGTGATCTGGAGATATTTTGATATTCATCCATTCATTATTGAGCCCTTATAAGCCTGGTCCCTTCCCTCTTATAGGTCATGATCTCTTTAGGAAGACTGTTGAATAAGCAGTTGCAATAATGGCGACAAGGGCTGTGATAGTGTACCAAACCAGGACCTCTTCTGGGGTACCTGGGAAGTGACAGTTGAGCCAAGATCTATAAGAAATAGTAGTTCAACAGGCAAAGGAAGCAGAGGGGTTAAGTAAAGCATTTCATGAGGGAGCATGTTGGACAGAAGCAGTTGGGAGTCAGGAAACAGCCAGTGTTGGAAGTGTACTTTTGAGAACCATTGTTATGTAGGTGGAATTTAAAGCCACAAACCTAGAGGCGATCACCAAGGTAGTAAATGTAAATAGATCAGAGAGAAGATCTGGGCCTTGGGACACACAGTATTTAGAAGGAAAAAAAGATGAAGAAGAACCAGGAAAGGGACAGAGAAGGAGCCACTTGTCAAAACGTAGGAAAACCCAGGAGAGTGTGGTGTCTTAGAAGTCCAAGGTAAGAAAGGGACAGGAGAAAGGAGGGAATTAGCAGCCAGGTCAAATGCTTGTTTAAGGTCAGATGGACAAGGACAGAACTATTAGTTTTAGAGATGGGGAAGCCATTGGTAACCTTGAGAAGACCAATTTTGGTGACTTGTGGGGACTGCATAATTGGATTGGTGTTTTAAAAGATTACAGTGTGGCTATTAAATTTTTAAAAAAGGAAAAGACAAGTATTGGTGATGATGTGGAGAATTGGAACCTTTGTGCATTTCTGGTAGAAGAATAATATGGTACAGCCACTGTGGAAAACAATTTGGTAGTTCCTCAAATTGTTAAATATAGAATTACAATATGATTCAGCAATTCCACTTCTAAGTATATACCCAAAATATTTGAAAGTAGGGACTTAAATAAGATATATGTACACCAATGTAAATTATTCACAATGCACATAATTCATAGCAACATTTTTCACAATGGCCAAAAAGTTGAAATAATGCAGTGTCCATCAACAGGTGAATGGATAAACAAAATGTGGTACCATATATACATGTAGTGGAATGTTATCTAGCCTTCAAAAGGAAATTCTGATACATGCTACAACATGGTTGAACTTTGAAGACATGCTAAGTGAAATAATCAGGCATGAAAGGACGAAAGTTGTATGATTCCACTTAAATGAAGTACCTAGAATAGGCAAATTCATAGAGATGGAAAGTATCGTTGGTTACTAGAGACTGAGAAGACAGGGAATTGGTAAACTGTTGTTTAATGTGTACAGACTCTCTGACTGAGAAGATGAGAAGAGCTGTGGTGATGGATGGCAATGATGGCTGCACAATATTGTAAATGTGCTTAACACCTGTGAATTATTCACTTAAAAATGGTTAAAAGGGTAAATTTCATGTTATGTATATTTTACCACAATGAAAAAAAATCATGATGGCAGCAGGGCTGTGGCAATGAAGAACTGGTTCTAGGGTTCTTGCAGCAGTCCAGGAGTGAGATGGTGGTGGCTTGAACCAGGATGGTGGCTATAAGCATCGTTGAGAAGTTGAAGGATTTGGGGGTCAGGACTTAGTTGTGGATTAGAAATTAAGGAAAGGACATGTCAACGATGCCTCCCAGATTAATGGCTTTCAGACACAGATGGATGGTGGGGTCACTTTCTGTGAAAAGAAACTCGAAACCAACTTAAGGGATGATCATAAATGCAGTGTTGGATCTTTTGAATTTTAAGACCTTTGAAGACATCCAAGTGGGAGATCTGAAACTCAGAGAGAGATTCATAAGTGATATGTAAGCTTTAGAGTTAATGTCTAGATAGAGGGTCATCGAAATCATGGACATGTAAAATTCATGAGGAAATGGGTAGAGTGAAGTGAATAGAGTTTTTGGACCAAGCCTTGGGGAACTCTAGCATTTAGTGCCTATGAAGATTAAGAAGTGTTAGGAAGTAAGTATGACCATGGAAGAAGAAAAATCAAAAGAGCTTTCCAACAAGAAATGAGAGGTCAACAGGGTCTACTTTCTGTCTCTATGGATTTACTTATCTTGAATCATACAAAGGTGACCTTTTGTGTCTAGCCTCTTTCATTTAGCATGTTTTTGAGGTTTATCTATGTTGTAGGATGTTTCCACACTTCATTTCTATTTATGGCTCAATAAGATTCCATGTGTCAATATATCACATTTTGTTTACCATTCGTCGGTTGATGGACATTTGGTTTGTTTCCACTTTTTGGCTATTGTGAATAGTGCTGCTGTGAACATTCCTGTACAGGTATTCATTTGAAAACCTATTTTTCAGTTCTTTGGGTATAGGCCTAGGAGCAGACTTGTGGGATTATATGGTCATTCTAAGCATAATTTTTTAAAGAGCCATCAAATTCTTTTCTGCAGAGGCTCTACCGTTTGCAGTCCCATCAGCATTGTAGTAGGGTTACAGTTTCTCTACATCCTTATCAACACTTTTGTTTTCTGAATTATTATTATTACTATTATTGCCATTCTAGTGGGTTATGAAATAGTATCTAGTTGTGGCTGTGATTTGCATTTCTTTAATGTCTAATCATGTTGAGCATCTTTTCATGTGCTTGTTGGCCGTCTGTACACCTTCTTTAGAGAAATATCTGTTTCAGTCCTTTACGTATTTTTTAATTGGGTTGTCATTTTGTTGCTGAGTTATAGTTTTAAGAGTTTATATTTTCTGGCTACTAGACCTGTATCATATATATGATTTATAAATATCCCATTCTGTAGATTGTCTTTTTCATTTTCTTTATAGTATCCTTTGGTGCATAAATATTTTTAATTTTGATGAAGCCTGATTTATCTGTTTTCTTTTGTTGCTTGTGTTTTTGCTGTCATAGCAAATATTCCATTGCCAAATTCCATTGCCAAGGTTATGAAAATTTACCCTTATGGTGTCTTCTAAGAGTTTTATAGTTTAGGCTCTTATGTTTAGATCTATATCCTTTAGATTTTGTTTATAATTTAAAACCTTGCTACTCTTTTGGTCCAGTGAGACTCATAAAATGGGTAAATTGTCCTGAAATTGACTTTTGCAAATTTCAGAGGGAAAATTTTTGGAATTTCATAAGAAAATCTATTTTTGTATAGCTAAATCTTTCATGGTTTCATGAATTCCATACATATATATACACACACACATATGTATGAAATCATGTATATATATGTATATATATGCATACACACACACACACACGCACACACACATATATATTTTCTCAACCTTTTTTCCTCTCAACATAAAGAATTCTAATTCTACTCCTGCAACCTTTTTACCTCCTCAAGCAGGTGGACATATTGGCAATTAACACTCAGTGAAAGCAGAGAGCAGAATTAAAGAGAAAGACCCCTTCTTTTTTTGGCCAGTTGAATTTTGAAAGTAGAAAATTTTGGAGAAATTAGATTGATTGTGCAGCCCATGAAAGAGGAAGAAAGATTTAAAGAAAGTTTTCTTTGGATCTGCGTATGTCCGAGACAAATCATATAAAGGAAATTCTTCTTACCCCATGTTGTCTCCTAAACTGGGTTGGGAAAATCAGATTAAGTATGTTCTGTGTGTGTCACTTCTTTCAAACATCACTTCTGTTGTAGATTACTGGAGAAAGAAATGGCCAGTGATCTTTCATTAGGTTTCTTCATAGAAGAACTTAATAAATACCGTCAGAAGAACAATGTAGAAATTAAGTATCATGAACTGTTTAAGAGAGGACCTCCACATGACGTAAGGTAAGATACTGTTTAAAAAAGGGTATACCCCTATAAAATAAACTAGTTTATAAACTAGGAGAATGGCAACTCTGGCACAATTTTAAAGTCAATACTTCAACTCTAGAGCAAAGTTGCCACAGAGTTCTGTGAGAGTCCTCTTGGCATAAAATGGTAACTGGAGAGGACTCTAGAGAAAAAAGGAGGTATAAGCCTTTCCATGCTTCAAGATGATATGTTGTTAAGTTGTTTGGAGGTGACTGCTTAAATTCTGTATTGAACATAGGTTAAAACCTTGAAAGGCAGTCATAAGAGGCAGTGGTGATTGGAATAATTGTCCTTAGATAATGCCTGAGTTTAATAATATTTTGTGAATATTTTCTTTGTAATCAGGTTTACCTTTCGAGTTATAATAAATGAGAGAGAATTTCCAGAAGCTGAAGGTAAAACAAAGAGGGGGGCAAGAAATGCTGCAGCCAAATTAGCTGTTGAAATACTTAATAAAGAAGAGGTGAGTAATTGCCATTTTTACCCCCTACTGAAAGGGGACTCACAAATATATTTTATATTTTACTCTATGAGAAAATATCCATATACAGAATAAAGCTATTTGCAAGTTCCTTTATACTCAGAAGTTTAGTTCAGACTTTTTTCCTGTCTCTATTTCTGCAGAACCCTGAATGAGAGGTATGCCTAGGATATAGTGGACAAAGCTGAATAA
This sequence comes from Eidolon dupreanum, assembly GCA_028627145.1. NCBI lineage: Eukaryota > Metazoa > Chordata > Mammalia > Chiroptera > Pteropodidae > Eidolon > Eidolon dupreanum. The sequence goes on from CM053515.1 coordinate 86,630,137, forward strand.
TACCTTAGATTGTTGATGGCAGTGATATATTTTAAAGTTGAAGAAACATTGAAAAGAAACAGTGAGAAATGAGTAGTTCCTCTCTCTTATTGAGGGAATACAGTGGAAAAGGGCAAAGAGATGAAAGTGATAGTGAGGAGAATGATGTATATGGAGGGCAAATGATAGAGAACAGACATGCATGTAATTGGTATTCCTGATAATGAGAACAGAGTAACTAGTACAGAAAAAGCTTTCTGAAGAGATTTCAGTAGAAAATGTTTAGAAATTAAGAAAGACCTGTCTGAAGATAAAAACAACTCAACAGATAACAGAAAAATGCAGAACCACCAAGAGCAACTTCAGTCATTATGAAAGTACTAAGTTACAGTGATAAAGAAAGAATCCTTGAGCATCTAGGCAGAAGAAATTATATAACATGTAAAAATGAAAAAAAAAAAGGGCTTTTTGTTAGTATAATTTACTTGTTCCCACTCTCTCCTTCCTGTAAGTCTTTCATTTTTTTACAGCAACTCAGAGCTCCTTTCTATTTGCTAGATTAGATGCCACTGGATTTGAATCGATTTTTGCTCAAATAAACTCTTAAAATTACAAAAATGAAAAAAGTATCATGCTGGCCACAGCAACATTAAAAACCAGGAGATAGGGGAGCAGTGGCTGTAAAATGAGATAAGTCATTTACACATGGGACAAAAGATGATTATTCTCAAATAGTAAAACTTTTGGAAAATTTAGCTTTTAAGATACTTTCCTGAAAAACCTTACTTGAAGATGTCACCCTTCTAGCCACAACTGAAAAAATAATCAAGCAAAATCACAAACTCATACATTGTTAATTAGCTAGAAAACCAAGTCAAGAAGTTAGAAAAAGAAAAATAGAAAGAAATTAGTAACAATAAGGGCAGAAATTAATGTAAAAGAAAATAAATAATAAAGTAGATCAATAAAACCCACAGTTATTTGTTTAACAAGATTAATAAAGTTGAAAAACTTTGGACAGGATTTTGTCAGATTAAGAATAAAAGAAGGTGCAGATAACAATGGAAGGAATGATGTGATTATATTCATCTTTCCCATTAAATTGTCATCCAGGATATAGTTTTAGTTCAATATTCATTATCTTGCTTTTTTTTTTGAAACTTACAAAGGGTACAGCAAGCTAGAAAGTGTTATAGTATTTTCCAAAACAAATACTTTTTCCTTATGAAACTGTAAAAGGAAAATGAGTGATTCCTTTCCTATTGCTAGAATTTATTCTTGTGGATTTTTTCTGGTAGAGGAAGGTATATACTTATATGTTGACTCAAAGTAATATAACAGGGAAATACATAAAATCTAAGTTGTCTTTCAAGTGACTCATTTAGTAATTTTATTAGAAAAATAAAAGAGTTAATCTTTGTTGTCATTTATATTAAACAAGATTTTTTTTCTTTGTAGGAAGAAAAAAAATCTTTATCACTGTCGACAACAGATACTTCAGATTTATCCATTGGAAATTACATAGGCCTTGTTAATAGGATTGCCCAGAAGGCAAAACTACCTGTAAATTATCAATTGGGATTAGGCGAAGAAGAGCCCGGAAGGTGAGATGTAGTTCAGCTTTTTGTTCTGTGTCATTGTATCTAAGTAATAGAATGGGTTTATTTTCATGTCTAATTGTCCAGAAATATTTGTCTTTTTTGTCCATTCTGCATGGAAGTTTTTATATGACTTATAAGCAATTGGCCATCTTGGTCATTAAAATATTAAAATGCTTCATTGTTGAAAACTTGGAATCCATATACTATAATTAATCAAATCTGGGTAATCCTTTGTTTCTGAAGTATAGCTGGATGGTTTAATTTGCAGGAAACCTGAGAGTATGAGGTGCCCTGCTTGAGGGATGCCGAGCTCTTCCCATTTCTGACGTCACAGTGGGAGTGGCTGTGTAAGGATCGCTCTGCCGCATGTGTAGAATGACTGTTTCCACCATTGTCAGGTTATAGAGCTGTCTGTCCAGGGGTTTGCCTTTCAAATTCGATTAAATGGTGTCGCTCTTCAGACAAATACCGTGTGTTAGAATGAATAAGTTTTTACCCTAGACTGTGAGGAGACCAGGATTTGAGGAATCTAATGCAGGAGACAGACAGGAGTGTCAGAGTAACTGAGAATATCACCAGGGAGGTAAGACTTGGAAGTGAGGATAAAAAATGGATTGGACTGAGAAAAACAGAAAACAAATGAGCATGAGAGAGATGATTTCTCAGCTACAACCAACAAGTTAAATGAAGGAGAAGAAAAAAATTTAAATGTAAATAGTCCAAACAACCCCTTTAGGATACTATCCTCTGAATTGACTGAGGTATTTACGTTTGACTTTACTCTGGTGGCTTTTAGGCCAGAACTAGGAAGAGAAAAATGTGACAATATTCCTTGGAATGATATACTCAAAATTGAATACTCTCAGTCAGTCAATAAATTAAGAGGCTGTTTTATTTTTCCATAGTTCACCTGTTTGGTTCCTGTGAATTTAGTGCTCTCACATTAGATTCCTAAAAGAGAGAAGTATTAAAGTGTGCCTGGGAAAAAGGGAAGCTATAGGAATGATGAAAGTCACTCAGCCCAGCTCCCTTATTCTCCCTTTAGGCCCTGGAGGAGAAGACAGCCTGGTTGGGCGTGTTTCCCTCTATGGCAAATAATACTGGAATAATTTTGTAGCAATATATAGTAACTCCATGATACTTTGTCCTTTGCTTTGCCACCTTAAAGATAGTTCTTATATAATTGTCCAAGTATCCTTGCCTAACTACAAATGTTCTTGCATTTGATATGAGGAGGGTGTGGACTTGAGCATGGGGGTTTTGTATTATGGGGACTTTCTTAGGATTTTGTACACAGAAGCAGGAGACAGAGAATTCTGAGGTTAGAGTAAAATCCACGCTTCACCTGTTCCCTATAAAACACTGTCAGTTCATTATTTCTCCTGTAGAAACCTTACTTTCTTTACTGGATTTTTCTTTCCCATTTAAGCATTCCTGAAAAATTCACCAGATTATCTCTTTTCTATCTCTACCTTCATATCTTTTGATCTTTGGGAATGTTTAAAAATCACCACTTAATGCCTTTAAGCCAGATCTTTGAATGAAGCAACAAAGAGTTAGAAGTTGCCTGAAAAATGCAAGCTGAGATGTCAGCCAGTGATGGTTATTCTGACAAAATTGGTCAGCCATCTTATTGAAGATTTAAATTATACAAGATATGAAATATAAATCTACCTATTAAATTAATGTTACCTTAAAGACTTTGTTGATATGTAGTTTTTTAAAGTCACAGACTTACTACTTTTTGGTATTTAGGTAAATACTCTCCATCATTTCTCTTAGATTTTATTATACATGCATAATTGGACAGAAAAAGTTCGGTGTTGCTGTGAGTTCTACTAAGCAGAAGGCAAAACAACTGGCTGCTAAACTCGCATATGAGCAGATACAATCAGGAATGACCTCAGTGGTATGCACTGCTTTTGGATTTTTTTGTATTTTAAAATCCTCTCTGAAGTTGATTTGAGATTTGACTGTGTTCACATGATTTTAAGACAGCCATTCACATAGCAAAAGGATTCCTCGATTCTGTGTCCCACCATTGAGGCATGTATTAATCTCATGTTTGTTTATGGCTGTGAATTTGGTAAATGTGGGGAAATAAATGTGGTGGTATATACAGACTGAGCCACTGTGAAGAAGTCATTTAGTTGCACTTAAACCACCTGAGGGGCTTTCTTTCTTTCCGAAGGATGACTTAGCTTCTCTTGGTTCTTCCCCTGCTGCGTGCAGTGACTATGGAAGTAACTCTTCAATGACAAACATGTGGTAAGTATATACAAACAACTGTGATATTTAAGAAATTCAAATTGCTTCCTGAAAGAGCAAGTTTTCTATGAAAGTGTTTAAAGTTTAAAGAGAATTTAGAGAAATTACTGATCAATACAAAATGGTCAGAATTCATAAACTAATAGTTATGCTCTTTTCTTCTAGTGATTCTGAGTCACCACGTGAAAATGGATTTTTAGCAAATGGCTCAGAAAGAAATGATAACAGCAACAGTTTTAGCAATTTGTCTTCATCTTCTGTGGTATAGTATTCGTCTCAGCTTCCCAGTTACTCTTATTTTCCTTTGTATTTCCGCATTTAAAAATGACCTTCTGTACCCACCATAATTTTTCTAGTTTTTATTTCATGGGCTCTTACTAAATAATAATATTTGGCAGCCCTGGACTCTCTCCTTTTATTGTTTACACCCATCTTTCACATGCAGAATTCTCTCACTTTTCACTCCCATCTTTCTCTCCCTGCTAACCTTCAAATTTTCATGTATTCCTGTGATCTTCTTATGTTCTACCACTGGGATAGTACTTAAAAGGTTGACTAATATAGCTTTGCTTCTGTTTTTAGAAAGTCAGAACTGAATTTACAATTAAAGCTAAACTTAAGAATCAGATAATTTTTATAGGGGAAGAAACATGAAAAGATGATATAACTCATAGCAATCAGGAAAATGCAAATCAGAACAATAGTTAGATACTGTTTTAAACCCATCAGATTGACAAAATTTGAGTCTGGTGATACTAAATGTTGGCACAGCTTTGTTCCGGTTATAGCTATTATACTCTCCTGGTGGAAATGTCAATCAGTACTGCCAAAGAGTTCCATTACTGGGAATGTCTCCTAGAGAAACGTTTGCATGTGTGCACAGAAAAACAAGTATAAGAATATTCTTTGCAACACTGTTTATAATAGGAAAAAATTAGAAAAGAATCTCGCTCATTAGCAGAATGGCTAAATTAATCCATACCTTAGTCAGCATGCACGACAGAGGCTGACAGGTGATTTGAGCTCAAGAAATCTTAGTCTGATATTTCCAACTCTGTATCAACATATTTACATTGGTGAAAAAAAACACAAAATCTATCAGAATAAAAGTGAATATGAATGAAGAATAGCTATGTGAAATTAATTTTCGCTAAAAATTAAAATTAAATTATTAATTTGTGCTAAAAGTGAATATATCTGCATTGCCATTTTTAACTGGTGATCTGATCAGAAACCCATGGGATGTTATTTTAAACTAGACCCTTGGGCTCCATATGTATCTTACTAGCACTGTGAATGATTGGGATGCACACCTTGTTGAGATCTGCTGGCCAGAGGATCACCCAGGGAAGCCATAGTCTGTACCTGGAAAATCAGTACTTCTGCAGAACATGCCCTATAATTGCCTTTTTTTGTCCTTCCTGGCATATCTTTCTGATTGCTATAAGAGATGAGAACATTGATATAACCAGGTAAACTGAGAAGCAATGCTCGACAAAAGTACAAAAATTGATGAGGCTGTTAATTATGGACAAAGAAATGTGGTCACAGAACCAGCTAAAAGTACAGAAGGAAGAATAGCAAGAAAAAAAAACAATAGGATTGATTTCATCATCCGAAATGATTTTTCCATTCTCTTTTGTTACAGAGCAGTGCTAGAAAAAGTCTCGGGAAGATGAAAATGTGAGTATCATTATGCATTGATTGTAGTTTGAAATGAAGTTATCTTTCAGACTTTGTCAGCCTTCTTTATTAAGTCTTCTGTATTTGTTAGGTGTTGTACACCCTCATCTGGGTGGAGTTTCAAAAGTAGAAAGCATGGTAAAAGACCACAAAAAGTTTGAAATCTTCAAACGAATAGTTTTAAAAATATAGAGAAATATTTGGATGAACGAACATACTACACCGTGAATATAAAGGCCTATGGGGGTGTTGCTAGAATAATTGGTTAAGGAAATGGACTTGGAGAGATGTTTCCAAGAGAAGTGCCTTGTTCTGCAGATAAGCAGATAGGGTAGAAATGGTGTAATAACCTGGGTAAGAAGAAAGAAGATCAAATATTATGTAAATTATGGTGAATTGGTTTCTTCCATTGAAGTGAAAAGCAAGAATGTAAATATAGTCAGCAGATGAAAGTGAGATGGCAGCAGGAACCATGTTGAGCTATGAGTATATTCTGAACAGTAGACAATGTGTTGAGGAAAAATGATTCTTGATGTGGGTGTTTGGGTGGAGACGAGAGGTCTGCATGTGAGATAATCAGGTCATCAGCTGTGATTATAGTGGCAGAGAGGAAGGATGAGGAGAATTTATGGGACAGACTGCAAGGGAAGAGTAGATACAACTTGAGGGAATAGAGTTACAGTAACTGGATGAAGAAGCAGAGGAGAAAAGATTTGAAAATTGTTTCTTGTGGATGGTATACAGATAATCATAGCACTGATAATGATAAGGAAGTTGAAGATTTGAGGGCTTAGAGGGAAGATAGCAATTTAGTTTTAGGTGGTGTTTGAACTTTTAATTGCAGGTGGCTTACCACCTGTAAGGAAAGAAGTACAAAGGAAGAAAGACCAGGACAAGAGTGCAAGGAGATAGATGTCCTGAGGTTCTAGAGTGAGAAAAGAAAGAAAAGGCTAGTGGCACACCGGAAATGAATGTATTAAGGCAAACAAACAAACAAAAAAAACAGGAATGAAAAATTATTAGAGAACAAAAGGGAATCCTAAGTACATCATTTTTATAAAGAAAAGGGTTAACACTTGCTATTCTTGTTTTAATAGTTGACTTAAAATATAAAATGCCTAGTACATAGCATAAAATCCACTCTAAACAAGTTATATTTGATTTCGGTTTTATTTGAGTTTTACATTCTCTTAAGGTTTAGAAATTTGGCACCTAAATTTAACTTCGATGGAGCAACAAGAAACGAGCACACTATGAACCACAGGTAAGAGGGAACTGTGAAACGGAATTCACTCAAAGATATGTTTGCGAATTTGCCAAAAGTTTCATAAGGGACTGCTGTACATCAGACAGATTACATTATATTTCTACTTGAACAGTTTAATTGTTTTAGCACAATCAGGCCCACAAAGGATCACTGACACTTGGAAAAGTAAAGTTTATACAAATCTACATAGAATGTGATAATGTAGATCTAGGTGATACATAGATTTCTCTGAGATCTGTGGAAGTTTTAATAATGAAAGCAAATATTCCTATAAATCAGTAATTTTTTTTTCCAAAAAGAATACTTCCAAAGGCATCAGAATAGATCCACTTGAGTCCATTTTCCATTTTCCAGCTTCATACCAGATTTCACTTTGAAAAAGGATTGCTTTTATGTTAGATCATGTGTTTGGGTTTAAATAAAGTATCTAAAATGAAGAAAGACTATTTGCGACAGGGGGACATTGAATATAGTTAAAAAAAAAACAGTAGAGAACCAACAGATATTGAATAAGTACCTAATATATAGTTGGCACTGCACTGGGCATTGGATCTATAGTACGAACAAATAGGACAGCTCCTGCATTCATAGACTTTTGTGGGGATCATTACATGACCAAGTCTGTAATTACAAACTGTGGTCAGAGGACTGAAAGATGAGGCAACACAGGGAAGTGGGGGACCTGGGGCTCTGCAAAAGAAGAGCATTTGGAAGGTGAAGATGCAGCAGGTGATGGGAGTGTTCAGGGAGCAGAGAGAAGGTTGTGTGCATGGAGTGGTGCAAACAAGGGCACAGTGCTAGGAGAGGGAGGCAGGGGCCGAATCACATGGGCCCTTGTAAGCCATTTAAGGGCTTTCTGGTTTTTGCTGAATTCAAAGCTAGGCTATTTGGCAATTAGGCAGTAAAGAGACATAATCAGACCAAATTTTTATCCTACTGGTTGCTGTGCAGAGCAACAACTGAAGTGGAAAAAGAGAGGAAGTGGAATGTCTGGTTAGCAAGGTCCCATAAGAACCTGATGGAAACTGGGACTGGTGTGACGATGTCAGGGATGGGAAAAGTGGACAGATACCAGCAATACGTTTTAGAAGTAGAATCGGCAGGGCTTTGTGATGGAAGGTGGGGTCTGAGGGAGAAGAAAAAAGCAGGTAGTCACAAGCCTAGACAGGCTCAGAGCACCTGCTCATTTCTCATAACAGCTTGGTGGTAGCTGTAGAGCACAATATGGTGCTTCTTTCTAAAGTTTTGTACTTGTAGTAAGATTCTTTGTCATGGCTATCCTACAGCCAGGAGTTGACTGTGCTTCTCAAGGGTGATCTGTTATGTTGGGAGGAGGAGGGTGAGGAACTACCCTTTGTGATTCAAGAGTTTCTGTGAAATGGGCATTTCTTACTCAGAAAGGGGAGGATCTTGTTTGTTATACAATCCGTGTCCATTTTACCAGGGACAGTAAGGGAAAGTGGAAGGGGTGGGAGCCAGCTAGCATTGGACCTTAGAATAACAGTGGCATTTTTCTTTTTAAGGTTTCTTGAGGAATTTGCAGAAATAACACCAATTGGCTCAGGTGGATATGGCCATGTGTTCAAAGCAAAACACAGAATTGATGGGATGACTTATGTTATTAAACGTGTTAAATATGATAATGAGTAAGTAATAAATGTTTTATTTTATTTTTTTTTAATAAGAAGGTATGTTGAGCCTGCACTATTTTTTATGTATCACTCTTCCTCATTAGTGTATTATTTACTTTTTTTTTCCAGTTCTCCTTAAAAATGTTATTCTACTATCAGGTGCTTGGCTTACTCTGAAATGATCTCACTTTACCACAGTTATTTCAGTAGAAAATGGATATACCATTGACCATTCTTTTAAAGCTGTCTTGATAAAAACTGAAGTTATAGACTCATTTAGCTTAAGGTGACCTTTGAGATTTTCTAGTCTCATCTCCTTATTTTATAGATGAGGAGACTGAGATCCAAAGATGTAAACTGATTTTTCAAAGGTAAAGATAGTTGGTAATTGTTCTGGTGGTCTATTATTGCATAATATACCATTCCAAAAATGGCTTGAAAACAACAGGTTATTGTCAGTCATGGCCTCGTGAGTTGGTTGTGTTCATCTGGACCATTCTCACTTGGGGTTTGTAATGCATTTGCAGTCAGGAGTCTTCTGAACCCTTGACGAAGCTGGACATCTAAGATGGTTCTCTCACATTGGCTAGCAGATGATGCTGGCTCTTGACTAGAAGTTCAGCTGGGACTGTTAACCAGAATATTTTTATGTGGCCTCTTTATGTAGCGCTGGCTTCTCACAGCTTAGTGGCTGATTCCTAAGAAGGATTGTCCCCAGAGCAAATTGTCCCAAGGGAGAGCAGCAAAGGCTACTTTTGACCTAGTCTTAGAAGTTCCACATTTTATTGGTTAAAGTCACTAAAGCCAGCTCAGATTCAAGGGAAGGGAAAATACACTCCATTTTTTAATCTGAGGAGCGGGTGTGTGTATGGGGAGGAAGGGATTGATTATGACCATCTTTGGACACCATGTACTATGTTAAAAAGGTGGAGATTTAGAACTCATTCTCTGGAATGCCAATCCATCCTGTTCCCACTGTAACTTATTACTTGTCATGTTTGTTTTATGTATTATCTGCACCCTCCCCCCAGCCCACCCTTACTGGAAAACAGAACTTGTTCAAGAATACACATAAGGAGGAGGTCTTAAATCACATGTTCACTAGTTTACCAGTCTTGCTTGTTGTTTCCTGGCAGTTGTTACTATTTGTAACTTGGACAGACTGATTCTTCAAGGACTAGAGAAGGAGATGAAAAAGGGTATGGGGTAAGGAAAAGGACCTGAGCAAAGGAGAAGCAGCCATGGAGTCCTAAGTACTCTTCATTTTGATGAGACAATCTGACCCGTGGACAATGCCTTGTAGTTAAAATGCCTTCATACCTCCTTGGCATCAAAACAAGGCTTTTTTCTTTTTTACTACTTTGCTTAACAGGAGTGAAGTATTGTTGTTTTTTCTATTTGATAGCAACTTTTTTAATGGAATACTTAATGGTGATAAGGATGCAGTATTATGGGACACTTTTAGTAGCTTTGAAAATTGGTTCAGTACAGTTAAAATATACTTGGAAATATTAATCTAGAGTTATGAAAATGTTTATATGCTTCAACCCATGGATTTCCTGTCTGGAAACCTAGCCTAAGTATATAAGCCAACTTACAGAAAAAAACTGTACAAGAGTATATATCACATTGTCATTTATAACAGTGAAAAATTAGAAAAAAGAAATGTCAAGCAGTTAAGAAACAAGAAAGTATTTTTTTTTTCTCCCTGATCAATGGCTGTTTGGCAGTCATTAAAAATGAGGGTTATATGCTGTACATATTTACACATGAAATAATATAATGCTGTAAGTTGCTTCAGAATAACCAGGGGAAGATGAGAAAGTAGGTAAGAGTGTAGATGAAACAAGATTGGTCAGGAATGGCTAGGTAGGGGTTCATTATATTATTTGCTCTACATTTTTATACTTTTGAAAACTTACACTGAAAAGTTTTACATGATGGTTATGCAGATTGTAAAACAGTAAGGAAAATTGTAAAGGTAATGTGAAAAAATAGGATAAAAATTATGTACTATAGTTATAAATATATTAAAACATATACAAAGAAAGATGATAAGAAATAACCCAAAATAGTAACAGAATGTGTTAGGACAATCAATGTATGAGTTTTTTTTTTTTAATTTTTATAAATTTTATGTCATATAAAGAATTTTTTACATTAAAAACTGAAATCATACAATGTTTGCTTATCTTTTCTCATCCTTGAAATCTCAAATTTGTTTACTCCATTTAGCATAGAATTTTGTCTTAGCTCTTGGCCACACATCCCTGTAAAGCTCCCACAATGCACAGCCAAGTCTCTGTTTCTCTGCATAGAGCCTATCCTTTGTGTATTTTTGCCACACATTGAAAATTCTGAACTAGGTTCTTCATGCTGCCTGGCTTACCTACCCTTGCTACTTGAATGGGCTTTGTTTATAAAATCCAAAGTGACATTAACACAAGTCTAAACAAAGCATAATATATGAAATGGGTACCAAAAAGAGTATCATTGGCATTTCAAAGACTACTACAAATGACTTATGTTTGGGATGATTTAAGTCATTACTTTTTCTTTTATGCTGAGAGTAGAAACTGCTATGCTTTTTTCTGTATGTTCACTTTTTCCTTTTCAGGGCTCCTGGCTTTCATTCTAAAACTCAGAGTGGGAACCATGGCAATTGTTTAATAAAGGAGTGTATGTCTCCTGTTACTTGAAGTATTTTGCTACTGTTATCAGGGATGTATACTCACCCTTTATATTCCCTGTTTAACTAGGAAGGTTGTGCGTGAAGTAAAAGCTTTGGCAGCACTTCATCATCAAAATATTGTTCGCTACTCTAATTGTTGGGGTGGAACCGATTATAATCATGAGGACAGCAATATCGGAAGGTAACTAAAAGAAATTCTCATAGGCATAATAGGATGGAGGAAATTGTCATTGACTATGTGTGGGCCACTGGATAAGGCCATTAATTAATACATTTAATAATCACAACCATAAACACTGTTAAGACACTGTTATGACTCCAGTCTGCAGGTAAGGAGACAATAAATAATCCTTGGGCCTCTCCTCTTTTCTTGTGCTCAGCTGTTTTCAAAATGTCAGGTTTAGCTTTCCTGACTCTGTTGTTTAATGTATAGGCTTGCCCATATGCCCCCACTTCAGTGTGGGCTGTAAATGCAGTCTTGCAAAGGAAGTTTGAACATACTGTAGATGCTGCAACTGGAGATTCCCTCCTCAGCTTCTAGCACTTTTCTCTCCCTCTCTCAGGCCCCCAATTGGTGGGATGCAGTCCAGGGGTCTCTTTCAAATGCAGCTACATCATTTATGATGGGGTGGTGGGTAGTGAAAATAATTTTAAGAGCATGAGCTGTGGTGGGGCACCCTACTTTGTAGCCCTCATGTTTTGTCTCAGGTAAGCTACTGCCAAAGGACTGGAGAATTCTAAAGAGCTGGTGTCTCATTTTGAAGGTCACCTAGCATTTCTTGGGGACTGTCCTCTCACTGCAATCCTGAGGCCAAAGTGGGCCTGTTCATCCATCATCCCCTGACTCCAGCCCTGTCTCCACCCCGTGTAACTGAGAACTTTATCATCAGTTTCAGGAGTTGTTTACCATCAGCGCACAGGACTTCTTCAGCTTTCAGGAAATTCTTGGCTGCCTCTTTTTATTTTAGAGCCAGCATATGTTCAATGAATGTAAATTAATATTCAGGCCAACTTAGTTTAAAAAAAAACAAAACAAAACATGGTTAGCAAAATCAGTCTTCCCAGTTAAATACCGTAGCAATTTGTTGCCGCTTCTCTTAGGGTACGTATCCTCGTACCATGGTTTTAGGTTTGTTTTTCCTTTACCTCGCTCCTGTTATGCTATCATCCTCATGACAGCAGGGATAGTGTCTAACTCATTTTCTTATCTCTAGGTGCCTGTTCTGTGCCTTTCACAAAATAGATGCTCAGTAGATTGATGGTGAATTAAAATGTTTCAAAATTATTCATAAAATAATGATATTTGGTTTTCTGCAATTCCATTGTATTAATGTTTTCATTCCTATATATTAGCAAAGGCAAGCAAAGATCTTCAGCATTAAAGAATGGACAGGCTTATCCATCATTAATTAGCTAAAAAATGAAGCTCTGGATATCTGAGAACTTATGATTTAAATAAAAGATGGTTTATGATATTTTGATTCAAATGTATTATATTTAGATTTGAGACATGTTTTGCTCTTAAGAAGAAAAGGTATAATTTTAGAAGAGAAGGTAAAACTTATAAAATGTACATTTTATAAGTTTGTTTTATTGCTACTTGTCTGTGAATTTTAGATCCCAATCATACACTAAGTGCCTTTTCATCCAAATGGAATTCTGTGAGAAAGGGACATTGGAACAATGGATTGACAGCAGAAGAGAGAAGAAAATGGACAAACATTTGTCTTTGGAATTATTTGAACAAATAGCAGTAGGGGTGGATTTTATACATTCAAAAGGGTTAATTCATAGAGATCTTAAGGTAAGTGGGAAACGTGCTTCCTTAGGAATTGATAAATGTAATTTAGTAATTTTAGAATCTGTCTTCTCAACTTTTAGAGTCGGTTGACAGAATTGGTTGAAATTATATCTCTGCTTCCCTAAAGTTAGAGTGGATGTAGATCTTGCCTCACATATCATTCCATAGGACTGCTTAGAAGATCTCCAGGGCTAGTAAACCGATGGAGACAAGCAACCTCTGCAGGAAGGAGCTCGTTCACTTCTGGTTCTATCTGGCTGAGAACTATGCTCCAGTTGTACACAGTAATAACTTTCGTACACTGAACATTTCAGTGCACATAATTATCGTAGCTGGCACAGCCAACTAGCTGCCCTGTCCCTGCCTCTGCTGCCATTCAGGCTTGTCTGAAAGGCAGACAGGACTCTGGTGACTCTGGCTTTGGGAACATGGGTTTTCCTACTCTTTCAGTCATTACTCCTGAGGGCAGTCACAGCTACTGGGCCCAGAGTCTAGAATTTTCTTGGCATTTGGTTAGACATCTCTACCCCATGATTGGAAAATTGTAGTAATTCAAACCTTGGAACATATTTTTGTATTTTCATTTTCTTCTCTTCCTAGAGTCTTACATAGTCTAAATGACCATTTTTCCTTCTCATCAAAATGAAGGAAAAGAGACAGAACAGCTATTCGGTCTCTCCTCCATACTCTATTCCCTTTGATTTGCCTGCTCTCATCAGAAACTAGCTGTGCTGAATTCTGTCACTGAACCTTTGCTCATGTTCTTGCATGGAACACTCTTATGCCTGTCCTGTCTGGTCCCAGTTCCTTTATGTAGCCTTTTCTGATCATTCTGGATCAAGCAGAAGTACCCTATTTATATGGATCTTGACTATCTGCTTATTCCATCTATCTAAAACAACCAGGAACAAGGAATGAAGCAAGAAGTTCCTTGAGAAAAATAAGCACTTACATATATAGCTGTTTGTTGGGCCTTTATTGAAATAAGTGGCCCTTAAAAGATGTTGCATCCTTGGTCTGCTGAGGGGCTGAATATCTGATGCCTTCATGTTGGAGTCCACCTGGTTCCAATATCTCTCTTTAATAATATTTGAAGGTGTTCTTTGAAGTTGGAATATTATAAGGACTATGTTCAAAAATGTACATGTAGAATGGCTGTACCTCCACCCTGGAATAAATTATACATAGACTTAAATAAGAAAGTAAGCACAATTGTCTATTTGTATATTAAATTGGAAGTAAATAAAGAAGTTTGGGTATTAACTCCCACACCCTCCTCTGGATGAATTAGCGGAATTCTGAGTGGTGCCAACTGGAGTCTCCCTTCTACCACACTGCCTATGCCGCATGTTGCGGAGTGATCTTTTCTTGTGTCTGTTTGCAGAGAATGTTTGCTCTATGTCTGCAGTTACTCAAAGGTCAGGCTTTAATACTGCTGAGCCTTCTCTCATCTACAGCTTTTCTGCTACCACAGCTGCTTTCTTGCATCTGAGAGAAGATGCAAAGGCATGCACTTTTTTTGGTGATGCTTCGCAAAATACCAGTAGATGGCTTTGTTAGAGAATGGTTTTTACCCAGCAGAACCCCTATTATATAAAATTTACCAGCGCTTACCGCTTTCTGTCAGAATCTTAAGAACTAGACCAAAGGCACTGGGGAGAAGACATAGAAGTTTCTGGAGTGAGGGCTTATTGTCCTTGGAGATTCAGTCCCCCTAGGTCCAAGTTCTTTTGTCATCCTTGGCTTGAGCATCAGCCCTTATTCCTATATTTCCAAATAAAGTTTGCACCCTTTTTTATGCTCTACTAGCCAATGTTTTGCTTAATCATATTGTAACTAATTAGACAAAATGTGGCATTATTGTTTTTCTCTTTTTAATGAACAATAAATGAGAAATCTGATATTTTTACTAGACAGTCCTCTCCAGCTTACATATTTAGATAGCACTGTAAATATAACCTCCTTTTTCTCAGAGCCAGGTTATAGCCTTGTGTAGGACTAGCAGTTGTGCTTGCAAACCCAACATGTTCCTACTTTGTAACTTGAATATAGCATTAGTGCATTTTCTCTTCACACCCAGCCCACATACATCTACAGCTTTCCATTTTTATTATGGGTGTTAGGTTCCAATTTCACTGTGAATCATTTGAATCTAAATTTCACATGGATTTTTTCAGGCTGGCTTCTTAGAAGATCTTCTTTCAGACCTTCCTGGGCTGATGGTCTCTTTCCTCTCAATTCCTTTGCTAGGACCCTCTCATAAATGTTAGTCCATGAGGTCTGTATGTGAATGTATAGCCCACTTTGTATTGAAAGTCTAGCCTTTTTCAAGAATGGCAAAGTATTAATTTCCTCATCAATAACTGTCCTGTTTTTATCATCTTTAGAATATTGGTCAATGCCTTCTACAAATTTGTGAAATAGGATGAACACTCTTGATTCTGTTCATCCTTTTTTTCCCCATCTACTTAAAGAATTACATGGAAAAAATATTTCAGTGCTAGTTAGCAGCTTCTAGTTAATTTGATACGTGTTCAGGGAGAGAGAAGGTATGTTTTTGAAGACATTGCCAGAGGAATTGACATGGAGGAAGGCCTCATGAGAAATTCTGCACAAGATATCCTGTAGCATTATTGTGAAGAGACTCATTCTGAGAATCTCAAAATTAAAGGGCTTTTAAGGGCATCTATTTCAATCTCCATTGAATCCTGGACTCATATTTGCAACATTTCCACCAGGTAGATGTCCAGCCCTGTCTGGAGTACTTCCTGGGATAGAGTACTCCTAACTACCGCTCTTTGAAAAACACTAGTAGCATATTATTAGGTTATACTAAAGGAAATCTTCTGGTCATTTCCACCCTCTAGTCCTGGATTTATCCCTTTGGACCATGCAGAGTGAATCCATCTTCCACTTTATTTAAAGTCCTTATATTTAAAGTCCTTACTTCCTCAGCTGGCATTTTAAAGACCTGTGATATTAAATTTCCTGTTCGGGCTGCCTGCCCGTGTGAAGGCAAAAGCCTTATAAGTAAATGTAAAACTAACCATTGCTAAATAGGATTTGCATATGTGGTCCAGTATGTCAGATTGGTACTTGTAAATTAAATATTGTTTTTTCTTTTTCTGTAGCCAAGTAACATATTTTTAGTAGATACAAAAAAAATAAAGATCGGAGACTTTGGACTTGTAACATTCCTGGAAAATGATGAAAAACGGACGAATAACAGGGGAACTCCACGATACATGAGCCCAGAACAGGTGAGGTCCCTTTCCTTTCTTACTTTTTCATTTTTTCTAAATTATAAAAATAATAAACATCTCTTATAAAATTAAGTTTGCAGAAAATAGAATAAAAATAGAAAATTTCCCTTAACTTTCCTTTTTACTTTTACTCTTCTCACTAGAGTTTGTTGTTTATCCTTTTAGATTATTTTCTGAGAGTTTTAAAAATATACAATCACAAATATATATTTACACAGATGTTTTTACATGAAAATATACACACATACATTTTACTAGGATACCGTAGTGTTCTTATATGACTGGATTTTTTTCACTTAACTTTTTTTGGCTTAAGTGTTTGTACTTAGTCTTTCTATATCAGTACAAATAGATCTGACAGATTGTTTTTAATAACTGTATTGTATGCTGAAGTATAGCTGTACTATAATTTAACTGTTTCCTTATTGATGGGTATTTATTTAGGTTGTTTCCAATTTTTCACATTTACAGACACGTTATATGTCTTTCTCCTTATCTTTGAGTCTGAGAATAAATATTTCCATGATAATCTATGATAGATTTCTTAAAGTGAAATTATTGAATAGAATGACAGATGCATTTCAAACCTGATAAATACTGTGAAATTGTCATCCAAAAAAAGTGATTCTACTATGCTCTCCTACCAAAGTGTCTGAGAATACCGCTTCCTCCCTCACAGTCTAAATTAGACTAGGATACTTACTGTCATGCTATAGTCTCGGCCAATACGATGAATGAGGAGTATCTTCTTTTTTTAGTGTGCATTTTCCTGATTTTTAGTAAGATAGGGTATCTTTACATGTGTTTCCTTACAATTTTTCCTCAAATTTTCTATTTGTATCTCTTTCTCATATTTCTGAATTAGATTATCTTTTTGTAATTTATTTATAAGGAATCTTTATGTATTTTAAATATTAATGCTGTATGTGTTTACCATTTTATAAAAATTTTCTCCATGATTGTTACTTACTATTTCTTTGTTTATAATGTGGTAGGAAAGCTCTTAAGTGTCACATTTATTAATATTTTCTTTATTGCTGTTGACTTTCTCATTTTCTAATTTTGGAGGTTGTTCCTACCACAAGATTATAAAAATATTTTGTGTTTTGCTAATACTTTAACTTAAATTAATTTTTGTATACATATGAGGAAGAGATATAACTTGATTTTCTCCAATTAGGTATGCAGTCACCCCATCACCATGTATTAAATAGTTCATGATTTAAAATATTATTTTAAGGAAATTTCAGTTATGGGTCTTCCTTCAGCCTGCGTTGAGGAATGAAGGTGACACCTGGGGAAAAACTGCAGCCAAACCACAGCAGATTATTTCCTTTTATTGCTGAGTACTGTTTCATAGTATGAATATAGGCATACCTCGGAGGTATCGTAGGTTCAGTTCCAACCATTGCAGTAAAGCAAATATTGCAATAAAGCAAGTCACATGAATTTTTTGGTTTTCCAGTGCATAAAAAAGGTATGTTTACACTACACCATAACCTATCAAGTATGCAATAGCATTATGTCTAAAAAATTGTATTACCTTAATTAAAGAATACTTTATTGCTAACCATCATTGAGTCTTCTGCAAGTTGTAATCTTTTTGCTGGTAGAGGGTATAGCCTTGATGTGGAGGGTCTTGCCTCGATGTCGATGGCTGCTGACTGATCAGGGTTGTTGAAAATTGGGGTGGCTGTGGCAATTTCTTAAAGTAAGACAGCAGTGAAGTTTGCCACATTGATTGACTCTTCCTTTTATGAATGATTTTTCTGTGCTTGTGATACTGTTTGATAGCGTTTTACCTAGAGTAGGACTTCAAAATTGGAATCAACCATCTCAAACCCTTCTATTGCATTCTCAACTAAGTTTATGTACTATTCTAATAATTGGTGATGCAATAATAGGTTAGATAAAAGAAAAGAAACTAGAAGACAACATTTTCTAAATAAATTTAAATTTATTAGCCATTGGGAAAACAGTATCATCCGCTACCACACATCACAACAAAGTATTTCTGAATGGATTTCTGATCTACATTTTAAAGATGCAATAAAGTGAAGTGCAATAAAACGAGGTGTGCCTGTGTACCATAATTTGTTTACCCATTCTCCTCATGATTGACATTTGGATTGCTTCCAGTTATGGAATATTATGACTAACTCTTCTATGAACATTTGCATGCAAGTCACTTACTGGGAACTATCGTAACTGCTTCACCTGCGCCATGTCATTTATCCCAACAATCAACTGTGGTTGAAATGATTATTATCCTTATTTTATGGATAAGATAATTCCTGTGTTGATGGTAAATGTACACAGGTGCTGCAGCTATTTAGTGACAGAGATTTGAACTTGGGCAGTTAGACTCCACAGATCTTGCTAACAAACATATACTGTCATATAATGTATTTTGGTGAAATAACATTTTTGGCTTCAGAAAGCACAGATGTTTATATAACGTGAATAATAAATGTAAATATATTTTGGTCTCTTTAGCTTTCTTCAACAGAATATGGAAATGAAGTGGACATCTATGCTTTAGGGCTAATCCTTGCAGAACTTCTTTACATATCCCGCACTCTTTTTGAAACAATTAAGGTAAATAATCTCACAGAAAGAATTAAACGATAAAAATTATTGGCTGTCATCTTCAAAGTGTTGCTGCAGACAGTTATTGCTCTAATGTGAGGATGGGCTTGAATGTATGAGTGTTGCCTGCAAATATGGATTTTTATCTCTTTCAAGTTTGGGCAACCAAAACTTTTTGTTAGGAGTTCCAGTCATAATGGCAGAGTAGGCAAACGCTCTGCTCATTTCCCCC
>CM053515.1:86649642-86949761 GCA_028627145.1 Eidolon dupreanum
GCATATGTCAGTTTGGCCAAATAAAAGCTTAAAAATTTCAAAAAAATATTTATACTATCATGAAATAAACATGGCATCTTTTAGAAGCTTTTAGTTATTTGTGAGTATATATTTTTCTCAGCCTCAAAATGATAATAAATAAAAAGTAGCCTCTTAATCAGAGGAGCAGAGGGGCAAGGGACAGAGACCTTTTGCAAATTAAAATGCACACACACAGATTTTGAAAGATACATCTATATATCTATATATCTATATCTATCTATGTCTATGTCTTATATTTACCCCTTCCTTTTTAAAAATTTCTTTTGCTGGAGTATTTTAAAGCCATTTTAGGGCACAATGCCATTTCACTTGTAAATACCTAATGTCATTCAACAAAATAAGATGCCCTTAGTTACATGATAATCTAGCTTGTATTCATTGTTCCTATCTCAAAAATATCTGCAGGTTGTTTAAATCAGAATCTAACATTGCATTTAGTTGGTATTTCTCTTTTACTCTATAACTTTTACTTGTTTTTAGTTTCTTTCCTCTTGCCATTTATTTGAGGAAGGAACTAGATCATGTGTCCTGTAGAATTTCCTTCATTCAGGATTTGGCTGATGGTATCCCTCTGATGTCTAGTTAGATCTAGAAACTTGATTTGATTGTGGTTTTAAACTTTTTTCCAAGAATACTCCATAGGTGATGCTGTATATTTTGCGTCACTTCAGGAGGAACCTGATGTCTGGTTGTTCCACTTTGAATGATTTTAAGATGGATCAGTGGGTTGTGGTGATGTCATCTATTACAAAGCTAGCACTCTTTCACCTAATGGTTTTAGCAACCATTGATGTGCTGTCTGGACCCATTATTTCATTAGGGGTTGTGAGATCATGATTCTCGAATTCTAGTAAATCTCTTTTGTCATCTGTGATTCTTCTATAAAGAACTTTCTCTAAAGCTGAATGGGAACAGTGGGATAAATATTTAACTTATTAATTTTTAGAATGAGTTAGTGCCCTGGCAACCTCCAAAGGTGAGCAATGAGATTTGTTTAAGCAGTGATGTGACCCAACCAGTACTTTGAAATTGTGTTTAGAATGGGTTGGAGCAGGAAGAGACTATATTTGAAAGGTCAGAAGTCCAAAAGGCTAAGAAAGCTTGAATAATAGAAAGGGGCAAAACCAAGAGGAGCTGGCAACTAATTGGATGTGAGGATTTAGGAACAGGTAAACAACAGTGATTACCTCTAGGTTTGTTTGAAGGTGAGTGGCAGTATATGATGCCATTAAAGGAAATATAGGTCTCCATCAAATTAAACACTCCCTCCCAAAGGGTCATGCATATTTGAGATTCTGTCTCACATTTTTACCTATTAGAGTTTTTAATTAGAATTTAAGCCAATGGGGACCACTGTACATCTTTCAACATGGTGAGGTGGAGCACATTTGGGAGGTAAAATGTTGGATCTCATTTGGAGATGCTGATTTTGGGGTGCCACCAGAATATTCAGTGTGAATATGTGGAGCATACTGTAGGAAATGCAGGATAGGAACTCAGGAGAAGGGCTAGATTGGAGTCATACACAGAAGTGATGTGTAGCCTGGAAGTAAACCAACATTCCACTTTGAATTCAAGAGATTGCCAAGGGAGTTACTATACAAAGAGGGCCAAGGAGCAAAGCGTGGTAGATGTCTCCATTTAGATATCTACTTTTCCTATGTAATGTCAATCCAGTCCTTAAGGTCTGTGATTCTGTATCTGTGACTATGGCCAATCCTACATTTCCTCAGAATGATCTCAGATGAAGAGACTATAGTTAGCTGTACAGTGGTCCCACTATAGTCTAACTAAAAACTGTGTAATAGGTAAAACTGTGAGACAAATAAATTCTCAAATATTTGTGGCTCTTTAGGGGTTAATTTGATTGAGACCCCTATTAGTTTCCTATGGCTGATGTAACAAATTCCCATAAACTTGGTGGTTTAAAGCAACATACATTTATTCTCTTACAGTTCTGCAGGCCAGAAGTCTGAAATGTGTTTCACTGGGTTAAAGTCAAGATGTTGGCAGGGTCGTCGTCCTCCAGAGGCTCCCATTCTGCACACACATTGACTGTTACCTGAATAAGCCCCAGCCACACTGTTTGGCTCAGTGTTACCTGGATAGGTTTTTGCACTCAGTGGCTCTTTGCTATGGTTTCTATCTGAAATTCCCTTCAGCTTTTTTTGAATTGTGGCTTTATTGAGATATAATTAACATACCATGTAATTCACCATATGAAATATATAGTTCAGTTGTGTTAGGTATATTCATAGCTTTGCAACCATCACAATCAACTTAAAAACATTTTTGTCACCCCATGAAGCCCATGCCTGTTAATAGCCTTCCTTATCTTCTCCCAGTTCTAGGCAATCACTAATCTACCTTTTCTCTCTGTAGATTTGCCCATTCTGGATATTTCATTTAAATGGAATCATATATGTGGTCTTTTTCACTTCATGTAATTTTCTCAGGGTTCATCCATGTAGCAGCATGAATCAGTACTTCATTCCTTTCTGTTGCCAAATAATTTTCACTTATACGGATATATCACATTTTATTTATTAGTTGATGGACATTTGGATTGTTTCCACTTTTCTGCTATTATGACCAGTGCCTCTACGAATATTCATGTACAGATTTTATGTGGATATGTGTTTCCATTTCTCCCATGTATACACCTGAGTGGAAATGCGGGGTCATACTGTAACTCTTCCCTCGTGACTTTGCCTGTCAAAGTTATGCTCAGAACCTACATTCCCTGCCACTTCCAGTGTTCCACCGTCTCCTGCTCAGAGTAAAACTTCTCCCTTAGTACCCTCATTGGTGCCTCAGTATTGTGCTCACCAGTATGCATCGGAGCTGTTATTTCTACGTGGCTCTTAACCTCATACTGTGAATTTCTAGAAAGCAGGTTCTCTCATTTTTATATACTTCAAGGCAGTGAGTATACTGCCTTCCATTAAAGCAGGAACTCTGTGTTTTTGAATTGGTGGGTAATAAGTGTTAAATTCATATTATTGATCTTACAAAATGTATCTAGCACTAAATAATGTTCACTTCAAAATTTCAACAATTAAATGTTTGGCAGATAACACTTACAGGTATGTTAAGGTTAATTTGGTGCACTGAAATCTTATTTATTTTGAATTTTAGATGCTCCAGTATTTTGGATATATAATCAGGAAAATAAACATTTTAGAAGTTCTAGATAGGACTTTAATAAAGCACAATATAAACAAAAGTAAATGACGTTTCAAATTTCATATACATGCTCTAAAGCAAATTTAAAAAATTCTTTCAACATTTTGCTTTCCTTGGTTGTCATTATCATTTAATTATGAGGTCCTAACAGGCCTATGTGAATAAAAATGTTTTTACTTATATTGAAAGCCGTTATTTTTAAATGTTGATGGATAAGGATGGAGGGATGCTTCCCACTCTCCAAGGCAGGCCTAGTTCTAGCCCTTGGCTTGGAAATGCAGACCACAACTCTAGTGGAGTGATGGGTTCCTTTGAGGTTATTACCATTCTCAACAAAATTGTTCATAAACATACTCAAAATCTTCTAGGCCACTAGGCAGGTGATGGGTTGTCCCCATAGTAGGAGAAAAGGAAGCCAGTTCCTGACTCTTATTTTATGTGAAACAGTCCACGTGGCTTTGGGACTGACTGAATGTCGGTATGTTGACTATAATTCTAAGGGAAAGATACATTCCTTTGTTTTATAATTATATATTTTTTTAAATAAAACAAGTATTAAAGAGTATTCAACTATATAAACTTCAATATTTTATATATGCATTTATGTTCATAAAAATGATTCATTTTCTGGATGAAAAACTGAGGCCCAGAAGTTACCAAGGTTAGTGATTCTCAAGCTCTGCTTCATCATAGAACTAAGGGTAGTCATGTCAAGGCCACAGTGACCAACTACATCAGAATTTCTGGGGGCATGACCCTTGTATCATCATTTTTTAAAGTTCCTCAAGTTAAACTCGAGAACCTAATAGGTCATAGTAGGTCAGAGGCTAAAAAAAGTTGCACTATTATCTTAACTTGTGCCAGCATAGGTTAGCTTTTGCTATGTTCTTGCATATGCTGTTTGCAAGAGGTTGACCTCTTGCTCAGTGTTACTGAAAGGTGAGATGTAAACTGTACAGTGAGGTCTCAATTCTAAGAATAGCAGTGCTCTATATTTAATGTATAGCACTACTTCTCATCCACATGTGCTTATCAGACTCATTCTTAGAAATTTAAAATACAGATATCAAGAAACTATCCTAGATTAGCTGAATCAAAATCACTAAGAGAGAGGTACCTGAGCTTCTGAATTTTAAAAAAGCTTCATGATTTTGATGCCCAATCTTGGATGAAGCTCTAGAGGTGTGCCATGGTATATATGTCCTTGGCTATATTCAATTAAATTATAGGAAGCAGATTTCAGCTTAAGACAGAAAAAATAACTTTAAAAATCACTTAGAGCTACCCAGCTAAGGCAGTGAGCTCTCAGAAGTACAGGAACAAGCTCTGTGAACTCTCATTCATTCCCTTTCAACACAGAGGTGTCTTATCTGATGAGTGGTATTGAGAGAAAGAACCTAGCCTGTGTGGCCCAGCCCCTAGTAGATTCTGTCACCTTGAGAGAGAACTGTTCTGAGAATGTGAAGATGGGCTGTTTCCTCACCAAGGTCTGCAGTCTCTCCAATCACGGAGCTATGTTAGGGAGTCTGATTAGAGAACAAATCAGCCTTGCTATCTATTTCAGCTTCATTGATAATAAAGCTGGCTTCACTTCAGTTGTTCTGAAGTGAAGAGAGGAATAAGGGAGTTACCTCCTGGTGTCCCTTAAACTCCATAAGTATCACAACAGAGTCATAAATTGTAATGGCCCATGTCTGTAATACTCATGTTCTGAAATAGCATTCCATTATATTTTTGGAGGTCAGTGAACAATTCTAAAGTACAAAGGACTTCGAAAGTAGAAAAAGAACAAAATATATAAAGGCCCTCTTTCTTTACTGGCGTCCAAAATCTGGGAATTCTAACTGCTCAACTATCTATCTTTGAGAATAACAGCATTTCCCAAATTTCTACTTTATTGAGACTACTCTTAGTCGTGATCTGCGGAAGTTGGTCCTGGGCAATTTGAAGACAGGTCTTCTTCATCTGTAAGTTATGTGAGGAAAATAAAAGATTAATATAACTTATATAGTAAACTATTCTAGAAAATTATTTCAACATAACATAGGCTTTATAGCTATCTTTGCTATTTAGTCTGCTAAACAAACTGGAAAAAGACAATAACAATAAACAAATTCTTCACTCTTAAGTTCAAAGTCCTTAAATTCAAGTTAGTAAAGCCAGCATACGCAAATGTGTGAGAAAGGAAAGCTTTTGGATCCAAAAGACATGTGGCAAGTTTTAAACCATTTCTTTCTTTATTAAAAAATAAAAAAATGGAGGGAATTTCAACATGCTAATTTTTATGGTCCAGGAACAATATTCTATGTAACTATATAAAAATTAGTCCTAAAAATTTAATATATCTTTCAAGTATCTGTAGCATGAAAAAAAACATTTTTAAGTGACAAAATTTTTTCTTTTGAAATGACTGAAAAATTCTCTTCTACACATTCCATTTCTGAAAAGTTAAAAACACCATTAACGAGGCCTCAATTATATCTATATCCATTAATTCTTTAAGATATTGATCCCACATTACCATTTGGATGGAATAGGAAATTTCCATTGTCTATGGGAATTTGACTTTAAAAAAAAAAATCAAAGAGCATTTGTATTCAATACTTTTAAAAAGTTTAAAGTATTTTCTTACCTTCATAGGCTGTTCCACACCAAATACAATACAGATGTTCTTCTCTTAAATAACTAGTCAATATTTGTAATTTGTCCAGTACCTAGATATAGGACACAAGCATATTAATGGTTCACACTGAACAGAATCTTGGTTTCCTGGTGCTTTGGGTCATGCTGAATTAGCCCAAGGCTATAAGTCTGCTACACTTTCAACCAGTTAGGAGAGGTGTTCAAGGCAGAATACATTAGAACATGTCCCAGTTTGCCAGCCACCTTGGTGTTTTCACAAGTCTGCCAGACACAACAGAAACCACTTGTTAGCATTCGGAAAGTATATTTTGGCTGGCTTGATCAGGATCAGAATCCTTTAAAGACCACTTCTACTTTCAAAGAATCTGCCACACCCAGTGCGATTAGGGTGAACACTGCCTCCCTTTGCCATTAAAATTCTCATCAATGGTCTCCCAGTAAAGCGGAACATAGGTTTTTTTTAAACTGTGAATGTTTCCTACGAAACTCGTATACAAGTAATCATAGGAATGTGTATTCCTTTCTTGAATGATCTCCACTTTCGATGAATTGTGTTTTTTTTGCTTTTTGTTTATGGGTGGAGGAGAGAGGTGTTCATTAGAATCACTTCCACAATTTAATAGGAAACAGCAGAAATGTAAATAATTTATATTTGCAGATATTCCATCAGCCAAACTGAAGCTGAGGTGAGAGGGTAAACTGAAGCTAAAGGGGAAAATTATACGAAGTTTTGATTCAGGGTTAATTAAAAAAACCTATAAAATAGTGATTCTCAAGTAAGGGTGATTTTTCCCCTCAAAAGACATTTAGCAATGTTTGGAGATATTTCTGGTCATTACAAGGGGAAGTGCAACTGGCTTTTGGTGGGTGGAGGCCAGAGATGCTGCACAGAACAGCACCCTACAACAGTTATTCAGCTTATGTATTAATGCTGCCAAGGCTGAGACACTGTGCTTGAGAAACTGGTGCCAAAACATACACTTAAATCTTCACTCTTATATTCATCCTCATCTTGTTCCTTTTCTTCCTCTTCCTCTTCTTCAGTCTCTTCTTCAAGCCTCAACCAGTACCAGGCCTCCCTGGGAACCTGAATATTCTGAAAATGTAGAATTATTCCCAGTTAAACATAGCTAAATGTAAGATTATCACAAGTATGTTCATGTCAACATAAATTCATTCTTTCAATTAAACATTTACTGAGTGCTGCTTCAAGAGTAAAGCCCTGTACTATGAACTCTCAGGATGCAAAACCCAATTAGAATATTGACTTCAAAATGCTGACAGTCTAGCAGGGAAAATAAGCTATGGGTATAAATAGCTTAATGGGTATAAAATAATACATATAAGCTAGAAAATCTTAAGTGTCATGACATACATTCAAAATAAACTGCTATGGAAATATAAAAAATGAGAGCACTTCTAGCAATCTATACATGAGGGAAACTTAAACATTGTTGAGACTTTAAATGAAGTCATTTTATTTTGAACCATCAAAATAAAAAAATAAAGCAAGATAAAATAAAAATAAAAGCAAACACAGAATTTTATTTATTTATTTTATTATTTATTACTATTTATGCCTACAGCACCTGGTCTTCCTAGGTGCTTTCCCATCCAAGTACTAACCAAGCCCGACCCTGTTTAGCTTCCAAGATCAGACATCGGGCCTATTCAGGGTAGCATGGCCATAGACCATGTACTCTGGCTCCACTGGGGTATGAACCCAGGACCTTCTGCATGTAAAGCAGATGTACTAACCATTACACTATGGAACCATGTCCAAGACAGAATTTTAAAAGTCATTCAAATCTAAAGTAGTATTCTGCCGTGATCTTACTAGTTAGGGACACATGAGGTACTGAATATAAACTGAAAATAGGCTATTCTAGTTAGTCAAATATTCTGGTGAATAGAATTTTCACACATAGTGACTCTGACTAATCAATATTCAAAAAAGCAGAGAACAATTATGTAAAATGTAAAAATCTATTCAATTCTCATTGGATAATTCAGACTACTCAGGTTCCCATAGTGAACAAATTATTATTTTGAGCATCAATGATCACAGATCAGTAGTATATGTTAAATGAAAGATTTAATGGGCAGAAGATTAGGTATACCAAGCTTGGAATGTTTTGTCTTGTTTTGTTTTTTAAAATATAAATACATGGCAAATCATACTGGGTGCCAGAACACTTTACTACTAAACTGAAAGCAGGGAAAAGGCTTGCCTTCTGAGTATCCAATTGTTGACAGGCTCGCTGGCTTCTTCTAAGATCTCCTTCTAGCTTCATTTCATCTTGCTTATTTTTAAGTCGCATTCTAATTATAAGATAAAATAGCACATTAAAGGTCTGTACTCTCTTTATCCATTTTTTATGCCCAAGTACCAGAAAACATACCATGATAAAGAAAAGATGAAACCAAAAGGAGCTCAAATACAAAGTTTTACCGAAACTGTTCTGCAGCTTTTTCTTCAGTTTGCTTTTTCACATGAATCTTTCTTCTGTAGTTTTCTAATTTTTCCTCTGCTTTCCGTTTTAACAATGCCTCATGACCAATGCCACTTTTCCCTGTTCAAACAGAAAACTCTGATGAGAAACTTACTGACTTTATACTTCAAAACATGACGATTTAAATATTTACAAATTAAATGCAATCCAAATTTGGGTATAATTATTCAAAATCATTTGACATGACAGGAGAAAACACTATAGATTTTTTTAAACCCAAACACACAATTTGAGATTATTAGCCTGCACTAATAAGACAGTAATACTATACAAATTTTTTTAAATTGGGAAAACAATACCAACTGTCATGTTTTCATATAAATATGATGAACAAATAAAATATATTTTTTCTCTTCAATTCGTTCAAAGGATTAAGAAAAACATTTAATAGATAAATCTCTCTTGGAATACTTTTAGGACATTTCAATCAACAAAAATACCTTTTCATTTTTAATGTTAACAATTTCCCCCCATATTTTCATGATTTAAATTTTATTTTATACTCACTAAACTTTTATTTTTACTTTAAAAGATTTAGAAGTTTAACTAAGAAACATTTTACTGAGGGCTTCTTATGATAAGAAATGTAACAATGCCACATAAAAAATGTATTTATTAAGCAAATATATGTGCTAGATCTAAGCATATTATTCCTGATAAATATCTCAAAAAATAATTACATACCTGTTTTGACATTGAGAGGAATTGGTTCAACAATACCATCTCCTAAAAAAAGAGAACAAAATATGAAATACTTTAGAAATCTTTCTTCAAACTACAGGTAAGCATATTATGCAACTTTACAATGTTCTATACATATCCCATCCTGTTACAATGTTCTGTACATATCCCTTCCTGTTCCAATGATATTCAAATTTAAATCTAAACATCAATACTCTACAATCAACTATCTCCATTTGAATACCTAGTCCCCAAAAGCTGACTCACATCTCGTATGTCACCTGAAGGCAGGGTTTTAAGAAGTAAAAAACATACGTCCAAGAGGGTGACAGCCTTGCTAGGTGAATATCAGAGCAATTACAATCAAGGAGAGAAGAAAAACAGTTTACAGAAGATACTATAAATATATGGCCTCTATATCTTAACAGTCTCACTTCCTAAAATGAGAGGCTGAGAATTGAGCTTCTCCAACTGGCTGGTCACTCAGGAAGCTGCCACAGGTACATGACAAACAAGGCAGAGTCCTGACATCATCTTTAATGTTGCTTCACTGCCCTTTGGCCACTGTATTTCTCAACCCTTCTCTTGTCACCATTCTTAGCTGTTGCCTCCACTATAAACTTTGTTCATCTCAACTGTTAGTTCCTTCAGGCTGACCTGGGCTGATAAGCAGCTCTTGATGGCACAAGGTGGCCTGAAGTGGATGCGGGAAGATGAAAGTTCTCTGTAACTCTTGTTAGCACATGAGAGACTAAGAAGCTTAAATTGTTTTAATTTCTGTGCAGATGGACAAAGATTAAAGAGTTATCTCTGGTATTCATTGATAAATCACCATTTGGTGGTCAGGAACACCCATTACTTCCAGATGTGACTTACCACTCTTGCCAAGGGCCTGGCCACTTTTATAT
The DNA here is from genome assembly GCA_028627145.1 of Eidolon dupreanum. Lineage (NCBI taxonomy): Eukaryota > Metazoa > Chordata > Mammalia > Chiroptera > Pteropodidae > Eidolon > Eidolon dupreanum. The sequence continues at coordinate 86,659,616 of CM053515.1, forward strand.
CCCATCTTCTGGAGCAAAGCAAACCCTTTGTTTTCACAGCCTAATGCATTCTTCAACCCAATGTCACGTCTTTCTTGTTCTTCTTCTTTTAAACTCTTCTGCCTATTTTTCAAGTTAGCTTCCTGCTGCTTTTCTTCTTTTCGACGGGCTTCTCGAATTTGCCTCAGCATTGGCAATCCTGGTCTGATATCTTCTCTGAAGAATATGGGAAAAGGTTATTTTAGATGAGTACATGAAGTTTTTTTATGACTTCGATACTTATTCAGTTGACACTACTTAATTTTTCAGTGCTACCTTTATGATTACCTTTGTTATCAACAATATTAAAACATTATCAGTGACTTCGAGAAGGGCTGTTTTAGTAAAAATGATGAAAGCCGGTACCAGGTTGTAGGAAACTAAAGAAAGTACAGTTGAAGCAATTAGACATAGTAAGTTTTGACGAATATTTTTAGGTGGTTGGCAATAACAAAGAGCAAAGCTGAATAGTAGCTAGGAGAAACAGTAAGATGAAATAAAGAAAAAGTAAAGTTCCTTGGAAGAGGGGAATAAAAAGAATCAAGGGCAGAAGTAAAATGCTAGCATTAAAAAGGAAGCGGCTCCTAGTACCTTTTATGAACGTGTAGACAGGGTTTCCACAAAGCTATAAGACTAACTTTCAAACTTCACATTTAAAATCTATGTCACCGCTCGAATCTACACTATTGTCTCATATGTATGTGGATGTGAGGCATATACATTTACTTACTGGACGTTAATGAAGGAATCAGACATATAGTCTTCTTCTTCTGCCATGCTCAATTTCTTACGACAAAAGTATCTACAAATCAAATAGGATAAAATAACAATTACAATTTTTTTAGTTTAATCAAAATGGAAATAAACTTTTCTGTATCCTCAGCCATGACCTTTCTCCAGAGCTCTACTCTACATTTCTGTGCCCTTTTGACATTTTTGGGTGGAGCTCTCAAACTCAATAACTCAAACAATGCATTCTCTTCTACCCCAAACCTCCTTCATCCCCTCTACTTCCAAATTAATGTCACTACTCTCTACCCATTCCTGACCTCTCATAAACCTCTGTCACTTCTTCTTATCCAATATCCCTCATAGGCATTTTTGTCTATAGTTGTGACCACTGCTTTATTCAGGCATTTCTTTCTCACTGGAACTATTATAACTACTTCCTAATTGGTCTCACTGACTTTGGCTTCTCCTCTTCCAGTCCATCTTCTACACCCTGTCCAGAGTGGTTTTTTAAAAACGTAAGTCAGGTCATGTTACTTGCCTGTTTCAAATCCTTCATTAAACTTGACCCTGTAGGCAGCAGAGAACCAGTAACTTTAACACAACAGCAGAAGTCCTTCATAATCTGATTGACTCTCCTTTAGGATTCATTTTTCAAGCTGCAGGGGCTTCTCATTGCCCTCTGAACACAACGCAGACATTTCTTTCCTCCTAGGCCCTGGGCTGCCCTCCTTCACAAAAGCTGTCCTGACTGCTCCAGGCCTCCCTCTACAGAACTTTATATTCAAGCTGCTCATATGAAGCTTGATGTAGTTAAATCCTCACTTGTATGGAAACATTCTTGAGGAGAGCTTCCATCCAAAATAGCTAACGTCATTTAATTATTGGTCCATAAAGGGATAACAGAATTATTGAGAAAAGTGCATTTCAAACTTTATTGTGTATATGAATTGCCCCAGGATGTTCTTAAAATTCAGAGTCTGATTCTGAGCTGTAGCCTGAGGTTAGGCATTTCCAATAGGCTCCCAGGTGATGTTAATGCTTTCCTTTGGGAACCCCGCCCTCTGCCCACCATGTGGTTCTAGTAGAGGGTGGCAATCTCAGTACTCTATCCTCCCTTGGGTACAAGATGGCCAATTATAGTACCTTATGTCCCTGCAACAGAGGAGAGGATGACCTAATCAGGGCAAAGAAGCATCTCTTTCCTTACATGATATGGATATATGAGTTGTGGGGAAAGAAACTCTCTTCATTGGGGTTTCTGAACTGAGAGTAGATGAAGCTAAGCTGTAGATGGCCACCTTCTTGGCCATATGAAGAGATCCTGTTTTACAGGATGAAGCCAGAGAAAATGGACAAAGCAATTCCTGTAGCTCTTTCTTTGATGTGGTGACCTGGAATTCTTCCCAGCTACATGGGCTAATAAATTTCCTCATTTCTTAAGCTTGTTTGAGTAGGAATTCTGTCAACTGCAACCAAGAAGCATTAATGTACTAGTTTTTAATATTTTTAATGTATATCTTCCCGATTAGGCTATAACCACAAAGCTCCCTATATCTCTGCTGCCTACCACTGTGTCCCAAGCATCATAAACTCTTAATATTTAGCAATGATGAGAAAAAGGTCTTTAATAATATTTGTAATTTTGTAATAATAGAATACATTTTTTCCTATGTCTTATTTTTAAAAAAAACCTTGATGTAACGATATCATCAATATGGAGAACCACATAAAATAAATGTAGAGATTTATGAATTATTATCAGGCAAACACTCTTGTAACCATGTGGTAGCCTCTAAGATGGTCACCAAATGATTCTTGCCTCTTGATTTTCAACGTCCTTGTGTAGTCTCCTTGCACAATGGGACATTGTAAAAATGATGGAATATGACTCTTCCATCATAAAAGACACTGTAGCTCTTAAGTTATATCACTCTAACGCTGAAGTTAGATTATTCACTCAGAAGGAAGTTGGCTATCATGTAGTAAGGACACTTAAGCAGTTCTACAGAGAGGTCTACATGGGAGTAACTGAGGCCTCCTGTAGACAACCAGCACAAATTTTGGAGCTACATGAGTGAGCCACCTCGAAAATGGATCCTCTAGCACCAATCAAAATTTCAAATGACTCAGCCTGGGCTGGCATCTTCACAACTTCTTAAGAAAGAAACTCTGAGCTAAGCTAAACCAGTAACAAATTCCTGGCCCACAGAAACTGTGAGATAAATGATTATAGTTATTTGAGCTGCTAAATTTGGGGAAAATTTTGTTGTACAGCAAAAGATAATACAAACAATCACCCTATCAGAAGACAGAACCTTGTCAGCCACCCCAGGAGCCTTCTTTATCCCCTACCCAATCGCACTGTTTCCAATTACCTCCTTTTCTTTATAGTTTCATAATCTATGTGTGCATCCTTAAACATTAGTTAAGTTTTGCCTATTTTTCTTTTTATTATAATATAATAAATTAAAAATGTGGAAGATTATATACAGCATTTGTGGTAACTCACCCACTGTCTCTAAACCTCAGATTCTTTATTTGTAATAATAGTATTTTTACACGTAATGGTTTAGCACTTACCCAGTATACTACACATTTTTGTCTCATTTAATCATCATTAACCATTTTACAGGTAAGAACACAGTCCTGCTTTCTAGTTGGAGAAATTAAGGGTTAGTATAGCTAAATGACCTGCTCAACACCACAAAGGATGCAGGTTTCAGGACTCTGGCTACTGGAAATAGGATTATTTTTAAGGGAGCTATTGAGCTCTAAAGTGCCAGGCAGATTTGAATGGGGGTTACAGATTCTTTTTAAAGCTCCCGTTTTATGGGTACAATAATACTTTAGCATCATCCATTCTCATCAAGCAAAAGGATAAACTTCACAAAGCGATAATCCTGGCAGAGATGACGGTGACTTGGACTACAGGGACAGCAGTGGAAGTGGTAAGAAGTGGTCGCATTCTGGGTATATTTTGAAGGCAGAGCTAACAAGATTCGCTAATGTACTGCAGGTGATGTCAGGATTACGCAAAGGCTTTGGTCTGAATACCCTGGATGAATGGAGTTAACAGTTTTTGAGAGGGGTAAGACTGTAGAAGTAGGTTTTGTTTTGTTTTTGGTAGAGAGCGGGGAGGTGGCAAAGAGTGTTGCTTCAGACATATCGAGAGTCCCACTACACATCATAGTGGAGAGAGTGGCTAAGTAGTTAGACAGCAGAAAGGTGACAAGAAATGCCTAATCTCAAACACTACTTTCAGGGACCGCTGATCCCTCTCGCTTCCCTCCCGGCTGCAAGTGTCCCTCAGACGCGATCACTCACAGGTGGGAATGTGGGTGATGGTGTAATGGGGTAGTCACAACCAAGACGCAAATCACCGCTCTTTATCAGTCTAGTCAGCACCTCCAGCTCCTTACCTGGCAGCTCTATTCGCCCTGGGCCAGCACGCGAGAGTGCGCGCTGCGTACACGCTCACCAACCAGCGAGGGACTTCTGGGCCTCTGCCCCAACCTGAGTTCCTGTGTGCAGAAGTTATTGGAAACCCGCGGCAGGCAGGGCTCGGAGGATGTGGTTAGTGCGCTTGCGCATGACCACCTTCCGCGCACGCGCTCTCCTCTCGTTTCCTGCCGGCAGGAGTGCGGGAGGTGGGGCATCCGGGTCCCTGGGCGGCTGCTTCTGGCCCCGGAGCTCACCTGATCGGTCCCTGCCAGACTAGGAGGTGAGGCCGCCCCATCCGCCGCCTAAGCGTGCACGTTGACGCGCGTGAACACCCCTGTACCCCTGTTCATTTTCAGAGGGATGGGGAGGAAATCCGAGTTCGTAATGAACATTTTCCCTTTTCAAGCGTCGGACTCGGTTCCAAGCCGGTACCTCCCGCCTCCTTGGGTTGACAGTCCGAGTAACTCCGCCTAGGCCTGCGGCAGCCTCTTGTATTTCCCCCAGGCCTGGAGCTGCGCTGTGGTCCCTGTAGTACCCAAACCCGCAGCGAGCGCAGCCTTTGCGTGTTGCATTTTTCGGACCGCGGAGGGTTGTCACTGAAGTTTCGGCCGCGGGGAGCTGTCCACCTCCAGCACTTCCCTGTAGGAAGACACTTGGAGACTACCAGTGTGGGATCTTTTAGCAGGGGCGTTTTGATGTATTCCTGGGCCAGGGGAGGGGTAAGGGTGCTGTGTACTGAGCAGTGGACTAGAAAAAAGAAGGCTGGTTGCTCAGTCAGACCCAGCTGATGCTGATCTTGGTGCTTTTTTTTTTTTTTTCCAGTTTATGGAAAGGATTAATGATATGTTTTGCTAGATGTATTTCTTCTGGAACAGTGCCTTATTTGCAATATTTATTAAAAAATATTTTTACCTTATTTTTTTGTGTGTGTGTTATCCTTGTCTTTTAAAAGTTGGTGCTTAGGTTTTGCGTCCAAGAAGTTATGTCAGTTTCCTCCGAATGAAATGAGAAGCCTGACTTTTCATTTCTTAGTGGTTATATTATTAAGCTTGATTTGTAACATTAAAACGATTTTATGAGTATTTTTTAATTTGTTACTTTAAGGTGTGAATTTAAAACTTCAGCAATGGAGTTAGCCCACAGTTTATTGCTAAATGAAGAAGCTCTGGCTCAAATCACTGAAGCAAAGAGACCAGTTTTTATCTTTGAATGGTTGCGATTTCTTGATAAAGTCTTGGTTGCTGCCAACAAGGTATGTTTTTTCCCCCCAGTTGTGTTAACATACTCGAAAGTATTATGTGTTCATGATCTGTGAGAAAACACATGTTTTGGAAAGGTCATGGGTCACTTATGGAACTTGAGAGTGTTATACTGTAATAGGAGTTTCTTGTCTTTCCTTTCTCTATTCTGTGGCAAAACTCAAACTTCCTCTAAATCTACCTTGTTACCTACTTCAAGTCTCTACTTGGATAGCTAAATGTGACTGGAGAAAAACATGATTATGCAACCTTAAATTTATTATCTGCAACTTCAGGTGGTCCCTCAGTGCTGCCTAGCAATCCCAATATCTTCATTTATCTCTCGAAGGAGTAAATAATGGATTTTTCTTACTTTCTATTTTCTTCTTCCTACATAGTCTGTTTCATCTAAGTTGCTTTTCATTTTCTGTGTGTTTTATTTTCTATCTTTAAAATTAGATGCTTTCCTCAAACATCTGCCAATCTTTGGCTGTCTGCTCAAATTAGAGTTAGCAGTGAAAAGTTTTTTGGGCAGGGTGGTTAACTGCGCTTCACTGTAGGCTAGTCTGGTTTTTTGAGGAACTTCTGATGTTAGTATCTTAGGTTTCTCTTAGCTAGTCATTCCCCAGAAGAGACTTTTCTGCTAGGGCAAGGGTCCCCAACCCCTGGGCTGCGGACCTATACTGGGCGGTGGCCTGTTAGGAATTGGGTTGCGTAGCAGAGTGATGAGCAAGGGATGCTTCATCTGTATTTGCAGCTGCTCCCCAGTGCTAGCATCACCTTCTCAACTCTACCTCAGATCATCAGGCATTGGAGTTTCGTAGGAGCACTGGCCCTGGTGCCAAAAAGGTTGGAGACCACTGTCCTAAGGTATATGACTAGTTGCCTAGGTTCTAAGAATTGGGGGAGGATGCTGGGACTTCAACATTCAGTATGCAAACTTTCACTTAATTCCTTTGTTTTCAATGCAGTTTTCATAGCCCACAACTGTGCCTGAGCTCCCTAAGTCCAGAAGGTGGAGAGAGGTATGGGAGTCTTATAGCTTCTTAGGTTCTCAACCATTTCTTCTAGGCACAACTTTATTCCTCCATAAAGACCTAGGGCCTGAAAACAACAACAAAACAAACATGAACTTTTAGAGGATTCTTTAAGTTAGGTCTCTAGTCACCTTTCCCTGTTGAGGATACCTGGCTTCCATATTTTGTATTGATTCTTTTCTGATTTTCTTTAAGCTTGTGGATTTGTGCTTTTGTTGTTGTTGCCCTTTAGTATAGTTTTAGTAGGGTTTCTTTAACTATAAGTTTCTATTTTCTCTTAAACCCCCTCAGTTAAGTATGTGTTGCCATTACTCTACTGAAACAACTATTGTCCATTCATCAGTGATCTCAAATTGCCCAAATCGATGATCAGTAATCTGCCCTAATTGACTTTTAGCAGCTTTTGACATAGTTGATTTTCTACCTTGAAATGCTTAAAATATTTTTTGTTGTGAAACTGAAAAGTACAAAAGAGTACATAAAGTTATGAAGCATAATATTAACATCTGTACACTTTCCACTCAAATTAAAAAATTATTTGTTTTTACTATTGTCAATGCATACTCAGTGTTAAGGTTTTCCTATTTGTGATTCCCAAAACAATTTCTTCTAGTTCTCATTTTTCTTCACTAATTACTCCTTCTTTGTCATTGTTGTTGTTGGCTCTTTTTCAGTTCTGTGCACTTAAAAAAAAATCTATTGATACTTATTTCTTCAAGGATATTATCTAATTGCATGAATTTTACTACCATCTTTGCAATAATGACTCCCAGATATCCAACAAGCTGACCCACCACTTTCTCTTGGATATCTAAAACCAAATTCTTGATTTCCTCCTCATAAACCTGTCCTTTCCCCAGTTCTCTTCATCTCAGGAAATGACCATTTCACCCTTCTAATTGCCCTGTTCATAAACCTTAGAGGCATTTTTTACTTCTTTTTTTTCTCAACTTCATATCATATTCATCAGCAAGTCCTATTGGTTCTATCCACTAAATATATTCAGAATTAAATTACTTTTCATCATCTCTGTTGTTACCACTCTCATATTTCTTTTGGATTATTGTGAAAGCTTCTTAAGTGCTCACCATACTTCTGACATGTACCTTGTAGAGTATTCTTAGCTCAGTAGTCAGAATGAGCATCTTAAAACATTTAGATCACTTCTCACCTCTACATCAACCTCTTGCTCAGAATAAAACACGAAGTTCTTATAATGATGTATAAGACACTTCATGGTCTAGTCCCTTCTATGCTTCTTATTTCATCTTCTACTTTCTGTCTCTTACTCTGTTCCAGCCAAACTAGCCTTCTTGCAGTCCTCCAACTTATTAAGCATGCTGCCATCTCCAGGCCTTTGCCTGGAACAATCCTCTCCCAGTATTTGCAAACCTTATGCCTTCACTTCTTTTCAGAGAGGCCTTTCCTTACTAACCTGTGTAAAATAGTAAGAACTCACACTATTTATTTGTTTCTTTGGTAAACTCTGTATCTCCCCTCTAAAGTGTAAACTCGGTGAAGGCAGAGACTTTGTTTATTGTGTTCACTGTTGCCTGGAATAGTGTATGGCATATAAGTGCACAATAAGTATTTCTTGAATGAATGAATGAATTTTTGATATTGATCATAGGTAGATCTGAATATTTTTTCTTTTGCTTAGGCTCTTCAGAGTTTCTTATGATTTTTTCCACTGACCTATGAATTTTTGGATTACTGATTTTGCTTTTAAGGGGAGTCTTTCTGGGTTCTAAGACATCAGTTGTCCATACTCCCAATATTTTACATCCTTGGACTATTGGTTTATTTCTTAGTACTTTGGTATGGAAACTGTGGGTCTAGAGTAGTCATTTTTATTGGCAGCTAACTCTTTGGCATTGGAGGAGAATGAAAGAGAATATTTAATCTAGGAAAGAATGGTTCATTTCTTACTGAACTCACCTTGAAAATGCTTGTTTATGGTTTTATGCTTAGTGTAATGTAGATTTTAATTATTAGGGTGCCTTAACTGTTAAGTATTTATTTTGACTAAAAGGCGACAAAAATACATATAAGAAGAAAAACTGATCATGTTCTTTATTTTTTTATAACAGACTGACGTAAAGGAAAAGCAGAAAAAACTTGTTGAACAATTAACTGGATTAATAAGTAGTTCACCTGGACCACCTACACGAAAATTGTTAGCTAAAAATCTTGCAGCCCTTTATAGCATTGGGGACACTTTCACTGTTTTTCAAACACTTGAAAAATGTAATGATATTATCAGAAATAAAGATGACACTGCAGCCTACTTACCAACAAAATTGTAAGTACTTGCTTTCAGATGCCCCTTGAAACTTGTTTTAAAAGAGCAACTTAAAAATAAGGGGCTGATGATTATAAAGATCTTTAGGTAGATGGAACCTGAGGCATGCTGCTGACAAAAAATGCTCTAAGTAGGTCTGGGGAAGGAGTTCTATTTCAGCATTTGCTCCATTGCCACTGGGACTTTGAATGAACTACAGAGAATTGGTATGTTGTCAGCAACATGCACAGTGATCTTTTGGTAAATTTGGAAAGAGATAATATTCTTGGCTGAGACTGCGAAAAGTAAAGAATTTCTACATGATGGGATTGAGGCAGGAATGGGCAAACTATAGCAAACCGGCCAAATCCAGTCTGCTGCCTGTTTTGTAAATAAAGTTTTATTGGGCCAGAGATATGCCTGTTCATTTAGGAGATAGATGTTTTCATGCCATAATGAGAGTTGAGTACCTGAGATGGAGACAGTTTTGCCTGCAAGTTTGCTGACCCCTAGGTTGTGGCCTTAATCTAATTCCTAGCACATTTTGTGGTTTGGGTCAAGGACAGATATTTTTGAAGCAAGTTTTGAGGATAATGGATATAGAGATACATCCTATGAAAGAGTCAAATAAGAAACACAGCAGTAATAGCACTGTGAGGAGTGCTGTGGGAGGAAAAAAAATACCCACAGAAACTTAGCTGTGGTGTGAGGGAAGAGAAGTGTCAAGGAAGGCTTCTCAAAGAAGTATCAGTCAAGGAAGTTCAATCCTCAAGGACACATGGAAATTAGCCTAGTAAAGGGTTAAGATGGGAAGAAGGGAAGATGGATATGATAGGCTAGGGATTGGCAAACTTTTTGAAAAGGGCCAGATAGTAAATATTTTTGGCTTTATGGACTATCCAAGGTGTATCAAAACTACTCCCCTCTGCCACAGATAGTATGTAAATAAATGAGCATGCCTGTGTTCCTATAAAACTTTATTTATACAAACAGGTGGCAGGCTGGATGATGGGCCAGATCTGGCTTGCAGGCTGTAGTTTGCCAACCTATTTTCTAGACAAAGGAAACTTCTAATTGGAAACAAAAAATGACTTATTTATGCCTTATTTATAGTGCTTTTTGAAAAAATATAAAATAGTGGAGGAAACAAGTTGCGAGGGGAAGATGATGAGTTCAGTTCTGGGCCTGCTGATTTTGGCATACCAGTGGGAATATCCAAGTGATAGTGTGTAGTAGGCAGTTGGAAATCCGGGTCTAGATTTCAGAGATCTGCATTGAGAATGTAGTTTTGGTGAGTGGAGAATGGACATTTGAGAGTGGGCTGAACCCTTTGGTGTGGATAAAGTTATCTAGGAAGAGCATACTCCTGTGTGAGGAGAGCAGGTGCCGAGGATACAGCTCTAGAACACCAGCATTTAAGGGGCCAGGACCATTCTGGTAGTCTACAGAGGAAATGGGGAAATTATTCTGAACCTGGACACAGGTTTTTAGGTCCATTTTTAACTGCATAGATAAGTTGTGATTAAGTGTTTTGTTGTTTGGGATGGATGTAGATCTCAAAAGTTTTAAAAGAGATTACTGAGTATTAATGCTTTCTAGTTATTTTGGAGTTTGAAGCTATGTTAATACTTTGATGATTTAGTGTTCTACCACTTAGCAAATCAACACGTGATTTTATAGTTCTGCTCAAGTAGAATTTATTACGTATTACTATTTGTATGTGTTTATTATTTATATGTATTTCCAGTGGTTTCTTGGGTTCTGTTTAGGAATTTCTTAATATATTCTGGCATGTGACCTCAGTCAGCTTTGTTATCAGCCTGGAGAGTATTGAAAAAGGCATTGGATTTGGAGTTAAAGAGGTGAAGGTCGATTTCCTGATTCTCTATTTATTACATGTATGAGAGTGAGCTAATTTATATAAATTTAGCTGAATTCTAAATTCGCTCAGCCTCAGAGAAGTTGCTCAGGACTCATAGCTGTTAGGTGTCAGGTTCTAGGATTTAGGCACACATTTGCCAGACTCCAAAGCATATGCTCTTCACCTCTGCTCCCTACTCTGGCTTCTAAGCTAAACTCAAAGCTATTCACTTATTTACATGGGTGGTTTCCTCTCTCCTGAGGAGATGGGCTGCTGTCACATTTCTTCTTCCATGTAGCCATATGTTCCATTAAAGCCATTTAGATTAAATTTTACAAGCAATTGTTTACTATAATTTGTATATTAAGAGGCAGAAACTGTGAGCAACACAAGAATATATAACATAGATTCCCTGTTTCTGGAGCTTACATTTCCATTGGCAGGATAAGATATAGCCATATAAAATGGTCAAGTCACAACACAGAAAACAATATAATTTTGTCAAAATGAGTGGTCGACATTGTTATATATAATGAGAGAAAAGAGGAGTCTTTGTGGATTGACATAATTTGAGAAACCTTCATAAAAGGAAAGCTTGGGTTTCCTTTCCAGAGAATGAGTATGATTTCTTATGTAAATATATATTCTCTTGTTTTCCTAACAAGAATAGAATTTGATTAACTATTGTATTTGTTGCAATTATAAAGAATAAACAAGGTGTTTTTGAAAGTTTAAAATTAAGGATTTGTAGCCAAAAGTGTGCTGTACAAATGCAAATTTATTTCTGAGAATGAGAAAAGTATGATAAAATTGTATTATGAACCTGAACAATGACTAATGAAAGTGTCACTTCTTACAGGGCTGCAGTGACTTGTGTTGGAGCATTTTATGAAAAAATGGGGAGAATGCTAGGCAGTGCATTTCCAGAAACAGTAAATAATCTTTTGAAATCTCTGAAAAGTGCAGAGGTAAGTTTTACAACAAATATGATTAAAATGTTTTGCTTGTGGCAGGAATTAAATGTCAGTTAAAAATATGTGTTTGCCTTTTTCTGTCACTGGGGTATTCACACTGCTTAGTAAGGAGGTAATTTAAAATTATTACTTGCCCTTCTTTTAATGTACATTACCTCATATTTCAGGGAGAAGGGAAAGAATGCTTTCCTTGACAAAGAATAGGTTTACCTATCATTTTTTATTTAGCCCTATAGATTTTTTTATTTTTATTTTATTTTTTGTGCCATAGCTAATATATTAGTTTCCTAGGGCTGCCGTAATAAATTACCACAAACTGAATGTCTTAAAACAACAGAAATTTATTGACTCACAGTTCTGGAGGCTAGAAGCCTGAAATTGAGATATCAGCAGGGCCATGCTTCCTCTGAAGCCTCTTGGGAAGAATCCTTCCTTGCTATCCTAGCTTCTAGTGGTTGCTGGCAATTCTTGGCATTCCTTGGCTTACCTTGCTTTGTAGATGCATCTCTCCATTCTTTGACCTCCTTCACATGGTGTTCTCTCTATGCATCTGTGTTCTGTGTCTAAATTCTTCTCTTTTAAGAGTACCAGTCATTAGATTAAGGCCCACTCTTTTCCAGTATGACCTCATCTTTACTTGATTTTATTAGCAAAGACCTTATTGCCAAATAAAGTCAAGTTCACAGATAACAGGGCTTAGGACTTAAACTAATCTTTTGGAGTTAGGGGGACACACACTATTCAATCCACAGAAACTCTTATCAAGTAAAAATAGTTCTGTTTTGTTATGTCACTTTGTTATTACTTCTGAAAATTTCTCGTATACTTGTCTAGGAAAGCTCAAGGTTTCTGGGATGACAACACCTCTTCTGGGAACTATTTGCCTATTCTTGTGATAAAAATGAAGACATATTGTTAGGCATTAGGCATATAAAGATGAATAAGACCTCAAAAAGCTCACATTCTAGTGAAAGAGATTGATTTTTGAATAAGTATACTATTAGAAATATGAATCAAGCACTCTAAGAGTATGAAAACAAGAGTTTGAATTAGTCACAAGTAGATGAGAATTTGGCATATGTGACAAGTTTTTTAAATGTGTAGGATGTTTTCTTTCTCTTTTAGATGGTTTATATTACTGCTTAGCTACTTTTTACTTAACCTTTCACATTCTGAAAGTTTGGATCCTTGAGATATGATACCAAAGCTTTTGATTTTGTCTTCATTATACTGCAGTTCAACAAGTCATGGAAACACTGAAACGTGTTTACTTGCTATAACTTAATTTCTTAGGAAGTGTTTACTTGCTATAACTTAATTTCTCAGAAAGATACTATTGAAGTTAGTAATTATTTTCACCTTTCAGGAACTTTCTAGAAAAATTAATTTTATTTTTTTATACTTACTGTTTACAATTTAGAGATAAGACCATGAGGCACAGAAAACTTTTGTGTTTTGATGTGTTCTTGTTTAAATGTAGAATTAGCTTACAACATACTTTTTGATTTGCTTTATTTTCACATCTAGTCTCAAGGGAGAAGTGAAATCTTAATGAGTCTACAGAAAGTTCTAAATGGACTGGGTGGTGCAGCAGCTTCCTCTCATCGTGATATTTACAAGAATGCCAGGTCCCTCTTGACTGACAGGTCGATGGCTGTTCGATGTGCAGTTGCCAAGGTTAGTACTGGACTAGTTTATAATGATGCTCCTTATCCTATTTTCTCTTAAATGATTTTTTTTAATTTAAAAATTTTACCACATCTGGGCCTTTACCTGAGGAAACCCAAAACACTACTTCAGAAGGACATGAGAATCCATATATTCATTGCAGCATTATTTACAATAGTCAAGATATGGAGGCAACCAAGGTGTCCATCAGTGGATGAATGGATAAAGAAGAGGTGATACATATATACAATGGAATATTAATCAGCCATACAAAAAGAATGAAATCTTGCCATTTGCAACAACATAAAGGGACCTGGAGAGTATTGTGCTGAGTGGAGTAAGTCAGACAGGGAAAGACAGATGCCATATGATTTCACTTACATGTGAAATCTAAACAACAAAATAAACAAAACAGAAACAAACTCATAGATAAAAGAGAATGTTTTGATAGTTGCCAGATGGGAGGGGAGTTGGGGAGGGTGAAAAGGGGGAAAGGATTAAGAAGTGCAAATTGTTAGTTATAAAACAGATGGGGGATGTGAAGTATAGCATGAAGAATATAGTCAATAATATTGTAATAACTAGGTATGGTGTCAGATGGGTTCCAAATTTATTGGTGTGATCACTTTGCAAGTTATATAAATGTCTAATCACTATGTTATATACCTGAAACTAATATAATATTGTATGCTAACTGTAATTAAAAAATTAAATTATTTAAAAAATTTTTTAAATGTAATGACATACTTTTTGTCTTCATGGATTATTTTCATTTCATTTGTTCTATAATATATAAGTGGAAGCATGTAGTATGTGTTCTGGCTTTTTTTTTGGTCTGGCTTCTTTCACTCAGCATAATTATTTTGAGATTCATCTTTGTTATTACATGTATCAATAGTTCATTCCTTTTTATTGCTAAATAGTATTTCATTGTATGGCTGTATCTCAGCTGGTTTATTTCTTCACCTGTGATAGACATTTTCATTGCTTCCAGTTTTAGCTAATACAGAAAAAAGGCTGCTATGAACATCTGTGTACAAGTTTTTATATTGACACATACTTTCATTTCACTTTGATAAATACTTTGGAATGGAATGGCTAGATCATATGCTAAGTTTATGTTTAACTTTTTGAGAAATTGCCACTATTTCCCAAAGTACTTGTGCCATTTTATGTTTCTGCCAGCAGTGTATAAGACTTCTAGTTCCTTCACATCCTCACTAACAGTCTTTTTAATCATAGCCCTTCTTATAGATACGTACAGGTATCTCACTGTAGCTTTAACTTTTATTTCCCTAATGTGACTAATGATGAGCATATTTTTTGGTGCTTTTTTGCCATCCATATCTTCTTTGAGAGAGTCTATTCAAATTTTTTGTGCATTGTTTTGTTGAGTTATTTGTTTTCTTATTGACTTTTGTGAGTACTTTATAGTTTTCTTCATATGTTTCTTTATCAGATACATGGTTTGCAAATATTTTCTCCCAGTCTGTGGCTTGTCTTTTTATTCACTTAATAATGCTTTTCTAAGAAATTTTGAATTGTTTAAAAGTCTGATTTATCAATTTTCATATATGGATTATGCTTTTGGTGTTCTATCTAAGAAAATTTTTCCCAACCCAAGGTTTCTCCTATGTTTTCTTCTTAAAGTTTTATACACTTAGATATATGATTGATTTTGAGTTAATTTTTGTATATAGTGCAAGGTATGAATCAAAGTTCTTTTTGCACATGGATATCCATTCATTCTAGCACCTTGTTGAAAAGACTATTTTTTCTTCCCTAACTTGCCTTTGAATCTTTGTTGAAAACTGGTTGTCCATGTACATGGACTCTATATTCTGTTTCATTGTTTATCTTGATGTCAGTAACTCTTGATTACTGTACCTTCATAGTAAGTCTTAAAATAAGCTTGTGTTAGCCCTTCAACTTTTTCTTTTCCAAAATAGTTTTGCCTAGGTCCTTTGCATTTTCATATGAATTGTAGCTTATCAATTTCTACAAAAATAGCATGCTGAGATTTTGATTCAGATTCCATTGACTCTATCTGGGGAGAGATGACAACAATACTAAGTCTTCCAACCCATGAACATGATATAACTCTCATTTATTTAGATCTTTGATTTTTCTTAGTAGCATTTTGTTGCTTTCAGTGTACAGGTCTTGCACATCATTTGTCAGATTTATCCCTAATTATTTAATGTTTATGCAATTTCAAATGCTCTTACTTTATTTCAATTTCTTGTTGTTCGTTACTAACATATAGAAGTAGAATTGATTATGTACATTGATCTTATATCCACCAGCTTAAACCGACTTATCGGATTTTTTAGTAGATTCTGTCAGGTAGTTTACGTAGACAATCATGTTGTCATCTATAAATAAAAGTTGTTTTATTTCTTTTTCAGTCTGGATAGTTTTTATTTACTTTTCTTTATTTATTACACTGACTGGTTAGATCCTTCAGTACTTTTTATTTATTTTTCTTTCCTTATTACACTGACTGGCTACATCCTTCAGTACAATATTGTATAGAATACATGAGTGCAGACATTCTTGCCTTGTTCCAGATCCTTAAGGGGGAAACATTCAGTCCTTGACCATTAAGTATCATGTTAACTGTTGGCTCTTTTTGATGACTTTTATCAGGTTGAGGAAATGCCTTTTTATTCCTAGCTTTCTAAGAGGTTTTATCACGAAAGGATGTTAGATTTTGCCAAATGCCTTTTGATTTAAATTTGATGTCTTGTGTTGTTTCTGTTGTTGCTGTTTTCTAATTAAACTCTTTAAGATAATTATAGATTTACATGCAATTATAAGATATACTATAGAGATATTTTTATAAACTTTTACACAGTTCCTCCCATGGTAATATCTTGTAAAAGTATAGTACAATATTACAACCAGTGTAATAGAATAGTGACATTGACACAATCCACTCAGCTTGGTCCGTTTTCCTCAGTTTTACTTATATTCTGTTAAAGGCTTTTTCAAGCATTTTTTGAGGTGATCATTTGACTTTTCTTTTTTAGTTTGCTAATATAACAAGTTACATTGATTAGTTTTAGAATTTTAGCTAATCTTTTATTTCTAGGATGAACTACTTGATCAAGATATATTATCCTTTTTATGTATTGTTGGATTATAAGTGCTAAAAGTTTGTTTAGAATTTTTGCATCCATGTTCATGAAGGATATTGGTATGTAGTTTTATACTCTTGGAGTGACTTTGTCAACTTTCAATATCAGAGTAATACTGGTCTCATAGGATGAGTTGGGGAAGTATAACCTCTTCAGTTTTCTGGAAGAGTTTGTGTAAGACTGGTATTATTTCTTACTTAAAAGTTTTGTTAAATTTACCAATACAGCTCTCTAGGCCTGCTGTTTCCTTTTGGGGGAAATACTAAACTACAAATTCAGTTTTTAAAATGATATTGTGTTATTTAGGTTATCTGGTTTTTTTTGAGCAAGTTGTCTACTTCATCTAAGTTATCAAATTTATTGGCATACACCTTATAATATTCCTTTTGTCCTTTTAATATATATTGAATCTGTGGTGTCATGACCTCTATCATTCCTGATTTTGGTAATTTGTGCCTTCTTTCTCATTTTCCTTATCTCTCTGGCTAGAGATTTATCAAATTTATTGATTATCTTGAAACAGCTTTGGTTTCTTTTCTTTTTCAATTTTCTTGTTCATTGATTTCCCCTCTTATCTATATTATTTCCTTTTTTTCCCTGCTTACTCTGTGTTGAGTTTGCTCTCTGTCATCTCATTTCTTAATGCAGAAGCTGAGGTTATTGATTTGAGACCTTTCTTCTTTGTAATATAGGAGTTTAGCATTAAACATTTCCACCTAAGTACTGGAAACTTTCTCCAGGCAGTAAGCTGGGACTGTTGTAGGGCTCACCTTGTTTGTTTTCCATCTTGTAAGGATCATTATCCTTTATCTCCCAATGTCCAGTGTCTTGAAAACTTACTTCATATATTTTGTCCAATATTTTGGTTATTTCAAGAGGATAAATCTGGTTCTTGTTACTCCATCTCTGGAAGTGGAAGTTCTAGGATGTAATTTACTTTTTTTTTTTTTTTTTTTTTTAAATTACAGTGTCTACTAGAACTGCAGAATGAAGCTGTGTTCATGTGGACTGCTGAACTGGAAAATATAGCCACTCTCTGCTTTAAGGCTTTGGAAAACTCAAATTATGGAGTACGAGTGGCAGTGTCTAAACTCTTAGGAACAGTCATGGCTACAGCATTGATGCCAAAACAAGCAACAGGTATTGTTGTTTGCCAACCCCTGATCTGGACTGTAACAGATATTTGAAAGTATATGGAATGCTTCCTTCTAAATGAGTTATTACATATAGTCAAGTCACTTTAAGGGATATAAATTGTTAGGTATCTATTTCTACATTTTTATAAAATCAAAGTCCCCAAATGGCATTTTCCTTGTTATAGTTAAGACATTTTTATGATGATAATATATAGCAAGTATGTTGGAAGTATAAGCAAGTAAGATTTATGAAATGGTTTTGTATAATGTTTGAGGGACTGGAATCTGGCACTTTATGTGCTTTCTTTCTTTAAATCTCTGATGATGACTAGATCCTCATTTATAGCATAGTAATTTTTTTTTCGTTTTTTCTTGACCATGAGTGAGCAGAATCAGGCAGCTTTGATTTTTCATATGACTTCTGCTCTGCCTCACAGTTTCATGGAGACACTACAGGGACAGTTGTGTATAGATGTTGAGCAAACCCAGCTCTGTTGTTGTCTGCACTCCTATTCCATCTCCATGTAGTAGAAAGAGAATCAGATGTTATAGAGTCAAGTCCTAGGTCTTATGTTTGTTAGCTGTGAAACACTTTGAGCTTTAGTCTCTTCATCTTTAATGGTAATTATTTCAATCTGTCAATTAGATGGTGATGATGATGATGATAGGTAACATTTATAAAGTGCTAACTATGTGCCAGGCACTGAATTATGTACATAGCAGAATTGTTTTACTTAATCCTCACAAAAACCCTGTGAATTGTAAATACTGTTGTTATTCTCATTTTATATTCAAGGAAGTTGGGCTCAGAGAGATGGTGTTCTGCTCAGTGTCTGAGCTGAAATTAAAACCGAAACTGTGAAATTCTAAAGCCTACATACATAATCCTGAGCTTTAGGATTATGTTTGCTGCTATATGTGAAAGCACTTTATAAAATATGAAGCTCTAAACCAGGGATGGCAGGTAGATTGCAGTCTAGTGACATTTTAGTCCATTGGTAACTGTTTTATAGAAAGCGTGGTCCTGATAAAGTTTCTTTATGTCCATCTCACGGGAATGAGGGCTGTCTGTGATCAGTGAATAATATCTCCTGTAGGCCTGCATTGCCCTTGTTGTGTTGCATGTATCAAGGTTAACATCATTATCAGACTGTGTTGTTACAGATTTATTAAATTGTTTTTAATTTTCTAGTTTCTTCTATTTTTCTTAGTATTTTTGCTTCATGTTGAATTTATTTTTACAAGTATATTGTAAGTGTTAAGATAATAAGAAAAACTAAATGACCCTATCTCCTTTGTAGTAATTTAGGTCTGCCTAAAAATAATTACTTGAATTATAAAGCTAGATTATTAGGAAATATTAACTAATAGCAAAATAGACTTGCTTATAAATTTACCTTTCTTCCTGAAAGTCATGCGCCAGAATGTGAAGCGAGCTACATTTGATGAAGTCTTAGAGCTCATGGCCACAGGATTTCTGCGTGGAGGGTCAGGATTCTTGAAGAGTGGCGGAGAGATGTTAAAGGTTGGAGGGTCCGTAAATCGTGAAGTGAGAGTTGGAGTCACACAGGTCTGTAATACATGTCTGTAAAAGAGTCCTGGTCATGTCACTTGTGAAAATTCATGGATGACTCTTATGAACTAACTACACACAGAGATTTTTAGTATTGTTTGTTTTCTTTCAAAACATTTCTTTTACCAAATGAATGAATTACATTAAATTCCAAATTACATGCTTATATGGAAGGGTAGATACTTAATAATGTGTAAATAAGCCTATGTCCACTATATTTACATAAATATCTAACAAAATTTTCCTGTATTTTACTTGTGAGAAAATCAGATATAAAATAATTTAGTTTTAATTGAAATTATATTCAGGTAGCTAGCTTGAGGCATTTAATAAATATAAATGTTGTACAATGAGTCTGTAGTTAAAAATACTGGTTAATACTTTGGATTTCCATCAATGATTATTCATCAATGTAATTCTGAAATTAAACCTAACTTGGAATTATAATATAAAAATAATAATTAACACCAAATAAGATATTATGGTTCACGATCTAACAATAATGTCTAATAAGATTAAATATTTCTTTGTGATCTTATTAGTCAAAATCACTCCAACTATTCCTTATTCCTGAAACAACTATAAAATAGAAGTAATCATTTTTATCTTACTGTTATAAGCAAGTGCTTTGTAGCTCTAGGTTACTATTTATTTAGGATGTTAGGGTTCTTGTATTCTTATAACCTATTACCTTTTTCATAACCAGGATAAATTCAGCTTTTCTTCGCTCCTTTACTGCTCTCTGTATTCTTCATGAAGCTATTGTCTTAAGAACCATTTTTAGTCAAAGGTACCTCTACCAGTAATTCCTATGCTAGAAGTACTACAAAGGTCTCAAGTTTTAAATTTTCTGTATTTTAATCTCAAATATACTTTATTTGCATGCCATTATCAGCTATTTCTGTAGTTGATTTATCTATAATTTCAATTCATTTATATGAATTTCAATTCATTTATCTTTATTTATAGGCATATGTTGTTTTCGTAACAACATTGGGTGGTCAATGGTTGGAGCGTAGCTTTGCTACATTCTTGTCCCATGTACTTGATCTGGTTTCCCATCCTCGGGCGACGCAAACACATGTAGAGGCTGTGTACTCAAGACGATGTGTCTCCTTTATCCTAAGAGCTACTGTGGGCAGTTTGCTAGGCGAAAAAGCCCAGATTGCAGCTGCCAAAGAAATATGCCAAGCTATCGGCAAACAAATGAAAGCAGTAGGTAAGGGTTAATGTAATAATGTTTATTGTTGTTGATTACCTTAGTCATTTAGTTATTATCATTATTAATAAATACTAATAGATCTGATTAACTTATATATTTTTCTGGACTGTGTTTTAATAGTCATTTTATTGAGTATTTTTATTATTAAAACAACATGTAATTTTAGTGAAACAGTTTTTAAAGATTTGGGTAGCAATCTTGTAAGTTTAGGTTTTCTGTTTTATTTCAAGTATTAATACTGATTTTATAGCTCTCCTGGTATGAAGCAGCACTGGTTTGCTCTCTGTAAGAGATAATCTATCGTGATTTTTGGAGGCGGCTGTTTTATAAACACATGTTATTGTTGGGATTTTTTCCTTCCTCTATAGGCTTAATATAAAGACTCAGAGAAGAACAATCAGGTAGCTATTAGCCCACTATAGGATATACTGATAAACTTCATTAATTCATAAATTAAAAAAATCCTTTTTGAGGAGTATCAAATTTATAAATTTTTTATTTAACAAATTGTTATTGAGTGTCTGAGATTGTAGAGCAGTAATTCAAGGTTTGAATAATGAGTAAGATAAAGTTCCTGCCTTTATGGAGCTTACGATCCAATTAGGGAACTAAAGCAAGGTAAAATGCAAAGTCTATAAGACAGTTTAGTTTTATCTCTGTTGAGAAAATACATTAATTAGGCAAATTATATTGCCTAATAGAGGTCTTTAATAAAGAATTTAATAAATAGGTAATTAGTAATTTATATTTAGAAAATATAAATGAAATATTTCATAAAATTAATAAAAATAAACTCACAGATAGTTTAGTTATAGTTTTGTTGTTTATAATAGTTTACTTAGCAAACCATTTTTTAAATGTATAGGGCTAACTGAAAATTATGAATTGTGAATTAAAGGGTATTTAAATAAATGAGATATTCTTTAGATATGCTAAAATAGTAATCTTTGATCATAACTTGAAAAATGTTTTTACATTGATTCATTGAAGAAATGTTTGAGTTCCAGAAACACTGTGCCAAATGGTGAGAATAAAATAGAGAACCAGATACAGATAGCACCTGTTCAGGGAGCTTATAGTTTAGTAATCAAAGAAGAATTCAGAAATATCTAAGAAGTCCAAAAGTATCTAGGAAGAAAAGAGGTATTTAATTAGAGTCCATAATGTGTTAATCTGTTCTGTTATTCTACATAATATATTCTATAGTCTACTAATTCATAATGAATGCAAAAAAGGTAAGAAAGTTTTATTGTCATTTAAAGATTATTAATCTTTAAAGACAAAGATTAGCCAATTGATTAAAAAATTCTAAAAGCAGAATTAAAGTAGTGCTAGATATCTAGAATTTGTGGACCAGAATGTATTCTCAATTAATAATCTGACAAGGGATTTACAGTTGTTTCTTATTAAATACATTTCAAACCTAGTGGAAATTAAAAGGTGAGAGGAGGGAGCAGCAAGGCTAATGGGGATTTTAAGGAACATTCCAGTAAGAAGTTCTAAATCCACTTTCCTTATAGATCCACTTTCTGGTTAGTAATTTGACAACAATACTACCAATATATTGCAGCATTTGAAATAGCATTAATAATTATAAGTAACAGTAATAGCTGCTAACATTTATTGAATGTGTATTGGGAGCAGCATTGTGCTAAGTTCTTGGTATGCACTGACTTTTTAATCATCACCATACTCTTTGAGAAGGACTTCCCTTTCAGCAGATGAGGAACTTGAGACTTAGATAAATTGATTATCTTGCCCATTGTCACATAGCTAACATGACTGGTGGAACTGGGATTTGAACCCAAGTCTTCTCTTTCTAGAGACTGTGCTTTTTGTGCCCTACAGTTTGTTTCTGCTTACTAAAATTAAGTTTTAACCCTGAAAACAGCCAAAATCTTTCAGTATATATTTAAGCATTGTCAGGAAGGCATCAAACAATGTTTAAGTTACTTCAGTGTTAATTACATATTTCCTGCTGAGAAATTACTACATACAGAATTTTTAACACTCAGACATCAAATGAGGTGCTATAGGGATATAAATTGTATAGATTGAAAAATTGTATCACAGTTTAATTTTCCCTCATCAAATACATGATTTTGTGTTTCCAGAAGCCGTAGTGAATGATACTAGCAGTGAAAACAAATCTGGGGCAGCAGACATCGCAGCGAGCCAGCACGTGATGGTCTGTGCCCTCCAGGAGCTCGGGAGCCTGGTGCAGAGCCTAAATGCCACCGCATCTCCTCTTATTCAGGAAGCATCAATAGGTATGATATCCACTTACTTGCTGGAATGTTTTTTCACTATTTTTAAAAGTCAGGTATGATTGATATTTAGTTCCTGATTAATTGCATATTGTCAAATTAGTTTACATCATTTATTAAAAAAATTAAAAAGTTGAGTTTTATTTAACTTAAAATTCACCGTGATAGTCGATCTTGAATTAAATAGTGAAATAAAGTTTAGGAGACAAATCAAATCATGGTAGTGTTGTTTCTAATTGGCTGAAATTTGTCAAATACTTTAATTTTACATCTACATTTATATTTTATTGGATATTATACTGTGTTTTTGTAGAAAATGTTTCTTTAAAGTAATCTACTGTTTATGAGATAATATATGTTTTTTTGGCTAAGTTCTGAAGGTATCTGTGTATAATCATGACAATTATGATTTTAATTATTGTGTTGTACATAGTCTTTTAGTTTATGGAATCATTTGACTTCATTAAGGAGTAATTTTTTGAGTATTTCTTTTTTAGGACTTTTGGAGACTGTGACTTCTGTGCTTCTTCATCCAAGTATGGCTGCTCGACTTGCTGCTGCATGGTGTTTGCGCTGTGTGGCTGTGGCATTACCTTTCCAGTTGACACCGTTTCTAGACAGGTGTGCAGAACGCCTTAACAACTTGAAGACTTCACCAGAAGCTGTTAGTGGATACAGTTTTGCAATGGCTGCCTTGTTAGGTGGAGTTCATCAGTGTCCACTGGGCATTCCTCATGCCAAGGGAAAGGTAGGACAGAGATCCTAGAATCATGGGTGGTATCACATGGGCTTTAGTCTTTCTTGGAACACCGTCTGTGTTTAATGTTGAACTGTATGATCAAATGACAACAGTTTTACCATGATAATATAAATATAGTGTCCTGCTAATATGAAGTTGACAGATCCTAATTAAAATTTGATACTTAATTCTAACATAGAAATAATAGGTTTTATTTAGGTATAGTGTCACTTTATAAGGGGAAAACCTTATAATAATTAATTAGAAAGCAGAGCTTTCCTTCAGCTTTTAGAAATAAGAAATGATGCTGCTGTATTCAAAGATGTCAGGAGCATACGCTATTTCTATATTTAGCATTTTGATATATGAAATAAAAGTTGAATGGTTTTAATCAGTTCTTTTTTTCTCTGCTGTACCTCCCATTATTGTGGTTTTCTTCTCAGGAATATTAAGTGTTTATATAAATATTTACAACTTGACGTAGGCAGATTGGGGCTGAATTTTTTACTCCTAATTTTTCTGGAACATTAGGCTCATGTCCATTCATTACTGTGAGTTCCATAGCTACTACTTGAATCTAGGCTTACATCTCTCTTTGTTATACAATTATCTCCTCACTCATTATCCTTGAAGTCTTTTTCTCCCATTTCTCCCACACCATTTTCATATTTCACATTTGCTCGGAGACACTTAGTGACAATTTCATATTTCACATTTGCTCAGAGACACTCAGAGAATAAAATATAACTGCCTCTGTTTGGTAAACTGGTACCTTCATAATTTACCTTCATTCTAATTTCCCTCTGCTCTAGTTAAACTAGTCATCTTGCTTTCTTAACATGCTTTTTTTAGCCTCCATTCCTTTGCTCATGCTAATCTCTTACATTAGAATTTCGTCCCCCTTCTTGTTCACCAGTACCAAACTTTTCTATTTGTTTAGAGGCCCAATTCAAGTTCCATCATGAAATTTCTTCAAAACTACTCTATGATAGCCTTTCTGACCACTACTACATCTGTACTACTATTTTGACTTAAATCATGTGCTGCTGTTACTTCACATTTTTTCTGTGTCTTCCTAAGACCATAGCACTGTAAGATTAGCTTAATGGCAATTTCATTATAGGACTTCAACGAATCTTTGGCTGTAGGATAATAGTACTAATAATAGTATTGTTAAATGGTTATATGGACCCAGTACTCTTCTGAGTGCTTTGCTACATTAATTTATTTAGTCCTTGCAAGAGTGAAGTAGGTACTCCTGTTATTTCTATTTTGCCGCTAAGGGAGCTGAGGCAGGGAGGTTAAGTTGCCCCAGGTCAGAAAGCAGAACTGGGATATGAACCCAGGTAGTCTCGCTTGCTTAACCATCACGCTGTTCTGGTCTCTTGGAGTCATCAGTGCAATTGGGATTGAGTGGGTTTTAATTGAGTGGGTCTCTTTAGAAACAAGTTAACAGAAACAAGAAAAAAAGGACAACTTCTGTTATAAAGTACACTAGCTATGTATTTTCTTATTTGATTTCTTTAACTTGTTTAAATTGAAATCCAATTCTAAACTTTTTTTGCAGATGGTAGTTAGTATTGCCGAAGATCTCTTACGAACTGCTGCCCAAAATAGCAGGCTCTCTTTGCAGCGCACCCAAGCTGGATGGCTTTTACTGGGAGCACTTATGACTTTAGGTATAACTTATGACTTTTAGATATAATTTAGGTATAATTAGGTATAATATTTGAATAGGATTTTGTCTTATTTTAAATCTGTTAGTGGACTATAAAGAAAATTTAAAAGGGTTCAAGTTTACATTCTAGACTTTGAATGAGGTTGTAAAATGGTAAAGATATTTTTCTCATCATTTGGTAGTAAATTTTTCTTTTTGGCAATTTTTACTTAAGCATATTTTATGAGAAAGTTGTCAAGTTCCACTTTTACCATCAGAACAGCCATGGTCTAACTGATTAGCTTAGTGTTAGTCAAAAGAGTTGAGAGTATGTGGGGCATGTTCCATCCCCAAAGTGAAGGCCAGTGATGTAATTTTAGCAGGATGATAAAGTCATGTTTAAACGGTATTGTTGGTGCTGCCTTCTTGGGGTTATCCTTATGTGCTTCACTTTCCTAAGTGCTATGACAAATCTACGATGCAGGCAAAGTATGGCATTGTACATAGAACAGAAATACATATTATCATTGTGATGAGGTATATCTACCTTTTAGTTCACATGTTTAGCTTCTACTATAAAAAATATGTGTGTATGTGTGTGTGTGTGTATTTGTTTGTGTATGTGTACAAAATTACTCTCCACTTTAAACATCTACATTTTAGAAATTATTTGGTCTAGTTTTCTAAAGAAAATAAAAAGAGGTAACTCTTTTCTAGAAATTTGTGTTATATGTTAATGATGTGTTAAATGCATTCTTTAGCAATGTATATATAGATTCCTAGTTCTAAATATACTGCTCCTCCATAAAACTAAATTAACTATATAAATTGCCCCCAAAATGTTGGACTATATATATGTATGTAAGTGGGAGAGGGTGTATATGTTTATATATTTATAGAAAAGACATCATAAAAGGTGCCCTAGATATATTTTATCATTGATAATTTGTAATTCACCATTCTGAATATATTTGGTTAATTTATTTTAGGTTACTTTTTGAGGATTTGTTTTATGTTTATGTGCTAAAAATATTGATACTTTAAAAAATATTGATACTTTTTAGGTGAATTTTATTATGCTTTGGTAGATTGATATATATATTTCATCTACTGAATAATAAATATTTTGAAAATGTTAATACTAGAGATAATGTTAATACTAGAGATAAATGATAGCTATTGTTAAAGCTCATGTAGGGCTCTTTGACTATTGATTGTAATGGATGTTACATGTGTATATAGTTTTGTATTCTCATTTTCTTGGTTAGGACCATCGGTCGTTCGTTACCATCTGCCCAAGATGTTGTTATTGTGGCGAAATGTTTTCCCTCGTTCTTTAAAGGAATTAGAGGCTGAGAAGGCCCGAGGTGATTCTTTTACCTGGCAGGTAACATTGGAAGGCCGCGCTGGAGCTTTATGTGGTAAGAACTGAAAGACATGTACTTTCAGAATATTATTTTATTACTAAAATATTTGTGAAGTAAAGCAAAATCACTACTTTGGATTTTCATTTTGATATATAATGGTAAATTTATAGACTTAGATTTAGGAAGAAACTTCATAAATAATCTATACCAGTTTGCTAATTTCGTAATAAAATGAAGCTGAAACTCTGAGAAGGAGGGTAGAGTTAATGGTAAAATAGGAGCTGAACCCAAGCCTCTTAATTTGCAGTTACCGCCATCTTCCACCTATCACAGGAGCACTGATCACCACATTAAAAAACCCATCGGATAGTTAAAGGAAAAAGAAACTCAGGATTACTGAGTTTACACTTAGTCTTTTCCATACGGATAAACAGCTGTTTCCTTCTATCATTATCAAATCTGCAAACGATACATTTTTCAGACATCAGCATTACAAAAATTATGAATAAAGTTGTTTTTGCTCAGGAGTCAGCAATTTACAGGAAAGGCTCAAATTTTATTTCATTTGGGAACCAGAATTACACTAGGTGACCCTGTTTTTTTGTTTTGTTTTGTTTTGTTTTTGGTTTGTCTCAGGGTGTAAAGTGCTTCTTTTTCCAAACTGAGAGTGATGTACACTTACCTATGAGAACAATAGGGCAAGGTGTCAGTTTTGTTCCCACACATCTAATAGCTGTTTTTGTCTTAGCTCTGTTGCTAAAACGCCAAAAAGATATTCTTTCTCAGTGGGCGATTGTGTCCACCCTTGGTTCTTTCTTGAAACTGCTTTGAATTCATGTGGGGTCATAGATCTCTGAATTCCCTCTCATGAAATCTCCCTAACAGATATCTTCCTTCCCTCCATTTCTGCTGTCCACCCTTCTTCTAGCCCTTTCTATTGATTTTTCTCTATAGTTGCAGTTGGTTCTTCTTTTGGTGTGAACCTTATAATAATTAAGAATTGTAGGTACCTTTATATAATTTTATAAATTTATTCATCCTCACAAAATGGTTCCAAATCTTTCCTTTTTAAAATTTATCTAGCAATGAGGAGTTTTGTTGCACATTGTCCTGAACTTCTAACTGAAGATGTGATTAGAAAATTGATGACCCCTATTGAATGTGCCATGACTATGATGTCACAGTAAGTAAGCAATTGTAACAAGTTAACATCCAATTTTATATATTTATAATGGTCACATTTGGTGTTTCCCTCTAGTATTATATGGGAAACATAAAACTTTATTTTTGTAAAGTGACTTTTTAAATTAGAGTAATAGTATATATTAAATAAAATTGTATTTTATAGTGTTCTGTTACTAACAGTAAAGGTCAAAAATAAACTAAAATGAAAATGTACATTGCTGAAAAAATGTTATAAGTAATACTTACATCTTGATATTTTAGCATTCCATCTGTGATTAAAGCCCATGGAGCTCATCTGAAAGCGAGTGCTGCAATGGTTCGTTTAAGACTTTATGATATCTTGGCTTTGTTGCCTCCAAAAACTTATGAAGGTAAATAAAATTTGTAATATCTATTAAAATTATTCAATATACCTTTCCAGTCTTTTTTAAAAAATTAATTAATTAATTTTAGTTAGTTTCAAGTATATAGTACATTGGTTAGACATCTATATAGTTCATAAAATGATCCCCCCAATTTTGCTCCCTCCTTACCCTGGCCCTCCACCTAGCCAACGTATTAATGCTAACCGCATTCCCTGTACTGTGCTCCGCATCCCTGTGACCATCCGTCAGCTACTAATTTGTACTTATTTAACCCTTCACCCCATTCTCCCAGTTCCCCAACCCCCCTCCCCTCTGTCTGTCTCCAAATTGTCCACTATATTTGTGAGTCTGTTTTTGATTAGTTTGTTCTTTTTGTTCCTTAGATTCCACATATAGATGAAATCATATGGTATTTATCTTTCTCTGTCTGACTTATTTCACTCAGCATAATAACCTCTAGGTCCATCCATGTTGTTGCAAATGATAGGATTTCATTTTTTTTAATGGCTGAGTAATATTCTATTGTATACATGAACCATACTTAACAGTATTCTAGGGTTCTGATCACAGCTTTTCCACTAACTCATATGCAAAGGAAGGCAACCATTTCCTTTTCTTCTTACAGAGTAGCTAACACCTGCTGAGCACTTACTGTGTTCCAGGCCCCTTTCTAAACTCTCTGCACATCTTTGATTCTAACCTCAACCTTATGAGGCAGTTAGCTCTAGCATGTAAGGAAGAATCTTGGGTACATAGAGGTAATATTACTTGCCTGAGTTTAAGTGCTAGTAAGTGATAGAGCTTGGATTCAAATCCAGCTGGTTCATTTTTAAAGTCTATGCTTGTAATAACTATCATAAACTGCTTCATGCATATTATAATATAGCCAATAATTTAGGAATCTGGAGGGAAAACAGTAATGTACTTTGCAGAAATGATATATTGTCAAATAATGTGAAAGTAAGTCATTGATTTGTTTCCAGTTCAACCATGCCCAAGAATTTTGATATATTCTGGTTCATTTGTGTATCATTGGGTAATTAATAATAAATAATAATTATATCATATTTAATATATTTAAAGAATCTTTTCTCTATTTGGTTACTTTAAATAATTTGGGCTAAAAGGCACAATACAGTAAAAAAAGGAAGTACCATAATCGTTTATTTAAAAAAAACATTAAAGTATTTCAATTTTTTTAAAAAAGGGAACAAGAACTTAATTATTTTATTTCTGTTGAAAATGACTTTGCTCTTTGTGGGCAATGATTTTAATTTTCATCAAAATTATTCTTTTTAATCTGATCTGAAGTTCTGTTTTTTAGGATCTTTCAATGCACTTCTTAGAGAACTGGTAGCAGAATTCACTTTGACGGACAATTCAGCCAATACAACTACTTCACTCCTCAGATCCCTCTGTCATTATGATGATAGTGTTCTTCTTGGTTCCTGGCTTCAAGAAACTGATCATAAATCAATTGAAGACCAGGTAATAAACCACACAGGAAAATGAAATACTCACTTAATTGAAAACAATGGTACTATTACACACTGTCATTTAAAGATAAAATATTATAGACTAAGGTTAAATTTTTATTGAGTTTTCTTAGACATTTAAAGATGGCTTCCTGGAGGTTAATAAAAAGTGAAAAAGGTAAATAGCAATAGTTAGAATTTGGTAAATTGTCTTTATTCAATGTTCTTTGTATTTATATACCCTGTGGTGTCTGTGGTAAGATCAGTTTTAGCTGGTTTTATGGTTATTGGTGCTTTGTTTTAGTTTTTTTTTTTCTGGCATTTGGAGAGGAATGGGAGTTAATAGGTTGAAGATTTAAAAACTTTTTGCCCCTGAATGCAATATTTCTTATGTACTTTTTAAAAAAGTTACTAAAGCCTTTTTTAAAGTAATTTGCGTGGGTTTAAGTTATTCTTGATATTGTTTTGCTTACATCTTTTAGGGTAGGTAGTATAAAAATATTTTAGAATGAATAGTCCTTTTCTTAAAATTATATGAGGTGTTATAGTGATAGCTTTTTTTAATGGTGAAATTATATTTCACCTATTTAAAATTTTTCAGATTCAAGCATTCTGTTCTTTGTTTATGTTTTCTCCTTCCTCTCTTGTTCTTCTTCATGTCTAGTACTTAGTGAGTTCCCTAAAGTACATTTTGAATGATTTTTATGTCATTCTTTTGCAGCTCCAGCCAAACAGTGCATCTGGAAGCGGGGCTCTCGAACATGATCCATCTTCCATTTATTTACGAATACCTGCTGGAGAAGCTGTGCCTGGGCCTCTCCCTCTTGGTGTTTCAGTCATTGATGCTTCCGTGGCTCTTTTTGGTGTAGTGTTTCCTCATGTTTCTTATAAACACCGGTTAGTATGAAGTTAATGAGGTAATTTTATATGTATTATATTCAAACAGTAGATTTCTCCATCCAAGTTAATTACTGCTTAAACAGTAGACTCATAAATTTAATAACAAGTGACACATCCACATAATTTAAAACTATGTTTAAGATTTAGCCCTGTGTACAAGCATCTAGTGTCTATTGTATTGTGGACTATGGGTTACACTATAAAATTTTCATTTTAGTAGTTTGTTATTTCTGCATAGTACCTTTTTGCTAAAAGTTTTCAAATTAAATGAAATAAATATTTTATAAGGAAAAAATTATAATAAGCTTATTAAAAATGTTATGTATTTGATGTTAGAGATAGGCAAATGATGCTTAACAGTGCTGTTGGAGATCATGTGTGTCTTCTTACATGTATGCTTGAAAGCAGTATAAATAATGCCCTACTTCCTCACCCTGTAGACATGGATCTGTGTCAGAGCAAGTGCAGAAGTCGTCAACTTTAGCCCTCAGTAACTCTAACTGCAGTTCCTACTAGAGGCTAGGTGATTTCTTCCTATGTGGTTTTCAAAGAATGCTTTGGCCTGAGACCCATGTCTTATTATAAATCAGGCTTAAATCCTTATAGTGACCTTAGAGAGATTTTGATTTCCTGCTTCAGGTCATAGTTATCTTAGAACTACATCCAACCTCTCTATTTTCCTTTGCCCTACCCATTTCTTATTAGAAAAATCTGAAATGCTTTCATTCTCTTTTATTAGAATAGTTTCAAATGCCTATGATTTTTATTGCTAACTCTCATTTAAAAAAATTGAAATAATAAAATAAAATGATTCACTTCTTTTTACATTTAAAAAATGCTCAAAGCTAAATCGTTTTTTTTTTAATCTTGATTAGATTTCAAGGAAAGGACATGAGGCACTGTTTTCTTCTGTGTGAGAGTACTTTTTTTTTGAACAATGTTTTTATTCTGATTGTAAAAGCATTGCGTTAGAGAAAATCTAGAGCTTACAGAAAAGAATAAAGAAGCCAAACCTAATCTCACAATCCAGAGATGATCTTTATAGTATAATATTTCACCTTTTTTTACATGGGTATGTGTTTGTATTTATGATATTATAATGTAAAAACATTTTTATTTTATTTTTTATTTTTTATGGTTGTGTGAGAGTATTTTTTAAAAAGAAAAGAATTTTGCCCCCCCCCTTTAATTTCAATTTAAAGTATCCAGATGCATCATTAATAATTATTATTCTATTGAAGAAACTTTAAGCACCTGCTACTATATGCCAGGCACCTTGTTGGACTCTGGTGTTCATATTAGAGGCCAATGAAATTATGGCTTTATTTCGCAAATTGAAATGTAATATTTATTCTCTTGTCTTGTTCCAGTTGCTAACCACATGTTCATATATTAATTCAGGAGGAGGAGATCTGATCTGGACTAGCTGTGGGAATGAAATAGAAATGGGACAACATGGGGCCTTATTTGTTAAATGATTAGCTTATAGTCTTCTTATCTCTTTTTTGAGTCATATTTGAATAAAAAGTACTGCTAATGTGATCTCTACTCCTATTATAGATTACAGATGTTGGATCACTTTGCTGAATGTGTTAAACAAGCCAAGGGAGTCCGCCAGCAGGCTGTGCAGCTTAACATTTTTACCGCTGTTCTCAGTGCACTGAAGGTATTTACTTTTAAAACAGTAAATGTTCTGAACCAAGATTTTCATTAATGCCTAAATAAGGCAGGTATATCTAGACTAGTATGATATTTATATGTATATCACTTGATAACTATGTTTTTATATTATTTTTATTAAGTTACTAGAAACTTTATGTTAGGCTTGTTATAATGAAATATGGTATATGTTAATAACATTAAAGTTTATTTCTATTTGATTCCTCAGATTTTACAAATGCTGGTAAGTTCTTCCAGAATTTTCAAACAAAGATGCTTGAATAATAAGGTCTAATATTCTAAAGAAAGTTAACTAGATAAAGGTTGAGTTTGTGGTTTGGATCATAAATCAGGAGAGGCTATGTTATATAGTTGAAAGAATGCTGCACTTTGAGATCGTGTTCTGGTTTAGCTGCTCACTAGGTTTATCTTGTGTAATTCCTTTTACTTTTTTTGAACCTCAGTTTCTACACATATGAAGTACAGTAACAACTATTTTGCCTGTCAGAGTTTATGTACTATACTATGCAACCTGCAGCTTCTATTATGATGTACTTGAGAACTTTTTATATTATTTAGAACTAAGCTTATTGTATTACTGTTTTAAAATAAAGTCACAACAATTGTTTAAAGGGACATGAATTAAATCATGTTTTGTAAACATCAGGGAAAAGGGATATAGGCATTGGTTATAGAACTACAGGTTTGTACCATTTAAATAACCATTAGTATATGCCCTATTAGTATACGCCCAATCAGCTGATACCAACATCTGAGTTTTTTAAAAAAAGGAGTGCGATGGTCATGGCCTCCCTCAGTGGTTGGAAAGCCAGTGAGCCAACTGTAACATGGCTGTATGCTTTTCTTCATAGGTGTGCTCGCTAATGCCTCTGCTGTAATTAACATTTTCCCCAGGTACCATGACTTAGATTTTTGGTTTAAAGTAAGTAAAGTCCCAAGACAGTAACTATATCTATAACAGAGCAATTAACATTTAGTATGATGAACAAACTGTATCAACTTTCAGTTACTGATTATTCTTGCCTCACTTTGTCTATAGGTATATTTTAGATATATTTTTGGTGTCATAATTATCTTCTCTGGAATTTTATATAAATGAATCAAAGTTTCATAGTTATCAGGTCTTTTCCTTCCTTGAATAACAGTTGATTTAATAAACAGTGTCCTTAACGTATAACAACAACTTTTAAGTATTAGTCTTTGGATAGAGACAATCCCAGGGATTGTTGATTTTAAGGCTGATTAAGCTATAACTGTGTTGCATATCTGTTCTGAATCATGTTTAGGAAAGTGACTGCTTTCAATTTCACAGGTATTGGTTATAGGCATAGTATATGCATGTGAAAGATGACTAAAGAAAATGCATGAATTATATGTATATTTACAAGGAGTGCACCGCATTTTTTTCTTTTATTTAATGTGAATTATGAATTGTTCCTTAAAAAAAAAAATAACCATAGGGCCTGGCCGAAAACAAAAGTACTTTAGGACCTGAGGAAGTTCGTAAATCTGCTCTGACACTGGTTATGGGCGCTCTTGACAACCCAAATCCCATCTTACGATGTGCAGCAGGGGAAGCTCTCGGAAGAATGGCTCAGGTGGTTGGAGAAGCAACTTTTATTGCTAGAATGGCCCAGTATAGCTTTGACAAGTAAGTGAGTCTCTTTATCAACAAGTATGTTTCTCATATAGGCTAAGATGTCTTTGAAGTAATTAATAATTATTTTCTGGACTGTATGTTTTCCACATGATATAACATGTGACAGTATTTTTTGATTTTTCATAGTGGCCTTAATATTTATTTCAATAATTGATTAAACTCTAGAATCTGAGAAAATTGTAATATGTTAGATAATTTCAGTGTGGTGAGGGTTTCAGTTTCAGCTCTTGACTGTTACATAATGGAATCAAGAGGATTGTTAACAGGACTTCTCTCAGTTATGTGTACTCTGCTCTGAAGTCCTTTTATTGCTGCTCCCCCACCCTCGCCATTATTCTTCCTGTTAATTATTCTCTTTTGAAAATAAGCCATTTTTTTTCCTAAGTGCTGCTAAGTTTATCATCTCTTAAATTATCCCTGGAACAGAGGATAAAGTTAGCATTAGATTTTAAGGATTTCTTTAATATAAATTAAAAAGACTGATCTCAGAGTTCTGAAGAAGTGTGGTGAAGATGATAACATGCAGTTATTAGTGACTGACTGTTGTAAATTAAGAACTAAAGTAGAAACATTGAAAATCAAGAGTGGTAAAGAACTGACATTGAGTTATATAAATTAATCTTTCTTAACTATTATTATATTTTGAGTTCTAATTTTACCAAACTACATCATTATCATTAATGAGAGAGAGAGAGAGAGAGAGGTGGGAGGAAGCAGTGTTAGTGAAGTTGTAGTTCTGAAGAAGTACTTTCTGAACTCTTAGCATATCTGAGAATGATTTTCCTTGTCTTCACACATGAATGTCCCAATATACCTGTATACTGTGGGAATCAATAAGGATAATATGAGCAAGCAGAAGAGAGTTAAAATATCCCCAGACACTTGATCTTCTACAAGATGACTTCTGCTGTCTTTTAGCACTAGATTAGCTTTGCTTTTCCCAAGTTGATTCTGAAATCAACTTTTGTTAAAGAGTAAAAAAAAATCTTAGCTACCTATTTAATGGTTTGTGCTCTGTTAATAATAGGTAAAATAGGAGTGTATTTCTTTAGAAAACTCTTGATGGTAAATTTTTCTTTAGTTACAGGAAGTTTTAATTTATAAGTATCTTCAATACCTGTAGGAATATTTATTTTAAACTTATTCTTATGAAATGCAGGGACATTTCATTCATTTTCACATCTGTCTGGTTAATGGTTTGTAAGTGTTTACAGTGCTTACTTTGTTAGCTTTTCCAAATAACCAATTATGATCTGAAATTAATTCTTACATATATTTTAAATTACACATTTTTTCACATTTTAATTTATCTGATTTTGCGTTTTGTCTTAAATCCTCTATGAAATATCATAATTATTTGGCAGCACTTTTTTCTTTGATACTACTATATAAAATAATGGTACATTAAAAAAATCTGTGGTGTTTTAGATTTGACAGAATCTGGTTATATTTTGAAAATGTGTCAATATCCTGCGGCCTCATTTTCTCTTGCTGATATACTTTCTGACCATGAAAAGCCAAAATCACTTATACATACTGCTCTGTCATTTATATTTGCTTAATAAAATCTTCTGCTATCTTAGTATTTAGACAGGAATCATTCTTATAAACCAGTTTTGTTTAATAGGGCATAGCTTCTATTGCTTCAGACCCAGTTCAGAAAAAAAAGTCATTAGTGTTTGACTTTGTTTTCATTCAAATTGAAAGTCGCTTTGAGACCTTGGGAAATGTATATTCTTATATCTTAGATTATTGACTTAATGAATGATTATCACTGAGAAAATTTGACCAGTTTTTTAGCTCACTAAAATATTACTTTTGAAATAACAACATAAAGGCAGCTTTCTAATCTGTATAGTGCTTTAGAACTGAATTCATAGATTACATTTAATCTTCTTATAGTCCTGAAAATGACTGCTATATTATAAAAATTAATTTCATCTGTTTCTTCTTTTCTTTCTGTAATGTGCTATAGATGTACCAAGACTAGAATATTTAACATTACATATGTGACTTACGTTATTTCTAGGACACCTTTGTTCTATGTTATGATTATGTGGTGATTACATACTGTATACAATTATCAGAACTCATCACACTGTACCTTTTCATGTACACTTAAAATTGATGAATTTTATTATAAATACATCTCAGAGCTTATTTTAAAAAGTAGACAATGACTCTTTTTTACATTTTTTAATTCATTAAAATACATTTCACAAAGAAAAAAGACTTGCACATTTTAAAAAGGTTCAAATTATAATTACAGGAACTTTCTTAAGTGAAAATTAAAACATTTTCTGCAATTCTGTAAATACAAATACCATTTTTTGTATATTTTCAAAACCAATTATAAAAACTATTCTTTTATTTGAAGCACCAGTAATAAAAATTTGTTTCAAATGGCTTACTTTTTAAAGAAACAATTAATATTAAAAATTGAGAAGTTGTGGTTTTTTCAGATTTTCTCTAAAATTGAAGTAAGCTATATTCAGTGAAATACATCACTTTAACCAGCCATTTTAAATTTAATCTCTAATTTTTGTTTATGAGTGGAAAAAGAAGTAATCATGATTGTAGTCTTTTCTGATTTCTAGAATAAATCCTTTTTATTGTGTGGCTCATAAGCTTTTTATTGCCATAATGAAATAGTAAACCAATCCCCGAACATACTTTTTTCCAGGTTGAAATCAGCTCGAGATGTTGTATCCAGAACTGGACATTCATTGGCTCTAGGCTGTTTGCATCGTTATGTTGGTGGTATTGGCTCAGGACAACATCTGAAGACCAGCGTCAGCATTTTATTGGCTCTAGCACAAGATGGAACATCCTCTGAAGTCCAGGTATAATGTCAATTTTTTTATTATAAAATTTTTAGGTAGGATATTGAGGAAAATTATTTGCTGTATAAAATAGTAATGATTATGAAAAGTTGTTAGGAAAAATGTGTTAGGGTCTTCTTTTGTCATTTTGTTTTAGGAGTCTTACTGGTAATAACACGTAACAGGATTTTTTTTTTAACCTAATCTTAAATCTGTATTATTTTGGGAATTTAACCCATTCCACATACATTTCTTGAAATATTTTCTTTTTATTTTTAACTATTCTTTCCTCGTTTTTGCATTTCCTTACATTTCTTAGATTAATCAAAAAATTTTTTTTAATAACCATCTTTCTCTCTCTCCCTTCTAATATCCTAACCCAAGTCTGGGGTCATTGGTTGAATCTTCAGGTATACTCTAAATTTTTTGTTTCTTCGTTTCTCCTTGAATACAAATGGGAATAATTATATTGAGAGTCAAGAGCTTCCTGTGTATGAAAATATGCTACATTCTTCATTTACTACTTCACACTGAAGCACCTAAAAATGTTAAGAGTATATGGATACAACAGTATCTACCTTGCCACCTTCTTACTGGGACTCACAAATTTAATTGCCATTACTGCCTGCCATTAGTTTGTTGAGTTGATGAATGAGTTCCTTCACAATTTGATAAGACACTAAATCCACCAGAGGCTTCTAATCTGCAGGTTTTGTTAGCCCTTGACTTTTTGGTAAAGGTTTCCACTGTGGAAAGCACAACATTCCCTAAAGCATTAAAACAAAACCAAGTTATCTTGTCTCTTAAGAGGTGTTGCTTTTTTTTTTTTCTTTTTGAGGTGCTTTTTTCAATCCCATTTTCACTCTAGTCTGGAAGAAAAACACACAATTATAAAATTATTTTACCCAAGAAGTTGCTTTCTTTTTTTACATCAAAGAATAGGTGCTAATTTTCTTTGTTCTTTTATCTTCACCATTTTCTCAGCCTTCTTTTGCTTTAATTTCTTAAAACCAAACTTCTATATGGCAGGACATTTTACTGTAATTTGGATCTCTTATATTCCCTCAAAGCTACTATTTCAGTTTGTATTTTCACAGAATAAAATGTACAATATTCTTAAATTTTCCCTGTCACTTCTGTTTTGAGAATCCTAATCCAAAAGTCATATTTCGCAGTTGCATTGTTGTCTACATGTATTTAACTATAATTACTAGAGATTTACTCTTCCATAATGTTTTCTTTTTTGTATCTTCAACTCCAATCTTAAGATCTATGTTCTTAAAAAAACTTTCACCAGCGATAATTATTTTAGGAAGGGGCCTGAGTGGTATGCATTTGGAATCCTTACATATCTAAAAAGTGACTTCTTTTGCCTTTACATTTGGATATTTTATTTGGTTATACTGTTTCTGGCATACAGGCCTTTTCTTTCATTATGCTTAAATGTTTCAGTATTTTCTGTCTCCTGATGTTGCACATAAGAGGCTAATGGTTGCTTGATTTTTTTTTTAAATTAAATTTTAGTAAGTATTGACATCTCAATCTTTAATCAGTTTTCTATAAAAACTTCCAAATACGCTCTTTAGAAAATAAAAGGTAACATAAACCAATAATCAAAGCAACTGATGTACAGATACTATTTAAAGTTTCTCTGCAGTGTAGCTTTGAGCATCCTGAAATAAAACTTCAATGAATTCATTTTCTTCTTTTACACTGTGCATATATTTCCCACTTCCAAAAGACAATGACTTATGTAATAAAATCTGAATTAATGGGTGCTTATGGATGTAACAACTATTTTTATTCCCCCTCTTTTTCTTGCTTTTTCCAAAAAACTTACCTGAAATGTATTTTTTTGTCTCTAGCCTTACGTTTGGTTTGACAGTGTGTAAGAATTTTTCTCTCTATCCTTGAAGCTTAGACAATTTATCAAATTCTACATATGTTTATCTTTTTCTAGAACTCCTATTATTCATATATTAAGTCTCTTGTCTTTTTTTCCTCTTTTTTTTGGTATTTTCACTCTATGTTATATGATATTTCTTCCATTTGATCTTGAAGATAATGACTTTGGACTTATTAATAACTTCTTTTTTAAAAAAAACACTTCTAGAATCTCCTTTATACTTTAATAATTGTCTTAAAATTTTTTATTATAGTTTTATTAAATTCCTCTTTTGTTTCCTCTATTAATTTTTTTCTCCACAATGTGGCTCTGGTCTTACTCCCTCAAGGTGCTGTATTCCTATTATTTTTTGCTAACTCTTGTCAGTAGGTGTTTTTTTTTTTTTTTTACATAACCTGTCCCAGTCAGGTTGTTCAGTTCTCTAGGACTGGGGTAGATTGACAGGTATTAGAAGTATAGGTATCGATTTTTTTTCTGTTTTGGCAAGTTGGGGAAACTTCTCTGCTGCCACCTTTTTTCCATCAGCCCAGCAGTACAGCTCTCCTTTAGAGCTACCACTAGCAGAAATAAAAGATGTTCCTCTAGAGCTCATGTGGGCAGTTTGAAGGACATTTTATTTTCTTAGGCCTGTGCTGATAACAATATATTGTTCTGGGGTTAGTTTTGTAAATACTATTACCAGTAAGATTACTTTATGCTTAGTAAACACAAATAAGGGCCTGAAATGAGTCCATGCACTTAAAGAGTTATTGTATGAGTGTCATGGCCTTAGAAATATAGCAAGTACAGAACATTGTCATGGTCGTTGTTTTATTTCAGGCAAGTTTCTTAGCAAAACTCCAACAATACAGGCAGGAAGGATGAGTTTGATGTCCATAAGCATCCACTGAATCAAACACTTATTATGTAAGTCATTGTCTTTTGGAAGTGTAAAATACATTATAGTAGAAGAAAATTAGTTCATCATTGAAATTTTATTTCTGACACTCAAAGCCATGCCTCAGAAACTCTGCACATAGCATTTGTACATCAGTTGCTTTGGTTATTGGCTAATGGTAACTTGTGTGCTACTTTCTCTCTCTCTCTCTCTCTCTCTCTCTCTCTCTCTTTCTTTCTTTATTTCTTTTTTTCTTTCTTAAGGAGAATTCAAATTTATTACACACAGTCTCAGAGGAGCTAGTGCTCTCAAGATCTGGGCCTTATTTCTTAAGGAATACAATTTTAAGTATTTCTAGGTCTTTGATTAAAAACTAAGATTAAAAAAGCTAAGATGATAGAATTTACTAAAATTTAGCTTAAAAATTAAGTTAATGTACTCTATTTTTTACAACTAAAATAAAATTATATTTTATTTCAGACTTGGTCTCTTCATTCACTTGCTTTGATAGTGGATTCTAGTGGCCCAATGTATCGTGGATATGTGGAACCAACATTATCTCTAGTTCTTACCTTGCTTTTGACAGTTCCACCTTCGCATACAGAAGTTCATCAGTGTTTGGGTAGATGCCTGGGTGCTATAATAACTACTGTTGGCCCTGAACTGCAAGGTAAGTTCATCTTAAATTAAAGGAACTAGAAAGATAATTACTGTCCTTCAGTTTCCTGAATGGCATCATCATATTGCTTAAAGAAATCATTATTATTATTATTATTACTATGTACTGAATACCTGCAATTTACCAAAGGCCTGGAACCACTCCGCTTTTTGTGTGTCCTATTTTATGTAATTCCTACAAACCTATAACTGACAGTGTTTTCTGAAGTTTTGAGCAGAGAAAACATTTCTAAATTAAATTTTACTTGAAACCTCATGAAGATAAAGATAAAAGTGGGATTCCTTTGCCCTGGAGTGTCACCTGTTATTTTGCTTTGCAATTTTTTTTGACCCCTAAAGATCAGGAAAATAGTTAGAAAAACCAAGGTATATAATATCTAATTTTTCCCTGAGGAAAAAACTTAAAAAGCTTAAGTAACTTTCCTACTCAGCTAATGAGTGGCAAATTTATGATCCTAAGGTCTATATTCCTACCACTCAGTTTGACTAAAATAATTCCACTAGTGGTTAAATTAAATAAACACTCAAGTCAGCAAATTACTATGAATTTATCCTGAATGTATAAGCTACTTTCCAAATTTATTTCAGCATTTATTAAATTCTTTTAATGGGTCAAGCTTTTTATAAACATCTTATTTAATTCTGACAACAATCCTGGGATAGATATAGCTCTCCATTTTACAGGTGAAACACTGAGGCTTAGAGAGGTTAAGAACTTTTCCAAGGATATATATGTATATAGCCAGTGAGTGGTTGGAGTCAGACATGAAGCCCAGATCAGTTTCTTCTTCTTGCATTTTTAACCACTACAGACAGATATTTTTAAAAGGAAAGAAGTGAAAACAAAAGATCTTAAAGAAGAATGCTAACAATGGAAAAATATGTGATTTAGACTTGTTTCTTTCATGGACTCAGTAATCTCTTTGAGAAAGTTGATGGTCTTTTTTTCCAGTGAATACCCCAAGGATATGAAGAGAATAAATATACACCTTTAATTAAGTATAGATGTTTACCAAGTGCTTTCTGATGTGATGATGATAAGGCAATGCCTATATCAAATTAGAATGTGACTCTTATGTGACTCTTTATATGTTTGGTCTTTATATGTATATAAAATTATTTTACATTGGTAAAAATTTTAAATCAATTTGGCAATTAAAAAATTTTATGTAGACAGTATAGAATACTA
Source organism: Eidolon dupreanum (assembly GCA_028627145.1). Lineage (NCBI taxonomy): Eukaryota > Metazoa > Chordata > Mammalia > Chiroptera > Pteropodidae > Eidolon > Eidolon dupreanum. Next base: position 86,700,704 of record CM053515.1, read on the forward strand.
CCATTTATTTTTCCTAATTACCTCTGTAAAAGTTGCTATTAACTTATTAGGAAAGTAGAATTTGAAATTATTATGTAATAGAAGTAATAATGTTGGTTGAACAGAGAACCAGAGATACAGGAGTCTTTTGGCTCTTTCAGATAAAAACAATAATGGGTTTAAAAGACAATATAGGTTATTGGGGAATAAATATAAACCTAGCTAAATCTAAGAGAGATGCATTATTGTCATCCATATACAGTCATGTTTTGAAGTCATTTCTATGGACTGTAGACTTTTTGTTAATAGTAATTGGAAGGAGGGGTTATTTAGAAGTTAATTGTTTTCTAGGATTATTTTTGATGATAATAAAATAATTGTATTTTACTATTTTTTTTTTTAATTTTACTACTAGGGAATAAAGCAACAATTTCCACAATTTGTTCTTCTTGTTTGGTGGGTTGTGCAATTACCCAGGATCATTCAGATTCCCTTGTTCAGGCAGCTGCCATTTCTTGCCTTCAGCAACTTCACATGTTTGCACCACGACATGTCAATCTATCTAGTCTCGTTCCTAGCCTTTGTGTAAGTATAAAGCCTGTTCCATTCATTGATTTATTTAGGGAGCCCCAAATTTGTTTCCCAAAGGATCAAACTAGGCCAAAACAAAAAAATATAAGTTTTCTGGATGGTGACTTCTAGAGTTTCAACTTCAAAAGTCATTTTCTGACTATTTTATTCACTGATTTTCTCTTTCACATCTTAGGAAATATTTTCATAAACCATTTATTTCTTGGCTAAGAATGCATAATATTTTTAGTTTTTCTCAGATTTTATTTCCTAAAATTTGATTAATAACTTCTGAGGATCTGTTGCTATCATCATAGTCATTAATTTATTCACTCAACAAATATTTATTGAGAACCTGCTGTATGTCAAGCACCATGTGGACTATGCGGGATATATTTGTGGGTGAGAATGATGAAGTCTCTGTTGTAATGAAGTTTATAGTTTCCAGGAAACATGGTCAGCAATAATTATTTACAAATCAGTGCTAGAAGAGGCTACAGGAGAGCATTTAATGGCTGAGCCTATTATAGTTTAGGGATTCAGAAGAGTTTCCTCTGAAAAATTATATTTAAGATGTGCTCTGCAGGATACAGAGGAGTTAGTTTAGTGAAGAGCGTGATATTGGAGTAGATAGCATTTATTTTTAGGCAGAGGGAAAAAGATGTAAAAGGCCCTGAGTTGGGAAGGAGTGTGATGCTTTTAAGGAACTGTTTAGTCATCTGGTAGAGTGGTACAAATGGAAGCAGAAATACATTGGGTAAAGATGGAATATAAACAAACACTTCTTTCCAGAAGTTTGACTGGAAAGGAGAGGACAGAGGACACTAGGTCAAGCAGGTAATGGGGTCAGGAGAGACTCTTTTTTCTCCTACAGTAGTGAGATGTGAGCATGTTTAAATGCTGATGAGATGGAGCCAGCAGGGTGGATGAGTTAAAAGGTGTAGGACAGAGAGGGAATGATCAGTTATCCAGGGTTCCTAATGGAATAGAGTTTCCAGGGCTTAGTAAGGGGAAATCTCTTCCAGTGCAACATGAAGAGAGGAGGAGAGGATGACCGTAGATATAGGTGAGTTTATAGATTTGGTGGCTGGAAGTTGAGGGAGTTATCTAATGACTTTTACTTTCTTAATCAAGTAAAAGGGAAGATCAAATTCTGTGAATGAGGGAGCAAAGAAGAGGGTCAGAAGTTTGAGGAGAATGAGCTATGGGAAATGAGAGTAACTGGAGAAATATAAGATTCTATGGTAGTACTGAGGGTTCAGCAGAGGTCAGTGGCCCTCTTTGGCTCCATAGTGTGATTAATGATGGTACCAGTCTACCTCGTGAGATTTTTTCCAGCACCTGTTAACAACTTGGGTGTAGGCGTTGAGCAGCCAGATATTTTGATAGATTCACAGTTGGGCTTTGGCCAGGCAGATTCAATTAAATGCTAGGATGGCCAAGGCAAGGATATTAACAAGACAGTGCTGAAATAATGGATTATGAAATGTCATTTGAATAAGAGAGGAAGGTAAAGACAGGAGGAGACTGATATATAGGGAGAAAAGCACTTTAGATGTAACCATGGAAAGATATTGCTGAGGAGAGAGAAAAGAAGGTAATCCAGGATGTGGTGAAGGAATTGAAGGCTAAGATATTAGATCTCATGTGCTGTATTTAGCTTTACTCAACAAGATTTGCTCCTGTTCCACTACAGATCAGAGGGAACTGAACTAGTCCTAGATCGTCAAGGAGTTTGAGTGTGCCACAGGGCAAAAACCAGATGCAGGTGAAATAGGAACAAAGAACTTCCTTAAAGAAAATAGTCAACTAAGAGTATACACTAGATAGATTGCACCCTGCAACAAGATATATAGCATCCTGCCAAAAGCCATGGTCTAATGCCCAAGCTCCAAGGCCATAGATGGCACCTCTTAAGCAAAGTGAACTTGTTACATGATACAAGCTTAGATAAGCAACTAACAAATGTGATGAAAATGCAGACATGCTCCTCAGTTGTCTGGTTTCTCCTTTTTTTTTTTTGCCTTAAATGTAATACTACTATGGAGGTTGACCTTATGAGATAACACATTTAAGAGGATCTAGGGAAGTAATAATATGACTTTTTTTAAATATTGGTGTAGGTTATCAATAAGCCATAGGGAACGCAGTGTGTTTCCTTTGTGTTAACATAAAATAATGTCTCCAAACTGATTTCCTTCGTAGAACCTCAAGGGTTTTATTGCTAGGCACGTTGGAGCACTTTTCTGAACCTCTTCTGAAATACTGAGTGGTGCAATTACAGGCAGCTGGGAAGGAAATGGCATGGCAGGATAAAGTTGAGAAAAAGGCTGTTCAAGTGCTGTCTTGTTTCCATATTGACAGAAGTCCTTTGTGCTGTCTTTATTACCAAATCTTTTGACATTCACTGAAAAATAGTGAAATTAGTGAAATCAATTTAGATTTTTATAAATTTCATGTTCCTTTCTACTTAATTATTGCCACCAGAAGTGGCTGTATTATGTGATGATTCCATGTATAATACCAATGAAGTGTGATTTTTTTTTTTCAGCAAATGTTTTGAGAGGCAAGTTACACCATAGCAATCTTTATTAAATGATAAAATAGTATTAAAATTTGTATAATGATAAACTATTCAAAAATATGATTTTGAAAGAACCACCACCACTCAGAATTATTACTATTTCCCTTCTGGCAAACAACTGCTTTTTATACAATGTGACTAGTTATTCATTCTCCTGTCCTGACAGAATTATTCTGCGCATAAGCATTTATGTCATCTGGGATAATTGTAGATGTCAATGAGAGGAAGACTTGAGCTGAATGCTCAATTCATCAGTGACAGAGCAGGGGTGTCCAGTTGTCCAGGACATAAGGACGTGGTAGGCACAAGCAGAAATAGCAAGATGACATAAAGTGTAAAACAACAGGGGTTTTTACAAGAAGGTAGAGGTCTGATGTAGTAGCAAGCAGCACAATGTGCCTGAGGTTTGTGGAATATAAGTAAAAAAGTGTCTTTGGAAAACAATTAGTCCTAATCTATAGAAGTGGAATACATACAATATGACTCAGGAACTTCACTGTTAAGTAAGTACCTAACAAAAGTCCATTCACATGTATGCCAAAAGACATGTATGGAAATGTTCGTTGCTACGTTATTCATTATACAAAATTAATACTATATAATAGCCAGAGAACAGACAACATAAATGTCCATCAATCAGCAGAGTGCTATAATTATTTAATAGAATACTATACAGCAATAAAAATGAATGAACTACTGTTACATGGAATCAATTAGATGAAAATCACAGATGTATTATTGAAAAGAAGCCAGATACAGAAGAGGATACCACTACACAGTTCCATTAGTATAAAGTTCAGGAACTGGCTAAACCAAACTAAGGGGGATGTCACTATAGATTGTGGTTTTTTTCTAAGGGACTAGGAAGGGACATGAGGAAACCACATATATATATATTTTTTTCTATCAAATTTAGTATGTTTTGTTCCTAATATTTTGTGAGTTTTATCAGAAAGTGTCAATGGAAAATTTTCAAACAAATACATTTTTACTTTTACCTAGTTTACAGTGACTGTAAGATACCATCGATTGTAATTTTAATGTCTAATTCTAGAGATGTTAAAATAGAAAAAGAAATACACCTCAGAATCATTGAAATGGAGTTTTTGAAAACACTTTGTAAACTAAAATGTTTTATTTCTTTAGTTTTCACTTTGGCTCAACCAGTCAACATTTGTTGAAGGTATTTCTTAGCTATAGTTCTATTTAATTATAATTAAATTACACTTTTATGATATTCTTCTTCATACATATTTGGTCATTTGATTCTTACCACAATTGTGTAAGATAGGCAAGGTGGACATTGTCCCCGTTGTACAGATAAAAAGGAAGAAACTGAGAGACTAAGTGACTTGTTCTTCTCATTTCAGATGAACATGCTTAAGCTTTCTAGTTTTAGGATATTTGAAAATTCTAAAATGTATTTATTTTTAGGATTAGAAGTGAAAAACATTTTGCTGAAAAAAAATTTATCATGTTTTATCCCTTGTTTCATTTTTTTAAATACTTGGTATAAATTTCATGGACTATGAATTTTGTTCAAATATATGAGTTATAAATGCTATATTAATATAAAGTATATAATCTATAATGATATATTAATAATGCTATATTTTTATTACAGGAAATACACTAGTATTGTGAGGGGGTGATGTCCACATAATTATTCCACCCTTCATCATTTCTAGATAGGATTTTTTCTAAAATGTATTACTCATTTCTGTGCTTAAAAAGCAGCATGTGAAAGATAATTTAATATTTTCTTAATCAGATTTATAGTAATAATGATAATAGTTAATATTTATTGAGCAATTGTAATGTGTTAGTTACTGTTCTAGGCAAAATACTTATTATATTATTTCATTTTCACTATATTCCTGTGAAGAATTACTGTCTCCACTTTCCAAATGAGGAGACAGGGCACAGATTAAATAACTTGTCTAAAGCCACACAGGAGTGAGTGACAGAGCCAGGATTCAAATCCCACTTGAGCTCTTAAATCATTAGGCTCTGCTGTGCCTTATACTTTACTTCATGTATCAGAGTGTACTATATTGATTCTTTTAGGAACTTTTGAGACAAAAGGCTCCATTTTGCAGTTCTTTTCAGGTGATTATGTTTGCTTAATTTTTAAAATTTTAATAAATACCCTCCTTTGCTTTCAATTTTTACTGTGCGCTCTGCCCCCTCACTTTTCATTCACTGCATTTAATTTATGCATTTAAAAAGTTTAGATGGCAAAGTTTAGTAGGACCATGTGTAAATATGATATGTAAAAGATCCTTCTAGACTTTAAATATATGATCTTTAATGCTCAAGTTTTAGGACAGTTATTTTGACATAAAAATACATTTTTATATATTTTATTGATATTATATTTCCAAAAGGCCATTATTTGGCTGTATTTTTTGAACAAGTGAGACTGTTAAATAAAGAACCCCTTCACAAGTAAGGTGATAGTATACATTCATTAAGCAAGTAAGATGACAGCTTTTTTAAAAAAAATTGTCTAAAATTGTTATGGTTTCCAGGTTCACTTATGTAGTTCCCATTTGTTGCTTCGACGAGCAGCTGTGGCGTGTCTCCGGCAGCTTGCACAAAGAGAGGCGGCTGAAGTATGTGAATATGCCATGAGCTTAGCAAAAAATGCAGGGGACAAAGAGAGCAGTGGTGCTAGTAAGTTATTTTATTAATCAATATTCTTTTCATTTAATATTTTGACATTTCAAATGGATATTACTTATTAAGTCACATTTTTATGTTAAAATGTGGCCAATTTTCTTATTCTTTTAAATAAAATCAAAGTGTTACCACCTTTAAAATTATGTTGTAGTTTTCTTGGCAATTTCACATTTTTACCTTTAAAAATTTTTTGTAGCTTAAAAAGATAGCAGTTAGTATCTGAATAATTCTGCCATCCCTTGAGGATGATTTATCTATATAAAGAATGACTAACTCCGGGAATATTGCTTTGTATCAGTAATAGACTTCTGAAAAGAGAAATGATCTATTTTGGGGGTACCTGAAAAGAAAGCTTCCCATCTTTGACAGCAGTTAACTTTTTGTGATATGACTTTTCCTATAAGAAATAAGGCCAAAGTAACGCATAAACTATGAAATGTCAGTAGATGATTTGGTCGCAAAAGGTAGATCTTTGATTTCTTCAGATCTTTCTGCTTTTTTGGAGGGTTTTAAGCATATCACAGCTGGTCTTCCAGAATCTAGGGATAGGTTGTTTGGGAACTTTTTCAGAGCTTAGTTGACAGAGCTCTTTCCTTTATGCGAGAGTAAGTTAAGAGCTTTCCAATGCACAGAAGTTGCTTAGGTACTAAGAAGCGAGATACCAAAATAACTTCAATTTTAGCATAGTATAATAAGAGTTCTATTAAAAAACATACTGTGTTCACTCTTAGGGCTGCCATTTTTATTACTTTGTTTATGGGAATAAAAACATTTTTCGATAAAGCAAGAACTTTAACTTACTATTTCATAACACTATTACTTTTGCATGTATATTTCTTAGAAGGAATTTTCCACATTTTTAGATGAACTTTTAGTATACAATGCATTTATAATTTGTGTTCTGTCTTTATAGATTTTTTGAAAAATCTGAACTGTAAGATTTGAATCAGGTTTCAATTTGTTCTTCCAACAAATATAGCAATAAGTTTTTCAGTTCATTACATTAAATCTTTTTAGAAAATATCTGTTGCCCACACTTCTTAGAATCTAATATTTTTACTGAGCATTCCCTGGAGATTTGTTTAAAATACCTCAGAATACTTGGTCTTAAAGATCAGGGTTTTACCTTTAATTGTCAGATTAAATTCTAATCCTCAAGGTATATAAACTGGAAGCCACAGATAAATTATATATATAGCTAGCTGGTTTTGTTGCTATTGTGAATTTACATGTAAGCCTTGTTCTTTAGCATAATTGTTATCTACAGTATACAGCAAAATCTTATACAAGTTCATCTGTAAAAATTGCTTTTCAGATGTCAGTCCTTTTGCACCTGGAGTTAGTTCTCGAAGTGATATCCATTGCCGGCACCGAGGTGTTAACATAACAGAAACAGGTCTTGAGGGACTTCTTTTTGGAATGCTAGACCGGGAGACAGATAGAAAATTATGTTCTGATATTCATGATACTTTGGGACACATGCTTTCATCATTGGCTGTAGAAAAACTTTCCCACTGGCTAATGCTTTGTAAAGATGTCCTGGCAGCTTCTAGTGGTACGTATTTAAATATAAAATATGTTTTCAAAATGATGGAAAACTACTACCTGATATGTATTTATATATACACATATGTAGATCTATACATATATTTATATATTACATATTTGACTTACATTTAAAAATACTGATAATTTTTAATCTAAATTTCTGTAAAAATGTTGAAGGTTAAATTACATTGCAATCTAATGAATTTTCTTTCTTTCTTTTTTTTTTTTTTTGGAAAATGACTAAGTTCAAACTAAATTTTCATATATAAAAATCCCAGGTTACTCTGTAGTTAATATACTATATGAAACTAGTCATATATGAAAGATACATTTATATTATCCTTTCCCTGGTTTTGATTGATTATCTAAAAAAGAGACTTGCCAATTCTATTTTCAAAAAATGAAAATTTAGTCTTTTTAAGATTAGAAATCTTTTAACATTAATGCTATATCTATAGCATCATTTTTGCTGATATGTGAGGTTGTTACGATATGCTTTTACTTTTGTTACAGATATGAGTACTGCAACTCTGTTAAGTAGTGGAAAAGATGAAGAATCTGAAAAGAAAGATGAGATGGATGATGATACCATGTTTACCACACTAGGCGAAGAAGATAAATCAAAGCCCTTTGTGGCACCTCGGTGGGCCACTCGGGTCTTCGCTGCTGATTGCCTGTGTCGAATCATCAATTTGTGTGAGAATGCGGACCAAGCTCACTTTGATCTTGCCATGGCCCGTTCTGCTAAACTACGAAACCCTACAAGTAAAACTTAAAATAAGTACTTCTTTTCCCCAGAGTATTTTTATAGGTTTGAAATATTTTACTGCTATGTAACATGCTTTAGACTGTGCTTTTCATGACTGTCTGTCTCTGTCATCTATCATCTAAATCATTTGCTCTAAGGACATGGTGGCAGTAACTTATGTTTCCTCAGTACATTGTCCTAGTTTTAACACTTCAGTCTCAGGTTAGCACTCTGTTACAGATATGGCAAAGCTTTTAAGTGCATAAAGTGAGTTTTGCAGGCCCCAGCATGGAAAATGCCAGAATTTTTAATGTCTTGACAGATTTCAAGCTCGCAGATTTCAAACTGTCAGATTTCAGAAATGCTGTTAGGTATTCTTGAAAAGATGAAAATTGTTTATTACTGAAACCGCTCACTGTTTTTTATCTTTTGTAAACTTTTTACACCACACATCCCCTGGAATTTACAAAGATTATGAGCTTCAGTATCTTTATTTTATAAATGAAGAGACAGACAAGCTGAGAGAACTGTAGAGTAACAAACTGTCTTTGTCTTGTACTTTGTAGTCTTTTTATCACCCTGTCATTTTTTAAATATCTGAAGACACATTGTATGTATTAACAATATTGAAGTCTATACATTAAAAATGGCTTTCAGCTTATTGTGTTTGAGAAACAGCAGAGCTCACAATGGATTTAAAAAAACAAACAAAAAGTAAAACAGTGGTAAACCACGTATAAAATGTGAATCCGAATATAGGGTACCAGCAAAGCATGATATGCCATTAACACCGTGTCTTTATTCATGTCATTATTTATCAAATATTTACTGAATCCTGTTCTTTGCTACGCATTGGTAATACAAAGAAGAAAAAAAAAACATAATCCATACCTTTGAAAAATTTCAATTCTAGAAGACAGAGAAACAGATTTATCATTCACATAATTATATGTCCCAGTATTGGTATGATAGAGTGCTTTGGGGACATTAAAAAGTACTATTCATTTCCTGAGTAGCCAGGGAAGACCCCACAGAATTTTGAAGCTAAATTTTAAAGGCAGAGAAAGTGTTTTCAAAGTAGAAAAAGCAGGTTATATTAGTTGTCTATTGCTGCTATATAACAAATGATTACAAACTTAGTGACATAAAACAACACAAATTTATTGACATATAGTTCTGTACATCAGCAAGTCCAACATTAGGCTCACCAGGCTAAACTTGAGGTGTTGGCAGGTCTGTGTTCCTTTCTGGAGGCTCTATAGGAATCTTTTTTTCTCTCCTTTCTCAGCTTCTATAGGTGGCCTACATTCCTTGGCTTTTGGCCCCCTTTCTTTATCTTTAAAGCCAGAAAGGTTGAATGTCTTTCTGATCCTTCTTTAGTTGTCATATCTCTGTGATTATAGCCAGGAAAGGCGCTCTGCTTTTAAGAGCTCGTGACTAAATTGGGCCCATATGGAAAATTTAGGATAATTTTCCCATTTGGTGGTCTATAATTTTAATCACATCAGTGAAATCTCTTTTGCCATGTAAGGTAACATATTCACAGGTTCTAGGGATAAGGGAAAGGACATATTTGGGCATCATTATTCTGCCTACCACACTGGTTTATTATAAGCAGAGGGAGTGAGAGAATTTTTAAAGGCACAGGAGGATAAGTATGCTTGCTGTATTTAAGGAATGGTAAAGATCCTTAAATTGGCTTTCCTTTCTATGTCTTTCTTAATTTTTTTTTTCTCATTATGTATCTTGTTCTTCTGTCTGCGTTCTCAGAGATCCTCACAAGTTTTCCCTTTATATCACTGATAATATTTTATTCTTTTCTGCCTCTGTGGTGGATTTTAAGTCTTCTTTTGTGTTTTTAGTTTTCTTTTAATTTTTCTGTATTTCTTTCACCTCCATTGTATTGAATTCTTTTCACTCTATAGTTTTCTGTTCTCGTTCTATGGCAGCCATGATTTTTGTATCCTATTGAGATGACAAATGATTTTCTAAATTTTATTCTTGTTTTTATAGAAAATTGTTTTCAGAGGTTAGCTCTTTCTCTCAATCTTCAGAATTTTTCTTTTCTCTGGGTATATTTTTTTCACAGGCTTATTTGTTGATGTATCATTGAAAGAGAAGCACGCTTTTCATAATTGGCATTTTCTCACACTGTGTAGTGTTGTTGGGTGGATCGCCTATGTTTTCTTGGTTTACTGGGTACTTCACATTGGTAGCTGGAGGGTAAGCTGATATAACAGCTCCCCGACCTAGATTCCAGTATCTAACATGCTTCGTTTTGCTTGACTAAAACAGGATCCTTTCCAACACTTACTGTCTGCCATTATGAACAGTCCTGGCAGGGTACGTGGAAGATTATAGACCCAATAAGTGTGCTATCTAGGCTCTTCCTGTATCATTCTTATCTTCCTTTCTATCTACTGTGTTTTAGTTGTAAAGAATTACTTCTCTCAGATGTAATAAACCTCTAACAGCCTGCTAATTCTTTCCCCATTTTGGAGTTTCTTCCCAGTGCCCCTTCCTACTACATCCCTTTAAGAGGTCATCTCCTCGGATTTGAAAAAAAGATAAAGGTCCTGACTTGAGAAAGGTTGGAGGTAGAGATTGTATGGAGAAGCAACAGCACTTTCATTCCAGGAACAACTGCCTAGTTTGGTCTGGTAGATTAATGTAGTCCTGGACCTTGTAAATTAGGTGATGGAGAGGGCAGGAGGACTAATGGGTCCTTTTATTTACTTTGGGTTGGCATAATATGAATATGCCTATTTTAATATGGCTCCTTCTGCCTTGCAAATTCTGGCAATAGATTTTTGTATCTAGTTTTTATCGTTGGTGTGTTTTTGCCTTTCTTAGTTGAGGAAGCACTGGGGACTTCTAGCAAAATGTTCTTTTGCTCTTAGTCTTCTTTGCTTCCCTCCCTTAAACCAACAAATATTCTTTTATAAACTTAAGATTCTAAAATTGGCCTTTTAGGTAGGTACATGAAAAAATTAGAAGATACTTGTAACCTTCACAGTAGCAATAAAAATAAAACGTTTAAATAGGAGGTATTTGAGGATGAGGTTGAACCACAGACTTGCCACTGCTTCAGAAAATATTTGCAACTTTTGTAGCCTCCTGAAGAATTTTAGAGTCCTCGAATTCAATAAATTCTTTAATTTCTGTTACCTTGTCTTTAAGTTCGCTTATCTTTTCTTCTTGTTTCTAATCGCTAATAATCTTATCCAGTATATTTTTTATTGTAGATATTTTACGTTTTATCTCTAAAAGTCCTGTCTGTGGTTTTCTCTTTTATTTCTCTCTTCATATTCATACTTTCCTTTTCCTTCTAGTATATAAGTAACATATTTATAATCGCTGTTTTAAGGTCTCTGCTAATTTATCAACTCTCTCATTTCTAGACCTGTTTCTGTTTGTTGATTTTTTTCCTTTCCTTTCCTTGTTATGAGATATATTTTTTCTGCTTATTAGTATCCCTGGTAATTTTTTATTAGATGCTACACTTTGCAAATTTTGTGCTATTAGTGCTGGATTTTGTTTTATCTCTTAAATGGTGTTAGACTTTGTTTTGGGTTGTAGTTAAATTGCTTGACATCTTTTGAAATCTCTTGAGACTTGCTTTTAAGCTTTGTTAGGGCAGATTTAGGGCTGCCTTTACTTTAAGGCTAAAAGGAAAAAATGCTTCTTTTTCTGCATCTTATCCTTAGTCTTTCAGAATAGGGTTTCTCAAACTACAGCCTGTAGTTCAAATCTAGCCTACAGCCTGTTTTGGTAAATAAAGTTTTATTGGAGCACTGCAGAACCATCTGTATACATGCTGTAACTTTTCAAACTACAACAGCAGAGTTGAGTAGTTGCTGTAGAAATTACATGGCTGGCCAAGTCAAAAATATTTATTATCTGTTTTTTTGTTTGTTTTTTTTTTACAGAAAAAGTTTGCCAATCCCTGTTCTAAAAGAATTAGATCCCTTTGGGGAAAGTTATAGTAATCAGTTTACCAGTGTTCTTGAGAGATTATAATATGGAAGCTTTCTTGAAAGTGTATCTTTGTTATTTTTAAACACTAAAATATGTGAATCAAAAGTGCTTTTTAAAGGAAATTTATTTCATTTTATATTTTTGTGTTATTACACTTATTTTTGGAAAAGTTTTCCTTTTTCCTTCTATTTTTATTTTCAGATGACCTCTTGGTACTTCATCTTTCTGACCTAATTCGCATGGCATTCATGGCTGCAACTGATCATAGTAACCAGCTGCGGATGGCTGGACTCCAAGCACTTGAAGACATTATCAAGAAGTTTGCATCTGTGCCTGAGCCAGAATTTCCAGGTCATGTGATTCTGGAGCAATATCAAGCTAATGTGAGATATTCTATTTATTTAAAAAGTTAAAATTGATCTTTGGAGTGATCATTAAAGGAGTAAAAGTTCCCTGGAGAAATGTATTTGGAATTGCAGCCTATTTATTCACTTGGAAGGCATACCTTTCCTCCCATTGTCTGTTACTTAGTTTGAATCAACTCACAGTTGCAAAAACAACAGCATAAAACTTGTCACTATTTTTAAGTCATGATAACATGTTAGTGATAAAACTAGAATAGAAATTCCAGCCTGGCTTTCCTGACTTATGTTTAGATATTTAGCCATGCCACTTAAAAGATAAAAAGAACATTCAAAGAGTGTTGTGGATTTGCTGCCATTATTTTTACATGTTGAGACTTTATAAGCATTTTAAAAAATGAAAAGCAACTGTGCCTTGTATGCGGAAGGATAAATTAACTTTTAATAACAGCAGATAAACTATTAGAGAAAGAATTAGATACTTTCGAAAGACTTTTTATTTCATTCTAAACAGAAGCACTTATTTCTCCTGAGATTTATTCCTTTAATTATGTTCTTCAAATGAGACACAATAGATGTAGTCCTAATAAAGGTGGTTATGTGAAAGCAAAAAACTTAACATTAGCAAGGAAAGAAGAGACTTTTTTACTGTGATTATATCATACTCTTGGTTCTAGACACACCACACCTTTTCTAAAAGCTATACTTAAATGAAATAAAGTGTGAATAATGTATAATTCATTGTTTTTCCCACACAGGTACAAATGAGGAAGTTATAGTTTCTAGCTCAACTGGCTACAGAAAACCTATATACAATTGTTTACCCCCAATATCCAACCTATCAGAATAAAGATCTTTTCTATTTTTTAATTGTCAGAGATAATTTCAAATAATTTCAAACTTATAAAAAAGTTGCAAGAATAGTACAAAAACTGTCTTATACCCTTTATTCATGTTTGCCAATTGTTAATTTTGCCTCATTTGCTTTAACATTGATAGTATTGATCTCTCTCCACACAAACAAACTCATATACACTTTTATTTCTAAACCATTTAAAAATAAATTATTTAAGTCACGTACCTTTACCCTTGGACATTTCAGTCTATCTTTCCAAAGGGCAAGAACATTGTCTTACATAATTACAGAACAGTGATCAATTTCAGGAAATTGAACATTACTATATACTATTTTTATATAATCTATTCTAGTTTTATCAGTTGATCTAGTGATCTCTTTTATAGTATTTTTACTCCTTCAGTATGGGATCCAATACCAGCTCTGTGATTAGTTGATTATTGCAATTGTAATACTGCATGTAGTTGCCATGTGTTTTTAGTCACTGAGCGGGGCTCTTGATATATTTCCAAATTGTTGTTTATATGCCTTAGCAACTGAATCTCTAGCGAAAGGAAGAAATCTCAGATTACGAGTTCACTACATCTAAATCCTTATTCAGCTCATGCATATTAATTAAATCTAATGTATCTCAGAATTTGTGACTGACGTTGGCTTATTAAAAATAAGGCTCATATTTCTTCATGTATTATAACAACAGTAAATAAAGTAATATTTCTTGAGTAACCTTTTAAAGCATCTCATTTTGAGGTGAAATGATCTGTAAGGTTTTTTGGTGACTGTGAATTTTTGGTACTAAGTTATTTAAAGGAATTGATCCAGTTATCTGAGATTCATCCAGGACGCAAATGCTGTTAGAAATATGTTCAGGAAAACATAGAAAAGAAAGAAGAGCAGTTTTTTGTTATCTCTGAGACCATGTGGCTTTGTCAGAAAATTCTGTTTACAATTAAACAAAAACAAAGGAAAGAGAAAAAAAATAATTGCCTATTTAGTATAACGTTTATATAGATTTAATAGTGATAACCTTCTGGAAAGCAAAAGAAAAATGATGTGGTTGAGTTCATTGTATCTGGAAAGAAAAATAAGACAGATGTAATAAAAAGGAAAAAAACAAAGATGTGTTTTGTATGTTTTCCTCTCCAAAGACACAAGATGCTTTGTGTTTACTACTTATCTTTAAAAATAAAATACTTGTACTCATTTTTCTAGGTGGGAGCTGCTCTAAGACCAGCCTTTTCACAAGATACCCCATCAGACATAATAGCAAAAGCTTGCCAGGTAAGAAAAATAGCGTTTTCTAAAGTTATCTTCTATAAATTTAAAGTTATCTTAGAATTTTACTTCCAAGAAAGAAAAAAGAAAAATTAAATTATATTTATTTTTATCTTGGAAATATAACAGTGACAGTTTCCTCTTTTATTCTGTATCAAATGATGAAGTAGGGACTGTTAATCACATTCTCTTTTTTGTCATAGCTGAGGATATAACTTGGGTTACATGGCTCTTATATAATCCAGAAATGAGCAGAGATACGAAAATCATAAGAGGGACTAAAATGAAAGTAACCTCAAAATCTGGAATTAAAGAATGTAAAGTATTGATGTTAGGAAACAGATTTTTTTGACCACAGGCTGTGGAAATTCTACAAGTTTCTGAGTATTAAATTATCCTACAGAGAATTTCACATTATGGAAATTTCATCGCCAAATTAATCCCAGGGGATATTCTCACATTATTGTATCTGAAGAGAGTCACAAAAGCAGTTATGTTCCTACATTTTTCATAAGATGATAATAATAGTGCCTCATCCTGAAAAAGGAATCATGCATTAAGCTCTATTTTTTCAGAAAATCAGATTCTTCATCTGCTTACCTAAGGACAACAGAGAAGAAACTCTCTTCTTTTGAGTTTTCTGGAGTACAGAACTATGGTCTATCATTATTGTTTAGAATCCATAACCAAGCTATGTGGTCTCTATGTAGAGAATGTTCTGCCATTTGCAATGATAGGTTTGGAATTCTGACTTAGTTCTCTCTTTGGCTGAATGGATTTACCTCTTCCATTGTTAAGACTTACTTCTCTGAAGCCTACTGTCTTAATGGTGACCTTTGGAGAATTGAACTTTTTTCACCACTAGCAGACAGAAGAGGGAGCCTAGTTTAAGAAAGAGGTCTATGGGTCATGGTACAAACTTTGGAGTTAGAGTAGGTCATTTGCTTTGGGATATGAGCACATCAACATCAGAAATCACAGTCATATGTAAATAAATGTTTCAGAGCACAATATTTAAGCAGAGAAAACCTCCTACAATGCTTGATCATTAGAAAAGCAAAGGCTATTACAATTTCATCTTGTGAATAAGTACTATGAAAATTTCCTGTTACTGAATTTGCCTTAAACATCTTATTTCTTATGTGGTTCTAGCTGCTTTTTCTATAAGAAATTTCTTCTTTTCTAGTGGCAGGCATAAATTTTTGATCTCCTATCCTTCTGTTTCTGGGAGGAAACCTGGTTTTAAAATAGGTGGAGCAGTGGGTTGCAAGTTCCTTGCCTTAAGGGAAAGTAAGGAGTTGGCTTTAGGCAAATCATGAAACATGGCATTTCAGCTTATTACTAGATAAATGTAACGTTAAACCTGGAAATCAGAGTAATTCTTAGATATTATGGGAAGACCTTCAAATGTAACACAGTTGGGGGCAGTAATCAGTGGGTTAATAAAAAATCATTTAAAGCAGGATAGGAATCATAAACATAATACATACTTTAAGTATTGATTTCAGCTTAAAACTTATAAATGTACATTCATTCACCACTCTTTTGATGTAAGGCCAAGGTCTTTTCTCAGAATATAATTTTGCTGATGCAATGTTGCATTGTTTTTCTACATAAATCAAACCCATAATGCAGTATCTGCAATTTCTAGTTTCATGTTCTTTAAAGTGGAGAAAGTACTTGGGTTTTTGCAAAGCAAATGTAGTGCCAAATCCTCAAACTTTACAATTTCCCCCAACTTTTAGTTATATTTCTACCAAATTTCACAGAAATATTTATCAAATTTCTTCAATATGTTTAGTTTCCTTAGGAATAACAGCTCTACTTTCGTATTCACATTTAATCTTTTTCACTTTAAATGTCATATTTTCAACATTGTTTTGACTGGCATTTTATTTTGCCATCAGAATGTTTATAATTGATAATCAATTTTTAAATATCTTTATTGATTTTTATTAAATTTAGTTTTGACTTCTTTGAGAATAAGATTATAAGAGAAAAAATAGTTAATATTTATTCCCAACTTCTAAAAAGTTTTAAATGTAGGAACACAATCCATTAACCATGATTCAATATCAAGTGCTTTGAAAGCCAAAAGCTTTTTCATAGAAAATTTATTTATTAGCGAAACTTGAGCCAACTCTACGTGTTTGGCCTTGATGTGAAGCTGAGTGAGACTATAGTATTGATTAATCTCTCTTAGTGTGATTCATACAGTGTTTCATTACAGAAATATCCGTGTGTTAATTATGGGGCGCTGCCACACACATCTTACTTGGTGTTTTTCTTAATGGGATTCTTGTACCTTGTTACCTTTTGTCAAAAAGTTGTGAATTGTGAAACATGTCTTGGCCAAAAGATAAGAAGGCGAGGACTGGTAATTGTTGGAAAAAGCGGGCCCTGACCGACCACCACTTCCTTCTTGACATCCCTCCCTTGGCTTCAGTATCGCCACACTTGCCTGCTCTTTCTTTTGCATTCCTGGCCTTTTCAGTTTCTTTCATTGTTTATTCTTACTCCATTTTTCAAGTGTAACTATTTTCCCTGTGTTCTGTCCTTAAGACTTTTTAAAAAATACATCAATCCTTGAAGAAATTCACCTAGTAACATTGCTTTAGTTCTCACCTTTATGTGGAGGAGCCCTAGATCTACATAGTTACCTTTGACCTTGTTCCTGAAATCCAGACCCAGGTTTCCAACTGCCTGCTGATTATCTTTCCATTAGTCTCCTACTGGTCCTTTGAACTCAGCATATCAAGATGTTCGCAACCAAAATCGTGTTCTTTAACTTCTCATCTCCACCAAACTTTCCCATTCTCTTGTGTTATTTCTTTTTAAGCAGTGGTGTCACCTTCCTTCCATTCATCCAAGTTGGAAGCTTTGGCAATTGAAAGTTGGCAGTCTTTGATTCCTCACACTTTTTTGCATATCCCTGTGTCCTACTCCTAAACATATTTAGTTGGTTTCCAGATCTTGTGATTTCTACTGCCAAGTTTCCCTCAGATGCCTCTCCCTTTTTGTTCTATTCCCAGTTTGATCCATATCTCTGTTCCACAGTATGGTAATAGTCACTTAACTGAACACATTGCTTCTTGTCTATACACATTCTTTCTTGTACATAAGTACTGGAGCAGTTTTCCTAGAGCACAATTCTAATAATATGCCCCTGCTCAGAAGCCTTGGAAACTCACGATTGCCTAAGTCTGAATTCGGTTCTAAATTGTACCATAATCTATTCCCACTTAGCTTTTCTAATCTCATCTCTTCCTCCATGTAGCCTCCCTGTATCTATACATACAAACCTTCTTGATATCAAAGCATTCCCATTTTTCCTACTGGAATTAATCTCTCCCTCCTCTGTTTTAAGTACAATATTGTAATCATAAAATATTCTCATGGATTCATTCAATCTGTGTTTTCTTACTTGAGGACAAGGACTAGTTTTTTTCCTTTATTTTTAAATCTCTTCCATAGAACTCAGAATAACCCTTTTCTTGTAATAAGCAGAAATGTTGTTGAAGAATTATTCATGACTGACCTGATTTGGGTGGAAAATTTTTTCTGATAATATGTTTGTCCAATTAGACAAGGAAACATTAGTAAATACTATTTTGTTTTCCACATAAGTATATAAAAAATTCGTAAATTGATTTGTTACTAAAAAATTAAAGTATAGATTTGGAGTTTTTTATTGATTTTGTTCTGTGTTTCTTTCCCCAAGGAAAAAAATTATATTTACTCCATTGTCTTACATGTTATATGTTAATTTTTTTATACAAAGATTAAAAATTTTGCTTTGGTTAGGTGTGTAGTACATGGATTGGAAGTGGAGTTGTTAGTGATCTCAACGATCTCCGTCGAGTACACAATCTGCTTGTTTCTTCTCTGGACAAAGTTCAGGCCGGAAAAGGCTCTTCCAGCCAACTGTACCGGGAGAGTGCCACAACCATGGAAAAACTGGCTGTTCTCAAAGCATGGGCAGAGGTAACTATGGCCTGTTGTTTTTGAACCATTTCTCCACGCATGAGAAAATGTCCCCCATTCCTATAGGTAAAAATATTGTCGTTTGATTTTTTTTTTAACTGACCCTTGGATTCAGATATTTTTAAAAATCTCTTATTTGCTATTTCTCACTGAAATACGTATACACTTATGTCTCAAAAGAATTCTTATTAAATGTTTGAAAATTATATATCTTTTTAATTTTTATTTTTCAATTAGAGTTGACATTCAATATTATTTTAAATTAGTTTCAGGTGTATAGTATAGTGGTTAGACATTTTTTATAATTTATGATGTGATCCTCCGATTAGTCTAATACCCACCTGGCACTATACATAGTTATTACAATATTATCGACTATATTTCCTATATTTTACTTCACATCCCTGTGACGGGTTTGTAACTACCAATTTATATTTCTTAATCCCTTCACCTTTTTCACCTAGCCTGAAAATTATATTTGTTAATGAGTTTTTTTAAAACTTCTATATTGAGGAAGGGCCTTCCTTACTTACTATGGGGAAATTAGACAGGGAAAACATACAAATATAAGTAATAGAAAATAATTTAGGCCAAGAATCTTTTATTTGATTAAATTTCAGGAGACTTGCCAACAGTTTGCATTTTGTTTTTCAATAGCCAATTTTTATCCCTCATTCCCACAGCCACTTTTTAAAAATAATGACATTGTTTTAAATTCACCTTTCTAAATTCCTTCTGCCAAATACTTTACATTTTTATTGTCTGCATTCAGGTATTTCAGCTAACTCTATTTCTTCCTGTGCCAACCCAGTATTTCACTTCCATATTTCCATGGTATCAGCTGCCTGTGGCCACCCAATTGAGGAAATTGCTGGCTCAAAGCATGCAACATCCAGATGATATAGTTTAGATAAAGAAGGTCTGGGTTTTTGTTTTTGTTTTTTTATTCACAGAAGAAAAATGGAAAAATGTAGAGCTCAATAAGATATTATGGAAATTAGTTTTTCTCTCTGTTTCTTAGGCTGTTAGATCAAGCTATCCTCCAAACAGACTATCCTTGAGTGTTCCTTTATTTTACCCTGCTGCCATTGTTGGCTTAGGTAAAATTTTTTTCATTTACATTGATAAAATGATTACTCTTTTTGATAAAATTTTAGTTCAAGTTAATTCAGATCTCTAATTTTAGATGGAAAGTAGTTTAAAAAATACTAAAATATGATGATTTTCTTTCACTTAGAAATTAATAAAAAGTCTGTTAATTTTCACATATCAAAATTTTTAGCTAAAACTTACTTCTTTTCTTATTGGTAGAAATTACATGCCAGCTGATTTAGTAATTTTTATTTTTTTAAATGGCTTCAAAAATAGCTATTAATTCTCCAACTTGATTTATTAATTTTCTCAAATGTAGAGACCATTATGTAGTTTGATGATCATAAGATCCTTTGTCAGTTTGCCATTTCTCCACTGTCTTGCATTAATATGCTTGACTCACCTACTAGGAAGTCTGGCATAGTTCAATATAAAAAGCATTAAATGTTGAATCAGAGGCCCAGAACAAGTTATGTCTCTATAGTTTACCATCTCTGTGACTTTGGTCAGTTTAAAGCCTCAGTTTTTTCATTATAACATGGAAATAATATCTTCTTAGGTAATGTGTGTTAAAGTGCCTAGCATTGTTTCTGACACTGGATGGAGGACAAATAATTGCTTTAAAAAAATTAGATCAGAACCTCACATAACTAAATAATGGACATTTTTGATTGAAACTCTTTTCTTAGTTTTGGGTAACTTGGTACTATAATTTAATGATTTGCCCCTCAAGCCTGACTCTTTAATATTCTCTAGTAATTCTTTTCCCTTAGTTTCCTTTCCTTCGCCATTTTCCTCAAATGCCAAGCACATTCTAGATTTCTCTACTCAAGACCTATCTTTGCTTCTACTTTTTCAGTTTTCCAACTCCTCATATTGTGACATTCCAATATTTAGATTTATGTGAGTTGGTAACTGTCCTTTTACCTGTGTGACCTTGGGTGAGTTATTTAACTGCTTCTCTAAGCCTCTTTTTTCAGCCTTAAAGTGTTGATGATAATACACATTTCATAAGATTACAGTATAAATTAAATGAGGTAATCAGTGACTTTGTACAGTGCCTACCACGTTATATATGCATAATGACTTCTGTTAACTTCTGTTATTAATATAATAATTATTGTTTTAAAGATTTCCTCTAACCTAAAACTAACTTTTCTCATTCTCTTAACCTCCCACTCTCTGATTCACTCAACAAAGTGTTACTGAGCTCTATACCGGGCTAGTAGTTGAAAATACAGTAGTGAAGAAGATAAATGTAACACATTTATTGAGGAAGACAAACTCATGAACAAGTAGATGCAACAAAATGTAATGAATGTTATCATAGGAGAAATATAGAGTGTTTTGGAACAAATAGCAGAGGTACCCAAAATAGTCTTGTAGCTCAGAGTAGGCTTCTTGGAGAGACTGACATTTAAGTTGAAACCTGGAAGATAAGAGTAGACGTTAGTTTGACATGGGATGAGAAGGGGACTGTTCCAAGCTCAGTGCCATCAGTTATCACCCCTTTATATCTTCAGCATCTCCCTATACTTGCTCTTTTTCCCTCTTACCTTTTTCCTGACTCAACGTTCCCTTCTACTTACAGCTTTCTTTCTCTTCTCTTCTCATCCCAGTTCATTGAAGGAGTTTGAGTATCTTCACTTCCTCAGCAAATTCAGTTACCCACTTCTCAATTCCCTGCAGTCTAAGTTTACTCTCCAGTCCACTGAAATTACTCCCACTGAAGTTATAAATAATGTAATTATCCAAATCATTGGACACTTCTCAGTCTGGCTTACTTGGATTCTCTTCAGCATTTGATATTGTTTCCTCTAGAAACCTCTTATTTTCCATGGCTTATGTGACACTCTTCTCTTGGTTTTCTTTTTTCCTTTTCATTGTTCATTCTCCATGTTGCTTGCTGGCTTCTCTTTGCCTGTCTGCTTTTTAAATTTCTCTTGTCCCTTTTCTTGCTCTTCATATTTTATGAGCAACCTCATCCTCACCGATAACCTATAGCT
Organism: Eidolon dupreanum; assembly: GCA_028627145.1. Taxonomy (NCBI): domain Eukaryota; kingdom Metazoa; phylum Chordata; class Mammalia; order Chiroptera; family Pteropodidae; genus Eidolon; species Eidolon dupreanum. The sequence goes on from CM053515.1 coordinate 86,722,368, forward strand.
TATTGTTTAAAAGACTGAGTATGTATATAGAATATGTTTAGCATGTTAACAGTATTATATCTGAGTGGTAGGATTGTGTGTGGTCTATTTTTTTCATTTTACTTATGCTTCTGATTTTTCTATTTTTCTTGTGTAATAAGTAATAGGAAAAATAAACCAAGAACTTGTTTTAAAAAGTCTAAAAAATATATTTTCATATATTGCAGATAGCAATGTAAAATGTAGAGGGCTTGTAGGAGGCATTTGGCAGTGTCTATTCAGAGCCATGAAAATATTTATAATCACTCACCCAGTAATTCCATTTCTGGGGCTTTATCCTAGGAAGAAATATACAAAATATGGAAAAGAGAAAAGTTTACAAAAATATTTACTTGGAACACTATTTATATTGTAAAGAACTGAAAGAACTAAAAGAACTTTTGTCTTTGAAAATTATGTCTAATGTTTCTAAGATTTCTAAGGCTGAATAAAGAATCAGAAGTAAATATACAACTTCAACTATAAGACAATTGTTATATTATTGGTCACCCACTGTAGCCACTGAGGATGGTTATAAAGACTAGTATTCACATGGAAAAACCCTGTGATATGTTAATAAATAAAATTAAATACAAAATTGTCTCTACAACAAAATTATGACTTCCAATCACAGAAGCCTAGAAAATGTGGAAATTAGGATCGTGAGTAATTTTAAGAACTCACTTTTCAAACCTTTTATGGTATTATTTTAAGACAAAATAATAAATTGAGGAAAAATACATACATCTGAACTTTAAATCCTGCAGCAACCTTTTCCCTTCCCCACTGTCTGCAGAGTAAACTTTTCAGCTACTTCTGCCTTATATCCTGTGCTTAGTCTATATCAAAAACTTTCAGTTTCTTCAGAATGCCAGGCTGTTTCCTATTTCTTGTGCTCTTGCTCTTGATATTCTCTTTGCCTGAAATCCTCCCATTTATCTTTGCCTGTGAATAGGTGAAATTAGTCTTTGAAAACTCTGTCTCACCTTTTTCTTAAGATCCTTCCATCACTGTGCTCCCTGAGATTCATTCATTCATTCTACAGACCACTGAGTATTGGTTAGGTGTCAGGCACTGTGCCTAGACACCAAGTGTAGTGAAATGGGGAAGATAGGTCATTAGAAACAAATTTTAAAAACACATTCCTTTTTTCAGCACTTTTCTCACTCCTCTATGTTTATATTAGTCCATGAGTTCATGGAAGGTGAAAACGGTGTATTTGTCTTTGTTGCTTCAGGTCCCAGCACAATAGTAAATACACAGCAAGAATAAGGAGTGAGTGGTTAAGTCTACTGTGGTGGTTAAGTATATTGTATGGAGACATTTTCTAAAAATGTCTGTGTAATAATAAATATGGGAAGGGAGTAAGCTTAAAATCACTAGAAAATATGAATGTGATATGTTTATAAATTGAGATCTAAAGTCCCTACTCTAAAAATTAATTGGTTTCTGTTTCTAAATTGTCAGGGTTTATATTGTTAATTCACTGTAACTAACAGTTACAGACCACCACAGTGTAAAAGAAATGCTTTTTCTTAAAAGTGAAGATTCATCATTTCCTGTAATCACTGTCTAGAACTTAGTCAATTGCTGTGCTATAGCTGTCTGCTCATTGTAAGTAGAGATCAGATCCTGCCATCAAGAAGCTTATAGTGTACCTGTACACATACATAGACTACCCGCTTCGGTACAATGAAAATAGCACGGTGTAGGGGAAAATAGTTTTCTCAAGATTTTTACCTTGTGCAATTTTATTTTTTACTCTTGCTCTCCCCCTCCTGTTATTTTTTTGCTTTTTCATTGATGTGTAATACAGCTTTGTATGCATCAGTTGCCAAAGCCTAAATGTATGTACAAAGACAAAAGAAAACAAGCAAAAATAACTTCGACAAAGAGGAATCTTTAAAATTATGTTGTAGGAAATTGCTGTTATACATCTTTTTGGTTTACAAAGTAGAGAGAAAGGATACAGATAATATATCTGACTAGTAAATTATATTCTTGGCTCTGCTAACTATTGTAAAAGCTAGATTGCTAAATATCAGTTACAGACTATATAAGAGGGTTGAAGGATATTTATGGAAGTCCTTTCTTTGACCTCTTCTCTCTTCAGCCTTTTCTTTTGAATGCTGGATTGTATTTAATAAATCTACAGAAGTGGAGGCAATAAACAGGAAGTTATACCCTGTGGTAAAAAGAAAAAGAAAAGAACACATGTAAAAAGGGCTTTATAAAGTAGAGTAGGATAAGTCAGAAAAAATTCAGAGGAGCCAACTCAAGGAATATGCTATGAGAGAAATATTAGTCAGGAGTCAGATTGATAAAAAAGATTGCCTTCAAAGCATGTAGAATTGCTCTTTTGAGGTTATCAGGAAATCATGAAATTGTATACTTTCTAGTATCTATACTCAGTTATTTTTGATGATTCAACCACATGGTCATAACAACTTAGGATATGTCATTTTTTAATATTATGCCTTATTATTTTCTCCTCACTAGGTATATGTGGTTGCTATGAATATTAAAAAGGAAGCAGAGTCGAAACCAAAAAGAACAATTAAAAATATTGATGATGATGATGATGATGATGGTACCGTAGATGAACTACCACCAGATAGTTTAATAACACTTGTACAACCTGAACTGCCAACACTCAGCCGCCTGTGGTTGGCCGCATTAAAAGACTATGCGCTTTTGACTTTACCAGCTGAATTTGCTAGTCAGCTCCCCCCAGATGGTAAGTACTGCATTTAGAGTTTTTTGTTTTTATGGTGTTCCAAGTAGTAATTAAACAAAATGGAATTGGCAGAGTCTAGCAACAAAAGTAATAATATCTTAAATTTCTGTGGACTTCAATTTGGCATTCTCTCACTTAGAGTATGTTCTCCATATTGAATCCCTGAATTCAAATACGGTACAGTACTATCACATTATGGTCATCGTGCATAACCATAATGAAGTATGTTGCAGTGCTGGTCACTGTATGTGTGACCAGATGAGGAAGTCTGGAGTTTGGTAGAGAAATCAGGAGGTAGGGAAGAATGACAGAAGAGTCAAAAAGAAAGAAGAGGCAGAGATCCATGGCTATGATAGAGAAGGAGATAAGGCTTTAAGGAGTTGCTGGCAACAGTGAAGATTCATCTGACCACAGAGTTGGGAAAGGTAGAGGAATATTCAGTGGTGCCAGCAGCTGCAGAGAAAAGGCTGGAAACCCTAGCATGGGGAGGAAGAGGCAGGTATTCCAGTTCAGCAGCTGCAGGAAAGAGGTTAGTTTTGGTGGCTTTGTAAGGAGGATATCTCTTTGGTCAGATTGACCTTTCCTATATACTATAGTCTGAATTTCTGTTCTGTGTCCCTTCAGAATTCCAATGTTGAAACCTAATCCCCACTGTAATGGTATTAGGAGATGGGACTTTTGAGTGACCCTTAGGTCATGAGGGTGCAGCCCTCATGAATAGGATTAGTGCCCTTATAGAGAGAACCCTACATTGCTTCTTAGCCCCTTCCACCATGTGAGGACACAAGAAGGTGCTGGCTATGAATCAGGAAGAAGGCCCTCACCTGACCATCCTGGCACCCTGGTCTAAGACTTCCAGCCTCCAGAACTATGAGAAATACATTTCTGTTGTTTATAAGCCACCCAGTCTATAGCAGCCAAAATGGACTAAGACAATACGTAATGAGTATTTTTAAGTTAGTTATTCGTAAATGAGTGAACATTTACAATAAAAGTAATGTTTTTGATTGATTTGATTGTTTTATAGGTGGAGCATTTTATACTCCTGAGACTATTGATACAGCTAGACTTCACTACCGGAATTCCTGGGCCCCAATTCTCCATGCAGTGGCACTTTGGTTAAACAGCACAGGATTTACATGTACAGAGTCAGCAGAAGCAGCAGCCATATCTGGTTTACAAAAACGTTCTACATCTGTCAATTTAAACCAAACATCAGGAGTAACGCCTGGTGCTAAATCTTTAGCAGAAATTAACAAAGACAGAATGCATCTGATTTTAGGTAGGTGAGCCATATTTATCTATTTCAGGATGTCTCACTTCTGAAAATTCTTATCCGTAGGAGAATAAAAGCTTCCTTCTACCTTCTTAGGTTCTGCATTTGGCCTAAGAATTAAATGGACATAACACAGACTTATAGGAGAAAAACATACAGATTTACTTAATGTTTTTACATGTACACAGTGATCTTTAGAAGGAGAACAAAGCCTGAATTAGACATTAGGCCCAAAAGCTTATATTCCATTTTATACAAAGAATAATAAATTGTGGAGCTGTGACAAGACAAAGGGATTTGGTTCAGGGGCAGTAAATTGTGGGATAGTAACTAGGAATACATGGGAGAAACTAATGGAATATAAGAGTCATTTTAGTAGGTTTGTTTCTACAGGTCTGTTTTGACATGGACTCCTAGTCTCTAGTAATAAGAATATTTTTCTCTTCCTGATACAGGGAAGGCCGCTTTCTCATGAGAAATTTATAATTAATATTCCAAAGAACCATATTTTGGTGTGGGGTATTTTGAACTTCTTTATATCTTTGATTTTAATGCTATGGAAAGTTTTACATAGTACAGTTTAGAGAAGGAATAGTAAAAGGAGGATTTTGAAGCACATTTTCTAAGTTGTTAACTGAATTTTTAACCTAAAAATTTAATTGTTAAAAACTACTCTAAAAATTTTAGCCATCATCTTTACTCAGAGAGCAATATTGAATGATTTTCAAGAAAAAAAAATAAGCTTTTTTTCAACAACATATTTTCTTTTTACTTGACATGTAACAAATTATTCCAAGACAAAATAATAAAATGGAAAGTTAAAACACATTGGAATAAGTCTTAATTTATAATTGCTTTATAGATCTTATTTTATCATGAAGAATTTATATATTCTAATGAAGCTCTTAGCAATCTTATATTTTCTGGGAGGGAAGAGGAATACAGTTGGTAATATAAAATTAGAAAATTCATCAGTAGATCTCATAAGTGAAAATATGACAGACTTTCAAACCAATGACTGTAATTACCCTTATATAAATTAAGAGCAATTGTTTTCCATGATAACCATTGTGCCACTGTAGCTTGCCATTTAAAAATCTTTGTAGATATGAAAATTTTTGGCAACCATTTAATTAAAAATAATTTTATAATTTTCATAAATTTATTCTTAATGTATTATTTTAAAATGTCTTATAAATAAAAAATTGAATATTTTGTTAATATGATGACCTGGACGCTCCCCTTCTTCACCTCCAATTTGATTCTTAACCTAAATGGAAAGCAACAATCTATGTTAAGTTGGCTGCTTCTTTTGGAAATCATTTTGAACTCTAAGACATTAAATATATGTTAAAGTAATTTGTGAAAAAAATAAATAGAAATAGAGAAAAAAATATTGGTGTGAAAACAACAAAGAGTTTTATATTGACAAACGTGTTTTTATTTTGCAGGTGTGAGTATACAGTTCCTTTGCTCTCCGAGACCTGAGGAGCCTATTGAACATGTTACAGCGTGTCTACAGGCCTTACATACCTTGCTAGATTCTCCTTATGCCCGAGTCCATATTGCAGAAGACCAGGTGTTGTGTATTTCTATAATAATTAATTGTATGCTTCGTTTTCATCATATTTATCTTAAATCTTATATATGAAATAACATATAGTAATATAATAATATTATGTAGTAAGTATTCAGGATTTTGGCTTTATCTAAGATTCTATACTGAATGTTGGATGACCAGGAACAACTAGATTAGAGATCGGCCCTATATTTTGATTTGTTTGTTCATTAGTACACAAGTAAAACTAAAAATTTTAGGGATGGCCTCAGTCCCAGGTGATGATTCTACTAATAAAGGGCTGAAGTAATTTATAAGGCTTTTAAATAAATTGTTACTTTTAAATGTTTGAGGAAGTTTTATCTCTGATTTAATGAATATATATATATTTTTTGCGTTGGCTGAAGTACTCATCTCAAGAGTTTAATGATTGACTTTTTCTAATTTCTGTGTGTAATATTTAGAAGACTTTATCCATGTTATTGGATGGGTTTGATGTGGAAGATTGTGAATAAGAAGCTTAAAGTGAGTGATGAAAGTTTGTGATAGTTGCTGAGATGACCTGGAGGGGGCTTTAACAAAAGTGCCCAGAACCTCTGGTAAACACCTCTTGGGTACTCAGCTTAGGTTGGAAATTATAAACTTCAGTGTCATTGGACTCTAACAGCGCTTAGTCCAAATAGAACAAAGAAATAGGAGAATTATCATTTTTGAATACAAAAATTATTTAAGTGTATAAATAACAAACTAATTTATTGACTGAAAATGTGTTGGGATAAATGTGAGCATTTTCAAGATTGTTATAATGTTTTTATTTGTGACATAGTCCTATATATTAATTTTAGCTACTAAATTAATTTATTTTATATGTATGTTTTCTTAGATTTTAATGATATAAATTCATCCTTTGACATGAAAACTAATTAAATTTATCTGTATTAATTTATAATAGCTGATCGGTGTTGAGTTGCTGAGTGTTTTGCACCGCCTCCTATTGACTTGGAACCCACCATCCGTCCAGCTGCTCGTTACCGGAGTTGTACAACAGATAGTGAGAGCTGCTCAGGATTATTTGCAAGAAAAAAGAAATACTCTAAGTAAGCACTGGAAATCACACTAACTTTGAAGTAGATCTTATTTGTACTCTAAATTTTTAAAATAATAATGCCAGGAAATTTTTACAAGTTATCATATACATTGAGAAGATTTGCAATTCACTTCGCTTTCATTAGAAAGAATGAAATGAAATTGCTAATAGTCAAACATTTTTCACTTTCAAAAGTGTCAGCCTCATATGGTTCAACTTAACATATGTGCTATTCCTATTATAAAATACATTTCTAAAAAAATACCTAAAAAAAATTTTCCAAGCAAAATGGATTTTCCTTTACTTTTAAGAAAAGGTAAATAAACAGAATTCTAATAAGGTAGAAAATTGTTCTGAGAAAGATATCAGTTAGACATTCAGTTGTAAGTTTATTTATTTATTTATTTTTTTACTAAATTTCCTTTTACCCTAGATGAAGATGATATGGATAAAGAGTCCTGTCCTGTGTTAGGGGAAGGAGGTGACAGCGGTGGTCTTATTCCTGGAAAATCTCTTGTGTTTGCAACTATGGAGCTATTGATGTTTATTTTAGTAAGGCATATGCCACAACTCAGTACTAAGATGTCGGACTCCCCAAGTCATATTGCCACAAAAACTCGACTGTCAGAAGAAAGTGCTCGTTTGGTGGCAGCCACAGTTACCATACTCTCTGACTTACCATCTCTTTGTTCACCTGCTGGTACAGTATTGAATATGCATTATATTACAATAGAAAAAGATGAGCTTGCTTTTTATTTTAAATGCTATTATGACTTATTTTCCTCTTCAATCTCCAGTGTCAAAGAAGCGATTGGTCTTTTTTAAGAGTTTGTCCATCTTTAGGAGCCTCTAAAGATTAAAAAACCAAAAACCCAAGATACATTTCAGACAAACCTCAGCAAATAGACAGAACCACACCTGGAGGGAAGACATTGAATGTTAGCAGATAGACACAAGGTAGAATTACAAACCTTTAGTTTCTGACCTGGTTGCCACACTTGAGCAATATTGACAAACTAAAGAATGTGAGAGGAGAGTGACAACCAGCTCTAAGGAGTAAGTAAAGAAGTTCTGGCTGAAAAAGATAATAGCTGTCTGCAGATACCTGAAGAACTACTGTATGGAAAAGTAGACTTCCCTTTATTTAAGAAGGTAGAGGTAACATCAGGAGACATAAAGGTAAATTTCAGCTCAGTATAAACCTGCAAATATGAAAATAATGATTTCTCTATCTTTGGAGCTTTGCAGGTAGACAGCAGTGGCTGCATGGGTGGGTGGTGAAGGGAGTCTTTCATTAAGTGGAAGGTTGAATTCAATGACCTTAAAGTTCTTTCAGCTGAAAATTCCATGATTCTGTCATTTCTTCTTTGCTAACCCTATAGTCTGTTCATCATTTTCCTGGCTTGGTTAGGCTGACTTTACACTGAACATTGATTACATACATGTCTTAGAATTGCTACAAGATTCACCAAGTTACTCACACATTTCTCAAAGTACATGGTAGTGTTTTCCTTCTGTTTTTTTGTCTTCCTTCCTCATTTTCATTATGAAGGGTATGACATACCAAATAGGTAAAATATTGGAAATAATAAAAATAAGGCTGTTTGGAAAAAAAATTCTGTCTTTTTTGAAATAACTTGACACTTTCTTATTTTTTAAACATTGAATTATAATAATAGTACAGTACATTTTGTATAAAAACAAGGAAAGGAAATAATATTAAACCATAATCAATTGTAAAAAAAAAGTATAACAATTGAAACAACTGTAATATGGGAACTGAAGTAGTTATAAAGTAATCTAATTTGTTTTTATTTCAGGGTGTATGACAATCCTGCCCACGATTCTGTTTTTAATTGCAAGAATATTGAAAGACACAGCAATAAAGTCTGCAGATAATCAGGTTCCTCCTCCAGTCAGTGCAGCTCTTCAAGGGATTAAAAGTATTGTGACACTTTCAATGGCCAAAACTGAGGATACTCAAAAACAGTGGACAGCTCTCATTCGTAGCACTCTTGCATGCATCCTGGAATATTCTCAACCAGGTAACTTAATCAGAGTTCAAATTTTTTTAATTTCTAGAGTATCTTTCTCTAATAACTAATTAATTGAATGAGCTCGTTAGAAAACTGACTTTTAAGTAATTTTATTTTTTCATGTTATCTTTTATATTTAAACAAGCTTTCCATATTAGAATTCTTATTAGGATTTATGCCTGAATTTTTTTCAATTAATATTCTATCATCCAAAGAAAACAAGGAAGAGGGACTTAAATACAAGATTTCTAATGAAGTTTCCTCGGTATGAATTCTATTCATAAAGTTGTTTATGGACTGTATTAGATTGAGGCATACACTGCTATCAGTGTTGTTGGGAGAAGAGAGCATTATTGTTTGAGATTGAAATTCCAAAGCATTTCACAAACAGTACATTGCTTTCATTTCTCATGCATTTCAATATTTCATTATTCATCTATTTCAGAAGATTCCATGCCTATGCCTGATGAAGTAAGCATGTTAACAGCAATTGCACTCTTCCTGTGGTCTGCTAGTAGTGAAATAATAGGAGTCCAGTCATTACAGAGTGGCTGCATGAACAGATTTAAAAATGCATTAAATTCATGTGACCCATGGGTAAGTTTTACTTAAAACAAACATGGAGGTAAACATTCCACTTTATCAGGAAAATTTCAGATTGATTCTTTACAATGTATGACATATCAAATGGAAACCTAAGTATTTACTCTATGGCTTCTAAATAGAAAAACTGGAATAATTCATTGATTTTAAACACCAGGAGAGACTTATATGTACATTTATTTACATATGCAAAAATTTTCCAATGTCTAAATTATTTGGTAACCCTGGCTGACATTGATAGAGACTTTACATGAGTCTTTGATTTTATTTTCCACTCTTAATGAGACCAAGGGCATTGAAGGATACATTTATTTTGTTAACATATTTTAATGAACTAGTTGGAAACTCTAGTTTTTCTAGAAAATAGTTTTATTGTTTCATGATGTCAAAATGTAAACTAATGGTTCTCAAACCTGCTGCACATCTGAAAAAAAATCAGTTAAGTAACACGATTCCTACATTTGACTGCTGTCTTCCTGAATCAGAGATCTGTATTTTAAAAACATTCCCCAGATATTCATTTCCAGCAAGGTTTGGCAGCCTCTCTTCTACCAAAGTGCTGAAACAGTTCATTCCACTATTTGTCCCTTATGTTAATGGACCTTCCTTTCTTCTTTGCTATTTTTTTTTAAAAATTAATATGAAGTCTTTCTAATAATCTAAAATGGAGCCAGTGAGATTTTACTTTCTAGGCCTGGGAAACTTAAATTGGTGTAAGCAGTCATTTCCAGGGAACTGAAAAGGATTTTAGGTATCTAAGCAATGTATTTTTATAACTTTGTTTGACATCATTCAGATATTAGTCTTCCTTATTAAATGTGTTAGGTTAAAGTGAGAGGGACAATTATAAGTTAAAGAAAGAATTAAAAACAAATTAGAATTTCTGATTTCTGGCTTCTTTCACACTATAGAAATATATGAATTATGTAAGTATGGTAATTAGACAATTAACATACAAGGAGTATTTATTTGATTAATTTATTTTCAGTTTTATTTAGTTAGCTTGTTAGAAGTTTCATTATTCTGCTTCATTTCTATAAATAGAAAGCGGCATTAATTTGTCTTGAATTTCTGTTTTCATTTTGCAGTATCACATATTTTCAGTTTAATTAAGATGCAATGTGATTGTATAGTAAATCAGAACTATCACAAATGTTAGTTAATAAAATGATTTTCTTGTATAGGTTCAAGCCAAATGTTACCAGCTTCTCCTATCAGTCTTCCAGCATTCCAATCGTGCCCTTTCAACTCCCTATATTCATTCATTAGCTCCAATAGTAGTTGAAAAGCTAAAAGCAGTTGAAAGAAACAGACCAGCCAGTAACACAGAACTTTTAGCTGTTCAAGAAGGAATCAAAGTTCTGGAAACATTGGTTGCTCTTGGGGAAGAACAGAACAGTAAGTATTTTCTTAGAAAAGCTCCTACCTAGTCTAAAATGAAGATCTGCATTATATGTAAATCTTATTTGATATTTGACATAGGCCATTGCAACAGTACAAACCAAATCTAAGGCTAAATGCCATGCAAAAACCAAAAGTAGAAGGTAAACATTTACTATAGGCAAACTAAAGGTAAAAGCTAAATATTAATGGAATATGAAAACATTCATTAGGAGGATATCACCAAATGAATAAAAGAATGAATGTTTGTGATATTTAATATTTTAAAATGCTAATGGCTTATTTTACTTCTTAAAAGTCTTGCTATTGTACTCAATGCCTGTATGCTGAGTGAAGCAGTTTATTAAAAAAAGTAAAGAAATCTTAATGATGCTTATTGTTGATATATCTCACTAATACTTAATACTACAATAGTTATTTAGATATATATTATACAAGATATAGTATTACATTATACTAAAATATGTAATTATATAAAATGTAATAATATGATTCTAAGTGGGTAAATTTTCAGCTTTTAAATTTGTTTTATCACTCAACTTTGTTTACATTAATTACAGATGTTAATTTTCATTTTTAACTCTACAGGCTGTGAATGTTTTCTTAACCAACATGACCAAGGTTACAAGCTAAAAATGTTGAATTAGACTTGACTATTAACTCTTTATTATTTTTATTCAATTGATTACTCAAAACTTTTCCTATCTTTGTAATTTCTTGAGAATTCAAGAGAACCTTGCTTCCTATTCTTATAAATAGAAAACTGTAATTGTTTCCTACCAGATATTTCCCATGAGATTTACCTAAGACAGTTTTTTTCTTTTAGCTGTGTAAGACTTTTGAGTAGTTTCCTCCTGCATTACTGTTTTCACTCTCCTCAGGAGTTTTCTTCTCCTTTCTTATACAAATCTACTGAACCTACCTCAGATTCCAGTTTTTCAGGAAATGTTGCCCAGTTTCTCAGCCCACTCTGATCTTTCCCTTCATGCAATTTCTTTGGCAGTTATAATCAACCGTATTTTATGGCTTTGTTGTTTTACAGTAATCACTAAATCTATGAAATCCTAAAGTATTCCTCAGCTTTGTGAGTCTTTTGATGAACTCTATATCTCATATACTAACAAGGTTTTTAGCACTTAGCTAATTGTTCTGTGTGCTATATACTCTTTTCGACTACGTAATGAAAACATTAAGTAAAGATGAATTGTATCTTTCCTAAAGTGTTTAGCACATTTCTAGATACTTGATGGGTACTTAAATAATTAATAATACATTTTTTCCAATTAATTATATTTTAAAACTGTTAAAAGAAAAACCTTACCTTTGAACCTCCTGATGAAAACTTTTTCTGCTCTAGTAGCACAATGTACTGAAGATAATTTCATATTTATTTGATAATATACTATTACATTTTGATTATGGAAGTCAGTTCTTATTATACAGTATTAATATCATTCCACGTGAGGGAACATGAGCTAAATCTAGCCAATTGAAAGATTTACTTGGGAATTTAAAAATATCAGTTCGTTACCTTCTTTCTTCTGAAATTTTAACATGAAAAAAAATTCAATTAGTTAAAAACTTGTGAGTGATTCCCAAGACAAAGGGTGTGTATGTGTTTGTTCATTCATTTAACAAATAATTATTGAGTGCCTTACTATGTACCAAGTACTGTTTTAGACACTGAGGGTTCACTGTGAAATAAAACATGCAAAAGTTCCTGTTATCATGGAACTTACATTCTAGTGGGAGAACGCACAATAAACACCATCCCCATCTTAATTATGTCTGTATCTGTTTTATATATAGATATACATATAATGTGTAGATATATCTATGTAAAATTTTACATAGAGGTAAAAATGTATATAACTAGATATAACAGTGAGATGGAGACATGAATAGGTGTTATGGAGAAAAAATACAGCAGGGAAAGAGGAAGTTCGGGGCCAGAGCAGGTTTGGGGTCTGGAAAGGCCCCACTGATTGTTATCACTGCCTTTGATGACATCAGTGTGTATTACATCCCGAATTCTGTATCAGATGTTTCCTGCTCCCCTACAACCTTGGCTTTAATCTTATCTATTGTCATTCTACAAAAATTAACATAAACTAAAGGTGGAAAAAATGTACTCAATGTTGATTATAAGACACACAAAAGTATATTATCACATTTAAAAAGTATATGTATCAACTTAAATGAAATTTATATTACAGAATGGAGTTGTTAAATATGGGAAGATGGATTAGTAAAGGAATAAGCCTCCAAATAAATCTTTTTTTTAGGGCTTTGAATTTAAGTCAGCCAAACATAGGTTCTTGTTTTTAACCCTAAGTTTTATGTATTCCCTTATTTTTGAAAGGTTTTTTCCCTCACTTACTATGGGTTTTGGGGGATAGTAAAATGGGAAAGACTTGTATTTCTCTTTAAAAAAGAAATACCTTGTTTTAGTTAAATAATGGTAAATAGATGCTGTTCAAGTTTTTGTTTCCTCTTTCAACATCCATATTCTTCAAGGAATGTCCTTAAAAATGTATCTCACTCACAAGATACATGGTACCAGATGGCACTTGTAAAGTGTTTATTTCTTTTTAACCTTTTAAGCAATATAACAATATATATGTAAAATAGGCAATCTTAAGCCTGATTTCCAGCCCTAACATAGTTTGGGCATTTAGTAAATATTTAATAGTAATTATAAGTTATTGACATCTAAAATAGATCGCATGTTTAATTATGTTTTATTATAATTCAGACTACTATTCCTAGCTTTAAAAATAAAATTTATTACAGTTTTAAGACTTGTGATCATTTCAGAGTAATTTTGGTATTTGCAGGGGTCCAGTTACTGGCTCTTTTAGTTCCCACTTTGATCTCTTACCTGCTGGATGAAAATTCTTTTGCCTCAGCAAACACAACTTCCAAAGATCTTCATGAGTTTGCACTCCAGAATTTAATGCATATTGGACCTCTGTATCCACATGCTTTCAAGACAGTAATGGGAGCGGCTCCTGAATTGAAAATACGTTTGGAAACTGCTGTTCGAGCAAGCCAAGCCAGCAAAGCTAAAGCGGCCACAAGGCAGCCAGCCCCCACCGTACATTCTGCACCAACAATTAAGCTAAAAACAAGTTTTTTTTAATTTGCTTTTCCATTCATTTTTATTTATGTTTTCAATTAAAAGCTAATAGTGATAGTCTCTGTATCATTTTAGGCGATGGATTTTACTTGATTTGTATATTGGTATTATATACTTCCACGTAGGTTAAGTGAAGTAATGCTCATGCTGCTTTCTGTTTTTAAAGGAGTGATTTTTTTTTAATCATGTGGTGATTGTGGTTTTTTCCCTCCTAATTATGTTTATCTTTTATTAATTATTTTTTTTGAACACCGAACAATAATCTTTTAAATTTAAATGCTAAAAGTGATTGTATCATGTAGTTGGGCCACCTATTGATATTGTCAGAAAAAAAAAAAAGGTCAATATTCAGCATCTGTCATGAAAAAATTTAAGTTTTGAAGTAAGCAAAATAATGGAAAATGTATGTTTTGTGGTATATATGAATAAAGTCACATTTTCTTAGCATTTCTCAAAATGTTCTTACCTTTCTAATAGGTCTTTTTACTTTCATATTAGATTACTAAATTATGCTTGCATATATTTTAGTTGTTAACTAAATTAAAACTTTCATTTAAAGTCCATTAAAATATTTCAGATGTGGAATAATATTCCACTTTTTTTTTTTAGTGGCCAAAATGTTAGTTATGTTTTATAATTATAGAGACTTGAGTTCTGGCTATGATGGTTAGTTTCATTCATCAAATATTTATTGAGTGCCTATTGTGTATAAGGCATCAAGCTAAGTGCTGCAGGGCATGCAAAAATGAATTAGTCATAATTATAGTTATGCCATTTTCCAATGCAATGGGAATTTTACCACATCAGATAGATATATAATTGATGAAATGAATGTTTGCCACAGTGTTTAGCAAATTTTAAACACCAAGTTTTATCATACAGTGTTACATAGACTGTATTATCAAAAGCAAGAAACCTTTCTGAACATAGTATAAATACATTAAATCCAGATAACAGTTAAAATATTGCAGATCATCACTTTCAAAAGCTGCTATTTCTGTTGTGTGCCAGACATGTTCTAGAACTTTAATATCCATTTTTCTTTTTCATTCAAACAATGCCGAAGGATGGATATAATTAGTCCAGCTTTCAAAAACACATTTAATTATATGAATTACTATGCCTCACATTTTCTTCATTCTTAATTGGAATTTTCAGGTTGCTGCCAGAAGTGATTAGAGTAGAGCTATAAATGATTTTCTTGCCTTAATGCTTTCCCTTAGATGGATTATTTTAAAAACTTGATTTAATCATTACAAACCCATTTATAATTCTAAAAGCTTATGAAATAATTATTTATGGATGTCACAAAATTTTAAATAAGAACTACATGTCTTAATCATAATTTAGAAAAATCATTCTAAGTTTTTGGTGCTATCATTAAACAAATGTGAGAACCATGCATGCACAAGTGACCAGTACAACTATTTTTTCTTTTTTGGGGGAGAGTTTGTTCACAGCCTTGCTGTTCTATCCACAACTCTGTCTTTTTGCCATTAAAATAAGACATTGTTTTCTCTCATACACACATACTTCTGTTTGCCCCTTTCCGCCTTGACTTTCAATGCTAGTCAAAAGAATCCATGAAAATTTAAGTGAGCTTGTTTTACTTTTCCAACTTTGAAATTTAATTATCGTCTTTTTAAATTTCTTCTTTGTTTTTTTGGAGTACCATTATAGACTTAGCTGTTACCCTGTGCTTGGGAACTTGGATTCTAGTTTTTACATTTTAATAAATAATGCTGCATTTGACTTTTTAAAAAGGAAACTTTGTAGATTATTTCTTTGGGATATTTCCTTACAGGGGTTATAAAAAATATGATAGGTTTAATTTTGACATGCTGCTGAATCTTAGAAAGTGATGCTTTTTGAAATAACAAATGTGAAAATGAAACGGTCATTGTCTTCCAAATTCCAAGAAAACGCTTGGGAGTGCTCTTAAATCTTCACAAATATTTTAACATACGTAAGCATGTTTTTAAATGGCATTTTAGTTGACTGTAAATCATTATGAAGCCAGTAGAAAAATTGTTTAATAATTGGGCTGTTTTTGGTAAATATATTCTTGTTTGAAATAAAGATGACAGTCGTACTGTACACATGGTGGGACCTCAGTATGTGTGTAGGGGGCAGCTGAGGGAATTGGAGGGTCACCTTTGGATGCCACATGTCAAGGGCAGTGACAAACTGGTGTGTATCCAAGAAATGACATTGAGGAACTGGGGGTAAAAAGGACAATATGATTATTAATTTTCATATAGGAGGACCAATTAACAGACCACACCAACAAGTCATTGTGTTCATATAAGTGATTTGCAATCGAAATTAAAAGAAGAATTTTCTAAGAACTATTAGAAAATGATTGCCTTGTGATAATGCATTCATTACTTAACACTGGACATATACGAGGAGAACTTGAATACCTGTTTGTTGAAGACTTTGTGATAAGATTCTCTAATGCTGTCTCTTATCCATTCATTGGACAATTAAGAGACACCTACTGTATGTCAGGCATTGGGAATATAATAGTTAACAGTCAAGCAGAGAATGTGCCATGATATGTTTACATTCTTCCTAGAGAGAGATATAAAACTACCACAGGCTGTGCTAAGCAGGGCAAGGAGTGGTAAGATGTATGGTATGATAGAGAATAATAGTCAGGGATTCCTTCATAGAGTTGTCGGAAGCCCTAGCCTCTCTTCTGCTCTTTAGACTTGCATATGTGACTACCTACCATTAATTGCCTCAGAAACTCCTCAAGCTCAATTAATTTAAAATTGAACTCTTATCTAACTCTTTATCTAACACCTCCTTATCTAATACCTGCTTCTCAACTTATGACCTCTCAGTAAACAGCACTTCTCTTTTATCCTGTTGAGTAGCCATATGTAAACCTTAGCATCATCCTTGACATTACCCACTTTCTCCCTCCCTGTTAGTTCATCACCATGTCTCCTAAGTATCTTGTCCTATCCCTCCATGTTTTGTTATTGACATTGATATCATTCAAAATCAAATCACCACATTTGATTACAGTGAGTGTGCCTGGGTTGGAATCTGGCTCTGTGTAACCTTGGGCAAGATACTTGTCCTCTTTGTGCCTCTGTAAAATGAGGACAATAGTAATACCTATCTTAGAGAGTAGCTATGGATTAAATGAGTTACTAATTGTGAAGGACCTTGAAATAGTGCCTGACCCTTAGAAAACAATTTAGAAATGTCAACTAATACTATATTTCCTGAACAGAAACTGAAATGATCTTAATAAATGAAAATCTGATACCTTGCTGAAAACTCTTCAGTTGGTTGCCTTATCATAAAGAACAGGTCCTTAAAGTGACCCTCAAGCCCCTGCATCATCTGGCTCCTGCCTACTTTGCCTCATTTTATTTCATCTGGTCCTATGGCCATATATGGTGTCCCTATCTGTCAAATGAAGGTAATGTTTGTACTTACCTCACAGGGGTGTTGTAAGGATCAAGTTAATGTATATAAAATGCATTATTCTTATTGAGTAATGCTCCTAAGTACTGGCTATAAAAGTTTTATTCTTGTTCTTTATGTGTCAGCTATATTGGACTTCCTTTAAGATATCAAATGTACTATGTCCTTTTTTTCCTAAGGTGTTTGAATTTTTCTTAAAAGACTCCATTTTATACTTTGCTCCATGTTTAATCATTATAGTCTCATAAAAATGTTGCAGCATTAATTTGGGTTTTTGCCATAAGCTAAAAACTGTATTATTTGAATGATCTTTTTCTCCTATAATGAAATGTACATATTGGCTCCTTAAGCTTGAATACAATCAGCTCATTGGTTGTAATGTTACACATCATGAGTTCACGTGAAAATGTCTCTGAGCTGGTCAAACCACTCCTACTCTTGTTACTTCATGTCCTGCAGCTGGGGGGAAATCTGGGAAAGGAGATAACATAGATAATGGGAGACATTTCCATTACAGGCAACAAGTGCAAGTGCTAAAATTAACATGGATTGAACAGCAAGCAGTAGCATATTGAGAGCCTGCACAGGAGAGGGAGAGAAATGTAGTACATGCAACATAAGTTAAAACTTGTTTGAAGAAAGTTAAGAAAACATGAGTCTCAAAAATTAAAACAAAAATGTACTGGACCTCCTTAACCTGATTCATTTTTCTTGTTTTTCTGGCATGGTGCCCAGATCCTCCCCCTAATCCCCCTTGTTCATAAAAAAAAAAAAAAAAAAAAAAAAAAAAAAGACCATATTTGAATTCTTTTGAGAACTGACTTAATTTATGTTAAAGGGCTATCAGAAGGGAGTTGTTTGGTGAGGGGAGATGTTCTATTCTGAGTAATTTAAACCTAAATGAAGACTGGGCGTTTTCTGCTGAGAAAAGTTTCCACCTGGAAACGAGTATGTTTCTGTTGCATAGTTGGCAGGAATAACCAGCTTATAAAAATGTCCTTCTCTCCCCCCTACGCCCCAGTTATTTTTATGTAATGAAGATTACATTAATTGTTTGACATTCAGTTCCTGCTTTAGAAATGGGGGCACCATAGTTATGTTAAGAAAAGAGAAGAAAAAGAATATCTGTTCAGTAGAGCTTTCTTTCACTGGGTATTTTAAAAGAGAAAAGGATAAGGGATGGAGTAGATGGGGAGAAAGGAAAAGAGCATGTTCAAAACCAGTTTATCTTTGCTTAGAGAAATAGAATCTTAAGTTGATCACCATCAATATTCCAAGAAGAGTCTTGCTACAGCTTCAGAGTTATATTATTTTAACATCGCCCTGTGTTAGATGTTTAGATTTGTTAAAGCAGTTCTGATTTTAGATTTTAACTATTTTTCTAAATATTAGCCACTACAAAATTAAAATCAATTTTAATTTCAGAATTAAATTTTGTTTAATTCGTTAATTCAAATGAAATTTAATTTTAAAATTAAAATTATGCAACTCTAATTTTAACTATACTCTTCCAAAAAAAAAAAGTAATAGTAATAATAATAAACTATAGAGGCTATATTTCCATCCTGTCACAAGACTGTGATGTAGATTTAATTTCTGGACTCCCAAGAAAAATTTCAAGTTATGAAACTCCACTTTCCAACTTGTGATTGGCTGTTTTCCCAAACCCAGTCATTCATTAGCAGACTTCGAATCTAGGGAATAAGTTTGGAGGCTGAGGAACCATAGAAGCAAGGACTGGTCCCGTGAAGCAGGGTAGATGGGAAGGAGAGGGAAATTAGGGAGTAAGCTGATGGCACCAGAGGATGATAAACATTAGGCTTTTGCATATTCCTTTATGAAAGTTCCATTTATCCTTGCAGAGGCTGCTCTCCAGTCAAGTGGTCCATGCTTTTTTTTTTTTCTTGGCAGAATTCTGAAAGCCATTTGGTTCAATTTTCTTTCAGCAGTTAAAGAATGAGAGACTCAAACAGTCTTTGTCTTTGAAGCTTTTTTTAAAAAATAGCTACTCATTTTAATAAAAAAAAGAAAGAGCAGATGAATTATTTGCCATTTTGTAGCACATAAACCAAAAAATAGCAAACACTCCAATTACCAAAATAGATATTAGCATGTCACAATTTTTCACTTTAAACTGGGTACACTGATATATATAAATCAATATTTTGACAGCTGTTCTTTGACTGGGAAAGGAAGCCCTATTTTTTTGTGTCACAGGCTTTATTAATCATGAAATGAAATAATCAGTAAATCAGCAACACCTTGAGGTACGAGGCTTATTGGTTGGGCATAAACATTAATTTTTTAAAAGATTATTTTAACTGTTGAATTAAAGTTCTGAATAGGGAATGAAAAAGGAAAAAACAATTATTGAGCCCCTAGTATTTATGAATTTTATGTGTGTTCTTTCAGTTAGTCTTGTGAACTCTTACAATAATAGCTATCGTTAGTCTGTATATACTGTATGTCAGGCACTATGCTTGGGGATTTACATTTCATTTAATCTTCACAGTGACTTTATAAGATAAATATTATTTTCATTGAAAATGAGAGCATTATGTTAGAAGAAGGTTAAATCTTTTGTCTAAGATTTTCAGATTTGGGAAATTATAAACGTCATGTTCTTTCTGGTTATTAATCTTCAGAATTTTTTTTTCAAATTTAAAAACATTTTTCGCTTTAGTGTTTGAGAATGCACATCAAGAGGGGGCTTCTGGGATGCCTGTAATGTTCTCTTTCATGATCTGGGTGGCGGTTACATGGAAGGGTTCAGTTTGTGAAAGTTCACTAAGGTGTTCACTTACCACTTGTGAGAGTTTCTGTATATTACATGAGATAAAGTGTTTACTTTAAAAAAGTAATTCATACTGAATACAAAAAAATGTGAAAGACATTCCAATTGGATTATTTATTTTTCTCTTTTCCAAGACTAAAAATGCCAGTGTGTACTTCAAATATCTTCCTATTGGTCTCATCCTTTTCTTTATCTGAACCAGACATTTTCTTGATATAAAGAATTCTGATGTTACAAGTCATAGGCATTATCGTCTTTTTTTTAATTAATTAATTTTTTATGGTGACATTGGTTAACAAAATCCAATAAGTTTCAGCTGTACACTTTAATAATAAGGCATATATATGTTTACAATTTGTGTTCATCTCCCGTAGTTAGACTCTTTCTGTCACCACGTATTTGACCCCTTTTATTCCGTCCACCTCCTTCCTTCCCCCTACCCTCTAGTAACTATTAGTCTATTGTCCATGACCATGAGTTTCTGTTTGTTTGTCCTGTTCATTTGTTGCTTTTAGGTTTATATCCCACTTATAAGTGATATCATGTGATTTTCAACGTTTTCTGTCTGGGTTATTTCGCTTAGCATAATTATCTCGAGGTCCATCCATGTTGTCGCAAATGGCGGTATTTCATCTCTTCTTATGGCTGAGTAATATTCCATTGTATGTATGTACCACAGCTTCTTTATCCAATCATCTATCATAGGACACTTCGGTTGCTTTTATGTCATTGGTATTTTAATAGGGATTACATTGAATCTGTAGATTGCTTTGGGTAATGTGGACATTTTAACAATATTCTTCAAATCTATGAGCATGGAATATTTTTCCATTTATTTGTGTCTTCTTAAATTTCTTTCCTTAATTTCTCCTAGTTTTTGGTGTACAGGTCTCTCACCTTGGTTAAATTTATTTATCCCTAGATATTTTATTCCTTTGATGCAATTGAAAACAAGATTGTTTCTTAATTTCTCTTTCTGATAGTTCAGTATCAGTGTATAGAGACACAACAGATTTTGTGTGTTCATTTTGTATCCTGAAACATTACTGAATTCATTTATTCTAACAGTTTTTTGGAGTGTTTAGGGTTTTCTGTATATATCGTGTCATCTGAAAATAGAGACAGTTTTACTACTTCCTTTCCAATTTGGATGTCTTTTATTTCTTTTTCTTGCCTAATTGCTCTGGCTAGGACTTCCAATACTATATTGAATAACAGTGGTAACAGTGGGCATTCTTGTCTTGTTCCTGATCTTAGAGAAAAAGCTTTCAGTTTTTGTCTGTGGAGTATGATGTTAGTTGTGGGCTTGTCATATATTGCCTTTATTATGTTGAGGTATGTTCCCTTTATACCTGCTTTGTCATCATAAATGGATGTTGAATTTTATCAAATGCTCCTATATCTACTGAGATGGTCTTATGATTTTTATCCTTCATTTTGTTAATGCAGTGTATCACATTGACTGATTTATCAATATTGAACCAGCTTAGCATCCCTGGAATAAATCCCACATGATCATGGTGTTTGATCTTTTTAATGTATTGTTGAATTTGCTTTGCTAATATTTTGTTGAGGATTTTTGTATCTATGTTCATCAGGGATATTTATCTTTAATATTCTCTTCTTGTGTTGGTATCAGGGTAATGCTGGCCTTGTAAAATGAGTTTGGAAGAGTTCCCTCCAGTTCTAATTTTTGGAAGAGTTTGAGAATTACTGGTATTAACTCTTCTTCGAATGTTTAGTAGACTTCACCAGTGAAGCTGTCTTGTCTTAGGCTTTTGTTTGATGGGAGGCATTTGATTACTGATTCAATCTGCTTACCAGTACTCAGTCTGTTTAGAGTCTCTATTTCTTTATGATTCAGTCTCAGTTAGCTGTTTCTAGAAACTTATCCATTTCTTCTAGGTGGTCCAATTTGACCTATAATTGTTTATAGTAGTCTCTTATGATCCTTTATAGTTCTGTGGTAACAGTTGTAAGATCTTTCATTTCTGACTTTGAGGTCTTGTTTTCTTGGTGAGTCTAGCTAAAGGACTTATGGGTTCTTAAACAGCTACCATTAAATTTAATTATGTTCAATAGTGTGTTAGGAATTTATTTAAAGGAATTGTCAGACACGTCTTTAGAGAAAAAACAACTTTTAACATCCAAAACTTCTAAGATTACTTAATCCTTCAAATAAAAAAAAATATGCTATTGTTGCATTATTGTTCCTTTTGTACACTGGTATGTCTGATAAGTAAGAGAAGAGGCAGCATGCTAATTGAAAGATCAATGAATTAGCAGTCAGGAATTCCGGTTTCTAGTTTTGGCTGTGCCACTCACTCAAAGCCTCATTGTGGACAAGTCTCGACTTCTTTAGACTTGTTTTTTGAACTGTAAAATGAGAGGATTGGGCAGTATCTCAAAGGACACTTGCAGCCAAAATAATCACGACACGGGATTTGGCCAGGCTTGGATCAAACTTTTATTATAACAAAGAATGAATAAAGCAGAAACATTCAGTAAGTGTGAGACTAGAGCTTGCCATCTTTATTTGCAACCAGAGCAGATACAATGTGTTTCCTGTCCTTTTTACAAGTAGCCATGGAAGGGAGGGGGGAAGAGGACAGGAACAGGATGTCCTTCCCTGACATGTCATTCACCAGCCTATATCTGTAAATTGTTTCATGGCCGGCCATCAGGCCTGATATCCAAGAAGTCCATCCCACAAAACAAAAGAATTACAAATAACTTGTTATGGAGACAAAAATGAATGCTTAATTTCATTAGCTATATATTTTTTTTCAAGTGAGTTCTTTGAAATATCACTGTAGTGTGAATTTATAGCAACAATTTCAGGGATTCCCGGACGGTTAATATTTACAAGAGAAACACTTGAAAGGACTTTGGTGTGACTTTGGTAGGCTAATACTGTTGCCAGTTTGTAGGTGAAGTTAGAAGAAACTGGCAACTGCAAGTGAAAAGGGAGAAATGCCTGGAGAACTAAGACAGTTCTAGGGAGCAGAAAGGGACTTTGTTCTTTCAGGTAGTGTAGCTTTAAGGGGCTATAAGAATGATTATATACTTGCCAACCTCCCTCTGATGACAGGAACTGTGTCATTTATATTTCCAGCAACAGAACCGACAAATCAAGTATTTGTTTAATTGCACTGAGTAAAAACTGAGCGGGAATAAGGTAGGGAAAAAAAAGAGTGAAGTAACGTCTTCTCGGATATCTGAAACTTTTAAAAAATTTACTGCAAGATTAACTACAAAGGGAAAGGGACTTCAGTGGAGCACTTCTTCAGATGCGATGTCAACAAGCCAGAATAGGAGAGGTCATCAGAGTTCCTTACAAGTGAAAACTGATCAGGCAACAAGTTTGAATCCCCAAGTGAAAAGGCGGAAAGGAGCGACAGTGATACGCAGATGGGCAGAATTGAAGAGTGTCTAGGGTCAGAGAAACACCTTAGTCTGACCCGAAAGGGAGAGGGCTCAGCCCAGCTGGCTGGAGAAACTCCGTCCAGGGGCCGTACGGGCGAAGCTCGCTTTAAGCTTGTTTCCTAACAGAACTAGCAGGAAGCCCTAAAAGATGTGCAGCTCGGTACGGTATTTTGTCCTGATAACTTCCGCGTGTGGGGGTGTGTGTGTGTGCCGCCCGTGAACTTCCGCGTCGGAGGGAGCCTGGAGCGCGGCCGAGTCCGCCCCGCCCATCAGAAACCCTGGCGCCCCGCGGGGGCGACCCCCGCCCGCCGCAGGGAAGGGGCGGGGAGAGGGCGGGGCGGGGCCTCAGCCTCGCCGGAGCCGTCAGCAGCCCCACAGGCCGCCGCGGCCGCGCTCGCCGTCGACACGCCCTGCGACTACAGTTCCCAGCAAGCCCCGGGCCGCCACCGCGCCGCAGTTGACCCATTTCCCGGCCCGCCCGGGCTCGGCCAGTCCCCGCGCCCAGGCGGCTGCTCCTTGCTGACTGGGGTGTGGGCGGGGAGCGGCGGAGGGAGGAGGAGGCGCTGCTGGTCGCCGCCGTTGCCTCCGCTCCTGGGCGCCTGGGCAGCTCACCGGGTTTCCGCGGCCGCCATGGACGAGCAGGCGGGTCCCGGCGTCTTTTTCGGCAACAACCACCCAGGCGCCGGCGGTGCCAAGGGTCTCGGGCCTCTGGCAGAGGCTGCTGCGGCCGGCGACGGGGCGGCTGCGGCAGGGGCGGCCCGAGCCCAGTACAGCCTCCCGGGAATCCTGCACTTCCTGCAGCATGAATGGGCCCGCTTCGAGGTGGAGCGAGCCCAGTGGGAAGTGGAACGGGCGGAGCTGCAGGTAAAGACCCTCCCGGCCTGGCCCTCTTCATCCCGCCTCTTCGCTCCCTCCGCCCCGCCCCGGACCCTTCTCCCTCCCCGCTAGCCCCTCGCTGCTCCCTTCCCTTTTGCTCCCGCCCGTTCCACCCGAACTGTCCCTTTCCCCCATCACCTTTGCTTTTGGCTGACCCCACTTCCTTAACCCGGGTTCCCACTCCCGCCGTGATGCGTTGTTTACCCTCCCCGCTCCTTTTCGTCTGTTCCTTCTCTGTCTCATTTGAACTCTCCTGCCATCCACATTTTAGGTCTTCTCTTTCAGTATACTAATTGGGCTGACAGTAGTTTTGAAAGACATGGAGCAAAAATCATCTTCTGTCCTAGCGAGTCCCATGCTAGGTCTAGAGACGTTCTCCGCAGTGTAGATACTGACAGTTGGCTCCCCTCTCTGAGAGGAAGGTGATTAATGAAGACAACAAGTTGTGTCTGTGAGACCTTGACTTTAGGCAAGAAGCTGATGTTGGGTGAAAGTGTTACTAGGAATATCAAACTCTCTTTTTATATATGTAAATGTTTCTTCTTTTCCTTCTCTCCCTCACCCCCTCCCACTCTTCTTGTAGGTTTTTCAGATTCCTGGATTTTAAATGAAGGACCTAGATGATCACATTCAGATGGTGGTTCAGAGATGGTTTCCTGTTCTCAAAATCAAAAACTTCCCAAGGATTAATTTTATGTTCAATGTTTTGTGAAATAAATTTTTAGTTTAAAAAGAACTAAAAGGGCTTTAAAGTTGGTTACATTTCCTTGCATACTCTGCAAGGTAAAGTATATCCAGGGAGGGTTGTTAAAAGAAAGAAAGTGAGGCTGCTACTTTCCAGGCCATTTGGAATTGGTAAGTAGGTTTCAATGGCTGTTCTTAAAACTTCCAAGCCGTACATCAGTTTCACAAGGAACTTAAAGAACTATGAATGACTGTGCCTTTCTGCTTTACTGGCTAATCCTGTGTGCTTGTGAAATCTGAGTATGGTTTTGGTTGGTGAAACATTTAAAGTTAAAATGCTACCCAATGTGTCACTTTTTTTGGTAACATGTATTTTCTTTGGCACTTAAAAAGAAAGGAGAAATCTGTTAAATAGACTCTATGCTGGAACAGGCTGCTTTGGTGTAATGCAAGTGGCAGTGGAAACAGCAAGCAGACAGGGTTATAATAGTAGGCAAGATTATAGTATGGGCTATGCTTGCTGCTAGCTCTGTGACCCTGAGGAAATCATTTAACCTCTCTGAACTTC
Organism: Eidolon dupreanum; assembly: GCA_028627145.1. NCBI lineage: Eukaryota > Metazoa > Chordata > Mammalia > Chiroptera > Pteropodidae > Eidolon > Eidolon dupreanum. The sequence continues at coordinate 86,748,015 of CM053515.1, forward strand.
AGTTTCATCATTTATTTATTCAGCACATTTATTGAGTGCCAGCTGTGTGCCTCTAGGCCCTAGGATTAACAAAACTGACAAAGCCTCTTCCCTCATAGAGCTTATGTTTTAGTCCAGAGACAGTCAGCAGATGCAGCTATATAATAGACTGACCCATAGTGACAACTGCTATGAGAAAAGTACACCAGGATACTGGAATAGTGTGTGATAGGGGCAGATGTTTTAGATGGGGTGATCAGGGAAGGCCTCTGGGGAGGAGTTGAATGAAGTGAGGGAGTGACCCATGGTTTCCAAGATTCCTTCTAATTCCTTATTTCTACAGTTGTATCTTTATATCCTTTGGTGGCTTTTTCAATCCAACAGTTATGTTGCTTTAGTATCTGGTCTTTTGATATTTGTAATTTTTCTCATAATCTGACTGTTTCTGTATAATCACCATCAGACTTAGATGCTTCATTCACATTTATTGGTAATTCATCCTTCTTAGCAATGCATTCCATAAATGACTTCAAGGAAGTGTTAAAAGCAGGCTTTAACTTTAATGTTGTACAGTTGTGGAGAATAATTTTTGTATGTAGTCATTTAAATTTTAATTTATTTTCCAGTCTAGGGAATATGAAGTAAGCCACAATAATTAGGTCAAAAACAAACAAGATAACAACTCTTCCCTTCCTACCTGTGTTAGTTTGGGAATTTCCAACTCATCTCACCCCCTGTGTCTGCAACCCCCACTCCCCCAACCCCCATTTAAACTTTTCAATTTATCTGTAACTATAGCTACTCCACACACACACACACCCTTTCCTGAGTTATTTATAGCAAATGTTAAATTTAAAGTAGGTTTTCCTTTGTTTTTATTATATTAAGGACCTTACATTTTCATAGTGTCTTTTGTGCTCAAATTAAGCATCCATGGAAAAAGTTAAAAAAATGTGCCATATTTTCCTTACAGCAAGGGTTATATATTTGAGGAGAGAGTTTTCAGGAATCTGTGGTCTTTGACTCCCTTTATTAGCAGTATTGAAAATATATTTAAAAAAAATTTTTACATCAACATCATTAAATTTGAACATATCTCTCCATTTTTCTTTTGCCATTGAAATTTTCCTAGAAAAACAATAGGAAGTACAAGTTGAATGATGATGAAATTTGGATCAGCTGATGTTCTTTTAATTTTTAAGTCTCTTCTCAAGTCATTAACACCAAGGTCAACAAAAATATCTTTAAGTCTAACGTGTTGCTTCAGGAACCTGTCAGTCCTGCTCTTTCAAGTTGCCAGGGCAGAATTGTGAAAGGCAATCCAGGCTCTCATCTATCTATCTGGTCTGCCTTTAGCACTTCCTCCCTCCTTCAGATCCTAAGGGTAAAGAACTGGCCACATTGTACCAAAAACTTTGTCATTTTGTTCCCCCTTGCCCAGTTAGTTAATATAAGACTCTCTTTTCACTTTTGGTAATCTCACTCTCCCCTCAGCACCACCATGCAGATGAAATAGGTAATGCATGGGAAAAGAATGGTCAAGTTTAGTACTGAGATTTATATTTGTGAGAGGAATTGGAGATGGGGTACCTGACATTTGAAACAGTTTTCTGCATATGACATTGATCTAGATGACCTCAAAGAAACATGAAATCTAGTTGGAGTGACAGAACAAACAAAGTGCAGAAGAATCAGAGTGTTTATTATTATGGTGGTTTAAATTCACTTACAATAGCACAAGAAAGAAGAGCTAGCAGTGAGTGGGGAGAACAGCAGGAAGAACTTTATTAGGTAATGAAAACCTTAGGTTGAGTATTTGAAAATTACTGACTTATGGGGAAGCAAGCAGATAAATACAGAATAAAAGTTATTGGCCCTAGATTTGGATGTGTGTGCACACGTGCGTGCGTGTGTGTGTGTGTGTGTGTGTGTGTGTTATGATTGAGTAGCTTAGGGCATGTGGGTGGAGGCTGGTGCTATCTATAGTGTTTATGAATCTGGATTTTGGCATTAGTGATTCATATTTTCATTAAACAAATATTATCAAGAGCCTACTTCATGCTAGGTCCTGTTCTAGGCACTGGAGAAACAACAGTGATTAAAACATCCTACCTGCATGAAGTTTACACTGTGGGGGAAGATAGTAATAAATACACTCATAAAATTTTAGATGGTAATAAGTGCCATGATAAAGTGTGGTAAGTGGAATATGGAGTGCTTGAGAGGGTGGAGAGGGGAAGAAAGGCTTTGCTGATAAGGTGCTATTTGAGCAAATACCTGAAAAGGTGATATCTGAGGAAAGAGTGGTCTAGGCAGAGGGAACAATAGGGGGAAGGAAATATGCTTTGAATACTGGTGGAATAATGAGGCAGCTGTGGCTGTAATAGAGGAGGAAAGTGGAAGAAACGCTGTCAGAGGTACTGGATCTTGCCCACAGTAAAGACTTTAAATTTTACCTCAGCAAATGGGCAACTCTGGAATGTTTTGAGTAAAAGAGTGACACCACCCTTAAACAGAATCCTTTGCAAGGATTCAGAATAGACTTGGAGGGGAAACAAGGGTCAAAGAATCAGTCTAGTTAGGAGACATTTTTAATAATCCAGGCCAGGGATGACCCATGGTGGCAATAATGAGATTTGGAAATATATATTTTGATACATATTCAGAATATAATGGATTCTGAATACTTTTTGAATGTAGAACCAGCAGGATGTGATGGAGAGGATAGGATGTGAGGTTTGAGAAAAAGGGGAGTCATGTATGACTCAAAAATATTTTGAGCAGCCTCAGAGGACTGTTGAGAAGATTTACTGTGCATTTAAATGGACAAAGTAGGCACTTAAAATGACAGCTTATTTTTTGTTATTCTTGTAACTGTTATTTACAATTATAGTAAAAGGCAACATGGCATAGACCCGGATTTAAATCTTTGCACTAAGACTTATTTTGTGCCAAAAATACATGTTCACCATAATTCTGACCTCTCAGAACCTTAGCTTCCTCGTGTGTAAAGTGAGGATAATAAACTACCTTGTGAGAATTAAATGAGATATTTTAAAGTACCTAGCAGAAGCTTGGTACATAACACAAACTAAGCGCTGAATAAATAAATGGTAGCAAGTGCATGATGTTAAATTTATACTCTCATAAATCTCCTTTCTGTTCCCACAGAAAAGCAGAATTTTCAGTCATGAACTCTTCTAAGGTTAGAGCATGTGCCATTTTTGGGTCCGATGATGGCACTAAGGGACATTTAATAGGAATCAGCCTCAAAACATTGATAATAAACTTTAAATGTATTTGCTTTCCTTAATAACCCACCATGTGTCTTTTATCTTGAAATTTGTATAAACTTTTCTGAATATGTTTTAACCATGCATGACTTCTTGGGTAACAAATCACATACGTTTACGAACGACTCTATAAAACTAAACTTTGGTTTTATTTCGCTGTTTATTTGGAGTAGATGAACCCCATTGTGGTACAGTATAATTTCTAAACAGGTTCTTTTTTTAAATTCTATTCTTATCCTTGATAATTTTATAATATTTAATTATATTTCGGAACTATTATAGAGGTTTTACTCTTTTAAAACATACCCTACTATTTGTCACTTTAGTGTTTCTCAACTTTAGCTGCTATCTTAGAATAATCTGAGGGAACTTTTAAAAATTAATTTAATGGACTCTGCCCCAGACCTATTAAATCAGAATTATAGGAATTAGGGCCCCTGGCATTAGTGTTTTTTGAGCTCCCTAATAGTCCTGATATGCAGTAAGGATTGAGAACTACTGCTTTAGTGCTTTTCTCTTTTTACATATATAGTTTGGTGATTTCAGTACTTAGTGTTAATATTCCAGATATGGATGGCTTTTTATAGAATTTGGAATATAATTTCTGTTATGTTTCTATTCTTTCTGATGATAGCTAGCATTTTATTTTTAGGCAGTAGGATGTTATAATTTGAATCACCTTCCTCTGACTGAGAGAGAATGACAGCGATCTTTGAGCTGGAATGAACTTTGGAAATCAGCTACATCCTTATTTAACAGGTAAACTGAGGCCCAGAGAGAGGTTAAAAGACCAAGAATGAAGTAGGTTTTGTACAGGCTCTGGCATTAAAATCTCCAGATACCTGTGCAGTTTTTAAAAAAAATTTTCAGATACATTATCTTGCTTGATCCTTACAGCCTTCTGAGATAATCAGTCATGCTAATGCTTGCTTTTCATTTTTTTCTTGTTATTTAAAATAATGGACATGGAGATTTTACTGTGTTCTGTTTTTTAGCTTATTTTATTGGCTAAATTTATGATTTTTTCATGATTTTGGTTTTCTTTAGTTTCATTATGATGTGTCAGGGTATAGATTTTATTTTATTTGGAACTTTGTTAGGCTTCTTAAATCTGTGGAATTTATGTCTCATTAGTTTTGTAAAATTCTCAGTCATTATCTCTAGATTCCTCCTTTCTTGTTCTCTTTCTTTTCCTTTTGGTTCTCTGATTACATGTATCTTAGGCTTTCTCTGCCTGATCTACATTTTCCATCTTTATATCTCTGCATGCTTTATTCTGGGTAATTTATTCTAATTTATCTTCTGGTCCATTACTTTTCTCTTGAGTTGAATCTAATCTTTTAAAGCCATCAATGAGTTTGGATCTTTTCTTAATAGTTTCCTACAGAGAATTTCAGGGTTGTCTTTTATTTTTTTTTTAACCTAATAAGTATAGTTATTTTACAGTTGATGTCTCTGTTCTTCCTATATGTTGATGTCTTGAAGGTCCTATTCTGTGGTCCGTTGTTTTTGCTGGTTCTTGCTCTTGATGGCTTGTTTCTTTGTATGCTACTTACTGTCCTTGAAAAAGTGTAAGACTAATCTGAGGTCTCAAATAAAGGTAACTTCTTTAGAAAGTTTTTGCTTTTGCTTCTGATTGCTTTCTGGAGGCATAACCTGGAAGGAACTACTTTAAAGTGAATTCATTGCTTGAGATTTTGCACTACCCAGCTGATGAACATTTTGGTTGTGAATACATTTGAGGGCCAGTTTACTTCTGCTTCACCTTTGTTTTGAGGGTATAAGCTTTTTAGGTCCTTATGGGGTATATCTGTTTCACTCTTCACTCTGCACGTTCCTGGTCTTTGATTTTTGCCTTTTGGGTCCTGCAAGGCTGTCCAAACTAAAGTTCAGATTTGTTCTGATTGGCTAATAATTTTGCGCATTACTCAAAAGGCAAAGTGACTTTTGTTTCCTCACCTCTCTATTCCCATTTTCCCTTAAATTTTGGCCAAATAATTTCTTGTTATCTTACCGGCTTTGCTTTTTAAGATGATTATAAAAATATCCAGAATTTTTAGCTATTTTTAGTAGGGGTGTTGTTTCAAGGCACCATTACTAGCAACATATTTCTCTTATTTTACTTTCAAAAACTCACATATAAGAATGGCCTCAGTAATTGGGGAGAAATATCATTGATAGCACCTCTTTATCAAGAGATGTGCCTATTTAACCCTAAATGTTATTTACCCCTAAACATTATGTACTCTCTAAATCTACGTTTTTTGACTTCTAGTAGTAGAGAGAAACCTACAACTTTTCTCTAAAACCTTGGTAATTTAAGCAGAATTTAAAACAAACATGAACAAGCCCCTTTACCAATCAGTCTTTAAGAGGTTTATGTTTGAAAGTCCAAATAGTCTATACTGATTTCCCTTTGTCAGCCTCCTATCTATTTTTGAATGTTATTAGTGGTATCCAGGTTTCAGTTCTGGGCCATTAGAAATAAAATTGCCCTGGGGATCTTTGGAGTTTCTTTCTTTGGTGGCCATTAGACAAAATGATCTATTGACCATCATAATTTGGCAGTGGAAAGTGTGGATCATAGAGCCAGAAAGCTTTATAATTCATAATTTTTCCGATTTATAGTTTTTCTGGGCCTCATTTGTATTTGTAAATTGTAGATGATAATTTACTCACCAAGCAAAGCAGTTGTAAGATTTTAAGAAGATAAACACATGTAAAGTATATAACCCATAATAGGGGTCCAATAACTGGTTTGCTGCTGTTGGTTGAAAGTTCTATGAACAGAATGCATTTAATGAAAATTTAGAAGCCAAGAATTCATTTCAGTGATCCGTTTGACATAGTAGCTACTTACATTCTTTTTGTCCTATTAGTAGTGGTTTAAGGACAACAAACTGATTGTATTGGGAGTAGGGGGCAGGCTAGAGATGGCAGTAATAGGTAGTAATAGTCTGTAAGTATTGAAGACTACGGATGGTAATAGAGGAAAATTTGGATTTGGTGAGAGAATTCTGATGCAAGAGAGAGAAGTTGAGGAAATGGTAAAAGAGACGGGAACAGAGGGATGGAGGAGTAGAGACAGACAGGAGAAAGAAACTGCACTGCACACATCAGCCTGTGCTTGATTTCTAAAGGGTGTATTGTTTGTAGTCTTTACTTTAGCTCTTGTAATTGTAAAATTCTAGGGCTGACAGAGGTAGACACACACACATACAACACACTCCCCCTACCCCCACACACACCATATCTCTGCTTGCAATTTTTTATCCCTTTCTCTGGACTAAGAATATTTTACCTCCTGAGGGGCCCATGAACTTAATTTGTCTTATCCCTTATTTTATCATTAGGGCCAGAGAGATGCAGTGATTTGTCTGAGATTAATTGCTCTATGAGTTGACGTAGATATAGTTTAGAACCCAGGAGTCCGAGTACCCAGGCCAGGACATTGTTTGCCATACAGCATTATCTCCTTTTATTGGTCTTGTGTAGCTGCTTCTGATCTGAAGTAGACAAGTGAATTATAATATTTAAGTATGATATAGTATGCTTTGAATAACTATCATAATTTAAAGTAAATTCTTACCACTTATTTCAAGTTTTTTTCAAGTAGAATAATTTAGTAGGATAATTTTCTTCAAGTAGAATAATTCTTCAAGGGGCTCAGGAAAGTCTTTAACAATGTGTTCTTTAAAAATGTTTGATATGGTATCACTGTAGTTTAATCAATTTTATTTATCATATAGGAAATACTGAAAAATGTTTTTTTAAAAGTCTGCAAATTTGGATTTCTTTTCAACTTGCTCTGAGAGTAGCCTAATTAAGTTATATATGTATATATTAATATAATTTGTGTTTATTGATCATATATCAAATTTTGTGTTATGCCTTGGTAATTAGGTATTCTTAGCCCATCTGTTGTACATGTACTATATTTGAAGAGAATAATATGTCAGCCATGTAGTTTCTCTTATGCAGTAAGGTATTTGAGGAAATAAAATCACTTTTTTTGGTAGACTTAATGCTATTTAATCTTTACTATAAAAATACTTTATCAGACAAGATGATAGACTATTAGGAAATACTGATACATAAGAAGGAAAAGTTACAGTAGAGTTAGCTAGAAGCAGGCTGGCACAAGGAAAAATGTGTAGGTATTTTGTTTTGGAGATAAAATGGGGAGAAAAGTTAGGGCGTAGAAGCCCTGGAATTAAGGTGAGCTTTAGAAAATATTGAGTAAGGTTGGGTGGAATAGGTATTTTGGGTGTGGTGAGTAGGTTCTTGGCATAACTGCACTATAGAAATCCAAAGAAAGGGCCGTGTGTGTGTGTCTGTGTCTGTGTGTGTTTCATGATCCTGCACACAGGTTTCATTAGCACTCATTTACATGTGACAGAAATTGGATCCAGTACCAGCATATCTAGTTAGGAGAAATAAACACAATGTCAAATTCCACAAGGGTGATACCAATTTCACCTGATGGAAAATTACAACCTAGTCTGGGACTTGTTCTCAATTTCTTTTGTTTGTGCTTCCTAAAATGAGAAGGTTAAGCAAAGGAGCCTAAATTATAGGCACAACTAAAACCTGCTCCCAAGGAATGTGGATTCATATAAAGCTAAAAGGAGGGGATAAGGAGGAGCCTGTGGATTTGGGTGAGCACACTTACTGAACTTGAAAGAAAAACTAGTCAGTTGGGGAGGAGAGTACCATGGTGCCAGTAATTGAACCGAGTACTTTATCTGTTGTTTCCTCTCTTTTCTTCTTTACCCTCCAAATATAATAATAGTTTCATTTATTGGGCACTAACTCTATATCAGGTGCAGTGCTCAACACTTTACATGTGTAATCTGTTTTAATCTTTGCAAAACTATGTGTGGTAGGTATTAATAATTTATTCCCTAATTCATAGATGAGGAGAGAAGTTAAATAATCTGTTGTAAGAAATGTATGAGTGATGGGGCCTGGCATGGTAAATAGATGGAAACATTTTGCCATTTTTCTTGTTTCCTCCTGCTCTGAGTCAGTGTACAGGGCTGGGATGTTTTCCTCTCCTTTGCTGTCTAGTGAATTTCTAATCATCTAACAAAGATTCAGTTTCCTCTCTTTGGGAAACCTGCCTGACCTCCAGGCACAGTGGTTTCATGCTCCTCTAACACCTCGTACATACAATACATGTAAGCTTTGTTGTCCGCCACCATCCAGACTGGTGGTTGGGTAGTAAAGCCGAAAAGATGGTTAAAATGATACTTTAAATAATTTAAGTTAAAAATTATAACCATATAGTAATTTGCCAGTGTAAGACTAAGCCCACTCACCCTTCACTTTTTAAAAAAATTTTTTTAGAATGATGATTGAAGTTCTACGTTGACATACTTGAATTAGCTACAGTTATAATGCATTATAATACATACAGTACCATAACACATAAAACAGTTGTTTATGATTCCTGGTTCTGGTTTTTCTTGAGTAAAGCCCACTGAGTGCAAAGTCCTAGATTTTTATGAGTTTTGCCCCAGTTTTTTATAGTTGTTTACCAACATGTATTTGATAGCAATATTTTTAGTAGGTCTCTTTTATCGTCTTGTCTTTTTGAAGTGTTCAACTTAATCTTTTTATACCCACATTTTATTGATTTATATAATATTTAATTGAATTATCTAATCAAAGTAACAAGTGCAACTGACAAACAGGTTTAAGAGAACACCTGGTTGAATTTTGGTGAGCTTATATAACTACTTTGGGAACTGAAGTATATGTGTGAACTATACTCTAGGTGTGAATATTTAATATCTAGGCTTTCGGCAGTGTTTTATAAGGAGACTAGAGAATACTGGTTAATCCGTAGGATTGGTTAAGAGAACATTAGTGATATAAACTTCTACTGTATCTCACTTATACCACCTATGTCAAACTTGGTTTCTTGGCTAGACTGAGAGTCATTTAGGGTGTTTTTATTTCCCTAAAGCCCAGCAGAGTGTCTGGTACATAATTAGCTGCTTAGTAAATATAATGAATACATGTTGAATAAATCATATATTAGGTTATGTTGTTACTGAATATGTATTAAATATACATGTTTGTATATTCTGTCTACCAGCTAAATTGTGTCCTTAAGGGCAGGTCTTAGGTCCCATACTTGGATATTTATAATTTTGTCATAAATGTAGTGAAGGTGCAATACATGTTGCTGTATAGAGAGCAGCCTATCTGTTCCTCTTGCTGCTAGCTAGTTCTGCCTTATGACTTCCACTGGAACGAGCCTTTTAGAGCAAGTAGTATCTGTATTGTGTTGTGTAGAGCATTGCCTGATCCCTGCCAAGTCATTCTGACAGAGCTCATTTCAGGGATGCCACTGGCTTCATAATTACGGCTTGATGTTAGCTGCAGCAAATGGTGCTTGGGTTTGGTTGTCGTGTGCGTTCATTTGTTTTCTTTTCCCTTCGTGTGTTAAACATGGACTGCCAGGAAATGTCTTTGGCATCGTGTCTTTACAATCAGCAGGGTAATGTAACAATTGTTTTCTTTTCTAAAACCCATGACTTCAAATTTTATACGCATTTCTTATTTCTTCTAAATAGAAATTCAAACCTTTTTTTTTTTTGTGAGGATAAATCTTATTTTAAATAAAATATCTAGTTTATTACTTTGCATTCTACTTTTCTGATTTTGTTTATAGTTGTATTACTAGTATATTGTAATTTTAAGCTTTTTTGAACTCTGCTTTAAATAATAAAATAGAAATCTCTCAGATATTCAGAATTTAGAATGGAAAATTCTGATTTTCTTATCACTAACCTGGCCTATGTCCAAAATTATAATTTAGCTTTTTAAATCCTTATAGCTAGCCAACTTAGAATAAGCACAAAACACTAAAATAAGGAGACATCAAAGTTGCCAAAATCTCATAGAAAATATATTTTCAAGATTTTTTTTTTAATTTGTGCTTTTGCTTGCAAGACTTTTGGTCAGGACATTAGGTGTTTACTGAGTACCTGGCATTCTCATACACTGGAGATACAGGGAAAAACAGGAAGATAGAGTTTTAGCTCACATGAAGCTTATAATCAAGTAATGATTCTTAACTTCAGGACCTGAGTCCATTATGCCAAGGGTGATAGCCACTTTGGCAATGCCATTTTAATTTTGCCCATTTAAAAACCAACCAACCAGTAATAACAACAAAATAAATCCCTTCTCAGCTCTCTTATTCATTAGTACAGGCATCCTCTCCCTTATTCTCTTTCATTTCTCTGTGCAGACCACATTACTACACCTTCAGTTTTTTAGTAGTCTCATCTTTCTGTTTCTTTGTTCTCTTTCTCTTTTTTGGGTTACTCATTTCTCAATCTCTTGTGATCTTGCTTCTAGTCCTTATTCAGGTAATTGTTCACCAGATAATACTTTTTTTCCCTTCCATTGGTTACTCTGACTTAAGTTCTCCCACTCCAGTTGAATTCTTTTGTTTAGATGCCTCATAAAATTATATCACTAGGTAGTCCTGATATTTTTCACAGTTAAAATTCTACTTGTTGAATTTCTTGCTAATGTCTTTACCTGAATGACCTATCACTTGAAACTCAATCATCCTTTCAAAATCTTCTCCCAGACCAAATGGTCCTTTCTTCTCTTACCCAGCCCTTTGTTTACCTTTTCTAGAAACCTAGATTCAGCTTTCACTGAACATTTTACTCTGTTGTTCTTACTCTCCCACCCATGCACCTGATATTGTAAACTCTGTATAATGTTTTAAATCCATTTCTTAATCATTTAATTCCTACTGTTACCCTGGTCCAGACCCTCATCACGTCATATCTGGGTGACTGCATTAGGAGCCTTCCTAATTTTTTACCTCTGGTCTCTCCCTTTGCTAAGGTATTCGACACAGTACCGCCTCTCAAGCTTCTAAAAATATTGATTTGTTCAAGACATTCTCTTTTAGTTTTTATTTTTAACCATAGTAGATTGCAAATCTCTCCGCGATTAGGCTATTTGTATTTCCTACCTGTTAGAGTACTCATTCTGAACCAAAATAGTGCAATCCCACTTTGCACATAAGCCACGTTTGTTTGTTTTTTTTTTAATCATTGTTCAAAAGGGTTTGTCAATCTGGAATGTCCTTTTATCACCTCATAGTTTGTATTATTCTTTTAGATTTTTGTATAGTCTTTATTCAGATTTTGCTTCAGTCCCATTTTCAACATGAAGAGTTTTTGGTACTCTCAGTTTTTAGTAATTGTTCCCTTTTTAGTACTTGCTTTGTCATTTGGCACTTAAGGTCTGCTACGTCATTCTGTTTAGTTGCTTTTTATGGATCTGTTCAATTAATTTAACATATTTATTGGGCATCTGCTACATGCAAGTGACTGTTCTGGGCAATAAGGATATACTAATGAATAGCATGGACAGCTCTGTCCTCACGGAGCTGTAGCAACTTGCTCTGTACCTTATTTTTAAATTTATTTCTAGCACATATCACAGTATGTGCTAACAATGCTGGTATTAAAATTGAGTTCACATTTGTAAAAAGGAGCCCCTGGATTAATAATACTAAAAAAAAAAACAAAAAACAAACAAACAAAAAAAAAACAACCACTACAGATTAAAAGGATGATTATTCTGTAGGATGACTATATCTTTTGAAAGGTGACTATCTTAGATTTAGTAATAAATTTTTAAAAATTAGCCAAAGTAATACTGCTTTGGAAAATATTAATTCAACTGTATACCATTGGTCTCCCATAAAAGGAATGCAAATAAAATGAAAACAAATAGAAATCTTTTTTAAAAGAATTCTCATTATCTTGGGATCAGTACTTATTCAGTTCTACTTTCCACATGTCATCTTAGGTCCGTATAATTACAGAATGTTAAAGTCTTTCTGAGAGAACAGAGGCTCAGAAAAGTTAAGTAACTTTAATAAGGTCATATGGATTAGTGAGAGAACCAGGAGTAGGAATTTCCCAATTCCTACATCAAATCAAAGGACATTGAATTTTTCTACATTTCAGTAATTTGTGTATATAGTTATGGTCCTGAGTTATCAAGAAAAATTAGGTTATGTTCACTGGCTTTCTAAAAAATGGAGGTAGTAATTTATTGATCTTTAAGATTCAATATACATCAAGGCTGAAATTATTTAAATTATCTCAAGCATTTTTTATGTGTCCAATAAGTCCTGTTTTCCCTACTTTACATTCTCTTTTGTTTTCAGATTTGTTTGAATAAAAACTGTTACTTTGACATTTTGATCTAATATTTTATCAGGAAATGAATGTGCTATAGTTGAAAGTGAAAGTCAGATAGTTATTATAAAAGTATATTTTAATAAAACTTCCTACCTAAGGAATCTATTTGTATTGATTTAGAGATTTTGTGTGTGTGTGTGTTATAACATGAATGAGATTTAGAGCTGAATCACTGGAAACCACCAATTTTCTTATAAAAAATAAACAGTTTTAGTCCTTAGTTAAACTTAAATTTATTTTTAGAAACTCAAAATTTTACATTCAGCAGTATAAAAGAAAACCAGAGCTGGACAGTGCTTAAAGTGGTAAAAGCAGATTTTAATCAGGAACTGTTACAATGGAGGGGGGGTTGGAGAGGGGAGACCTCATTATGGAACTGGACTCAATTCTGAATACAATGGGGAAAACAGATTTATAGCCTAGGAGCATGGATGGAGGTTAGGTGGGTGGAAGTTACTAAGGGGAAGTTAATTGACAGGGTTCTTGCTGAAGGCAGGCCAAAGTAATTAGACATCACCTGAGGGGTGGTAGTTGATGAGAAATTTAATCAGATATTGAGGGTGATCAGATGTTGAAGGTAGGGGATTCTTGCTAAACTGACTTAGTAAGATTCTTGCTAAAATTGAGCAAAGATGGACCCAGAAGTCCAAAGATTGGGCCTAGTCTAGCAGAGGGCTCAGAAGAGGACAATAGTCAACATATGGCAAAGTACTCAGTAATTATCATAAAAGATATATGCATTAAAGCAGTGAGGCACCCTTTTTGACCTGTGAATTTTAAAAAATCAGTGATAACACCCAATGGTAGGTAGGGGAGATGTGTTAAAACTCTACTTTCATGCATTGTTAGTGGTATTGTCAGTTGGTCAGTATCTATCAGGAAACATAGTTATACTTTCACCTAGTAATCCTGCTTGTTGCAATCCATCCCAGAGAAATTTAAAAAAAAATTGTCTTATAAGTCTACATGCATGAAGAACATCATTGGCAATTAATTTTGTAATTTAAATGTCATAGTGTGGTGAAATGAGTTTCACTTAGGAATACTTTTGGCCATAAGTAAACCCTGTTAACAGTGATATAGCAAAGGTCATCTTTCTCACAATTCTGGTGATGGGTAGTCTTTTTCTCTCACTTAAGCTGTTGCAGTTGCTTAATGATGACATAAAGAATCTAAGCTTTTTCTATTCACTGTCATCCTTTACCCCCAGTGTGTGCTGGTTATTGTTTTCCTTCTTGTTACATTATAATTACAAGATTGCTATACAGTAGTCCCCCCTTTATTCAGAGGGGACATATCCAAATTCCCCTGTGGGTACCTGAAACTGCTGATAGTACTGAACTCTACATATGTATTTTTTTAATACAGACATACATACATTCATTCATTCATTCATTCATTTCAGTGCCTCTCTCTGGCATATCTGAATTGCCAGTATCACTACTCTTGTGCCTTGGGGCCATTATTAAGTAAAATAAGTTATTTGAACACAAACACTGCAATACCATAACAGCTGATCTGAGAACTGAGATGTACGGGGAACTTTTATAGCATTGATACCTGGGATAAAGGGAATAATTCATATCCCAAATGGGAAAACATGAGATTTTCATGCTACCGAGAATGACATGCAATTTAAAACTTAAGAATTGTTTCTGGAATTTTTCTTCTAATATTTTTTTGGGCTGCAGCTGACTATGGGTAAGTGAAACTGTGGAAAGAAAATCATAGATAAGCGGGGACTACTGACTGTAATTACAGATGTCAAAACCTCAGTGAAAAGCCGCAAAAAGGTGTGCATTTTGTGGGGTTGGGGGAATGAGTCTCCTTTACCAGTGAATAATAAACTTTCTCAGAAGTACCTTCTCCCCATCCCCAGCAGACATCATATATATTTCACTGATTACATAGCCATGTCTGGCCACAAAAGACTCTAAGACAGTAAGTATTTGGCTTTCCAGATTCTATAGTGGAAAGTTACAAGATAGAAGGGTTTGGAAATGTGTATTTTGAGTAGCCAATCCACAAGATCTACTACAATGGTTAAATAAGTTTTGGTAAATTTACTTCAAGAGCTATAATAAACCCAATGAAATGATGATTATAAGAACAGTAATAATACAGAAAATGTTTGCATAACAAAACAGTAACCTATAAAATTTTGTACCACGATTCCACCTATGTAGAGAAATTGGTTGAAAGGGAAATAAGAGGAAATAATTCAAATGATAAAAATAGAAGCAGAAATAGAGTGTATCTGAACAGCTTTGTATACTTTTTTTGACAGGGTTGGGGGTTAGTGTGGAGGAAGGGGCTGGTTTGTATTTCCAAAAGCAAGATACCAGATCTTAATAGGTATGTGTATAGCTTTGTCAGCCCCCTTTTGAAAAAAATAATCAACTAATTTGTATTGCCACCAGCCATGTAAAGATATATCAGTAATTCATCTGTCTGTGAACGTTGGATTTTTTCATTTTAATTTACCTTTTAAATTTACCAGGTATATACATGATGTAGAACGGCCTTTTTTAAAACTTAAAAAAAAAATTCTAACTCATGGAAAGTTCCAAGAAGAGTATAAGAGTTCTCATCCCGCTTCACATTGTTAATATTTAAAACTGTGATAATTTGTATTTTTTGTTACTAATTAGACTCTAGTTTTCCATACAATGATTCCATACTATCATCTATATAGTATCATGGCTCTTCATCAGTCTCATTTTTTTAAGTAGAATAAGATTATTGTATTGACTTTCTTTTAAAGGTAAGCCTTTTATTTATTTATTTTAGTTCTCCTGTTTATATTTTCTATTCTGTTATTTTTCTTTTGGAGCACATCCTAACATAGGTAATTATGTAAAATGTCTCGGGTTTGAATACTTTTTTTTTTACTATAAGTATTTTAACTTGATTATAATCATTTCAGGAACCAACAGCTTATGCTATTTCTGTAAGAATGTAAAAAAAGTACTGCCCCCCACCCTTTTTTAACAAAAACCAATATTTTATGTAGCTTATAAGCTCTCTGAAAAAAATAGACTGTGTCTGTGGTGGGGCTGTTCTCCCAGTGCTTAGCACACAGTTTTGTTACACAGTAAGCACTCAAGAAATGAATGGATGATTTTTATTGCAGTATATTGGTTAGAATAAGTTATTTCCTTTCAAAATGGTTTCTTTTTGATCCTTACAAGTATTAAATTGTGGTCTTTCCCTAATATTGTATTACTTCTGACTTAACATATTTTTACTTAGTAGAATAGTTTGAATCACTTGTTGAAGTCTCTGTTCTGTTCACTTTTATTCTGTTTATCAAAAGCTCACTAAATAGTGGTTTTGTGCCAGAAACTTTGCTAGGCACTAGGGATCCAAAGGTAATTAAGGCACAGTTTATATTTTAAAGAAGTTCATAGTTCTTAATTACTTCAAATGGAATCATTCAGTACCAGGCTGCATTGATAGTTGATAAATTGTCAAATAGATATTTTTAATTTTTATTTTGGTCAAAGCAATACAGGCACGTAAAGATAAATAGTACTAAAAGGCTATGATAAAAGATAGTTGTTCCCTGATGTGCCATTCCCTGCCTCTAAGTGTAACTCCTCAGAATCAACCATTTTTAAAAGCTCTTAATTGCCTTTTTCGTTTTTTATTTATGTTTCAAAACAATATTCATATACTACTTCCTCTTTGTCAATTTTAAATACTATCTACCAACTTCATGTATGGTAGATAAAGGTTTAGCTGTGTCATCCCCTTTTACTTCTCCACTGTGCTTCCTATCCCCCAGTTATATAAAAATGTTTAAAAGTAATGTTTCTATTATTATGTAAATATATGTAAATAAGATCCACTTCTGAGCCAGCCAAATAGTATACTATAATTGTTTACTATAGTAGCATACTACAATTGAAAACCTTTGGTTTGCCAGGAGGTGGTAATTACCTCATTTTTTTCATGGTTTAATTTTCTTTGAACATTGTTCTACTTTTTCCCCACATACTTGAGTAGCCTTTAAACACAAATTTATATGTGGTGAAACTTACCAAATAAATTCTCAGGCTTCTGTCTCTTTTTTTGAACTATTGAGCTTATTCCTAGAGTTTACTGTCTTGCTATTTATCTGAGCCAGATCATATCCTAGAACTTTCTTTTGGTTCTATCCATTGTTAGAACTCTTCTTTCTTAAATCCTTTGTTTTCTTTTTAATTTGCCCTTTAAGTGCTCTTAGGTCTCTTGAGAAAGGATGTATAGAAAGGAACTGTTTTGGAAATTTATAGTCTGAAAATGATTGAATAAAGGAAAATTTATGATTGAAAGGAATGTTAGATAAATAGAAAAATTTTAGGAAACTCACTAGTTTGTTAAAAGATAAAGCTAGATGTGGCATTAATACCGGATTAAAATTAAAGTTTTGAGTTGAACATCAGTTCTGTACTTAACTCGAGAATGAAATAGATTTAATTAAATTAATACTGTTATATTTTATTTGTGTTTATTTTTATATTCATCACTTTTGACTGTAACTGTCTGGTTCTAGTTACATTTTATTCAGCGTACATCTTTTATCCACTTGACTGTGAGCTGTTTTATTTGTTTTGTCACTACTTTAGCCCTCCTGTCAGTAACTTTGCCTGGTACAAAGTAGGTGCCCAGCTAATATTGTTAAATGAATAAATGTGAATATTTGACATTTATTACTCAAGGCCTCATTTATTAGGACACCCCACTGTTTTGTGTTAGCTTTTTTTGTATATGTATGTGTTCTGGTCCTGCACCCTAACTAGATTGGAGGTGTATTGCAAGTAGAAACTTGGTTTTATTTGTCTTTCCTATGTATTCCCTTAAAGGAGTTTGGACCGTGGTGAGTGGTAGGTATTCCCCAAAGACATGATTGAACTGAATGAAAAATGGTCGATTAAACAAGGAATTTTAATCAAGGAATAAACAAGGAATTTTGGAGAGAATCAAAAAGCTAGTGTGTACTTGTTTGCCAGCTTGAGTGCCTATGTAAGGTTTCATACTTCTCTGGAGTTAAGAGCTGGGGCTCTGGGACAGCTCTGTACCTTGCTCTTTATCAGCCTATTTGCTTTAATTTTGGCCTTCTAATATGTCACAGGTGGTGTAAGTCAGTGGTTCAAGTGTTGCCTCACAGTCCAGCATAGCATTACCCGTGTACACACTAGAAATGTAAATTCTCAGGCCCCACTCCAGACCTGTTGAATTAGAAACTGAGGGTGGGCCTGGCCCAAGAAATCTGTGTTTTAACAAATCCTCTAGGTGATTCCGATGCTGAAATTTGATGTCACCAAGTCCTGATGCTGTCTTTAGGAGAGAGGGCTCACTAGAGGCAATGAGTATATGCTAGAGAAGACCAGCTAGCAGCCTACATTTAAGAGAATAATCCAAAACTTTGCAGAGGAAATAGGTGTAGTTTATAGAAGACACTAAGATATAAACTTATTGAAACTTCATTGTGTTCTTTTCCATAAGTTATATTAATTGACTTTTCAAGTATTTCTTATTTTTGAGTTTGAGAGTGAGACTCCCTTAAAATAATCCAGTTTTCTTGTACTTTAAGTTTTTGTAAAAGTGAGCGTTCTTTCTTTCCCATAGTAGATGACCAAGAAACAACTGAAAAGTATTGAACCTAAGCTAGTATTTTCCATATTTTTCATTTTGAATACACATTTCAGTGATTTCAGTTTTGAGTTTTAACCCATTTTAATTTTAGAGTGCAGGATAGTTTAAGTGGTTTCAATAAATTAAATAGTACATTTGAAATAATTTAATTGTTTATTAAATATCCTTGTGGATGTAGATAAACCCGTTTACATGTAGCAGGTTTATATTCCTTATATATCCTTTTGACAAATTAGAATCAAAAATAATACAGAAATGAATTTCCTATTTACCACATAGACTTAAATAAAATATCCACATTTGTTTTTATTTTTTTTATTTCTAATGGTTAGGAAATAGAAGGCCTCATTTTAGATATGTAGTATAAAAAACTTATAAGGCATCATAGAAGTTTTATTTTCTTTGAAGATAATTCCAAAATTTTCAAAAATATGTGCCATTACTATTAGGTTTATTTGTGTGGATACATGGAAGTATGATGGCTTATAATTTTAAAAAATATTATTTTATTTGTAACACTCTAAAGTTATTTCCATACCTTAACTACTTGATCAGATTGAATTGCACTTTTTTGGTTAAGATTTCTATTTCTTGGGTCGCGGTTCCATAGTGTAGCGGTTAGCATGTCTGCTTTACATGCAGAAGGTCCTGGGTTCGCACCCCAGTGGAGCCACAATCCATGGTCTGCGGCCATGCTGCCCTGAACAAGCCTGATGTCTGATCTCAGAAGCTAAGCAGGGTCGGGCCTGGTTAGTACTTGGATGGGAGACCACCTACAAAGACCAGGTGCTGTAGGCATAAATAATAATAATAATAAAAGATTTCTGTTGCTCGTTTTAATCTCACTTTTCCTGGAAATCTGAAAAGTTCAGCAGAGTTTACTGTATGAGAGAATGTTGAGGTGACATTAGTGCAGGCAGAGACAAGATTTCTAAAAAAGTATTCAAATTGTAGCTTAATGGTACATGGAGAAGTATACCTATAAAATAAAAAAGTGATTAGCTGAATTCATCGCTATTCCATATTCTTGGACAATATTGGAGACTAGGAATATATTTACTCTCTAACTAGAGGTCTGTCTCTCTTATTTCAGAAGGAATTATGTTGTGTGATATACTGTATCCCTACATCCCTTGTAGATATGCAGGAAGAAATTTTAAGGGGCTTTTAGACCATGTATTCTTTGTCATATCCTTGTTGTTAATACCCCTACTACATTGGGTGTGTGCCTGGAGTTTTTTAAGTGCTGATTCATTCATGGTCTTAGACTGTCACATTCATTTGTAAGAATACTATTCCCCTTTAAAATACAAACCATTTAATCTCTTAGTGCTTCTTTTTTCTCCTTTGTAATAATAATGAATTTGAATCGAAATATCTAAGACAATCTATAAATTGGTGGCTTGTGGAACCAAAGCTGGTCAACGAATTAAAATTTTTCAATTAAGAGACTTTATGCATAGTAACATACTTGTGGTATAGCATTCAAAAGGTATAAGTGGGGAGGAAATGTAATCATTTAAATGTAGGTTTAACTCCTACCTATCCTTCTCTCTCCCAGCCACTCAGTTACTTTCTTTAGAGAAGTTCACAGTTATTCACACTTGTGAATCATTCCAGAGATATTATATACATGTAGAAGCATAATGATATATTTACCTTTTCTTTTTTAAGAAAACCAAATGGTTTCAAACTACATACAGTATTTGGGTCTTAACTTTTTTGTTTTTATTTTTTTATTTAATCTGTCTTGTATATCATTCTGTATCAGTATATTTACAGCTGCACCTCTGTAACAACTGCATAGTAATCCTTTGTATAGCTGTATCCTACTTTCCTTCTATTTTCCTTCTTTCTTCCTTCCCTTGCATTCTTCCTTTAATCCTCACTTCTGTCTCTTTCCTTCCCCCTGCCTTTTCAATTAAATAATCCAGTTCAGACAATACTATCCTGCCAGATTAGAAGAATCTTTACTTGGTATTTAATATTTATTTTGAAAGGGTAAAGGATTTATACTAATTATCAAATTTTAGATTCAGGTTGTTTTTACAGAAGGAATTAACTTCCTTTTGTAAGAATATGTGTTTTAAGACCTTTTGTTTCTAACTTTCTGAGTAGATTTTTTCAGAGGGGAAAAATTAAGATATTAACTCTTTATTTTTATAATCTTAGTTCAGGACCTATTTTCTTTCAGTTGTATTCATGATTCAACCATTTCCTTATATATGGTCATTTGTATGTATATATGTACATACATTCTTGTCTGTATTTTTTTGATATATCATTTTACACATGTGTAAATATGTTTGAAAGATAACAATCTAGAATTAGAATTGTTGTGTAAAGACTTATGCATTTACAAAGTTGATAGATATTGCCAAATTATCCGATATAGTGATAAAACCGATTTATATCACCACAGCCAAAATACACTTTTTCCCCACCCTATTGTATTATTAAATTATTGAACTTTATTGACCTGATGGAGAAATCTGATTTTACTTTTAATTGGCATTTCTCTTACATGTGACATTGAACATCTTTTTAATATGTTTGATCTTTTTATATTTCCTTCTATCAATATGTCCTTTGTTCATTATCTTTTTCTTATTGATTTGTAGGTGCTCTTAATGTATTAAGAAAACGTGATTTGTGATATATCTGTTTTCCTATTGACATTTGTTAAAGAAGAATTCTCTTATTTCTCATGATAATTTTTCAGCAACCTTTTTATTGATATACATAAATATTTTTGAGGTGAAATTTATTAGTATTTTATGGCTTTGTGTTGTCTTAGAAAGGCATTCTTAACCCTGAGGTTATTAAAACAAAAACAAACTCTACCTTTTCTTTTAATGCGTTGGAGTTCCTTTACAGTTTTCTGATCTATTTTGCATTTGTTTTGATACAAGAAATATTTTTCAAATGGCTGCCTGTCAACATTTATTGAATAATTTACATTGTCCCCTGTGATATGCATGCAGTGTCATCTTTAGCTTTTACTAAATTTTCTATATATTTGAGTTTATTTTTGGATTGTCTTTACCACATCTCTATTCAAACATCGGTACCACTTTCTAAGTGACTATAGAATTATAATTAGTTTTAAAATATTTTAGAGCTTTTAAGTAATTTATTTTTGCTTATTTAATTTTCTATATGTACTTTAGAATCATCATCATGTATGAAGCTTTTTAAAAACACCCCGTTGGTATTTTAATTGGCTTGCATAATTTTAAAGATCAATTTAGGGAGAAATGAAATCATATGTAATGCAGTATTCTTTTTAAGAACATTGTTTTGCTTCTCATTTGTTCCAGTCAATTTTTGTGCTCCTTAGTGCCATTTAGCTTTTATATTTTTCTTATAAAGTTTATTCTAATCATTTTTGTTATTATAAATGGGAGCTTTCTTTCATTATATTATCCAACTGGTTGCTTTTATAGATGTCTGTGTATTTCAATTTATTATTTTTATATGTAGCAACTTTACTAAAACTCCTTTATTTTTTTATAATAGTTTATAGGTTGTTTTCTTGGACTTTCCAAGTATCCACTCCTATCATTTGCAAATAGTAATTTTATTTCCTCTTTTCTATTTTTAAACTTGTTTTTTTTTTTCTTTTTTTTTTGTAACTAATGATATTGGCCACCACCTCCAGAACAATGTTAAATATTTGTGGTG
The DNA here is from genome assembly GCA_028627145.1 of Eidolon dupreanum. Lineage (NCBI taxonomy): Eukaryota > Metazoa > Chordata > Mammalia > Chiroptera > Pteropodidae > Eidolon > Eidolon dupreanum. The sequence continues at coordinate 86,769,862 of CM053515.1, forward strand.
TAAAAATAAACATTCTTGGTTTTTTTTTTTTTTCTGATTGTCAGCACTTCTAGGGTCTCTTCATTATGTAAAATGCTGGTTTTAAATTATATCGTTTGTATCTTATCACATTAAGGAAGTTGGCATAGTGTTTGTTTCAAATTTTTTAAAAATTGTATATTGACAGAAGAGTTTCAAGAGCAGCACAAAGAATCTTTTTTCCTAAACCATTTGTGGGCAAGTTGCCAGCCAACCTGATGGCCTGTTGTCTCCTACCAACTACGTTAGGGTTTATTTCCTAAAACAAGTACTGTCCTATATAACCACATAGGGCCATCAAAAACAGGAAACTAACACTAATATATTACTACCATCTAATCTTCAGACCCCATTCATGTTTTGCCAGTTGTCCCAATAAAGTCCTTTGATAGCCAGATTCAGCCCAGAATCATACATTATTCATGTCTTTTTTAGTATCCTTCAATCTATTGAAGGATATTACTCCTTTTTGTTTGCCTTTTCTGAGCACCTTCTTGTTCTTTGTAATCTTTCTCTAACAATTTGGGGCATTATGTTTTTTATTAAGTATTTAGTTATCCAATATATGAATTGATAGGAGGATAGGAAAGCAAGTGTACTAGGAGCATAAGGAGATAGTTGGTGTCTTGGGGAATGAGTCACAATAAAGACTTGAGTATTATAGGCTGAAGTTTCAGAATCGTCTGGGACCAATGATAGTGGTAGAAATAGGAAAGTAGCTAAAAGGTATGGAGAGGAAGGAATTGATAAATAATTTTATTATTACTTCGATTATATGCTTATATTGATTAGATGATTGTTTTTATTAAAGCCATTTTGAAGAGTGTATAGAATTCTGTGCCAGAGCAGCATTTGGCCAAACAAGTTGGGCTGTCACATATTTTTGACAAGACTTTCATTTTTGTCAGATTTATATGCATGTATTATTATACTTATATAAAATGATCTCATTGCAGAATACATAATTTCAATAAGTTTTTATGATTATTAACCGTAAGTATTTGATATCTTTTGTGTATACAGTTGAATTATTTTTAGACTATTTTAAATTATTTCAATAAGATAATCCTTTTAATTGCAATTAAAAATTTAAAAACTCATTGAAATAAGAACAAAAACACCACCACCTACATCTTGAAAGTTATAAGAAGCTCAGTGAGTTGGATTTTATGTTCATTTTGGTACTGAATCAATAGAAATTAGTATTATTCAAACTAAGTAGAAGTAAGTTTATGGCTCGCTCCCTAAACTTTAGTTGGACCATCTCCACCATTCCTTAAGGATGTGGTAAGATCACCATTAAATATAAGTTTTTACTTACTTAAATGGAAAGCACTGTAGAAATGTAAATAACGTTGTCTAGGTTAATATAATAAAAATGGGAGAGGAAAACATGTGGGAATAGTGAAATATAGTTATTTTTGATGGCCCTTAACTAGGCCTCCTACACTGTTCTTAGTGGTGTTAGGAGTTACTTTAACAAGTTAGTGTTAAATAACTTTTTAATTATTCTGGAGAGCAGCTCATTCCTAGCTCATTCCTAGCTCCCTGTTTTACTGAAGACAAGTGTTTCACAGTGTTTCATGTTAAAATGTAGGTTTTTATCCCCTTCGGTAATTCTTTGGAGGAGCCAGGAAACAACAGAGGACCATTATGTTTAATTTTCCTTTTTCCAACTTTCACTTTATTTTTTCCTGTATATTAAATCTCCAGGAGGGGGGTGGAAGAAAAGCAGCTATTTTATTGTTTGTAGGGGAGGTCCAGGATAAAGTCTTTCAACAAGGAATCCACTACAAATTTAAATATATGGTGAAGCTCTGAGAACTCTTATTTGCAAGTGTATCCTAAGAACTCATGATTTCACTGTTCCTTCTTTCCTTATCTTCACTCTGTATAAAAGAGAAAACCCCTCAATGCTTTGGGAACAAACACTTGAATATACTCACACTATATACTTTGCATTTGTCTGCATTTAGATTATAGATTGTTTTCGATTATAGACTCTTAGATGATATGGACTATACCTTGTAACCTCCCTAGTCAGAAGTGAAATGCATATAGATAGATGTCGTTTAAAAAAAAAAAAAAAAGCCTTTTTTTCTTTTTTAAATGCAGTCAGTGCCTTCTCTGTACTTACATACTTTGTGACATATGTAAAGAAAAAATTTTGCATCTTGTCCTGCCTTCCAAAGGTTCTCTTTCTTCAGTTGAGTTTTTAAAAAATTTTATTTGGTCTAAACTGAGTTTTGTTTTTCTTTTCCCTACTCAGGCCCAGATTGCCTTCCTTCAGGGGGAAAGGAAAGGTCAAGAAAATCTGAAGAAGGATCTTGTGAGGAGGATCAAAATGTTGGAATATGCTCTTAAACAGGAAAGGTAATTCAGTATGGTGGAAGATAGTGTTCTCTTAAATTTTGGAATAATGTTTCTGTCATTCCTAAAACAAATCCCCTAGTTTTAATACTTTATACTTCTGAATTCAGGAAGTAGCTTCTGTAATATGTTAATTTAATTTATCATTAATGTTTAATAATAATGACCAATAAACTGATTTATGTGATTAAAAAATTTTAGCAGTATTTTTTCCTACCTTGTCCTTTCTTAAGAAACACATACAACTTGAACTATTAATATTCATTCCTTTATGGAAGTAAAATAGGTTTTTGGTTGTAAAGGAAATTTCTATAATGCTCACAACCCTTTTTCTATCATCCAGTATTATTCAATTTGATGTATTTTCTTTGGGAAAAAAAAGACTGTAGAACCTTTTTATAGACTTTTTGGTGTTTCACTTCTTTGCTATCAGCTATTCATATCCTTTCAGAAGCAAATTTTACTTTTCTATTTTGCTGGTGTCTGAGATAAGTAACTAAACTTGGGTCATAAGTAAAGGATAATAGGTCATAGATGAGAGTTTTGAAAGTTTTCATATGAATTTATTTGCTTTAATGGATGGTCTTTGGATTTTTTTTTTTTTTCAGCAGTATGAAAGTTCTTTGTTTTGAGTACTTGATAGGTAATACTGAAATTCTCAATTTTGTTTTAGTTTTGATGATCACATGCTTTTATCAGTATTTTGAAGTTGATGAATGGGCTATTTGCAAAACTACTATAAAGTAACATTTAATAGATGATATTTATGAATATCAAGAAATAGACAAAACTGTTAGAACTTGCATTTACCTTCATGTGGGGTCTTTAAATGGCACAGGAGATTGAAAGTAAGTAGGTTGCCGTCTTAGTGAAAAACAGGCAGTTCTTTTCCTTGAGAAGTTGATTGGAAATTGCATTGGGGAGGTGGGGAAACAAAATTAACTACGCTTTTAAAAGTAGTAACTTGGGAATCTTTGACATTTTAAGCTCTCTGAGTTATAGTCATAAGAGAGTGAGTATTAACATTAAAATGACAACTATTAACTACTATATACCAGGCTCTGAGGCTTAAAAACTAAGTAACTAGAGTTGCCGTTCTCTGTCTGTTCCTGAAGCCTGTACTCGTTACCAGTACATCATCCTATCTCCTATGACAGAATTGAAATATACAAATCCTGCAGTAACCAAGAATGCAGTGTGTTTGTGTGTATGTATGTGTGTGTCCCTTCTCATTAAACATATTCACTAATCTATGAATCCACCTTCAGCACTGTGCTGGAGCTGAGTATAAACATAGTCATAGTTCTTGTCCCTAGGGCCCTAGGGTAACTGGAAGCAGACTTAGGAACCACAGAGTTGCAGTGCAGTCTGATAGGTGCTATGGGAGAAGTCTGTATAGGGTACCTTGGGGTCACAAAGAAGGGAATATTCTGTCTGGAAGATGAAAGTAGAAAAAAGAGTGTAATTAAGGGAGATGAGACTTGAATATCAAATAAAAAATAATGTGTTTGCTAGATAGGTAAGGTTCTGCAAGTAGAGAAGATATGTTTGACATGGAATAAAATAGTTGGGTGTCTCAGAAATTTATAATTACTGTGTATGGATTTGTTGCGATTTAGTAAACGAAAATGGTAGATATGGGCAAGAGCCAGATCATGGAGCCTTTAATTTAGGAATTGAAACTTTAATCTTACGCATGATAGGGAACATTGAACATTTCAAAACTTATTTTGAAATCTCAAACTAATAAAAGTTGTAAGAACTGTATACCATTTACCCAGATTCACCAGTTGATGGCATTTTACTTTTATCATGCACACTATAACATATTGTTTTTTCCTGAATCATTTGCTACTTAGTTGTAGACATTATGTTCCTTCTCCCCTAAATACTTCCGTGTATATATTCTAAGATCAAGGACATTGCCTTGTATAATTACAGCTCATTGTCAAATTAAGGAAATTGAATGTTGCTATAGTTCCATTATCTAACATAGCCCATATTCATATGTTCTAATGATGATCTTTATAGCATTTTTTCCCCACCAAATGTCCCAGTAATGAGTCCTCCCCCCCCCCCCGGTCCAGGTGCTAGTCTAGGAATACTTACTGTATTTAGTTGTTGTGCATTTGAAAGGTTTTAAGCATGGAGTAGTGTAAAGTAGATTTTAGACAGATCACGCAGATCTCAGTGTGGAGGATGGGCTGGGACGGTCTGTTCATTACAGACGAGAAGAGAAGATCGGGATAGTCTGGGATGAGGAGTGATAACATAGTAGCTGCTGGACTAGGGCAGACATCAGTCATGGAACATTGTAAGTAGAAAGGATTCATACAGTTTGGAAGATGATGGGGCATAGGGAACAAGGAAGAAAGATGGTTCAAGAATGATTCCTAGGTTTCTGGCTTGAAGTGTGAGTTTTGAAAGTTAACAAGTGAATTAAGGATAAGAATTAAGGGTCAAAAAGAAGATGTGGTAGACAACACATGACTAGAGATGTGTACTTGGGAATTATCAATACTGTGAGTAAAGTTATAGAAATAGTTGAGACAAGCAGAACAAGTAGTGTGGGAAGAGAAGAGAACCACAGGAGCCATAGGAAGTGGAAGTATTTGGCAGAAAAGGCAGAAGAAGAGCCAACAAAACAGTGGTTGGAGAAGGAAGGAGAGAACAGTTTTGGAAGCAAGCTAAACAAGGTGGGAGTTTGACAATCACAGGTGCCAGACAAACTCCAAATAAATTGTATGCTGAAATAGTCATTTGGATTTGCCAGTTAGGAGCTTATTGGTATCCTTGCCAGAACAGCTTTACTGAGGTAGTAGGAACATAAACCAGATCACGGGATTGAGAGGTGAGAAGGATAGATAAAGTGGAGACAGATAAAAGTCGCATATTTTCTAGTTAGCTTGACTTTGGAGAACAGAAGAGATAAAAACTGGCTGCTCCTAGGGAAGATTTTTTTTTTTACACTAATGGGATTCTCCTGGAAAAGAATCTCTGATTTTTTTATCTTTTGAAGCTTATATGGAATGATTTGAGATTATTCCTGATGTAATGGCACTATTGAATTGTAGTAAATTAAGGAATTTTAAAAAAGCATTTCTTTGTAGATTAGTGCTCTTAAACATTTCTGTTTTTTTACTTTGAAATTTTTTTTTCTAATGCCTTAATGCAAGGAATTTTTAAAAACTTTGGAACTGTAAAATATTTTATTCTCTTAATTCTGAAATTATTTTTTAATGCCATAAGCCTTAAGCCAATTAAAAAAAATTGAAGCATAAATGTAGAGAGACTAATGTACACCGCCAAGCCATAAACATTAATGTTTTTGTCAGTCTTGCTTTATCTTGATCTTTTTTAGGGTAAATTTTACACACCTTGTCATTTAATCTATAAACACCTAAGTGAGGATCATGGTTTGAATTGCTGTGTTACAGGTTTTCTAAGTAGTCCTACTTAAGAAGATCTAAAATTAAATAAAACTGAACCTTTAGCATTACAGAAGGATTACTTACCTAGCAATAGACTTATCAAAGCAGTCTACTTAGTTAAGTGTGATAAAATTTACAAAATGAGCAAATTTACAGATAAACAATTTTCTAAGAATACACAGTCTAAGGTTTATTCAGTAACTTCAATAGTGAAGAAGCTCAAATTTTACATAAAATATAATTCTGAAACATTTCTTCCATTTTTCCTCATTTCTTTTATCTGCACTACTGTCCTCCTTATCTCTAATATTTCCATATTCTAATTCATCTTCCACATCCATTGGACTCATTTTCTAACACACAGATGTTATATACCTGTTCAAAATTATCTGGCTAATTTCATAGTTCTTTGTAAAATCTTTTACATTGAGATCCCTTTCTGGTCTTATACATACACATGCGAACTCACACACACACTGTTAGCTGTTTTTGACCCACTTTGTATTTTTTTGTTTGCTTGTTTTTACACTTTGAGGACATTTAAGATGTTCCTTCTGAAAATAATGCCCTCTACGTAATTCCATTCGCCTGACTGGGAAGCTACTGGTGTTTTGAGTTTAGGTAAAATCTCATGTGTTACCTTCTTTTTGGTAGGTCTCCTTGACATCATCTTTGACAAAATTAGATAATCTTTTATCTGAATTCCTGTAACAAATAATATAATTCTTACTCCACAGTGTGCTGTAGTTATTTGTTTACATTTCTGTCTCTTAGGCATTTCCTTGCCTTTCCTCTTATAACTGACTACAAGCTGCAGGTTATTTCTACAGAGTACCTGACATGTCATAAGAATTCAATAACAGATTTAATCAAATTATTTTTAACATCCACTTTTAAAATGTGATTGGGATGCCATGTTATATTCTTAGCACATTATATCTAATAATAGACTTTAAAACAAAACTGTAATGGGACTTCTTTAATATAATTATATAATTTTATGCTTTTTTATCCAGTAGAAGCCAATTAGGAGGCCTAGCTCTGTATCAAATATACAGTTCTTAGACATGAGCTCTGCTTTTTAACTTGCAGTCAGATTTAGACAGAAAAAGATTAGGGAACAAGAAGATTGGTAACATAGTGAGATGAAGTATTAAAACAATGGGAAACAATATGAGTGAGAAAATATTTTAGCATATTGACTTCAAAGGGGATGTTACTAAGTTGAGCAAGTTTCTGTAAATTATTTTTTTGTGAATTTAACAATTCAGCAAGGGGACAGATTTAAGGCAACACAGGTTGTAAACAGAGCAGTTCTTATTTTTGTCTTTGTCTAATTTTTTGTCTAAGTTTCATGAAATGTTAATTCATAGCGTTTTATTTTGTTACATATATTACATAAAATATTTTCTATTCCCTGTTTTGTATCTTTGTTGCAGTTTTTCCTAAGACCACTAGAATGCACTATAATGCAGTATTTTGTTTTTGAAAATGTTTTTCTTTATATATGTATACACACACACACACATACATATATATACATATATGTGTATATACACACAAAAAATATATAAATTAACTTTATAAAATTTTATTGGTACTTCTATTCTTTCCCCTGGCCAGTTACTTTGAATTGTTATTTTGACTTCTGGGAGGTATTCTAACTTTGTCTTATGGTAGATGAAGTATGTTTCTGAAAAATCTGAACATCAACAGTTACATTAAGAACCTTGTTTACTTTCTGGTAACTATAAGTCAAATTAATAGATCTAAATCTTACCCTCTACTAATCAGCATTATTACAAATTGAAATAGACCGAGAAATGTTTAGCCTGGTGATGAAATTTTTGTGATTAAGAGAAGCATTGGGAATAGAGAAAAAAGATGGTCTAGATAATTTGAAACAAAATGTTTACTAAAAATAAAGAAAGAAATGCGGTTAATTAGCCAAATAACACAAAATAGTCTCCCTTCTGCATCAGTTCACTGACTTCCTTTCCCAAAGGATATCTCTTTAACTAATGTCTTATGTATCATGGATCCTTCCAGAAATGTTTGTTATGCATGTTATATATGTGTGTGTGTGTGTGTGTGTGTACACACACACACACACACACACACACACACACATATCTCACACATATAAAACACAAATGTACATAGTATTTTGTACCTTGTTTTTTTACTTAAGCTTACAGATCAATCCATACTAATACACAATTTTTTTTCTTTTTAATGGGTACATATTACTACAAAACATTTTATCTATATTCAAAACATATAAAGACTTATATAAAAAATACTAGTGTACTCACCACCTACCTTAAGAAATAGATCAGCTGTCTATAGTTTTTATAGGTTTTCTTAAGAGTCCTCTATATAAAATGTTGACTTTTTTGTTTTAACTGCAAACTAATTATTACACAATAATATGAAGAGTTCTCTTCACACGAGCAAATAATTGTTATTTTTTTAATACTTTTCTTGAAATATAAAAACTGTATAGTAAGTGCTCAATTAGTTTTTAACAAAAAAAATAACTTTCAAATTCCACCTTGTTCTCCTTTCATTACTTCTTTATTACTTAGGTTTTCAAATTATTATTATTGTTGTTATTATCCCAATCTCATTGTGTTGAATATTTATTGTAAATGACCTAAATATTTAGGGAAACAAGTCAAAATATACAGATACATTAAGTAAGTATGGCCATTTTCAGTTAACCTTAAAATTTTTTACCTTATCTGGATTATTTTTCTGGTCTCAGATGGTTAAATCTGGGATGGTTAAATCAGATTAACCAGAAATAACATTTGGATAGTTTTTTAAAGATAGACAAGAATTCCTGTTCATGGTGCTTCCTGAGTTCTTCCTGAAAAAGCAAAGGATACTTTGACTATTAAAAAAATTATTCATTCCAGCTGGAATATCTTATTCAAAATTGATAATTTAGGCTGGTTGCCCCTCCCTCCTTTGGATTGTTCAATGTAATGCATATTTGGCAATTCACAATTGCCTGACAAGGCACAGTATTACAGATGATTTTTTTAAAACTCAATTTTGTGAAAGGTTAGTCTTTTACAAGCTTATTTCACAATACAAACTTTGTCTACTACCTTCAATAATAGAATTATACTCTGGCAGTCATCAAGAAAATTTAAATACAACAAAAACTAGAATGTCAATATGTTCATTAGTAACTATAGAAGGAAGATTTGTGGTTTCCCAGTGTTAGTCCTTTATTTGTTAAAATAGCACTTGGTGATATAACAACGAAATGATAAAGGCAAGCACTTTGGTATTATGACTTTGACACCCTGGAAGGCTATGAGCCTTTGAGAGTTAGCCAGGACTACTGCATACTGATGACTACTCCTATTACATATCTAAAAGTTCATTTAAATATGTTTTAAGATGGTTTGTATTTTCTCATTTCTTTGTTAGAGCCAAATACCACAAGTTGAAATATGGGACAGAATTGAATCAGGGAGATATGAAGCCTCCAAGCTATGATTCTGGTAAGCTAATTTTAAAGGAAGTCTAAGTGATTAAAAAGAAGTTAATACCTAGTGTTTTGTAGCAACAATATTTATAACTGCAAGGTAATTTCTGATTATTTACATATTACTTATTTTTTCTGACCTTATCTTTTGGCACTAATCATCAAGTGTCATTTAGATCATTTCCTGCCACCTTCCTTCCTTTTCCCTTTTCCCCTTTCTTTTAGTTCCCCATTTTCTGCTTATGTTCTACACTTACTGAAAGGATCAGAATTCATGGGGTAACTAACATGCACCAACATAACTGAGTCTTGCTGGCTCTCCCCTGTGTTAATGGGAACTTTGAGATGTGCAGTACAAAGTACATCATGCTCTTGAAATACTGAGAAAAAGAGTAGGAATTATGGAGGTAAGAGATTTCTTCTTTACTTACGGGGAAATTCTTCATCCCATAAACCTTGATCCCTCAGTTTCAGGTGCAAAATTGTTTTGGATTTTTATCCACAACAGATTTTATAACTAGATCAGCTTTTAACAGCTGATACATTTATTAACTTTTTGTGTTATTTCTTCTTTTTCCTTCTGCCTTCCTTTTCACCCCACCAAGCAATATAAAAATAGAACTGGTAAACAATTAGTTATTAAGCAATATAGATGGGTTATTCATAGATGTAAGGGAAAAGTAAGAAAAGTTGTTCCAAACTTATCACCATATTTCAAGTGAGTGTTTTTGACATAATTTCAGATTAAATCCCTGGATCAAAAAATAATCCGAAGATAATCAATTATTTATATTTTCTTAAATGCTAGGGGCTTTATGTATATTTACTATAATTCTTAAAGTAGATATTCAATAAAGATAATACTATTCTTATTTTACCTATGTGAAATTGAAACTCAGAGAGTGGAGAAAGTTATCCAAGGTCACATAGCTATTAAGTAATGGGAATATGGATCTGAGCCCACATCTGTCTGATTCCAAAATTTATATTCTTCCCATTTTACCGTGCTGCTTCTATATTTGACAGTGTATGAAAGAATTTTACAAAATAAGTTCTAAGCATGTTGCCTGTTTCATAGTTCAGTTCAGTGTGGTAATGTTATTAACATATTTCCACAGTTGAATATTAAATCCTTGAGAATTAGTGCAATACCAATTGATCAATGGCATATTTTTTACCTTTGTTTTTTTAATTGTTATGTTTTGGTGTCTCTTAACCTGAGATGCACTTGAATTAATTTTTTTTTTTTTTAAATCTGGGATAGTTGTTAAAGACTGTCCTAAAAGTACAATATAATGTCAGGTTCAAAGGAGTGAATTTATTTAGTACTTTTACAATAAAAAGTTTGTTTCCTAATTTTTAGATATCAGTTTAGGAGTATAAAGTCCTAGTTGCAATATATACAAAATGTTTATAAGTAAACAGTATAGCTCAGTAGGAAAAGTTTGGGCTTAAAATCAGATACATAAAAGTTTGACTCTGCTCTAACACGTTAAATACCTGTGATATTACCTAATCTCTCTGAGGTTGCTTCATTCCTTATCTGTAAACTGGGAAAAATTCTGGAAATACTTCCTAACTCCCAGGTTTATTTTCTTAATATACAGTACCTAGTTAGTACCTAGTATCATTCTATCCATCTTTCACACTACCTGTTTATCTTGCAAATATTAAATGTGTAATACTTGTCAGACTGAGCACCAAATTCTGTGAATAAGATGATAAAGGCCTATTGAATTTTTCAGGGAAGATAAGAAAAAAGTGATTATAATAGTAAAATGACATGTATAAGGGGGAAGGGTAAAGATTTTTTGTTACAGAGCATAATAGCGGGGAAATCAAATCTAGTCTTAAGTGTTTAAGAAAGGCTTACTGCAGGAAGTGGTGTTCAAAGTTGACATCTGAAGGACAAGGAAAAATTAGTAAAAGTGGACTAACTAAATGTTTGTTGAATGAGAAGCGAGGAAAGGGTATTAGTAAAGTTTCTGAGGTAAGAATTTGGCACATTTGAGAAATGAAATAACTGGCTAGTACTGGAAAGGAGGGAAGGAGTGTTTTAAGTGCAGCCAAAGAGTTAGCCAGGACAGATGGTAAAATGTGTCACAAGGGTCTTGTAAAATATGTTACGGAGTTTATACTTTATCCTAAGAGTTATGAGAAGGCATTTGGAGGACTTAATTAGGACTCTTGTGATCAGATTTGCTCTTAGATTTGAAAATGGATTAGAGAGGAGCAGAACTGGAAATGCGGAGCTGATTAGAGGACCATTACAGCCATATGGGTGGATGAGGAAGGTTACCTCGACAAAGGTACTAAGAATGGAGTTGAAGAGAAGTATGCGTTCAGGAAATATTCAGGAAGTAAAATCTGCAGAAATTAGTTCTTGTTTGGATGTAGGAGATGAAAAAAAAAGGAGAATCAAAAATGACTTCCACATTTCTAATTTAAAAAACCAGACCAGAAGTAGGTTTGGAAGATGGTGGGTTCACTTTCAGATTTGTTAGGCAATCAAGTGAAGATGGCAAATAGCTAGGTTGTGGGTCTTGAGTTCAGGCCCGGGGTATGGGTTTGATGTATAGATTTGAGAGGCATCACTGTATAGTACTGATGGCGTTGGAATGGAAGAGCACACCCAGGGACTTATGCAGAGTGAGACAAGGACCTAAACTGGAGCCCTGAGTAATGGCAAATTTAAGAAATTGATAGAGGAATAGAAACTTGAAGAGGAAATTGATAAAGACTGTCTTAATGGTAGGAGGAAAATCAGTAGAAGCCAAGACAAGAGAGGGTTCCCAGAAGTAAGGAGCCTTCAGCATCACTGATTGATATCCATAGGGATGAACAGTTACCTCTAGAATTTAATGACACATGAGTCACTGAGAACTTTATTGTGAGCAGTTTTAGGGACGAGGTGAGGGCAGAAACTTAGACATGAGGGGAAAATGAAGACTAAGTATAGTCAACTTTTAGTAAGCTTAGGTTGTGAAGATGAAGGAGAGGGAGTAGAAAATCATAGCTGAAAGGAAACATGGGGTCACGGAAGTGTGTGATATTTTTTAGATGAGGAGCAAATAAAAGAGAGAGAGTAGAGATATTCGAAATAGGAAGGCATCTGAATAAGTGATAGGGATTGGATTCTGAACACAGCTGGAGAATGGCAGGAGGAGCAGCATGTCTTTTATTTTCATCAAGAGAGAAAGAATGTAGGAAGTTAGGTGATGGATTTGTAGGTTTGGTTTTCAGTTTGGTAGAGGTATTTAATATAACTTTATGTATGAGACAGGATTATCTGCTAAGAGTATATCAGAGGTTTCAGAAAAATAGAGGTTTAAAATAGTAATGAACAGAGGGAGAAGCTATCTAAGAAATAGTAGGATTGAGAAAAGCTAAGGGCCTAGTTGAGGTGTGTAATCATGAGTTTATATGGAAGCACTTCTCTGCACACTTGGCAGCCTAGGTAAAAGTTAAAAAGGATGAAAATAGTTAAATTCAGTGAATTCATGGAGAGACAACGGAATAAGAAAAATTGCGTACATTGGCAAAAGAATGGTTGAAGTGAAAGACTGAGCTAAAACTACAGAGGGAAGGAAGTGAAGACATAAAGAGGCTAAATGGATCAGCACATTTTTCCTGGGGCCAGATAGTAATATTTGGGCTTTGTAGGCCATACGTTTGCTGTTGCAGCTACTCAACTCTGCTGTCATAACATAAAAGCAGCCACAATGATGAATAAGGGTGGCAGGCCAAGTTTGACCTGTACGCTGTAAATTGTTGGCTTCTGGTCTAAAGTTCTAGCTAAATCAAAGACATACTGAATTGGGAGTACTGAACCTGAAGGGTATATACTCAGAGAGTGAGTTTGTGCCTGTGGCAGTTCTTCATGATAACAACATGGAGGGTATGACAGCTAGAGAGTGTGGTGGTTGTGGAGAGGCTGAAGTGGGCCTGGCCTGGGTGATCACCTTGTTTGGAGCACTGTCAAAGGATTTACAGGTGACAGTGATAAGGACAGGACTAGAGAGGGTAGAAGGTAGTGTATCCGAACAGGGTAAACCCTAATGAAGCAGGGACTGTTTCATTCTTCATTTATCGTTTACTGTGTTTTCCTAAAACTGACAATCTAGACATTTTCTGAAACATTTTTTATAAAAAATGAGCTTCCCTTCTGCCTTTTTTTTGTTTTGTTGCACTTCCAAGCCTTCACGTTTCTACTTTGGGAGAATATTACCCCAGGTTACAGTAAAATCTATTTATCTTCCATATTTCGGTTTCTCCTATTTAATATTAGAAGCCAGATATATTATTAAAAATGGATTTTTTTTCTCCAAAGTGACAGATTCTGCCTTTTATTTGAGATATTTAGACCATTTACATTTAACGTGACTATTAATGTGGTTAGGTCTAAAGGTACCACCTTGCTGTTCGTTCAATCTGTTCTTTCCTTTTCTTCATTTTCAGATTTCTTTTGAATTAATCTGGTGTTTTTTATGATTTAATTTTATCTCTTTTTCTGACTTATTAGCTATAACTCTTGTATTTTAGTGATTGCTTTAGGGTTTATAACTTATTACCATCTGTCTTTAAGTGGTAATATACCACTTCATGGATAGTATGAGACACTTATAATGGTATGCTTCCATCTGTCCTCTCTGTCTTTGTGCAGTTGTTTTCATTTATTTTACTTCTGTGTAATAAAACACACACTACATTATTTTTTTGTTTGTTTCAACAGTCAATTCTCTCTTAAAGAAATTTGAATACTATAAAAAATATATTTCCTGTGCTCATCATTTCTTTGTGTCGATCCATATTCTGTGGTGTCATTTTTCTTCTACTTTATTAGGGACTTTCTTTAATGCTACCTTGTAATATGGGCTGCTAATAATGAATTCTTTCAACTTTTATGTATCTTGAACAGGTCTTTATTTTGTTCGCTTGCATTGTTTCTGATGAGATATCTTTTGTCATCCTTATTGTAGTTCTTTTGCATAGAATATGACCTTTTTCTCTGGCTACTTTTAAGATTTTTATCTTTAGCACTGGTTTTAAACAATTTTATTATGATATGCTTTGGTGCTTTACCCCATTGTTTCTTGTGCTGGGGATTTATTGACTTTCTTAGATCTATGGATTTCTAGTTTTTATGGAATATGTTATTTTTCAGCCATTGTTTCTTCAGATATTGTTTTATTCTTCCTGCCTGTGCTATTATCTGGAAGTTCCATCAAGGCAGTAAACTGGAATAATTATAGGGCTCACCTGTTTGCTTCCCTTCTCTCAGGGATCAGTGTCCTTTGTTGCGTGATGTCCAGTACCTTAACCATTGGTTCATCTGTTTTGTTTTATAGTTGTTTCAAAAAGCGGGGTAAATTGGGTCCCTGTTACTCCAACTGGATTGGATGTGCTAGTCAAATACTTTCAGTATTACCAAGAAATAAACTCTTATCCACTTTAAAATCCTCACTTTTATATAATATCACTTTTTGAACTTTATAAGGTAAAAATGAATCTGATAGTTGAGGACTACTTACTAACCGTTGAGAGCCCATTGAGAAAACTCTGAGGTTAGCCTAGATAAGAAAGTGTGGGGAAATCAAGTTTACATGTGCAGGAAGTTTTTTTTTTTCTTTAAACCTCAGACTTTTTCTTTTTTGTAAATGTCAAATGTTACCCAGGAGTCAGATTTTTATCTCAATATAAGAATACACATTGGGGGATCATTTCATAAACTATATAAATGTCTCTAACCAATGTACTGTATACTTGAAACTAATTTTTAAAAAAGAATACACTTTTTAAAGAGCTTGAGGATGCATTCTTACTTGATTTGGCTTAATTTGTCTTTTATTAAGGTATAAATTACATACAGTAAATTCACTTTTTTATTGTTTTTTTATTGTATTTTTATTGTTTTTACAAACATATACAGTCTGTTACTATGATTCTTTGTAGTCAACCCCTCCTTCTCTAATCCGCAGGCAACCACTAATCTGTTTTCTATTTCTATAGTTTTACCTTTTCGAGAAAGTCATATAGATTCCAGAATCATATAGAAAGAATGTAGACTTTTGCTTTTAGTTTCTTTCACTTGGCATAATGCATTTGAGATTCATACTTGTTGGTGTATAGCAATAGTTCAATCCTTATTCCTATTAGTATTTCATTGAAGGGATGTAGCACACTTTGACAACGTTACTAGCTGCCAAAGTAGGCAAGGGCAGTTGAGGATGATATAGAAAGGATTTAGTCCTATTCTCATGGGAAATTAGATGACCTCAGAAGTTTTTTCATGGGAAGAAAGTGATGTAGGGTTAAAGAAGTAGAAATTGGTAGTTGATAGGTAGGTGGTCACGGGGATGGAGAGCACAGGATAGGAAATGCAGTCCGCTGTAATATAATGGCTATGTGTAGAGCCAGAGGAGAGAAAGAGCAATCAGGGGGCTCGTATCCTAAACTATATAAATGTCTAACCAATGTATTATAAACTTGAAATGAATAATAAAATAAAACGGAAACCACGATAACAACAAAAGACAACCCCTCCCAACTTTTTCCTCCTTCTCTGTAGAAAAGCATTCCTTTCCTTTGTTTGTTGGACTGGCCTATGGCCTTTGCTATAGCTTACCTGTCTTGACTTGCAATTCTTTGCTGTTTCCAAATAAACCCATTTTCGCTGGTTAAAAAAAAAGTTTTTTCACATCTGGAATTTTTAGTTCTTTGAAATGTCTGTGTAAATGTTCTTAACTTGGAAAGTACAGGTTACTCACTTGACGTAAGAAGGGGATATATTGGAACATGCTATGTTATATACACAGTTCCTAAATTTGTGGGTCAGTGGAAACAAGATGTATTATTTTTTCCTTAGTATTGGGACCTTTGTTTTTGCTTTTACAAAAAAGAAAAAAAAAGTATACCCTCTGAAGTCATCCCAAAGTAATTTTCCTTCTTGAGTTAACCTAATTCTTTTATCTCCCTTCCCAGCCCCCATATACTCTACTGCTATTTCTTTGGTGTATCACAGAGCTTGGCCTAGTTATTTTAGGAGAAAAATGAAAGAAAAAGCAAGGTTTAATTCTCATTTTTGTTTATGTATTTCTCTAATTTCTCATCATTGTAGTGATAGCACGTGGAGGAAAATATGTGAGCTCTGGAGTCAGATAGGACTTCAACACTTGTAACTATTTCTAACTTAGACCTTAAAATTAACCTGTAAAGCTCCTATTTCTCATCTTTAAATGAGGATAGTAAAAGTCACCTTTTGACTTTGTTAAGGGATAATGTTTTTAACATAGCATCTGAAACACAGTAAATATGTAATATCAAATAATCATAAAACAAATATTCTCAGTCTTTCTTGTATCTCCACTTGAATAAAACCCTATAAAGACCACATTTTCTTATAGTTTAATCAAGGGCTGATGGAAAGTGTGAACTTTTTTGTATTTTTAAAGTAGAGCCATTAGTATAGCTTGAAAAATTTTTTAATCCAGACTGAGAAGGTTCTTTTTATTTTACCACCTTCTTGAAAAGATTCACCAAATGGTGAATTTAAACCATTACCAGACCAGGAAATTTTCATTCAAAGAATGTCTTAAAAAGAATTCTCAAAATTTTTGTTTAATAACTAGTAAAGGAAATAGATGTGGATTGAGATTATTTTTTATTGATTTCTCTTTAATCAAACTAGCTTTTTTAAATCATCATTTCTATGTATTTTGTTCTAATTCTTATATTGTGCTTCATAATACTTTTATTTGACTGTTATTCTGTGACTTGATTTGGATAGGTCTTTATCTTGAAGGAAAATTCTCAGGCTGCCTAAAGATTCAGAAAATGTCTTTATTTTAGTTTTACAACTCTGAGGGGAATCCAGTAGCAGTAATGAATTTAGAGTTTGTTATGGAATTTCACTTAAAAACAGAATTTACATTTTCCAAAAACATACCTTACAGTGTGGTTTTACATAATCTTACAAATTTTTCTTGGACATTTTTTATGAATCAAGATGCCATCTAATGTATATAACAAGTCAGTTTTATTATGTTTTAATGTTTTCTAGATGAAGGTAATGAAACAGAGGTGCAGCCACAACAAAATAGTCAGTTAATGTGGAAACAGGGTCGACAGCTACTCAGACAGTAAGTAACCCATTGTTAAACTGAAAAAAAGCATATATTTTCATTATATTATTTTTGTTTTATATTTTCAACTCAATAGAATAATTATATCTCTTATGTTATTTTACTGCTCCTGTGAAAAAACTTAATTGAATTACCATTCTTTTTTCATATTAAATACTTTTCTCCTGTGGTAGAATTTATTTTTTATTCAATGTTAATAAGAATTATCAAGAGTAAATTCTTTCCATAATAATAGCCTCATCAAAAAGAGTACAGTTTTAAGCTTCTAAATTTTATTATGCACTTAAATTTATAGTTTAAAGAATTGTACACTCTTAAATTGCTTTTTTTTGCATCTTTTATACATGAATATACATGTTTTAATATGTCTAGTCACTAATTATATGTAATTTTTGTATATTTTTAAACTTTCTATTTTAAATTGAAGAACTTCTTGAATTTCTCAGATTTGCAAATATTAAGCTAACATATACTTTCTTCTATAAAATGTGTATTTGAGACTATAAAGAGGAAACAAAGCTGGATTGAGGTTCAGATGTCAGATGGTAGGCTAGACTCACTCATCAGCTCAGTGCCAGGTCCTTGCGTGTCATGTTTGAAACTGGTATTCACATTTGTGCCTCAGTAAAAAGATTTGGACTTTGAAGTCACTTGTGAGTAGTCTAATCTATTATTTTCAAAGTGGATGTGTGCCAGCCATTCCTTTAATTAATGGAAGAGAATATTAAAATGTCTCCTCATATCTATTTTTTATCTACTCGAAGTTGGAAGAAAATGAGAGTTCACTAATATTTAATAAGTGGATTTTCACTACTGCTCTCACTTTGGTCTTACATATGATTTAGGCATTTTTCTTTTATAAATAAATAAGTATTTTTAAAGCACTGATCCCTTTTTTAATGAGAAATATTTATGGTGAGCAATTTAAGAGATATTTTCAAAAAACTATAAAAAACTCATAGTCTTCCTCTCAAAGTGCCCTTTTATGGTGGCTTTTATCGATAAATGAGGAGATAACTATTTAGTAAAGCCAACTTATGTATGGAGAGTGCAGTTTTGAAACAGTTGTTCGTAATATGATTTTGTTGCCAAAGCAACGTATGTATCAAATGTTATTTGTTAAAAATGGAAAAACATAATATGTGTTAGTTTGCAAGAACAGCTGATTAAATTTAAGGAAGTTAGAAATTTATTATCTACATTGTAATCAAAACCTTTCTATAAATATTGGATAGAATTGAAAAATGAGTATCTTGATAGGATGCACTATTCGATTTTGGTCACATATTTTTGTGAGATATCTTTTTGAGCTATAATAACTATTAATACTAGATCTTGAAATAAACTGACCTTAGACTGGTTATCTTGTCCACCTGTGTCTTCTCTTTCATCTCATAGACTTGATGCTTGCTTATAAGTTAATGCCTAACATTTGTCTGTCATGTTTATTAATGATGGCATTAATGACATTTGCCTTTTCCATGTTCCTGCCCCTTCCACTTTTGGTCTTTTTTGGTCTTCTCTGTTGTTAATAGATATTGAGTGCCTTCTGTATTGTGTGTCTCTTTTAGGGGAAATAAAACTTAGGTTCAGAAGAATTAACACAGGGAGAAAGTGACAGAAATAGACGTTAGACCCAGCCTAACCGTCAATAACAAAATGTATTCTCTTTTTTCTTTGCTGCTGCCTCTCTGCAACACACGTACTCCCGTGTACCCAAGCATCCCACATCTTATAATTGAATTGTGGTTGATTTTATTTTATGTTTTTTAGTTTCCCAGGATAGAAGCTTCCCTCTGTAGAAGTGACTCTTTGAAATATACTATCTTCTTTTATGTCATGGAGGAAACTATATATACTAGAAACATTTCTGGATCTATACAGTTGATCCAATGATACTTTACATCAGAAATGTGGTTATAATAATTACTATTAAAAAAAAGTAGCATAGTAGAAATGAGAGTGAATTTACTCCAACCCTGCCTAGAAGAAAGAATGTGCTATTAGATATATTAAGAAATAACTTTTTCTTATCATAAGTATAATGAATGGTGTATTGTATAGTTCTTTGATTTTTCTCAGTGACCGTAGAGGCTGGTACTGCAGAAGACAGCTCCATCTGCAGCTGGAAGTTTATTTATTAGCGAGTCACACTAGAATAGTACTATACTGTTAAGTCTTATGCAGGCAATTAATTTAAAGAAATATTTTTATTCACATATTAAGATATAGAATACTTATTCCAAAATGACTAAATTGTAAGCATCCTCTTCATTCACAGGTATCTGCAGGAGGTGGGTTATACAGATACTATTCTAGATGTGAAATCTAAACGAGTGCGAGCTTTGTTGGGCTTTTCAAGTGATGTCACTGACAGGGAGGATGACAAAAATCAGGACTCAGTTATAAATGGCACAGACGGTGAAGTTAAAGACACAGCAATGATTGGGTAAGTATTTTGTCTGGAAAGTGATTTAGCTATAACTTTAGTTCTTTTTAAATATTTTTGGTTTGTGGGTGATACTTATGAAACTTTCACATTTTGATACTGCTACCAAATTATAATAAAGTTTAATAAAAATTTAAAATTCACTTGTAGAAGATAACAGAGAGATTAGAGTTATCCTTTAAGATTATTTTAAGAATATTTTTACTGAAGATATTTGCCTGACATTTATGGATTTAATACAGATTTTAATATCTTAAAGTTCAGTCACTTACTATTAGAACTTCATAAAAGATCTTATTTTGGAAATCCATTTCAAATCTGTAAGAATGAAATTTTATTCCTGGTGACCCAGAAATCATAGAAATACCTCAAATTCTTTAGAAGTAAACCTTTTCTTAGTTCTGTTTAATAATGCTATTACTCATCTTTCCTTTGAAAGATATCTATTTTTAAGTATATATATTTTAATTGATAGAATAAGTGTAAAAATTCAATATCTAAAATATTTTGTTTTGCCTTTTGGGTCGCGTATCATACAGTTAATATGTAATCATGCTTAAAATGAACATGAACAGTTAAATGAGGAGATTCTTTATTGAAAAAAAAATTGTCAGGATTCTTGAATAAAAATCCATAGAATGTGTGAAAGTCTAAATATGATTTACTTTATTTTAATGTATGTTTAGGCTGGAAAAATGGTTTTAATTGAACTCTTTATTTTCTAGTGACAACAAAGTTTCTGGGACATAAACTAAAATTGTGAGATTTAGGTAAAGGTTCAAAAATATGACTTTATAATCAGATGTCTTTGGAGCCTTTTAAAATGTATTCATTAACAATTAAAACTACATTAAATTGTTTTTATAAATATGAGATCTTTATAAAGACCTTAAGACCACTCCAGTTGTCTTGTGTTTTGGCCTTGACCTGTCTTTTGAATCTGACAAGAGTATTATGCTGAATCTGATTTATGTAGAGACGGGCGGAAATAGAGTGGGGGGGAAAAAAAACATAGCTCTCAGCAGATTTGAAATTAATAATTTATCTATTTTGAAAATTTTGTTCGTAGTTTTGGTTAAATTTTTTCATGAAAATGCCTTCTTAGATCTAAAACATTTTTAATGAACTGGAGAGAAATTATCCTGTTCTGGCCATTAGAAAATTGTTTACTAAATTTTTGTTTAAGAAACTAAATTCAAATATTATATATTTGAAAAGTCAGTCATTTCCAAAAGTTTAATGGTTTACTCACCAATAGGATCAAGTTTCGTAGTATTAGTTTGCTAATATATTGTGTTTAGTAACTTTATATGCACACTTTTTTTAACTCTACCTATTCGGAAGTATAAGATTGTATCAGAGAAGAATTACATATTTACTAGTTATTTTCTGAGTTATGGAAACTTGTGAGAGGAAGAGTTGCATAGAGAAAAGAATAGAGAAAATAGCAGATATAAAAAAATATTTTAAAAATGAAATATATGAAGGTAGACTTAGGATCAGAGTAATAATGAATCAGGAGGGGAATTGTTTATCTTAGATTACCATCAATCTAAGTAGATAGGATTGCAGAGTACTTTAAAAAATAACCACTTCTTATATTGCTTTTCCAGTTAAAATTCATGGAAATGTATGATAAGAATCAGTGTAGTTCATAATATGATTTGAGGGATCATAGTTACAATATAAATAGAAGTTAGTGCAACATACCATGGATTAATTTTTATGCTGAATTTAGAAAATTAACTGAGCAAGATGTACATGTTTTTAACCAGAAAATCCGAGTTAACAGATTCTGCCTCTGTGCTGGATAATTTCAAATTCCTTGAAAGTGCAGCTGCAGATTTCAGTGATGAAGACGAAGACGATGACATTGATGGAAGGGAGAAAAGCATCATTGATACTTCAACGGTGAGTTTGGTAACTCAGATATAAATATTTTTAGGGACCATTATATACCCTTTAAAAATAATACATGTTCTCCAACCTAAACCCTTTAACTTTTTTTTTTTCCATGTACTTGGGGAAATTTAATCTAAAAGAGTATTTAGTATTGATTTCAAAATCAAGAATGTTTTTAGTATAGCAGCTCTCTGTTAAGGGCCTTGCTTTTTGACTTGTTAATTCATTAAACATGTCAACCTTTCTATAGAGCTGATGAATATGACAAATGTGTTATAACAGTGCAGTGTTATTGGTTGCTATAAGACAATAGAACTGACAGACCCATTATGGTGCCTAATGGTGACTGGCATCAACTTTAATTGATGCAGTTTTGTTCTTGTCAAGGCTGCTTTGGTAGATAAGTTCTACAGACTTTCAGAACTTTCCCATTACATTTTTTCAAACTTGTTTAGGGTTATTCTGTAGTTTTGTTTAGATCTTTATCAGTTTATTGACTTTCCCATGGTATTTTCTTGGAATGACAGATGTCTCTAAATTGCTTCTTCTCCTTTCTCTTCTGTTCTCCATTTTATCTACTTCTACCTTCTTTTTTTCCTTCTCCCCCTTTTTCTTCCTTCTTTTTTTTCTTTCCCCCTTTTTCCCTCCTCCCTTCTCTCTCTTCTTTTTTTTTTTTTTAAGAGACAAGGGTGTGCTTTGCTTTGTCTAGGAAAATGTTCACATTTCCTCTTTCACTTTTAGTTAAGAAGAGAGAGGAGGAAAGTAAGGTAATTAATTTAAAGCAAACTGGACTAAAAGTCAAAAGCCTTGAGCTTAAGTCTTAGTTCTGTTACTAATTATTTGTGCTTATTAATCCTTCAGGCTTAGTTTTTTAGTTTATAAAATGGAGATTATAATACATACCCATCTTATCCCTAGAGGATTTTGTGAGGAATAAATGAGACACTATATATGAAAATGATATGTTTTATAAAGTGCTTATATCTCTATAACTTCTTTGTTCTTTATGCCCTATGCTTCCATCAGAGACTCTCAAATGATTACTTCCAGATTATTGTTTCCCTGGGCTACTGTTCAGTTGTATTTTGCTGATACAGCCCTGCCATGGGTATTATTTGAACTTGAAGTTGTTGCCTCATTTTTTATTATCTAAACAAGTAGTAATAGCATCTGTTTAATTTACTGTAGTAAAAGAAAATGCCTGAACTTGCATTTTCTTTATCCTAATCATTTGAAAATTTTGTGCTGCCTTGTGGTACTGCGTTGAGATGTTATTTTCCAGTCAAAATATTTTATTCATAGCTCAATGGTAAATAATGACTAACTATGATGCTGTAAGTTTCTTCTTTAGTCATCGTATTAGTTAAGATATTTTAAAAATTGCTGGTTATTGTAACTACTAAGTATGGTCTCACTAGAAATTCCTAACTATAAACTGGTTTCTTTTTAAGTAATCGAATTCATAAATATCTTGTCTTCCAATTAGTGTGGATCATAGCAATTCTGTGACCAAGCAGTAAAGGTACAGCTAATGTAAAGATACTTGATCCCATTAAAACATTAGACTCAAAAATTCTCGTAGTTTTGTAGGAAAAAATATTTCTAAACAAATAATTGGTTTCTTTGTAGTAGTTTTGTGAATTTTTATGTTATATTACATTAATTTTCACAGCTGCAATTAATAGCTACATGCCAAAAGGACTTTAAAAATCTAATTCTGTGTAGCAATGAATAAGCATGACTTAGAAGATTTATTGTAGTGCTATATATAGAAAGAGAATGGCTGAAAATTATCCTATTAAAATGTTTAGTAGAACAAACAGCATTTTTAAATGTTATGTATTTCTTTAATGAAAATATTTTACTAGATTCAACTAAGAATCTAGTAAGAGCCTTTCTTGCTCTTTGCCCTCTGTTGGAATTTGATTGTTCTTTGGGTTATATTCTGGATCATGTAAGGTTCCAGATACTTGCTCTGTATTTTCTCTGCACTTTTTGTCAGCCATTGAGAAGAATAAGGATTCTTTATCTACAGGATATTGATGATGATCCCTCCAAATCATATTGGGTGTCCCAAAAGGGAGGGATTGATCCGCTAGGGTAAAAGAAGGTGGATTAGGCACTGCATTTGAATGTGTTAAATTTTTTTTTTAATTTTTCAATTACAGTTGGCATGCAATATTGTTTTAGTTTCAAGTGTACAACATGGTGATTAGTTAAGGCAGATTAGATTTCATCTACTGTGCCAGCTTTCTTCTCTTCATGATGGCTTCCTGAAGTGCTGCACTGAGAAAGATTTCAGAGGCTGTATCTGGTCTTAAAAGTGCTGTGATTTATAAGTGATATCAGTTATGTGCATGAGAACAGAGCCACACAAGTCAACTAATTGTTATCTCTTAGAGTCTTAATTTCTAGACTCTCTAGTCTGTCCCATTGATCTGTATGTTGCACCATTATAATTTTAAGCCACTCAAAATAGTCCAGTGATAAAGTTTGATCAGATCATGCTATTTCGATTTTGCATGAAGTAAAGAAGCTGAAGTCTGGAGATGTTGAGATATTGAATCCATTTTATCAAAAGAAGCTACAAACCAGTTCTTCTAAATTCTTTGGACTTCTAGTGGTGGAAGTGACAAAAAAGGAGATAATTCCTAAAGAGTATTGACATATAGATCTCAAAAATTATCTCTACATTCATTAAGCTTAAGTTTTAGTCTTCCAACTGAATTTGTGATTCCAGAGCTATTCTTTTATATCTAAAAAAGATACATAACAGCCCTTATCAGATTTGCTCTCAAATCTAAGTTAATTCTGACTCTGAAATACCAGTATTTTAGGAAAAATTTGAATACATAGAGTTATTGGAGAAATTGATACAAGGTTGAGACAGAAATAATAATGGAAATCCCCCCGCAACCCCAACAGAATACCTTCTAAGTCTTAAGACATGCATTACAGAATTTGTAGTTTTTGTGGTTATAAGTTTTGTAAGGGAATAAGGATGTAGTAGATTTAAAATTTGTCATGGTTATATTCTGAAAAACTCTTGCAGTGTTTTATGAAGTGCTCTTTCTTTGGTTAGATTAGCATGTCTGCACACTGCACAAACTGCGTCCAAAAAAATGTAAGATTTGGTTGTGATTCTTATAATACAGTATGTTAGGAACATTTTTCGCCTGTCTGTAATTTAAGTACATGTCTTATATTCCAGCATTTTCAATATATAATTCCATTAGTTTATTTAAAACAACCAGCCATCATTGAACAAAGTTTAAATTGCTACTTTTAAATGTATAATGTGTATTTTTTTAAAGTGACATCTGTGTTTTCCATGAATTTGAATTACAAGTTATTTAACACAAGATATACTTTCTAAAGAAAACAATAATTGGGTTTTCTCATTCAATGCTAAAGGAATACCATCTCCTTTAAGTTAATTTCATAATATATTTTAATTTAGCATGTTTTTTCATTAGATTGTTAGGAAAAAAGCATTGCATGATAGCAGTGAAGATCGAGATACAAAAGAAGCTCTAAAGGAGTTTGACTTCTTGGGTACATCAGAGGAAGGAGACAATGAATCTAGAAGTGCAGGCGATGGAACAGACTGGGGTAAGGAAGGATACTGGATGCAGCCAGACATATTATGTAAATAAAAAGCAACTAATATTTTATCAGGAGGGCAACCTTGAAGAACCTTTTAAATATCTTATAATGTTGAAGTGTTAAACATTCTCTGACCTTTTTACTAATGTCACCTTTTGTCCAGGGTATGTGTGTGTTTAAAGAAGATTGTAAAACTAGTTAGACCTCATTTTTTAAAAATATAAGCAATACAGTATAAAAATAATTTGACTTTATATATAGATGTTCTCTGTTTTCTGCCCAGACAGTAGAACTTACAAATCGAGATTTTGTGGAACATGAATATGGGAATGCAGTAGAGGATTTGAGACATTTCTGTCATCTTCTGTAAAAAAGAAGTATAAATTAAAAAATTTTAGTTATTCTAGTCAGGTTTTGTTAGTTTCACAGTTTTCATCAAACATCAAATTTCTTTGTGTAAATTGTTCTAAATGAATTTAATATTTTAAACATCTAGCAGGAATTATTAACAAGTATTTTGGAATGAGAAAATTTTTTTCTTGAGGTTAAAGAATTCCAGGACACAATTAGCTTACAGTCTCTGTATTTTAAAGACAGATAAGTTTTGAGAATCAGTAACTATCCTCATTTTTTCTTGCAGTTTCCTTAGGGCTTTACCTTCAGGGATTCTGATGGTGCTAATACCACTTTCCTTTTTTTGTGGGAAATATTTGAAGAATTATTCAGGATAATAATGACTTGAAGTCATTGAAGAATAAATGACTGTTTAGTGACTGACTTTTTTTTTGTCAACAGAACAAAATTTGGAAAGCAGGAGAAGTTAAAGCGAAATGAGTATTTTCTGCCATATTCCCTAATGAGCTTATATATCAAGTTATTCAGATGTTTTAGGCAACAATTCTACCAATATTGGTAGATCCACTGTGCTACAATGAGGTCTTTCTTTGAGGCATCGTACATCTGCATAAATAAAACTTGGCCCTATTTATTGCCAGTCTTATTGTAAGGGAAATTGGGATTAATTTTTTTCCAAAGACAGCTGCACTATCTCTTGTGTAACTTCCTTGGCTTTAAGATGTGAGTCATGGCCCAGAGTATTATATGATACGTGTATGCATTTTAACCTAACCCTCTATGAAGTTACTGGAGAAAACATGAGCGACTGTTCCCACATTTGAGCTGTCTCACTCCTTAGTAGTGTACCGGATATTTTTATTTATGAGTATGAGTGAGTGAAATCTTTCAGTCAACTAGAGGTTTCTCTACCAGGAGTTTGACCTCATGAATCTTAAGGATTTTATCGTTCTAATTCAAAGCTTTTCACTTTTAAGCAATTAATAAAGATAGATTGCAAATCCTGTGTAGTTGAGTGAACATTTAACTCATTTTAAGTGCTTCTTTTGTCCCTCCTCCACCTCCCTAAAAAAGTGAATATGCTTAGGTTAATCTCATAAATAAATATCTTCTGTGATTTTCTGTTGCTGTTTTTATTATGGATCTAGTTAAAATTATGATAATGCTAAGTTATTTTTAAACTAAAGGCATCTTAGGAACCAAAGGCCATCCAGTTTAATTAATTAAGACCTGATTGGTGCAAATTAACAATTTTGATCTTTAGATCTTTCTAGAAAAAGAGACTATTTCTGCTATTGGTAGATTATAGTTAGGTCTATAAAAATGTTGAATTTTATTAAATTGTGTTTAATATCTTCAGAGGCCTAATAAAGTTTTTTTAAACTGTAGATTTAAACTTGTTATAAATAGACAGATTACTCTTTATTTTGGTTCACTTAGGCTTATTCCAATCATTCAGCAAATACTGATCAAGAGCCTTCAATGTGTCAAGTGTTCTAGGTGAAGATTCCTGTTGTCACCTCAGTCTACTAAGAGGGTAGAGGCAAGAAGAAATAAACATGATAAGTGATAGAGTATGTCAGAAGATGATAAATGCCATGGAAAATAAAAAAAGCAGAATAGCTTAAGGAGGATAGAAAGTACTGGGGATGGGAAGAGGTGGAGAGGACAGGTTACGATTTAAAATAGGGTGATCATGGTAAGCCCCATTGAGAGGGTAACATTTGAGCAAAAAACTTGAAGTCAATGAGGGAGTTAGCCATATGGTTGGTATTGAGGGAAGGAGTGCTTGGCAAGAAGAAAGCTAAAGCAAATGCCCTGAGATAGCAGCAGCCCTGGTATACTTGAGGGATTTAAGGAAGTTAGAGTGGCTGAAGCAGAGTACTTCTAAGGGAAATGTAGTAAGAAGTGACCAAATCATGTAGAACACTGGTGAGATGGGGAACCACAGGAGGGATTTGAACAGAAGAGTGACATGATCTAACTTTTATTTTAAAACATTACTCTGGCTGCCATGTTGAGATTCCAGGGCAACCAGTATTGATAATAGACTTAGTGGGGAGAGGGGACAACTATTGCAGTAATTCTAGCAAGAGACAGAGTGGTTAGAGAAGTGGATAGGCTGAGCAGTAGTCAAATTCTGGATGTGTTTTGACAGTAGAGAAAACAGTATTTTCTGAAATATTTGTTGTTGCATGTGAAAGAAAGGGAGGTCTTTGGTTTGAGCAAAGGGAAGTGTGGAATTGCCATCAAATAAGGTGTGGAATTGCCATCAAATAATATTGGGAACCTGGTAGATGGAAACAGATTGGGAGAGAGAGATTGGGAGTTTGGTTTTATAGGTTTAGTTTGAAATATTATTTAGACTTCCTAATGGAAATGTAGAGTGAGCAGTTGGATATATGAGTCTTGAGTTCAAGCGAAAGTTCTTAGCTAACACATAACATTATATAGTGTATAAGTTATTTTATAGTACGTTTAAAATATATAACAAATTCTTTAAATATTCTTCTCTTGAAATAATGAAAATTAATGATTTAATTTTTTTATACTAGAAGCTTGGTTTCCTGTTTAACAAATTTATAAACTAACAAATCACTTAAATGGTTTTAAATTTTGAATGCTGGTTGATTGATAAGTTTATAAGTGCTCTTTGTAAGTCTTGTAAAATAAAAACTATCATTTGTTAATGAGCACATGCAAAAAATATAAAATTTTTGAAATGAAAAGATCATTGAAGACTATTTTGTATAATAATATTTTATTACATAAATTTGTAAGGAATTTGTGTGTGTGATTCAATCGTAATCGATTCAGAAAATAGGATGAAAACAAGGGGTTCTTGATTTTTAAAGAGTTTTGGCTCTTAATTTATTAAAAGTCACTCAAATATTCCAAGTTTTTTTTTCTATGTCTCTCTCAAGAGAAAATTAATGTTATTACCTAGGAAATTGAATTGATCACTGTTTCTTATCTAATGAATAAACAATAACTTTTTACAATTAGCGATACTGAGGAGAAAATGGTTATGTCATTCATGAACATAAGAGTGAATTGACTTAGAGTGTTCAATATTTTATTGAAAAAGGCTGTTTCATTTGTTTCACTCTGTTTAGAAAAGGAAGACCAGTGTCTCATGCCTGAAGCTTGGAATGTGGACCAGGGAGTAATTACCAAACTCAAGGAACAATACAAAAAGGAGAGAAAAGGGAAAAAGGGGGTGAAGAGTAAGTGGAAAACATTGTATCTATAATTCATAAATCTTGCCTCTTTCATATACCCCAATTTTTTTTCAATGTTTTCCTAAAACTACTTACTCTTTTTCTTTTCTGCTCCTGACCTCTTTCCTTTTCACTTGCTCTCAGGGGTTGAAATTAAATGGTTAGCTATTTAATTATGAACTTAAAAATATGCATGCAATTATGGAATCATAACATATCCCAGTAATAAATCCAGAGCCACATGAGAGTATGGGACTATGTATTCAAACATAGTGATAATTTGATTCTTTAAAATATATGTGCTTAATTACAATAATGATTTTTCACTCTTTACAATTTGAGACAATTTTAAATCTCATCTAGTATGATCCTCTGGCAATCCACCAAAGTTACTGCTTATAATTTTATAAATTGGAGACAGTTAATTTCTACCCCTGAATATTCTGTGTGTTCATAACACACAGTTCATTTACTCTTACCACTATATGCTATATAGGGCACAGAGTCAAATACACAATTTCTAAAAGTATTTTATTTCTAATTTAAAACTTTTGGTCAGTTTCATTTATAATATTACCAGTTAGATTTTTCTTTTCAATAAGATGTGTGCCACATCAAAAACAGAAACTAAACTGAAATTTCTAGTCCTGTGAATCATATATATATATTTCATTATGCAAATTATTAATAAAGTTTAGCAGTAGACCTAGTTAGGCATGTAAAATGGAAATAAAAAAACTTTCAAATATCCCTGAAAACCTTCTTAAACATCTTTTTAGGAGACCAAGACTAAACAACTTCCTTGTGCTTCCACTCTCCTTGACAATATGAACATGGGTCTTCCCTTTTATAGTAATTTCATCCTTTGGGATATTAAAGTGTAGTGTAAAGTGAGATTAAAATTCAGTTTAGTGAAACTTGTGTTTAAAAGTTGCAAAAGACTGGAAGGATATACTTTTTATTTTTTTCTTTTTATAGTGATGCTCAAGCTTATCAAAGACCTGTCATTCCTGTTAGGATATTCTTTTACAACCTGGTAGTTACTGAGAAACATTTAAATATTTTATTTTAAATATCTTAGAATTTACGAGTATTTAGCTTGAATGGATAAAAGTGAGAATGTTATTGATGTTATCATTATACTAACCATTATAGAACAGAGATGATGTCATTTGCCTTCTTGATATCAATTAAATATAAATATTAAAACATAAGAATATTTTGTACCTTTTATCCAAATATACTGATAAAACCATTTAATCTTAAACAATAGTGAAGCATGATTTGTTATGGCTTTTCAGAACCATGACAAAACCAGTTAAACCGAGATTTTGAGGAAAATTTGTATATCACGTATGAGAAACAAGGAGAATTTTAATTTTTAGATTGACTTAAAGTTGACATTTAAGTCAGTGCTGCAATAATAAATGTCTTGAAATGTAAAAGGTCTTTAGATTGGAAAGGCACTTAGATATAATTCATCTACCATTATATTGGTATTCAGTTCTTGTCAAATATCAAAGCATCACTGTAGTCAAAATTTAGCACTTTTAGTCTAAACTGCACCATTTGACTGGAACAGTATTCCTACTAATAAAAACTATTAGAGTAACTGAATCTGGGGGTTATGATCAGTATTCAGGCATAAAGCGTGTAGTTTTTTAGTGTGACAAAGAAAAATGACTGTCTAGGGAGAGAAATTTTAATGTCTTTACTGAAGATAGAGGGACTGTAGACTGAGTTTCAGCACATTTTGCTTTCATTATCACTTCATGTTATCTTGATAAGTGGTAGCCTAGGAACAAGACGATAAAGACAACTAAAAGACTTACAGAACAGAACTGAGGCAAAACTTTAAATTGATGAAGCATTGATTTATAAGCCATCAAATATTTTATTAATTGAACTGTTTTAGTCACTAGAAAAGTTTGAGTCCTTTTAATATGGTCTAGTAGAAATATTTCCAGTCAAATTGTGTACTCCAGTCATTCTGTCTTCAAATATATTTCTAGGTATTAGTTAAAATTGCTTAAAAATAGTTGTATTCTTTGCTGGTATAGGAAAAAAAAACCATAATGGACTATGGGTAAGATTTTCCCATTCTTAATTAAACTTATAACAGGAAAAACTACCGAAGATCTGTTTCAGCCTCTATCCTATATAAAACAGTCAAAACAGGGATATGGGAGAATGAAGAATCAAATTTCAGGTAAGTAATCAGTAGGACATGAGACTTCACCTCGGGTACCGTAGCTTCAGAATGTAAGGCAATGAATGCAACTTAATTTAAACAAACAAAAAGGACATTCTTGTTTAATTTGGTACACAGTAGCTTCACACTCTGTGGTATCTGCATTTAGAGCAATATGAAAGGATTATAGAATAATATTTTTAATGGTCGGAATTGCACATGAGCATTATTTTTTATGTGAATGGTGTTGTATTCCAGTAGCTTAATTTTTAAAATATATGTAAAACATAATTCTTTTCAAAAAATAAACTTTAAAAATAATTTGAAAACTTGGAAAATAATTACTTTTTAATATAGTAGAGTAGCTTTAAAGGTGACGTTGGCAGGTGTGAATAAAGTTTATGGCACCATTTTGATGCAGTTGGTTAATTCTGTTTCCTCTTTTTTGTTCTCTCCTTCCCTTTTTTGGGCTAGGACCCAATAGGTCAAAACTACAAGATATGCTTGCTAATTTGAGAGATGTTGATGAACTTCCTTCATTGCAGCCATCTGTGGGTTCACCTTCCAGACCAAGCAGCTCCAGGCTTCCTGAACACGAAATAAATAGAGCAGATGAAGGCAAGTATTTAAGACACACTGGTGCATGAAAAGCATATGGATGTACATATCTAAAGTCAGTTATTAGAAAGGACTCTAAGAGAAGACTGTATTCTACAGATGTTTGAGCTATATATTATTCCCCAAATATAGTCTTTCTTGCATTCAGTGGGGTTTGATTCCAACCTCAATCTTTCAGACTTGCAAAAGGGTACATAAGCTTAAAAACCAACTCTTAAATTCTAGTTTAGAGTATCTGTGCAGTTTCAGATAAAGCGTCCATAGTCTCTGTATGCTATATATATTTATTTATTTTATTTTAATAATTCAAAGGACAATGCCACAGTTCAGAGGCACTGTGATCTTAAGTTCTAAGGAGTCTTAGCAATCAAATGACAGTTTATGCTCATTGTTGCTATCTGTCCCATCAGCCCTCAGGTTCTCTGGCTTAGTAACTGGTGTGTGTTTTCAGGTTTTACTTGGTCATTTCTAGAACATTAGTTAAATTAGCCCAAACAATATGTATGGTCACATCCCACAAATCTTAGTCTTTTTTTGAAGAGTCATTTTTATTTCACATCTAAATAAGGTTTTCTGAAAGTGCTAGAAATGAAAAAAAAAACACTTGGCTGCAGACCTAACTTCATAGTCTTGCTCGAAGAAATTTTGGCATGAAAATTGCTTTTCTAATTTAAACAATTCCCTCATCATTAGTAAATGTCGAGAGTTGTTTGACTTCCCCCAGAGGCTATATGGTATGTTTGGGTAAAACTCATTTTTATTATTGTTCCTTTATTGTGTGGTAGTTTGAAAATGTCTTACTTAATTTATACTTTACTTTGTTCTCATAAGGATTTTAAGTAGAGTTCCTGCCACTACTATTTTTTAAAGGACATAACTGTACTTTCATTTCTTCAACAAACATTTATGATTGAATCAAAAGTTAAAGGAATAATTCTAAAGGTGAAAAACACCCTGTAAGTTACCAGTTTTCTACATATACTAATTAATACAGTTGACTTGTTTCTTTTAAGAAAAAATTAATTTACTTCTTAAAGAGCCAAAAGTAAACTACTAAATTCATCTGATCAACTCATAAATGTTTGTCATTAGTAAAGTAACCACCTCCAGAAAACTACTGAAAAACCATCTCTGACAGTTGGTCATTTACAAAAAATGGCATTTTGGTTTCAACTGGATCTTCTTTGATGGTGACTGTGGGGATTGAATTGGTATGTACAGTGCTATAAAGTGAGTGTATTTATATTGATTGCCAGGTAAATCTGACAACCTGAAGCACAGTTGGAAACTAAAAATGTTCAATGAACCCTTAAAATATTTCCTTGAAATAAACATTCTTAAATGAAATATAACACCTACAGAAAACTGCCGAGGTCAAAAAAGTGTAGCTCAGTGAGTTATCACAAAGTGAACTAAACTGTGTCACCACTGCCTGGGTCAAGGAGCAGAACAGTACCAGTGCCCTAGAAGTCCTACCTTCTAATCACTACCCTTTCTCTCTTCTTTGGAAGCAATCCTTACTTCTAATGCAACATATTTTGTCTCATACAGGCACATTTTACAATCATAATCATTTTTGTTTGTTCTGTATTCTTCCAGGTTATAAAATTAACAATTTTGTTTGAATGAGACCAGCGGTGTTCAGAATCACTTGATATATATGTCTAATAATTGATAGAAATAACTTGGGTAATTAGAATGAAATATCAAGTGAGGAAAACCTTTTATTTAGTCACATTATTTTACTGCAGTGAAAAAGAAAGGACAGTGGACTATTGGATTTGTTTCATGTTTTATTTTTCTAATTAGATGATACTTTTAGCTATGGTTAAGATATGGAAAAAGCAACTAATTCCTTAGGATTTTCTGCTCTCTGAATTTTATCATATTTAAAAGCATTTAAAAATAATCAAATGTAGACCTGCCCTTCTGAGATTAATCCTTGACTCTTGAGAGGTTTTTGTGTTTCTTTTGTCTTCTTTCAGTGGAAGCATTAACATTTCCTCCATCTTCTGGGAAGTCATTCATCATGGGAGCAGATGAAGCCCTCGAAAGTGAACTGGGACTTGGAGAGTTGGCAGGCCTTACAGTGGCCAATGAAGCAGATTCACTCACTTACGATGTGAGTAGTAGTTTCATTTTTGTTGTTTTACATTACTCATTTTTTAAAAACAAAAAGTTTATTTTATAGAAAAAGATGGCAATAAAGAAGCGAAACTTCTTTACAAGTATAGAATTTGGTTCATTTTTAATCACAGACTTTGAAAACATGAACATATTATAAAGATAAACAATGTTTTTCACATCATATAGAGATTAAAATTATTGGCTTTACCTAAATCTATAATTCAGTTTAGCTTGTTTATTGGTTTTAGGTAAAGAATTCCCTTTTCCATTACCAAGTTTGCGTTTGTTTTATGTTTTAGGTCATGAGTGATTAATTGAAATTTCTGCCTGCCTAACAGCATTGTTTGTCTTGCTGCTTTAGTGCACCATCAGTGCATACTGCCCAGAAGGGGTTTTAGCTGTTGTTAGGCAGGGATGTATACAGGGTGCTTTCTAGATATTACGGCTAACCCATCGGTGGGTTGGACCAAAATTGAAATCTTTATACCTTTATGCATCTTAAAAACAGTTCTTTTATAAATGCATTTATAATTTGTTCATAATAGATTGTCAGAAAATTAATTGCTCATTCATAAAGTATTTACAACCTGTCTTATCTCTTTATTGAAAATCCTCTCACTTTGCTACTTCATTATATTTGTTTGGGAATATAGTGTATAGCTCCTGCCACCTGGGGGATGTAGGATGGATGCCTTAGCAAACCATGGGTATGACAAGAAGGTACTCCACTGAGGAACCCTCACTACCCACTCCTCTTCCTGCACATCAAAAACTCTCAGTCTCTGTGCTAACATTCATAAATGTTTCGGGTTCTTCCAAAAACAGCTGAAATCCATATGCTTTTTACCTTCCACTTTGTTCATTTTTTCTTCATCCAGAGCTACTATATAATCTAATCTAAATGGGCTTCTTACACTGTATTCTTCACATTTGTGATATAGATTTTAAAAAATCATTTCTGTTTCCAGTGTTTTTGTATCCTTATATTTACATCTATCTTTTAAAAACACCATTTAGTTGACTTTTTTTTTTTTTCATTTAACCTTTGACAAACTTTTAAATCAGAGCATTTACTGATGTCTTTGGATTTAAGTCTATCATCGATTTCTGCCACTGTTCTGTATTCTTTTTTTCTCCTATTTTTGCCTCTATTGCTATTGAATATTTTTTATTCATTCCTTTCCCCCACTATTTAGAGTCTGTACACTTTTCATTACTCTTTTAATCAGTACCCTAGAGATTACCACATACATCCTATAGAACACTTTTAACTGTATTTTTAATCAGCTTCACAATAAACCACAACCTTCAGACCAACTTAACTGTATTTTTAAAACTCCCACTCTACATCATGTCATTTTTGTTATCTATTTCTCTATAAATTTACATCTAAGATACTGTTTTTTACATGTAATAATCAGTAAGAATGATCCATATACATAATCCATTTTGCTTTTTTTCGTTCTCCCCTGCCTGTCTGACTGTACATCTGGGATCACTTTCCTTTTACTCTAAGAATACTCCTTACTTCTCTTTAGTGAAAATTTATCTACTGGTGCCCAATTCTCTCCATTTGTGGTTTCTTAAATTCTCTTTATTGCTCCTGAGTGGATTAACTTATCTCTGGTATTGAATTCCAGTTGCCAAGGTTTTTCTTTTCTTTTTTTTTTTAAGCACTCTAAATATATTATTGCATTGTCTTTTTTTGTTGTTTTCTACTAAAGTCAACTGTCATTTCTGTTGGTCATTCAATGGTAGTCTGATTTTTTTCCTCTGATATTTCCCTATGTCTTGATTGTCAGCCAAAGTTTATTTTTATTTTTATTTAACTTTCTTGACATTCTTACACCTTCTTGGATTAACGTTTTCATCAATTTTGTAAAGTTCTCAGCCATTTCTGTTTAGACACTGTTTTTATACCACTCTCTTTTGTCTTTCTGGAACTTTAATTATTTTATTAGGTCTTCTTTTATATCTCTGTCTCCTGTTCCCTTTTTCTTTACTTTCTGTCTCTTGTTTTTCTATACCTTATTCTAGATGTTTTTATGACTCATCTTCAAGTTTATTAATTCTCTCTTCAGTTATATGTAATTTGTAATTGAACCCATCTATCGAGATCTTACAGTTTTTGCTTCTAGAATTCTTCGTTGTTTACAGATTTCTTCCAAATTTTTCAGTTTTGTCTTTTATCTTTTTGAACATAGTAAGCATGATTATTTTAAAGTTTAAATCAGACTCTGTATTTCTGTTACTATTATGTGTTGTTTCTGATTTTTTTTTCACTTTGTATTTTGTATGAGCACAGTTACTTTTTATTATGTCCAAATAATTTGAAAAATTTATTATTTGAAAAATTTGTAGAAATTTATTATTTGAAAAGTTTGTAGAAATAACTTTAGCCTAGGATGATATCTGCTTCCAGGGAGTATATTTTAATTTGCTTTCTCAGATGTCTGCAGCCACTAGAACTCTATATCACCTCACTCCGTTTTCAGTTTTTGAGATGCTCTAAAGCTGATCTACCATCCCTGCAAGGACTTGTTCTTCCAGTTTACTCTTACGTCTAGGATGCCGTCCTTTGGAATCAAAACCCAAAGCAAGGTAGTTCTTGACAGGTCCTGGACACCAATTTGTATCCCCCTCCACTACATAGCTGTCAAAAACGCAGTTCCACCTCTCAACCATCCCCTCTGGAATCAATAAACACTGTCTAGGGAAAAATAACTGAATATCAGGCTCACTTTCTTAGGCCCCTGCCTTCCCCTAGATCCAGGCCTGGTTTTTCTTCACCATTTTGTTCTCCATTTTTTATTTTTATATTTGCTTTTCTGTTTGTCCTCAGTACAGAGTTGGTCCTAATGATCTAGTCCAGCAAGGCTTGAAGTAGATTTTCCCTTTACTCTACCACCACAAAGAATTTGTCTCAGTCCTCTCTCCAGAGAAAACTCATCCTTTTTTCATAATTCTTAATTATTAGAAAACTTGGTATTATGTCTGTCTCTCTGTTTCTAAAAGTAGTTCCAAATTTTATTAAACACATTATTAATCTATTGCTGTATAACAAATTGCACCAAACTTAACAGCTTAAAACAATAAACATTTTTTATCACATAGCTTCTGTGGGTCAGCAGTCTGGGGAAAGCTTAACTGTGTGGTTCTGGTCACTCAAGTAATTTCAGTCAAGACATTGTCAAGGGCTTCAGTCTTACATGAAGACTTGACTTGGAGAAGATCTACTTCCAAGCTCACTCGTAGTTGTTGGAAGGCCTTAGTTCCTTGCTGGCTATTGGCTGAACACTAGTTCCTCACCACATTGGCCTCTCTGTGGGCTCATCAGAGGGCAGCTGGCTCCCCACAGTATGAGTGTCGTTGGAAAGAGGGAGAAAGAACACTCAAGATGGAAGGTTTTATAACCTAAATTTGGAAGTAATTTGTCATCATTCTGCTGAATGCTACTGGTCACATAGACTAGTAATGTGGACAGAGGCTACACAAGGTGTGGCGAGGAGGTGGGCCTCTTTGGAGACATTCTTAGTGGCTGCTTACCACATTAAGTAGGAATATGATTGTTCTTACATGTGAAAGCCTTTCAGCTCTTTAACAAGAGCAGACAGCAGTCAACTCATTTGTTTCCCCCAACTTCCTAAACCCCCCCAAGGATAACTAGCCTTAATTCTTACTAATAGTCTTTTGCATAGCTTGTTTTGTTTTCTCTTATTGTCTCAATTGTGACATGTCCTATCCAGATTTTTCTGCAGGTTTTAAAACTTCTGGGTTCTAAATTATAGTTTATATTGAGTGTAGCCTCTGAAGCCAGACTGCTTGGGTTTGAATCCAGACTCCTCCACTTACTAGAGGACAAGTCACTTAACTTCTGTTTTCCTTATGTGTCTAGTCTAAATTAGGGATAATGTTAATTACTACTTCATAGAGTTGTTGTGAGGATTAAGTGAGTTAATGCATGTTAAGTCTTTTGAATAATGTTCAAAATAATAAGTCTCAAAGTAGCAGCTATTGTTGGTACTATCTTGTTGGGTTTTGTCATTGTAATTTTAATGTAACATTTCTCCAGTGTTTTTCCAATACTTGGCCCACTCTTGTTTAAACCCAGCATGATTATTAGCCTTGGAGTGTGAAGAGTTCATACATAGTGCTAGTAAAAAGTCAGACACCAACCTCTTTAGCTTTCCTGTTATTTGGAATGAAAAAATAATGCTTTTATTTTTCAGTTGTTGAAATGGAGTTTCTGTGGGGAAAAAAGCAACATAACAATGTGTGTGTTTTTTGTAATAATCTGATTATCTCTTCTAATTTTAACATTTTTATGTTTTCAGTCTATAGACTTTACCAATTTGACTTAAAAAAATTAGCTCTTGTTAAAAAGCATTGAAAATATCAAAAGTATGATCATATTCTATAATGTTAACATGTTTAAGGATAACTTAGTTTTTCAACTCTTACCCAAAATCAGTTTCTATAATTTAGGTTGAAATTACTTGTCTTTTTTATCATCCTAGTTTTAAAGATCCATTTGATGTTATTAAAATAATTGATCTTGTTTCTATATTGAATTGTTACCTGTTTTTTTATTATAGTGTTCATATTTCTTCAAAGAAAACCACTGTTGACATATTGCTAATTTTGCCTTTAATTTGGTTCTTTACATTTAAAAATTATATTGTTTTGAAAGTTGCAAAATGTGATGGTTTAATGACATATCCATAAGAATTAAGGTTGAAATATAGTTTTTTTCCCAACCATGAACTAAATGTACAGGAATCTCTTTTGTTTCTCTAATAGATAGCAAACAATAAAGATGCATTGAGGAAGACGTGGAACCCTAAGTTTACACTAAGAAGTCACTTTGATGGCATTCGAGCCCTTGCTTTCCACCCCATTGAGCCTGTTTTGATAACAGCATCAGAGGATCACACATTAAAAATGTGGAATTTGCAGAAAACAGCCCCAGCCAAAAAGTGAGAATATTCTACTTAAACTTTATTTGAATTTTTTAATTATCAAATTTTCAGAAAAATACTCACTTTATTATTTACTATTCCCCAAATATCTCTCTTAGTTCTTTCTTCTGCACCAATTCACTTAATTTAGAGTATTTTCCCCTTCATACTCACAATCTAATATTAGGTCAAAAAACTGACACTTAGGGAGAAATAGTGTCTGATGGTTTCCCAGGGTTTGTGAATCCTGATTACAGTCCTTATATAGTATTATAATTGTCTGTCGTATTTATTTACCTGTACTGAAAATTTCTACTGTTGTTCTAAACAGGTAATAGGCATGTTTAATCATCAACCTTCTACCCCACCCCTGCCCCATGGTTTAGAACGTTTGGACTTACAGAGTGGAAGGGAAGTAAGGTTGATTAGAAGGGGTGAGGGACTTCTCTTTGATCTTATCTTTCAGCCTTGACCCTTTAAGTACTTTTCACATCCACCAAGATGTCTAGACTGAAAGGCAGTATTGTTGCCATCATTTAACTACTAGTCTTGCCTTGGCCCCTTGGTTCTTCTCTAAGCATGGACAGACATGAGTTGGTATAAACTCTTTTATCAGTCACCAAGCTAGTCCTGATCTCACTTGTTGGGGTCCTTATTGGAGCTCCTCCCCTTTCTTCCTTTGGTCACATGGTCCTGAACCCAGCATCTACTAGCAAGGGCCCTTTTGTAGTGTCAGACATTTCTGTTATTAGAAGAGTAGAAATGAACATCAAATGGAGATTACAAAAGTTTTATTACTGATAGAAGATATCTATTGCCCAGTTTAAAAGATCAGTTACATTCCTACTGTGACTCATTTGAATCAGGTATCTTCAGCAGAGAAAATTATTTCCGGTTTATAAATTATGCCATTTGTCTCATCACATATTCTTGACTAAAATTTAGAAAAATATTGAAACAAGTTTCTTGCTGGTGATAGCTTAGTAATAATACTTTCGCATGTAAATCACAGCAACCTGTTTACTTTTTAACTTAAAACTTTGGAAATGACTTGAGGACAGTTCATACGCCTATAAAAAATTGCAATACAGAGTAGAAAATGGTAGAGTACTCATATACGCAGTGTTCTATAATGAATAAACTGATGACTTGGAGTTCCTTCAAGTATCAAGACATATTAGCCCTCATTGGAATGCAGGGAAATTAAAGCACAATTTATTGAAATTCTACATGCATGGTTCTGTGCTAGGTTGTGCTACTTATAGAATCTCATTTAATCCTGTGAGTATTTGTTGTTATTTTTTTGTTTTATTTTAAGCATAGAGGGATCCAAAGTTCTAAAAGATTAAATAATTAGCCTTAAGTTAATTAATGACAGAACTGGAAATTGAATCCAGAATTTAAGACATAATTCAGTCATACTGTTTACTTCTGAAACTTAGAGTGATAAAAGTCCTCTTCTCTCTTCCATTTAGGAGTACATCTCTTGATGTGGAGCCTATCTATACATTCAGGGCTCATAAGTAAGTATCTGCTTTTTCTTTTTTCTTTTTTTTTTTTCCTAAATCAATATCACTATAAATCAGCCTAATTAGAATATTTTATTTTATTTCACTTATGTAGTTGTGTTATGTATTTTTTGTATTTAGTAGCTTTTTGTAATTGTAAAAGAAACTGGCAGATAATGTAAAGTTAAAAACAAGTTTATCACTATCAAACAGTGATCCTTCTGAAATTTGATTTTATTTTTGATGTTTAAGTGATATATATAGCTCTATATATAGCTCTCTTTAGGTAAAGTTGTGGCAATTAGATTTAAATATTAGAAATCCTGACCTTTTTTCCTTAAAGATAACCTAGATAAAAATATCCAAGAATTTTTTATTGTGATCACATATTTCTTGCTTTTCCTGTTTCTATTTAAGCTTAAGGAATATGCATATTTATTTATCACAGAGATTGGCATAATTTTTGTATAAAGGGTCAGATAGTATTTTTAAGCTTTGCAGGCCACACATTTTCTGTTGTATATTTTTGTGTTTAGTTTAGTTTTGTTTTACAACGCTTTTAAAAAAGTAAAAACCATTCCTAGCTTAAGGACTCCTTGAATAATAAAGTATTCTTATTTTAATAAGTCCAATATCAGATGATTTTTGTGAATAGAAACTGGTTTTTATCTCCCAGAGGCCCAGTGCTCTGTGTGGTAATGAGCAGCAACGGCGAGCAGTGTTACAGTGGTGGTTCTGATGGACTGATCCAGGGCTGGAACACCACCAACCCCAACATCGATCCCTACGACTCCTATGGTACGAGTCCCCAGAGATAGGAAAGGATAAAGCGTTTCTCTTTACACATTTTACATAGCATACATAGGATAAAATGAGGTAGTTTTAAAAATAAATCGGTGAAAGAGAACCACATTCTTTATTTTGCTAAAAAAGACTCCTGTATTTAGGAATCAACTTGATATATAATGCTAAAAGCAAACAATGTATCCTTGTACATTATTACTAATCTGAAATCATATTTCATCACTATCCTTTATAAATAACTTCGAAGGAAAATGCATGTTACCATCAACTTCTTCATCAGTTATTGGAGGGTGAAGAGGCTAATGACTTTTCAAGTCCATGGAACCAAAATATTTAAAAGGCCTTAAAAATTAAGACATGCCCTTTAATCTTGGGAACAGTACCATGAAACACAGTCCTTATAATAATCTATCACTAGCTGTTAACTATATATTTCCTTGCAGGAATTGACTATTTTGGTTTCCTCTTAAATTGTCTAATGGTACGAAGTGTCTTATCAGTAAACCATATTTCATTTTCATTATCATTTTAGATTAATTTTACAAGCCTAAGTAAAGATAAGAAATTAAATAAACAAAAAATGTTCCCAACATTTATTTCATAAGCATTTACCATATATTTTGTGAACGGCCAACCTCTTCTCCCACTCCAATTCTTCTACAGATTTATCTGTTTCATATTTTTCCTTACTTCTTTTATCTATCAGAGGACCAGTCGTCCTCATTCTGTCCCAAGGCAGCCTTTCCCCTTTTGCTCTTGGCCTCGTTTTCTCTTGTTTCCTTTGAGACTGCACTCTACACTTCCCCTCACCCCCCACCCAACTTTTTGTTGCTCCCAGCTTAAGACTTAACCTTCTTTGTTCTCCTATCCTCAGCATATAAGTAAATTCGGGTATCTCCCATCTGGGCAAGGGGAAGCCTTTTCTGGCTCCATTTTCTCCTCTGATTTCTGTGTAGTCTCTCCATCATCTGTGTTTCTTTGATAGTATTTTTTAGATTAGAAAACACAGTTACTAGTTACCAATTCCATGTCTTTTCCCTGTGCACCAACTCTCTGCATTCTGTCTTCTGGTTATACCACTTATATGTAACAAGATTTTCACTGACTACGTAATTGGCTAAGCCAAGGGGTATTTTACAATCTTTATTTTACTAGATGTATTGGCTATTTGGAACTGTGGACCACTCCATCCTTTTTGTAATTTGTCTATTATTGGCTTTTTTGACAAGTAACTCTGTGACAATTTGTTCCCTATCCTTCATAAACTCCTTTAATTTTTCTCATTTTAAGTATTGGCTTTTATCAAGACCCAGATCCTAACTCATTCTTTGCATTTTCCACATATTCTTTGTTAGATTGAATCCACTTCTATGATTTTATATGCTCTTGATTCATAAATCTCTTCTTTAAGTCTCATACTGTCTACAGAACATTTCAAAGTGGCTGTCTCATTGCCCATAAATCTCCACAAATGCTGTGTTTCTTTTCCCACATGTTCTTTATTAGATGGTGACACTGTTAGAATTACTCAAATTAGGAACCTAAGAGCTATCCTTGATTCCTTGTTCATTTTACTTTCCACATCTTATTACCTAGTCATTTTGCTGTCACCCCCTAAATATTTTTTTGAATTTACTCCTGCTGTGTCCCTTTTACCATTGCCCTCACTGGGGCTTCATCATCACCCCCTCAATCTACTGTAACATTCCCCTTGTCTTCATCTTGATTTTGTCCAGTCTGTTCTTACTACAGTCAAAGTTACTTTATTAAATACTTATTTTACCCTGCTGTTCCTGGGAAACCCAACAGGTTCCCTGTTGCTTTCAGGATAATTTCCAGGTACCTTAATATGCCTTAGAAATTCTACCATAAATTAGTCACTCTCATCTCATCCACTTCCTGCCTCAAACTTCATATACCAGTAATACCAAATTGCTTATAAATTTCCTTACATATCATGCTATTTTTCCTTCTGTGATTTTGTAGGTGCTGCCTCCTTTTCCAGAAATGCCTTCCCTCTATTCTTTGTCCAACATCTGAATACTCTAGGTGTCATTCTCTCCAAGAAGCTTTCACTCATCCCCTATAATTGGTGTCATCACTGTTATTGTACTCATTACATTGTCTTTGGAGGACAAGGATGGTATTGTGTCTTAATCATCTGTGTGGTTCTAGCATCTAGCATAGTGCCTAACACACAGTGTGTCTTCAGTACTTTATGGTATGACTGAAATATAGGACAGATGACACCAGTAACATTTTAAACAACATCCATGAGCCATCTTGAAAGTACCTTTTCGTAGAGTCATTGTGAGGATTAATAATTAGAGTTTTCAGTTTGACTTTATCATGAAACAGTGTTAAGTGATTCTCCCCCTGCTTTCTACCTCCCTCCTCCACATGCACATCATTCATATGTCCATTACTGCTGTTTGAGAATTTGGGAATTCCTGTAACTCTTAGTTCATGTCCATTATGTCAGAGGCCTGTTGCTCCCAGGAATAACTGCCATTCATATTACAGTAGGGGAAGTAGCCTAAAGGAGTATATCTAAAGTGCTACAGGAGGTCAGAGGAGGCAAGAGCTTGGTTCACTTCCTCAGGGAATATGAGTTGTGCTTCCTCTGAAGGTAGATTAAATTCAAATGATTTATTTGTGTTAACACGTTCTTTAAAATATCTAGACAAATGGAAAAAGGGAAAGAAGGAATTACCTAATTTTTTTAAAGAGAAAAATATGTACTTTGTAATTTTAATTTATAGCTACACTTTAATTTTAAACTACATTTGCATATTTCCAAGCCCATTTTTAATTATTGCAGCATTTCAGAAGAATAATAGACACTAGGAAGCATACTTTATACTATTATCAGGTGCTTTTGTTTTCTCTGGAATCTAAGTATTTTTCTAACTTGTTTTTTTTCTCCTGATTTTGCATTCTTGCTGTTTTGTGTAGATCCTTCTGTTTTAAGAGGCCCTCTGCTAGGACACACCGATGCCGTCTGGGGTTTGGCTTACAGTGCAGCACATCAGCGTTTGTTGTCCTGTTCAGCAGATGGCACTCTCCGTTTATGGAATGCAACTGAGGTTGCTCCAGCCCTCAGTGTATTTAATGATAATCAAGGTACATAGTTTTTAAATATTTTACTGAATCGTTTATAAAATTCTAAATTATCTAAATTATGTCTTATCCTAAAAACAAACATGCAAATAAATGATTC
Organism: Eidolon dupreanum; assembly: GCA_028627145.1. Taxonomy (NCBI): domain Eukaryota; kingdom Metazoa; phylum Chordata; class Mammalia; order Chiroptera; family Pteropodidae; genus Eidolon; species Eidolon dupreanum. The sequence goes on from CM053515.1 coordinate 86,814,282, forward strand.
CACAAACTCTTACTGTTTAAATTTAATTTGAAGGATTTTTGAAGTAATGAAAATATATTTATTTGAATTTCCAACTTATTATGTATAATTTTAAAAGCCTATTATTTGGTGAAAGAGCACACCTTAAATTTTTTTTATTGAGATATAATTCACATACAGTAAAAAATATGTATTAAAGATACATTTTAATGAGTTTGACAAATGCATGTCTTACATCAAGATGTAGTACATTTCCTTTCCTCCTGAAACTTTGTGTCCTTCCTTATCAGTCCCCTCTTACTATTCCCAGCCAGAGATATCCACCCACTGTTGTGGTTTCTTTCATCATCTATTAGTTTTGTCTATTCTAAAACTTATATAAAGTGAAAGCATACAGTGTATACTCTCTTTGTATCTAGCTTTTTACTTTCATTTGTTTTTGTGATTCATTCATTTTATAGTACCCATAATTTATTTTTATTGTGTAATATTATTTCATTAAACCACAATGTGTTTATTCATTTACCTCTTAATGGACATTTGGACTGTTTCCAGTTTTTGACAATTATGAACAAAGCTGCTGTGAACATTCATATGTTTTTATTATAGGTGGGTAAAGATCTAGAAGAGAATTACTGGACTTTAGAAGTAGAATTGTGTATTTAACTTTATGTAAAATTGCCAAACTTTATTCCGGAGTGGTTGTGCCATGATACAGCACTGACAGCAATGTATGAGAATTCCAGTTGCTCTACAACCTTAATTACTAACATTTGGTCTTGTCGATCTGTGCTTAACTTTAGCCATTCTGATGGGTGTGTAGCAGTATTTCATTGTGGTCTAATTTGCATCTCTTTGGTGGCTAATTATTTTGAGTACTTTTTTTGTGTCCTTTTGGCCATTAATATATTTTCTTCTGTAATATACACATTTTTGAACTGTTGGCTTTTGTTAGAGTTGAACCAATGAAACAATCAGATTATATTCCTATATACATATCATTTTATTTTTTAATGTTTATAAATAAGCTTCAGTTTTAACCAAATTTTACCCTATTCTAGATGATAAAAAAAAAAAACTTTATTCTTGAGCTGTCATAACTTGTGTCTAGGTTTTGACGACTTGCCTCATTTGATGTCTGTATGACTACCAATAACAATTTGAATTTTACTTTTTAAATTCTATGTTTTTGATGAGTTAGAACTTCTAATATGAGATGGACTTTTATTTTTATTTTTTTAATTTTTTCCAATTAGAGTTGACATTCAGTATTATTTTATATTAGTTTCAGGTATACACCACAGTGGTTAGACATTTCAATAATAAGAGATGGGCTTTTAAGATGAAGAATTCCCATGATGCCACTCTAAGCACCAGGTTAAGCTGGAAGCAGCAAAACTTGTAGTCCATACATGTTTTCTATTTTTATTTTGTGAATAAAGGCCTGCATTCCATATCTATGTATATATATTGGCTGAGTAACAGATGCACTGTACAGATAAGGATAATAAAATAGGCTACAGCTAAAAGAAACTAAAGAAGTAATCTCCATTAAACGGCTATGAGAAAATTCTTATTCTAATATCAAGCCTTATTTACTTCTTAAGGAAATCACACTTCTATTTGTTTTGTTGTGTTTTAAGCACGTTGTCAAGTAAGCCCTCTAATTGCCATTCTCTTTTAATATGTTCTGACTCCTTTAGAATTGGGAATCCCTGCCTCTGTGGATCTAGTGAGCAGCGACCCGAGCCATATGGTAGCATCATTCAGCAAAGGATATACAAGCATCTTTAACATGGAAACACAGCAACGCATTCTCACTTTAGAATCTAATCTAGATGCAAGTATGTATACCAATTTTAAATAGTCTGTGTTTGGCTCAGTTTTTTAAAACTTTATCAAAAGTATTACTATTAGAGTCAACCATGAAAAATGCTTGCGATTATAAAATCTTCTGCCTCCTAAATCACAGAACACAGTTACTTAGAAGGATAAAATGACTTATAGTTGATTTTAAGACTTCTGGTTAAGTTTATGTACATTTATAACTATACTATTTGAAATAGTATTTGAGCTATTCCTGAGAGGAATCAAGTTTAATTTTATACCAATTAGTTTTCAATTCTATTTAAAGAAAATAATATTTATTTTAAATATAAAATAATCTGTTTTTTATTTTTCATAATTTGATTTTTTTATATCAACTTAATTTTATAGTAATAATATAATTTAGCACAGCTCAGTACTAATTAGAATATAGATCAAGCTGTGCCTCTCAGAATCTCAAATCTGAAGCGTCTTATTAGATACAGAAAGTCAGGAAAAAAATAATTTCTCAGGTTGTGGGAAGGAATTACAGAATTTTTTTTGTTTTGGGGCTTTTTTAACCATTGATTTCTGTCTTCAGCTTAAATTCAAACAATTACAGTTTAGGTTGCAGTTGATAAAACTACATACAGATACACTGTTATTTTGATCTGAAAATTTGCTTTAAAAATAATTATGATGTGTGTGTACACACAGGTGCATAAATGTGTGTATGAGTATGTTTGCTTCTCTCTCCATCTCTTTTTCTCTCGAAAATTTTCTTTTTTCCATGTTTGTTTTTTTCTTTTTCTCTTACAACCTGTTGTCCTTTGTTTTCTTCTGGTGTCCTGTGAAAATTGTTTGGGGAAATAGGCATGAGTTTTGAACTATTTGGATGTAAAAGAGACAGAAATATCAAAATTGAGATATTGGAATAGGAAAAAGAATTTTTTTTGCCAAAGTATAGGTTTTAGACTCTCAGTAAATTTAAAATCATATTTAAATATATGACCAAAAGCTATAACAGTAAAGTAAAAAACCAGTATGAAGTTAAGAAGGATGTGAACATTTTTGGAATTGCCTTCAGAAATTGTAATCAGTTCTTTAAATGTCCTGAGTGGTAAGTATCGACTTTTAATGACTACCACAAATTAATCAGACATCAGATCTGGTGGATGAGATGATAAACTGAACTAGGCGATCCTATTTTTTTCCCCAAGATGTGTGACTATAAAGTCATATGACTTTTTGCATGACACTGGAAGCATTTGCTGAAGAAAACTGCTGAAAATGTTTGAACAAAAGCAGCATTACTGGAATAGTGATAATTATTTTGAGTTAAAATAATACGTCTTAACATTTCCTAAATTATCAGTTGAATTACTTTAGAGTTGTATAAAGCTAACTTAATTCAGTCTTTTATTCCTTTCTATTCTGACTACCTCTTAGCTATTTATATTTAACTATATTGTTCTGTTTGGGAATTTAGCAGATTTTTTAAAATTAAATTTAGACTAAATGTTTTTTAAGGTAAAAGTGAATCTCTATCTAGAGAGTGTAAAAGGATAAAGAAGGTTTGTTGTTAGAATCAAATTAAATTACACAACATTTCCTGAACCTTGTTTTATTCACTGTGATGTGGGCCTAATGACATGGCCTATCTGTCTCATTGTGTGTATAATTGAAATCTCTTTAAAACCTATTAAATAATGCATAAAAAGTACTGTTGAGGTGCTGACTATTTTGAGATTCCAAGAGTCGTACACTGTCAAATGGTAGCCATTTCTATTATGATGAGAAAGAGAAAAAGTTTTAAGATGCTCTCCTTGTCATGTTTATCATTAGATGATAACCATGAGATAAAGAGTTCTGTTTCTAGAAATAGTTGAGATTTAAATTTGGGAATTACCTACATGTAAGTAATGATGGAACTTTACTAAAGTAGCAGAAATATTCCAGAACATTGTAGAATGAGAAATGTCAGTGGCTCTAGGCTAAGCCCTAGGTGGCACCTATGGATAGCATGTGGTGGAAAAGGGCATTCTAATTCTTAGGTACTTCTAGATTTGTCAGTATAGTATTATTGCTCAGGCATTCTCATTTTCTAACATTGAAATTATGAACACAAAGAGTAAGTAAACTAAAGACTAATTAAAGCCATATCATTTACTTTTTCAATTCCTTAGGTGAGTATTCAGTTCTCTTTTGTGTAAAGAAATAGTAGCTTTGACTAATTTGTGTTGTCTTTTTTTCTTTTTAGCAGCCAGTTCTTCCTGCCAAATAAATAGAGTCATCAGTCATCCCACTCTTCCCATAAGCATCACTGCTCATGAAGACAGGCACATCAAATTCTATGATAATAATACTGGTAAGAATTTATTAAACATTGATTATTATTAAAGAAAAAAAAATAAGTCTCTACTATAAGTAGGGTAAGTTTGGTGTCTGTCAGTGGCTTTAGCGTCAGGGAATAGGCACTGAACCACAGATACTCTCCCAGCTCAGTTTCTGTTCATTCTGTCCAAATGACTAAGAACTACTCTTCATGATGGTGTATAGAATCATCTTGGTTTATTTAATAGTAAATACATGCTGTATTTTGGCCCTGGACCCAAGATAACCTCTAGATACATAATGAAAAATTCATTCACATACCATTAAAAATGATCTCTTACTGTGAGTCTGTTGGGGGAAAATAGAAACATGTTATTGTGGAAAAGTAGAAGTGGAGGCATGTAATTATTATATTTTATTTAAGATTATTAAATTTTTGGATAGTTTAGTGTTCACTTGGAAAACCCCTGGGACATTTGGTTTATTTTATTCATTTTTCCATGGACCTGTCTTCTCTTCATTGTAATACTGACTGGTCCTGATTGATTCGAATTGGGGCTTTCCCAGTTTTTATTGGATTACGTTTCACTAGTCTAAAGGAAATCCATGAAGAGGTGCACTGGGAGAAAAACACTCTTAGCAGCTGTATTTACCTGAGTACCTGCTCTTGGCTTTGTAAATATGTTGACTTTTGCTGACTTTGCTTAGCTGCATGTGATGAGTAATTTCGTATTTTTAAGCTTTTTCCATATATTGTTTCCACTAAGAGAGTGGCCAGGTTTTCTCTCTGTTGTTTGTCTCAGTTTCTTCTGTTCTCACAACACATATAATTTGCCTGTAGCTAAAGGATGCAAAGTATGTGATTAATAATGTCTGAGTTTTATTTAGTGAACATGGCTTACAGGAACACTTGTGTACAAATTACTGACTTTTGTATAGTGATTTGAAATACAGAGCTGTAATCTGGAATTTGATCTTTTGTATCTTATCATTACTATTGCCAGAGTAGGGAGGGGAGATACTGTTGTTTAAGCTGATGAAAAATGCTCTTGATGGAGTAAGTACATAAAGAGGTATGACTAGGAGAAGCCAGTGTAAGGAGGTAGCTGATATATATGTTGATATATATTCAGGATGCTGAAAGCTATTAATAAAGAGTTACAATCTCTTTTTCCAAAGGCAAACTAATTCACTCGATGGTAGCCCACCTAGAAGCTGTTACAAGTTTAGCAGTTGATCCTAATGGCCTGTACTTGATGTCTGGCAGTAAGTACATCAACTATGGATCATTTATTCATTCTTACCATTTTCATGTAATGTAATTTTTTCTTTCAAATTTTTTTCTTTTTATAATAGGTCATGACTGTTCAATACGTTTATGGAACCTAGAAAGTAAGACATGTATCCAGGAGTTCACAGCTCATCGGAAAAAGTTTGAAGAATCAATTCATGATGTAGCTTTCCACCCATCCAAATGCTATATAGCCAGTGCTGGGGCTGATGCACTTGCTAAAGTCTTTGTATGACGGAATATGTCATCTTCACCTTCTAGCTCTTTATAAATAATCAACTGCACAAAAGAGATACAGAAGACCAGGGCAAGAAACAACCCATTCTGCCCTTTCATTCTGCTGAAGGAGCACAGAGAACATTTGTTAAAGTATAGTTTTGCAATTCGTATACTGTTTTCTAAAACTAAGGTTTGTTCAGGTTGCTGCAAGCTCAGCTGAATCTATGAGCCTGAAAACTGATTCAGATTTCCCCCCAAATATAGGAACTTTTATTTCTGAGGTGGTTTTAATTCGCTAGGCAGGCCTGAGCGAACATAGGTTTAGCTGTCCACTATATGAGATTATTAAAAAGCTTGATGGCTGAGAATAGTAGAAGAAGAGTGGAAATTTAGACCTAGTTCTCCCCTGAGAAATCTTGTTAAACACATTAGGTAGTCAAAACAGTAATCTTCACCATCTCTGCTGTACTAACCCTATGTGTATAATGACCAGCCAGTGTTAAAATGAGTTTTTAATTTCTCTCTACATTCAACTGTTCATGTAAAGCACTTGGCAAAGCATTTTACCTATTAGGGGGAAAAAAAAGAAATGCAATAATATGTTAAGTATATTATTCATAAATACTAAACAAATATTTAGTTTATGAGCAGATTTCTATATTGTATTACATTTTTGAAAATAGATTTGGTACCATTCTAAAGTTTAGCTGTCAAAAATCTCAGCATTGTGAAGAGTAGTTATGGAATCTGCTTTTACTAAAGGATTTAACTTATTCAGGTTTAAGATTCTGTTTATTTTTAAGGGCAAGCAGGGCATATCTTTATAATTTGTTAATTTTAAAATTCACTTTATTTGTGTGATATTTATAGTACCAGAGTGATTATTTCATATCGATGAAATCTTAACTTTCTAGTGGTTGAAAAGATGAGAATTATTTGTGGGTACTCATTTATCAAAACCTATGTAACCATGTTTCAGATGATCTCTGCTCTTTGTCTTTCATATTCAAATTATCTGATACTTACTAAAAGTAGTTCATAATTATTATGTTTTAATAGTCCAAGGGGTATGGTTACCTCAGGCAGCTGCTTTTGCAGATGTACTAAATAAAACAAATGTTTTATACCCCAGAAATCCTCCATTAGCATCTCCAAGAAGAACCCCTTGGAAATCTGGATGGAAGAGTTCAGTGCATAATGTTGACTAAATAGTTTTCTCTCTTTCCTTCTCCCTACCCCTCCTCCATTGTTTAATTGGAATACACAGCATGTTTAATGGGCACCGACTGTTGTTTCTGGGGAAAACCATATGTTAAAGGACCAGGGTTCCCTGAGCTCCTTGCCTGTGACCGACATGTGATCAGCTCTTGGGATTTCCATGACCCCATTCTCTGGGCCTGGTATATAGATCATTGCTACAACTGTCTCACCTCTCCTCACACAAAATTTTTGGTTTGCTCAAAATGTCAGAGAACAATCTAGAAATGAGAAATAAATTACTAATGACTAACTTTTCAGCAAAATGTATATATAATAGGCTCTCAGACTTTGAAAAAAATCCATATCCATAAATACTTGAACCTTTTAATACAGTCCCTAAATTCCTGTCCGCACATATTTCACTGTCTTAACAGTCGTATTTCTGATCACGTGTACTCCTTGAAGAAGTATCCTAGTGGTGACATAGACGATAATTGACAGTTTTTCTTTAAAATTTCTGCTTGTCTGCCTCTAGAATTCTGTATTCAGGCAAATTTCCTTTAAGGACCTGTGCTAAATTTGCTTGATTGATATACAGACGTGCTTTAATAGTTTGACACAGCTACCTTGTCATTTCTTCTGTGCTTTGCTTAACTGGGCTCTAGGGACTCCTTTGTATAATCAAATGAATTGACCTGGAAATGAGCTACCAGGTCATAGCTGAGCTATTACCAGGGGAATGTTTATATTCCCTTGCAGGTAAAGAGTTCCACATCGCATTTAGTGAATTCCTCTTTTGGTTCTTCACAGAGTAAAATGTTGTCGCTAACTTAACATTTGTAGGATATTGGAAAATTCTAGTCAAGTGCCCGCCCTTGACATATTTATGATGGACAACTACAAAGCTATTGTTCTACCAGTTATTGCTTTAATTACCTTCCAAGTTCTTCAATGTCTGCTTCACTTATGTCACTGAAATTTTCAAAACCAAGACATTCACTTCATTTTATGCCACATGGTTGAAATTTTTCCATTAGCAAGTGGGAAATAACCATGAGATATGTAGACTAGTACAAATGATGGAACTGTTGAAAGTTCCTTAGGAAACCAGTGCTGTGCCACTGGAGACTGTACACAGAAACAGGGATTCTTCACGAGCACTGTATGATCTCAGCCTAGAAATGAGCCAAAGCTGTCTTCCAGCCAGATAGAAGCCTATACATGTGTCTGATTTTTCCCCTCAGCCTGTCGAAAATTCAGTCAACATTCACAAAACGAAAAAATCATGATTCAAATTGAAATGCTTTTATAGTGCTTGATTTGTAAATATTTTGGATGAAATATATTGGAATAGTATGAAAATTAGCAGATGTAGGTCCCTGCCTTATTTTCATATGCAGTGGATACATCTCTGGAGCTTGCAGCACCCTTCTCAAAACTCAGCTGTCATGTGGAGCTCATTTGCTACTCCAACCATAGATAGATATTTAACATAAGTGATATAATGACCTTCAGTATTTTTCTATTGAACAAGTTTATCAATTTTTGCCATTAAACAGATAATTAGTTATGCAAAGTATTTAGCTTTTATAATCATTTTAGTTTGACTAAAAGGGGAGGGGAGGAATTGAGCTGTATCACTGATAATGAACTTCGTAAGAAATTTTTTGTTTATCTGACTTTCATTCCTTCAGTATTCTTGCTATAAATTTCTTTTAGAGATGAAGATTTATTTGAAAATGTCTAAAATGTATGTATATTTTATAAATATATATTATATATATTATAAGAATATATATAATATATATAGACTATATATATATATATATATATATATATATAAAACCATAGGTGCATTTTACTGTTTTGTATTTTCATTTTTGGAAGTGGTGTACACAGCAGGTAATGATGAGTATGATGAGTGTTGTGCTGTTTGCTTTTGCAGTATAATATATAGTTCTAAATGTTTATATTACTGTAAATACTATATTCATTATAGGCTAGCATGCTTGTTTTAAAGACTGTCATTCTAGTTTATTAAAATCTGAATGTAAGAAAACTTGGCTATTCAAATGTGAATTGAAAAATATTCCATTCTCAGTAGTGAACTATTTCCATGGAACATTCAGGATTTTTAACAAAACAGATATCAAGAAGGCAATAGCTAGAGAATGAGAGGTGCCTTTTAAAAAATACAAATGCAGCCTTACAGTGAGGATGAGGATTGAGTTTGGAGTTGGGGGGTGAGAGAGAGGTAGAGGAGAGAGAGACAGAGACAGAGACAGACTGTGAGTGAGTGTGTGTGTGTGTGTGTGTGTGTGTGTGTGTGTGTATGTGTGAGAGAGAGAGAGAGAGAGAGAGAATGAGTGTGTGTGTGTGTGTGTGTTTGCCAATCTGAAGGTCCTGATTTGTGACCATCAATGTCTTTTTAATGTATCTGCTCAACTTCTAGGACTTCAGGGGACATTTCACGCGCTGTCTTTGTGCTATTCTGAGCACCATATATACTTTCCAAGAATTTTGAATGTGAATTCCAAAAAATTTCAGTAAAGATGAAGAAAACTCATTTCATTTTAGTCAAGTTCAGGTAAAAGGAGAAATTATTGGTTCACCAAAATTATGAGATCTGATTAATGTTGGCTAAGTAAATGTAATTTTTAAAAGCTCACTTATTGTAGTACTTAATATAATTTTCCTTACACAAGAGTATGTCATGAAATTCTCATGTAATGAAGATTCAACTAGTAAAAATTATTTTTAGATTAAACACCTGAACTAGTTAAAATTCCACCTAAGAATAGTATTTAAATGGCATCTTTCATATCTACCTCTTTGCCATTGCTGCCATTGTAACTAAAGCAGATCTTTATGACATCTGAAAAGGTGGTTGAATGCAATTTAAAAATCTGTGTTGGTGCTTTTCTCAGGCTTTGTCATTTAACTTATATTGAACTAAGATGTCACAAATCAGATTGAAAGAGAATTAATTTTGTTTTTTTTTTTGAAAGAACTGCTTAAAATTTATCATCAATTTTGGTAGTTGAGATAGTTAAACTCTGGTTAGTATATATGTCTGATATTTTTCAACCAAGAGCCAAACTGTTATTGGATTTATATGGAAAAAGAGCTCTAAGTATAATTTTTGTCAGCTTATTTCTTTAAAAGAATTTCAAGGCTTTTAAGTACATAATCATTAATTTTACTTACTCAGCAGTTGCCTCTATTACTGTTACTTGTTTATTTATATAATTGTAGACCTTTAAGTGTTTGACACTGGGATTCAGGTTGTACAAAGTTAGTAGCTGACAGAAATTATATGTATATTTTTGTGAAATGTATCAATTCCTAAAGTTCGTTTTAGGGGACAGTTTAGAAAAGAAATATGTGTTTAAAAACAAGGGGCAGGACGTTGGTAAATGATTTAAATAATTTTTGCTCTTGCTACTGAAGGCTTTTTAATTGCCCATATTCATTATCCAACTGGATCTCCATGTCAGTGTAAGAGACACAAGGTCGACAAAGTATTTAACAGATTGCATCAGTTTTTTTAATTCTGAAAACAAATACTAGGCTAAACTGAGATCCCTAGACTCCACTTATTTATTCTAGCTGTATTCTTGAAGTGGTGCTTAGGGATCAGAACTTTCTGGAACTTTACTAGTCAAGCTTTAGATTTGATTTAACTGGGACCACGTTCTTGTCATCCCTATGATGCAAATTAGAAAGTTCATTTTAATTTAGATTAACTGTAATGTCTGCCTGGGTTTTCAACAACAGGCTGTGAACCAGTGAGTGCCTTGTTAATGTAAAATGATTTTTCCCTGTTTGAGTGTTAGCACCTCTCTGAAAACGTCTGAGAATGGTGTTTTAGTTGACTTGAAGAGAGCTGCTAAATTTGGTGTTATCAGCAATCAGAAAAATCCTTGGTGTACCACATAACCTCTCTCCCTATTTCTTCTCATTGTTTGGCTGAAGTCTGCCTCTTGCGAGAACGAATACAACCCACCTCCTCCACACAGCTTTTTCCAATCCAAACTAAGAGGTGTCCCCTACACCCACCTCAGCTATATGACATAATAAGTGTTTTTAGGAGGAACCACTTCTTTGTAATCCCGAAATCTATTGGTTATTTTGTGTCTTCTCAACTTCTGTTTACTAGAGCTGACCTCAGGGCATCATCAGTACAAATTCCTAAATAACTCCTTTTCTCCACACCCCACACCCTTCCCACTGGTGAACCCCAGGCCAGATTGTTTGGTCTTCAGGTATTTTAAAATTTAGTTATAATATCAATTAATGTAAATTAATCCAAATGCTAATTTTTGTGGTGCAAGAAGTTTCTTTTGTAAATTCAGGGTATGGATAAGCTAATTAAGAGATCCTTTTTTTGGTGGCTCTAAGTGTATTATATGTTTTTAAATAAAGTGTAAAAATATAATGTGCTATAGGTGTCTCATGAATTAAAATAATTGTCAGATTCGGAATCTAGTGGATTTGCAGTTAAATACTTTAATACAACCTGATTTTGTTATTTTGGGTGGGGTTGGGTAGTTGAGGAGTACAGAGAAGTAAAAGCGTATTAGACAAAGTAGATGTGAGTCCAGAATAATGACCCAATCTTAATTATTGATTGTGCAGAAGGCAGAGCAGTTTCTCAGAGATAGTTTGGAAAGCCAGTAAAATTAAAAATACCCCATAGATTGTATCAGTGATACTTTTAGTGTAACAAGTATATAATTTTTCAAGTGTTCAATTATGTAATTAAATTATACACGTATATAAATATAACGAGTTTTTATTTTTATTTTTTTGGCTACTTAACAGACAAGCATGAGTCTTCCTCTTCCCCTTGCTCCTTGAAATCAATATTATTTTTCAAGGGCTTTCCCTGCCTAGAACTCAATCTCTGTTCCAAACTGGAGCCACATAACTATATAGAATGTAATGGGTACCTCTTCTGGTGTCTTTCAAACTATCCACAGTTCTTTGATATTTTGTATGCTGCTGTACTAATGAGTGTTATATCCTTTGGTATGTACACATTTTTCAGTAGTGTCAGAATGTCTCTTTTGTTCCTTTTAATGAGAACTGGGACATGATTTGCTTGGAGTTATTTTAAAGTAATCCAGCTCAGAAGGTCAAGAGGATTCCCAAGTTTTTCATGTATTGATGAACCCCTGGGTTCAGCCCAGATTCAGAGTGGTATTCTGATTTGCACTGGGTTTCCAAAGATAACCACTGAAATTTCGAGGGGACCTGGAATTGTCATGGCACTTAAGGTATTCCCAAGGACTACCTGAGAGCCTGGCAGCACCTTTTAACCCAAGCACTATAACCATGAAGCAGCCTTCCACTTGTTACTTCTCAGTTATATCTGTTGCTTACAATGATCGGGACACTCAGTTCTGTGCAGGAGCACTGATATGCAACTCTGAAAATTGGAATCCATATTTTCTGGAACACAAATTTTAATTTAGTATTTTTTGTAAACTTTAAAAAACAATCGAAAATCCACCAAACAACTGACTCACCTTAAGTTTCACTTAGATCCTACAAAACTCTAAGCTCTATCTTATTCCTAGTTGTTATTAGACTAAAGGTAATGGTGGTTTTGGTCAGACTTGAAGATGGATCTGACTATTTAGATGAACAAAATCTGCAATATCCTGCTAATAGGAAGGGACTGTTTCATAGAAAATTCTCTTGACCTTGGTGATTGAACCATTCACCTTAATGGAGACTGGTCCAGATGCTAACTCCACCTTGACTTTTCCTGTGTGCCTCTTTAAAGAGAGAATTAGTCCAGTGATGTAAAGGAGAGCCCACAGCAAAACATCTGTTAAATAGCACTTGGAGTATTAAGAGTTAGTATCGGTAATTCATGTGCCAAGTTTTTCATGCCCTCATAAGATCCAATATATGTACTAGGTTCCCAATCTATAACCTCAAACCAAAGACATTTTTGAATTACCTCATATAATAGCATCATCAAATTAAGGGTAATGGTAAGGAAACTCATAACCCACAAATGAAAATTCCCGAACTGAAAAACGTTCTTTAATTAAAAACTGCACAGAAAGCAAAATTTAATGTTAAACATGAGTTGTAAAAATGCTTGTGATTTTTATAAAATGTGCTGAAATGTTAAAGTACACTAACTTTCAGCTACTTTCTTTTGGGTGTGGGACAAGGTAATTTTTCATAAATAAGGTTAACTTGCCTTAGCAAAAGACATTTCATCAGAAGTAGTTTTCTTTGGATGCTGGATAGCTTGAGTGAGGGTGTGGGGGAAGAAGTACCACACCAGGAAGGAAAAAACAGCTAGCCCTGTGATCTGGCCCTTCTACCCATTGCCTCCCTTTCTCTTTAAATTGCCTGGAAAAATGACCTCAGATCTTTTTGGCCTCTAAAAATATATGGTTCCAATTCTGGCTTGTTTTTCATTGTCCCTGTTAAGTAAAGATTTTTAGGAAGTACATCAGAAGTATCCTAGAGCTCCCTGGTAAAATGTCAGACAATATAGCTTTATTATATTTTAGGAAACTATATTAACAGGCCTAAGTATGTATCATCTGCACATGTCAAAAGAGTAGACATGTAAGAAATGTCCTGTAGCCAAGTGATAATCTCATGAGAAGACAGAAGAATCATTTTTACAGGATGAGTTCTGTTTTGAATGATTTTGACAGCTTTTAAAAGCATTTTAAAAACGTATTTCCATCTTTTTCTATAGACCTTAGAGCCTGCATATTTCGGAATATCCTATTGATGGAATAATTTCACTCAATGTATGTTTTAGAAAAAATCAATGGCTTGACATATCTTTTGGCAGTTATTTATGAATATCACTCCTGATACACTTAACTCCAATACTCAACTGCTATGTAGGAATGCTGTTATATGTGGTAAATGGCTCCGCATTTTGCTGACTGGAAAGGCAATATTTTTGTACATAGATTGCAGATAAACATGGAGCCTTATGCTTTTGATACGTATGAAAACGAATGGAACATTAAGATGGCATATATATCACATAAATAATATTAATAGCAGTGTCCCCCTCAGAGCTAACAACATTAAGGTTAAATTCTGCCAGTTGCCATTCATGGATTTTAAAACTATGCACATTCAGCCAAAATACCATTTAATAATCATTTAAGTGGAAGCTTTTTTATTGAAATAGAACTTGTTCAGTTTCTTGTATATCTCAGGATCAGAAGAAATCAGGCTTTATACCAACTCTAAAACCTTCAAACTTTTGTGTATTCCTTATGTCAGCCTTTTAAACAAGCAAGACAATAAGCTCCTCATTTTCATTGCTGTAGGTTACTTAGTAATATATATTTATTGATTTCTATTTAAAAAAAATAGCTTGCAGACAGACTTTTTTCTCTTTAGAAACATTGCTTTCTGGAGACTATTTTATTTCTGAACTTGAAGGTTTGAGGTTCAGGCATATTAGTGCTCTTGAGGAATGCAAGTTTTGCCTCTGCAAATAAACACAAGTTTTATTCTGTGTGACTTTTAGAAATTATTTTGGGCATGCAGAGATTGTCAAGAAGATGTAAGTTTATTTCACGTATTATATTCCAAAATCTTGTGGATTCTTTTTGAGTCATGGGTAGTAGGTAGTATAATGAGTTTTATCCTGAATGCCTTGATTCTACTCCATCCTTATCACAGATTTTACATATTAAGTACCGCTCACTTGTCCCCTAACAAAATAAGTTAATGGTTATTTGTTTGCTTCTGTCTCTATAAGCCTGAGGCAGGGACCATGTTTCTTTTCTTACATTTCCCTTAGCACCTCTCCTGGTACCTTATGATATAGAAAGTACTCTCTAAATGTTGGTTGGTCGAGTAATCAGTACATTTTCAAAACTCTAAATCTATCCAGATCATCAAAGACCAAAAAAAAAAAAAAAAAAAAAAATTATCTCTGCCAGTCCTTAGGCAATCGCCAATGTATTTAGATATGTGGAGCTAATTCTAAGATTGTGGTCTGTTTACACATCAAGTGGGGTGTGGGGATTTGGAACCTCACCTGAAAGGTGGCAACAGAACGCCCAAGGCTGAGCACCCTCCTTCTGCCATACTCTTCCAGTCCTACCTACATGGGAGCTGAGCAAAGCATGTGGGGCGGCGGGGCAATGAGGTGTCTCTAAGCCCTGTTATGGTGTCCCTTCTCTCCCTAACCTCCCCAACACCAACCTGCTGGCCTCTGATCCCTTAATGGGGGGAGCGCCTTCTAGCCTGAGACCTAAATCTGCCTTGAGTGTCATGGGCTCAGACCAGGTCCACCACTCTCTTTCCTTGAGAACCTTCAGGTAGCTCTTTTCTTGATTGGCTTCCACGGCCCCCTCCCCATACCCGCCACTGCCTCCAAAGAGGTAGGAAGCTCCTCCTATAGAAGCTTGTCAAGAAAGGCATTCCTCTGGGGAGCTCACTTCGGAGTTGAAGAATTTGGGACAAAATCCCTCAGGATGTTCTCAGCGCTGCTTTTTGTCTTGAAGATTTGGTGGTAATTATCTAAATGTCTATTAACTCTACTGGGAATAGTTCTGTGTTGTCTTGATTTGCTGCCACCACTCCAGCAGGGCCCAGGTGGCTTGCAGCCTTGAGCTGAACAGCTTTATTGCTTCACTTCAGGAGTAAAATAGTCAACAAGTTAAGAGTAGACATTTATATTTAACAATCACATGACTTTTAAATCCTTAATAGAATCATCAACAGAGTAGTAAATCCTATGAGTATGAAATATTCAACCACATAAATCTCAAAATAATATTTAACCCATATATTATGTGACACTATTATCTCCTTTAATTATTAAAATATGATTCCTGTAAGATCCATACAGCACAGAGGAAAGAACAGGATTTTGGCGACAGGACATATATTGTCTGAGACTTTAGACTAGCTGACTCTTCTAGTTGATTCTCATCTATATAATGGGGATTATAGATCTGCCTAAGATTGATTCGAGAGATATAAAACACCTGACAAAATGTCAAGCGGTAATAAGCATCCAACAAATCATTATTTATTCCTGAATTCAAACTTCATGTCATGTGATTCTGTCACACTTCTGATAGCTTTTAGAATATCAGGTTTTTAAGAGAAATGAGGTTTAAAAATGAACATCGAGAGTAGTCCTAAAGTAGAAGTTATACATAAAATATTATTTCCTCAGTGTTTGAGTACCTGCTATGTGCCACGCAGTTCTAGGTGCTGGCATTCAGC
Organism: Eidolon dupreanum; assembly: GCA_028627145.1. Lineage (NCBI taxonomy): Eukaryota > Metazoa > Chordata > Mammalia > Chiroptera > Pteropodidae > Eidolon > Eidolon dupreanum. Next base: position 86,830,354 of record CM053515.1, read on the forward strand.
AGTGAACAAAATTCTTTACCTGATGCAGCTTACATTCTGGGGAACGGGGGACAACAAATAACATAAGTAAAATATATAGAATATTAGGGATACATGCTGAGGAAAAACAAAGAAGAGAGATGATTTGATGTTTCTCAGATTATAAGAATGATACAAATTAAAAGAACTATAATACAATTTAAAAAACACAAGGAAGCAATAAAATAAAGATGCATAATGCAAAACTAATACCCCACCATACCATTTCACTCCCACTTCCTTTGTAACATCCTGATATATATATCTTTGTTGTTGCTGTTCATACATATGTGTACAGAAATATCACATGAATTTTTGTCTTACTCTACCTATTACTGTGCAACTTGCTTTTAAATTTTTTTGTGTATTATAAGCACCTTAAAAATCTATACATATATAGCTTTCTAATTTCTTAATATACACAATCATAAATGAGTTTTTTTGGTGGGTCTGTTTGCTTTAGATAAATGAGATAAATACATACATATATATATATATATGTATATGTATATGTATATGTATATGTATATGTATATGTATCTCCATCCTCTGAATTTTTTCTCATCCAATGATATATGATGAAAATCCCTCTAAGTCTGCTTTATAGCTCTTATTTCATTCTTTTTAATGCTGTGTAATATTCTATGATGATGACTTACTAAACCTCTTCCATAAGCAATGGGCGTTTATTCTGTTGCCAGAGTTTTATGATTATTATTGTTGTTTCTGTGCACATATTCGTGACCATGATGGTTTCACTTCTTTGGGAAAGATTCCCTGGAGTAGGATTGCTGGGTTGAGGGATAGGTAGACCTAAAAAATAGTAATACATGTTGACAGATTGTTTCCCCAAAAGGAATAATTTATATATCCATTAGTAAATGTATAAAAATACTCTTACCTTTTATACCCACTAGCAATAGCTATTGTATCATTTAACAACATCAAAAAAATCCTGGGTAGGTATAGTGATTTCTCAGTGTTATTTTATTTGCATTTTCCTGACTCCTGCAAATCTTATCAAGTTTTCATACGTTCTTTGTTTTTTTTTGATTTCACTCATGATTAAATTACCTATTCCATTAGTATTCTACTGCTACATAACAAAATTACCACAAATTTAGCAGCTTTAAAGAGGACCTATTATCTCACAATGATGTGGGTTAGAACTTCAAGCAGGCTTGATTGGGCTCTCTGGTGTTCAATAAGGCTCAAAGGTGTGTACCAGGTGAGTTCTTAACTGGAGGTTCTGGGGAAGAATTCACTTCTAAGTTCATTCATGGTGTTGGCAGGATTCGATTCCCTACACTTGCATGATGCAGGGTGGTTGTTAAGACGGAGGTCTGTTTCCTTGCTGACTATCAGCCAGGCATTGTTCTCAGCAGCTACAGTTGCTCTCCAGTCCTTGCACCTGGTCGCCTCCATCTCCAAAGCTAGCAAGGATTCATCAGACCCTTGTCCTCGACTCTCTCTATTCTCTTATACTACCAGCCAGAAAAAAAACTCTGCTTTTAAAGGGTTCATGTAACTAGGTTAGGCTCGCTCAGATAATTTCTGTATATTAAGGTTAACTGGTTAGTAACCTTAATAGCTTCTGCAAAATCCCTTTACCCTGTAAATGTAGCATCATTGTGAGAGTAACACCAGAGGCAAAGATCATGGGAGTCGTTTTAGAATTCTGCCTACCACAAAAATTCATAATTTTACTTCTACCTCTACATTTATTTTTTATTTTTATTTATATTTTTGTCCTTGTTTCTGTTTGTTTACTTGACTAGTTTGTAGGAGCTTTTTGTATTTTGCATATATTAAAACTTTCTACTATTGGTTGCAAACATTTTTTCCGACTTAAGTTGCCTGTTGACCACAATAATAAGTACTTTTTCCATAGAAAACTTAGCCATTTGGATTTTACTCTTATAGTGAATTGCATATGTATGTTTTTATTCACATTTTAAATTTTTATTCAATTTCTTCATTCACTTCATTTTTAATTATTAACATTTGTCCATGTTTGGTCTTTTAAAAAATATGCTTTTTGTATATAATGTATAAACATTATTTGCAAATTTTTCTCCAAATCTATAATTTGTTAACTACATTTATAATACCTTTTCCCATTCAAAACTTTAGTATATATTTAAGTATATTATATTACAAAATATGGACATTTGTGACTCTATAACAATTTCAAAGTATTCTGTATTGATTAAGGTCTTCACCTCTGGGTGGCATGTATAGTCTCCTAGAAAAGCTTCTGCATTTTATCTTTGTTTTTGTTATTATTTGCTTTTTACATTGGTCTTTACTCCATTTTGAATTTGTTTTTGGATAGAATTCAAGCTATACATCTAACTTTACTTTCTTCCAAGTGGGTTGCCAATTATTTCAGCACCCTTTAGTAAATAAACTATCTTTTCCCAAAAAGTTGAACTACCAACTGTCATACATAAATTTCATAAATAATGAGATTTCTCAATATACTATTCTGTTTCACTTATAGTTCTCTTTACATATGGCAATATCATATGGATTCAATTACAGTGCCTTATGTTTACATACAGTGGCTTCATAAAATGGCCAGGTGGAGCTTCCCCACATATACACACTCCTGCCCACTGTTTTTTCTTTTCTTTTTTCTACCTTTCTTGGCTATTTTCAGGCATTTGAAGTTTGTGATAATTTTATCCAATTAGGAATTGAAATTGCATTAAATTTACAGATTAATTTTGGGAAATTTGACATATTGTCTTCTAAGAACTAAGAAAATCATATCATTCTGTTTGCTCAGATCTTATCTATATCTTCAGTAAGATTTGAGAGTTTTCTTTAAGTCCTGTATCTTTTTTATTAAATGTATTCTTGTTTCTTAGCTTTTTGGTCATTATTGTGAACGAATTTTTTTTTTATTCATTTCCATTTCTAAATGCTTACTATATAAATAAAAAGCCTATTCTGTGTACTTAACTTATATACAACAAATTTATTATACATACTTAACTAAATTTTCTCATTAATTCCAGCAATTTTCCCTAGAGTCTCTTGGGATTTTTAGAAATGTAACGATGACACTCACAAAAATAGTTTAACTTCTTTTTTCCAGTGCTTGACAGATTCTTTTCTTTTCTAGAATCTTTTTTGTCTCAAATTCTATTATAGTGTTGAATGATAATGGTGATAGCAGGTATTTCTGTCGCTCTTGATTTTAGTTGCAATAGTTTGAGTATTTAGTTACTTAGAATATTTGTGATGTTATTTGCTACAGAATCTTACTTAAATAAGTTTTTTAATGGTTTACAAAGAGCTTTCATTGGGAATGTCTGCTGAATTTTATCAAATGATTTTCAGCATTTTTGGTATGGTGATATTACTCTCCTTTAACCTGTTGACTGGCTGGATTATGTGTGGAGTTGCTGACATTAAACCACTCTTGTGTCCTTGGAATAAAGCCTCCTTGGTCATAAAGTGTTATTCTTTTCTTATAAATCAGTATTTCAATTGCTCATCTTTTATTTAGAACTTTAGCATTCATATTCATAAATGAGATTATAGATTTCTTTAGTGGACTATTAGTTATAAAAAATTATGCCAGCCATCAAAATGTGGACATAATAAGAAATCTCACTCACTACTGGTAAAAATGTAAATTCAAACATTTGGCAAGATCTACCAAAATGAAATATTCATGCCATGGAATCTTGTAATTCTGCTTCTTAGCATACACCTAATAAAGTACATTCATACATCAAAAGGTATGTTCTAGAATGTTTATAGCAACACTATAAGTAATAGCCTTAAACTAGAAACTACCTAAAAATTCATCAGCTGCTGAATGGATAAATATATTTTTGTGTATTCATGCAATGGAATATTATACAGCAATGAGAATGAACGGCTGAATCTCAGAAACATGTTGAGCCTAAAAAGCCAGATATGAAAGAATACGATATGTTTTATATGAAGTACAAAACAGGCAAAACTAATCTATGCTAACTATGCTCTATGATCATAAATGGTGAACGGTTCAAGCAAAAGAAGTATTAATTTTGCACACTCAATTTCCCATGGCAAGTTGAAGGATGAAGAGGAAGAAATCAAGGTGGAGGAAGAAATTGTTCAGAATCCCATTTGAAGATTCTGGATCAGTAACTGAGAAGGTGTTACTCGGCTTCTCCATTTGGAAAGTAAGGACCCCAATACTTTTTCCTGCTCTCCTCAAGTCTCATTGCTTTACCTGAACTTCTCTTTTATTCACATCAGTTGGAAGAGTTTGCAGAGTAGCGTGATTCTTGATATTATCGTCGATGGGCAGTTTCCCACCAATTTAAAAAGTCTTCCAATTTAAAAAGGAAACGGTGCAAAATAAGAAAATAAATTGAAAATGACCCAGAATTAACACATATGATTGAATTAGTAAATAACGGCATTTAAATGTTGTTATAAATATATTGATATCCCAGAAGACAATGGAAAAACATCTTTAAAGGACTGAGAAGAAAAAAATCTCTGTCAATTTGCAATTCTCTACCCAGTAGAAATTTCTTTAAAAAACAAAGGCAAAGACATACAAAATCCAGAAGTATTCATGATTACCAGATATATTAAGGCAGTCCTCCAGGCATAAGGAAATTGATACCAGATTGAATTGATATCAGAAAATTAAAAAAATTACTTTTTTTTAAATCGCCTTAAATAATTGTTTAAAGCAAAAATAATATTCATTGGGTTACAAAACAAATGTATAATTAAAATAGAACAAAATGGAGACTGGAAGATGGTAAATAGAAGTGTACTATTATAAAGTTCTTATATGTGAAGTAGTATATTACTCAAAGATAGACTCTGATGTTATTGATTATACTATTGAACCTAAAGCAACCTCTTAAAAAAAAAAGTATCACTAGTAAGCCAACAAAGGAATCAAAATAATAGTGGAATATTCAATTAATCCAAAAGAAAACAGAAAAGGGTAAAAAGGAACAAATAACAGATATGGCAAATAGGAAACAAATACCGAGATGGTATATTTAAGTCCAATCATTTAACCATATTAAATATGAATGGTCTAAATACCATAACTAAAAGGCAAGATGATAGATTAAGTACAGATAATAAGACCTTACCTACATAAAATGCTGCATGCAAGAAACCTACTTTAAATATACAGACTCAAATACATTAAAAATAAAAGGATAGAAAAAGGCATGCCATACCCAAAGTAAGCTTCAGTGACTATATTAATATTGGACAAAATAGATTTCAGAGCAGAGAATATTACCAGGAATAAAGAGGTTCATTTTATAAGAAGGTCAGTTCATCAAGAGAACATAACAGTCCTAAAAGTTTATGTACCTAATAACAGAGCTTCAAAAAATGGACAAAGCCCAATAGAATGAAGGGGAAAATAGGCAAATCTACAATTATAGCTGGAGATTTCAACACTCCTCTCTCAATAATTGATAAAACAAGTAGAAAATCAGGATGTAGAAAACTTGAGTAAGACTATCAACCAAATTGATGTAATTAACATTTATATAGAACATTTCGCCCAACAGCAGAATATATTTTTTATTTCAAGTGCCAAGAACATTTACCAAGATAGACTGTATTTTGGGCCATAAAACAAGCCTCAATAAATTTTAAAGGATTCAAATAATACAAAATATGTTCACTGACTAGTGAAATTAAATTAGAAACCAATAAAAGATGTCTGGAAAATTCCCAAGTATTTGGAAACTAAATAACATACTTCTAAATAACCAAAGGGTCAAAAGAGAAAGAGTATTTGACTGGTAAAGATGTAGAGCAACAGTAATATTCATTCATTGCAGGTGGAAATGCAAACGGTACAGCCATTGAAAGACAGTTTGGCAGTTACTTACAAAGCTAAACATATGCTTAGCATACAATCCAGCAATCATGTTCCTTGGTATTTACACAACTGAGTTGAAAGCTTATAATCACACAAAAACCTGCATAAGGATGTTTGCAGAAGCTTTATTCATAATTGCCAAAACTTGAAAGCAACCAAGATGTACTTCAGTAAGTGAACAGATAGATACACTGTGGTACATCCAGACAATGTAATATTATTCAGCACTAAAAAGAAATGAGCCATGAAAAGCTATGGTGAAAACGTAAGTGTATATTACTAAGTGAAAGAAGGCAATCTGTGTGATACATACTGTACCAATCTATATGACATTCTGAAAACTATGGAGACAGTAAAAAGAGCAGTGGTGTCCAGGGACTAGCGGCGAGGAGGGATGAATAGGCAGAGAACAGAGGAATTTAACGCAGTGAAACTGTATGATATTGTAATGGTGGATATATGTCATTGTAAATTTCTCCAAACTCATAGAATGTACAACACCAAGGGTGAGCTGTAATGTAAACTATGGGCTTTGGGTAATAATGATGTGTCAATCAATTGTAACAATATGTGGAATATTGATAAGTGGGGGAGGCTGCAGGGGAAGGAGGTATAAGCGAAATCTTATTTCTTCTGCTAAAACTTCTAAAAAATAAGGTCTATTTAAAAATATTGGCAGGGAGAAGAATTTTCAACTGAATGAAAATGAAGACACAACATACCAAAATTTGTGGGATGTAACTAAAGAGTACTTAGAGGGAAATTTATAGCACTAAATGCCTATATCAGAAAAGAAGAAAGCTCTCTATTCAGTGAAAGCTCTTAATTCACATTAAGAAATTAGACAAAGAAGAAAAAAGGAAACCCCAAGTAAGCAGAACAAAGAGAATGATTAAGGGCAGAAACCCATAAAATATAAAACAGAAAAAGGACAAAAATCAATGAAAATATAAGCTGTGTTTTTTGTTTGTTTGGTTGTTTGTTTGACAAGATGAATAAAATGAAGGCTATTCTGGCAGGTACTCCAAACAAGATCCTGCCTGAATAGGTCAAGGAGGGGACTTGCAACACCTCTTCACACCCAGGAAAAATGTCAAAAGAGGTTGCCAGGTACCAAGAAATACTACTTTCCTACATGCTGGTGACTTACTAATACCCAAATCAAGTAAGACCTAATGTGTTCTTCCGTGAGGAAAAAGCATAGAATTTTTTAGTTCCTCCCAGAAAGCTGTTCTTACCTAGTCGTGTGAGAAGTTTCTATACATACTTGAAAGTTCTAAAACGATATTTTTTCAAATAATTCTAATTTCTGACTTCACATTTTAGACATTCCTCTTTCATCTTTACTCCATTATTCAAAGTTTATAAATTTTAACCTCTTCATTGCGTCACTTAATTTTATTCCATGGCTTTTTAGCTTATTGGCTTTCTGTTTTCTTCTACGAGGAGCAAACTTTAAATAATTGTTTTCCCCCAAATATGTACTGCATTGACTTAAATTGCAATTATTTAAATAATTTTTTTCTGAGACAGACTTGGGTTTAAACCTGCCATGTATCAGATATGTGACCTGAGACAAATGACTTAAGCTCTCTGTCTCTACTTTCCCATTTAAAAGTGGTGTCTTCACATCATTTATCCCAGTTAAATCCCTCAAATACAGTGTCAGACACACAAAAGCCCCTCAGGAAGGCTTCTCCACTCACTTTCTGCTCATCCTCACCCCTGCAAACCTAGGGCAGCTTCTAACAGTGCCTAGCCCACAGCGAGAAACTTCACTGTGGAGAGTTCTGGGCCTGGTAACCAAAAGCAACACATTACAAAGACCTTTTAGTTTAGAAACATTCATAACCTGAATGTTTCCAGGTGGTTTATTTAGAAACTTCCTTTAAAAAGGAGTCAAACAGAAGGAAAACGAATTTTCTCCAGTCCTAATTTTTTTCATAAAATAAAGAGATTTATTTAAGAGAATTTATAGGCAATGCCATATTCATGAGGAAAAGTTAAGAAAGTTTCCTTTGAATTCCCCAAGCGTGCTTTTCAAGATGCAGCCTTGTTCCTTAAACCATAGAGGTGGGTAAGTACCAGCTGTGAGAACTGACACTACCTACTCCCTCTGCCTTGACAGACATCACTAAGTGATTTTAGCATCTCTTTCATTAAGGGTGTTAGTCTCAGAATCCTTCTCCATATGGTTCTTCAGGCAGTCACAACTATCTGATCTGCCCAGGCAGAACCTATGTACCATCACAGCCCAAGGGCTTTCTGGGCTCCTCCTCCCCACCCCCCACCGTGGTGAAGGCAGTGTAACTGCAAACATTCATAGATATGAAGAGAGAATTTTGTACTTTTCTCCTTAGTAAGAAAAAGTTTCCCAATCACTTGCAGCTGGGACAGGTGACTGGTGAAGGACTTGGCATTGTTGTGGATGTGCAGGATCAGGAGCATTCAGGAACCTCTTTGGGGACACCATAGTGGCAGGGAGGGCTTCCTAGGGCATCTGGAAAAAATAGTTGCTGTCAACCAGACAGTCTCTATGCAACAGGGATTACTGCCATGGCTGGGTGGGCTTGTTGCTCTGCAATAGGTTACACAGGTAAGGATATAAGAGACCCAAGTGGATTAAGACTGCTTACTATATAGTCAACTTCTTTGTCCCATAGGACAATACCAAACAAAAAGGGCCAGATGACAGGCAATGTAAGTGGCAGGACAATTCTAAAGGGCAGTGAATTCAGCTACAGCTGAACCCTAAGGAGGGGCCAGGTGGAAAAATCCTAGGCATCACTGAAACAGTGTAGGCTGAACAAGAATGACTGTCTTGTAGACACCTTCTAAGAGATGGAGAGATGAATGAATGTGGCCTCGTGAAAGCTCTGCAAACTTCCTACCTTACCTTGTTCTTTGGATGATCTTGGGGCATTCTAAGCAAACTCTGGTCAAACTGTAGCTGAGCCTTGCCCACGTGGCCTCTGTGGAGGTAACAATGTTGCCAGAGTGCCAGGCAAACCTAGATTATACCTGCCAAGAAGGACCCTCATGGTTAACAGCACAAATTCATAACCAGAGTCTAGCAGCCATTCCTGACAGAGGCCTCTCACTACTTTGCATGTCAGGGAAAAGCCACACACTGAGCTATCAGCCTTCTGCACTGTGTACCTGCCTTCTGAGTCAATTCTTTTAAATCAGTCCCTGCTATTGACTTTCCCGCTGAGACCTGCCTTGTCCAATCAGAATTGTGCAGCTGTAGTCTCATGGCATCTGACTAATCCAAGCAGCTCCATAATGACAAATAAGAATGCATGATTATTACCAATCAGGACCTTGTGATTTGGACCAATCAGAATGGTGGGATTTGGAGCCCTCATTTACATAAAAATGGACCAATCAGTAATCAGGGTGGGAGCTTTATAAACAGCAGCCTCCCTGGTTGTCTCAGTGGAATGAACTTCAGGTTCCTATTAGAGGCTTCATTTCTCTGGTTTGCAAACTTTTCACCTGAATAAAGTCTCTTCTCTCTCTGCACTTTTGAGTGGGAATTTTTGTTGGAGAGCCATGTCCTTACAGTGGCCACCCCATCTTACTCTATGGAAGGAAGCAAATATGGGAAAGGTTTTCACCATGGAGTCTGGAGTTGGAGAGTGCAGATTGACAGACCCAAACTGGCTTCACTGGAGGTAATTATTCTGAGATATAATTAGAGTTTGGTCAAAGAAAATTTCCCAGAGCAACTTGTTTCTAAAATGTGTGGTGATGTGAATGTTCAGAGTCCCTTGAAAGCCAAAACAATTCATTAACCAAATACTTTCTCCTTAAAATAGAAAGGTTGGGAGAAGTTCCACATTGGGACCTTCCTTTTCATCCCTCAGCTGTCCAGAGAAGTGCAAAAGGCACTGGGCACTTCCAGGTAACTTTCTAAGATCTTGGATTCCATGCTGCAGAGTAGAAATAGAGAGAAAAATACATAGGCACAAATTGTGTAAAGCTGAAAAGATGGAAGCTGGAGGAAGAGGGAAACACAACTGAGAATAAAGTAGCTGGTGACTCACAGGTGAAAAGAGAGAGGAGAAAACAGCGTGGGCAAGGAGGCTGTTCTGTAATCAAGAAAGCATGAGAGCTGGAGTCAGGAGACCAAGATTCACGGCCGAGTTCTTCCCATCTGCTATGTGATCTTGGCCAACTTTTTAACCTCTCTGAGCCTCACTGTCTTCATTTGGAAAACAATACTAATTGAGGATGTAATGAACTATGAAAATATGTTCATCTCATAGCTCAGGGGTCACCAACCCTTGGGCCACAGACCAGTACTGGTTCGTGGCCTGTTAGGAACTGGGCTGCACAGCAGGAAGTGAGCAGCAGGCAAGCGAGCCAAACTTTATCTGCATTTGTAGCTGCTTCCCAACGCTAGCATCACGGCCTCAGCTCCACCTCAGATCATCCAGCATTAGATTCTCATAGGAGCACCGGTCCCTCATGGCAAAAAGTTGAGGACTGCTGCCATAGCTGACTCCCAATTATGGTTGTCATTTAAGACCAGTTTCTAAGTATGGAAGAAAAATGGTTTTGAAATACACATTTATTTCACATCATGAATTCTGTGTGTATTCAATGACATGGTGAATGTAAAGTTACAGTACAGTTCATGGTACATTGGGATTTCATAACTGATGCCTATGATTGGTTTTATTCTTGCCACCAGAATTCCCCTAGGCCTCCCCGGCCTGGGGATACAAATAAAGTCATATCAACAAGAATTACTTAGTGTTATTGGCTTGTCCTCACTTGGCGTAGGACCAAGTATTTCCGGGGCGTCTGAAGGATGTCCCAGACTTGCTCATAAACAAGTCTGCAGTCCTGCCAGGATGATCTTAGCTGCCCATGTGGACAACCCCCACCTGAGGCTGCAACAGCTCCACTGGTATTTTGTTTCCAGAGATCTTTGCTAACTACCCAAGATTAGAATGACTCCAGGATGAAAGGGTTGATTTTCCCCTTCAGGAGAATGCTCCATGTCTGTAGGGAGAAACAGGCCTGTGAGTGTTCCAGGCCTTGCATTTAGGTCATAGAAGCTGGAAAGATCCTCTAAGTTTTCACACTGCAGTTGTGCCCCCGTTCAATGGAGGTATTCTCTTAAGAGAAAACCAAATTACACTGCTACTTTGCCCTTCAGAAAACTTCATCTGCTCATTTATTTTGCTTGGTGTGTGTCTTAGACAGTCATTACCACAGCGGTCTGTAAAATTTGACTTGTCCCTGTTCCTTCTTTGGCTTTAAAATGCCACCCAACTCCCCCCATTCCCATTAAGGTTGGAAAGAAACTCTTTCACTCTGATTGCAAGGAGAACTTGTAGAGTAGGGTAACTGAAAAAATCAATATCATAATGTCAAGATGCAAGTTTACCAATGCCTTGGGAATGTTGAACCAACAATTAAAATTATTTTGGGTCTTTTTTTGGTGTTTACATAGTCCCCATGGCTCCCAAACTCTCCTGTTTTCTGTGCCCCGGGCAGTCATGTAAAGGCTCTTTGTTGAGAACCTAGATTCCAAGTTGCCATTAACCTGAATACACCCTGCTCACCTCAATGAAGTGTGAAACCAGAGGAGTTGCAGAAAGGAACTATTCAGCCGGAATTGTGTTTTTTATAAGTCTCAGCTGCCAAGCCGAGTATAGCATTTGCTTACTTGGGCAGCTTGTTTGCTACAGGCCCAGTATGTGTAAGAGGGATGGCAGGGATAAAGTTAAGCTCAGTATTTTTTCAATTACAGAACATGAAAAAAGAAGAAGAAAGAAAAGAAAAAGAGCAAAGCCTGCATTGAAATTGTGGTCTTTCAACCAAATTGGTTTTTTGTATGGATAGTTATTGAAATAGTACATTTCTCCCCAGTAGTACATTTCTACTAAAAACAGATTTGGATCCGAGAATCAGCACCTCTGCCTTCCTGACAGTCTGAACAGTTTTCAGTGGCTAATGGCCTATAAACTAGTAACATCTTGTAGCCTTGAAGCCAAAAGGAATGAAAGGGAGTCTTAGAGAGACAGCCATTGGTTTTCTTGGGTAAAGCTTCTAAGTAAAATAGAGGAAGACTATTTTCAGCCTTCATTTGGTTTTCCAGACTTAGGTACTTGCGGACATGCATTTGTCAGCATTCAAGACAACCTAATGCTTGAAGGAATTTCAAAAGGTTATTAACTGCGAGGTGATCAGGTAGAATGATGTGGTTTGTTGGTGACCCTACTGAAGAAGGCTGCATCATGGGGTCAGTCTTTCTGGAGGGTGAAGTTTTACTCTGTTCCCTCTGCAGAGTTGTTCAACAATTTCCAAATGAAGATCATTCTGGAGGAGAGTAGAGTGAGAGGGCTATGTGGTTCTCCTGTCCTTTCCGTTTCTGAGACTTTGCTATCTCCCTGACCTTGCAGTTCGTGAGTTATTCTAGTTTCCATCCAAAAATTTCTTCTTTGCTTGACTTACTGTGAATTGAGTTTCTGTTACTTGCAACCAAGAGAACTTTAACTAACACAACTTCCGTGACCTGGCCCCTGCCTCTCCAGCTTCATTTCCTGTCTTGAGTCTCATGCTGTCATTCTCTCTTTGTGTCACACTGTTTCATGACTCCTTGCCTTTGCTTTTGTCATTCCCTCTGCTGGGATACCTTTTCCATCTTTCTTCATCTGGCTAAAATAGGCAAAAGCAAGCCCAGCAAGTCTTCCCAAGCTTGCCTGTCACATCAGTCAGATGTTATCTGTTTATGTGTGTCCCACACTGGCCTCTAAGCTCCTTGGGCAGGGACCAGGTATTCCCCAGTGCCTATCACAGTGCCTGGTACATAATAATAGTGCTAAAGACATGTTTGTTGATTGAATCTCATGAAAGTAAACAGAAAATAGGACTTTCATTTCTGTAGGAAAAATGAGAGCAGAAAGTGAGGAACAGAATAACCCTGTGGGTAGATACTTGAAGAGGATTCTGGTCCTAGAAAAACAGTGATTATAACATACGTTAATGAACCACATAAAGATATTTGAAAGAGTGGTACAGTCTGGATGGAGATTGATCCTCTATTTTTTCTCTTCCTAAAATATCTCTGACTCCCATTTTACCAGTGCCATTGTGTTAGGGGTTGGCGCTGTCAGATGACTTAGACGTAGTCAGAACTAGACTTAATTCTCATTCCCTGTATTCTGTGTCTCTGATGACATGTGTGGATTGTGTCCCTTATTGAGAACAGACTAAAAAGATTTCTGGAAAATAGGTAGGTCATGATTCTGTAACCAGAGGGCCTAAGTCTATCTGAGCAAGTCAGAAAGGGCTCCAAAGAAGAGGAGGCATTTCGACTGAGACTTGAAGGATGAGTAGGAGTTTAGCAATGGGATGAAGAGCCCAATGTGTTTAGGGAGCTTCAAGGACTATAAACTATAGATTAAAATCATTCATCCTAAGTGAAGGCGGGATGGCTGTTCAGAGGCCCAAGAGGAGTGATGGGGGAAAGTGTGGTTTGCATTGGACATTTAATAGACTCTTCACTTTGTACATTTAATAGATCTTGAGAATATACTTTGTAGAATTATACATACATTTTAAGTTGTCAAGGTTATTAGCAAACACCCTATGCAGCCACTTTGGTTATTTTATGTTACTATTTTAAGAAGTAAAGTGGTTAAATACATAGATCCTGGAGTCAGATTGCCTGGGTTTAATTCCCAGATCTGCCTCTACCAGCTTTATGACCTTGGGCAAGTTCCTTGACATTTCATGCCCTGGCTGCATGATCTGAAGAATGTGAATAATAATAGTACCTCTCTCAGCAAATCATAGAGATAAGTGAGTTAACACATGTGAAGCCCTTAGAACAGTGCCCAGTGTATAGCAAACACTCACTAACTGTTAGGCACTATTACAATCTGATTTCTCATGAGGTTGTTTGCAATCACCAGTCATGCACTTTGTGCATAATCCCATGATATTAATTATACAATTTTAATTGTTCATTTGTGTGTGGTTTCCTACTGAACTGTGAATTCCTCAAAGGCATTAGTTGAATAAATGTCTCCTTCAAAAATAATTGAATTCATGCTTTTAAGCATATTTCCTACTTACTACATTTGTGTGTTGGTAATCTAAGGGGAGAACTTTTCTTACGATTGTGACTGGAAAACAACATTATTACTTGGAAACTCCTCTTTGAGGCTGAAAATCCCTGAACACACAAGCATTGTCTTCATTGTACACTCATGCCGGTCCCCTGAGACCTTTGCTGGAAAATTTGCTTCATGGAGCTTTTGTCTTGTTCAAAAGGGTTTAAAGAACCCAGAGAACAAGAACTATCTGAACCTATCAGTGTGGCTGAAAACTTTTAGCAGAGCCTTGTTGCAAAAGTTTTAGTGAAGCAACTTCTTTCAAAGGGCTCTAACTCCTGAGAGGTGAGATAATTAAGTTGAGTGGAGTTTAGACATCATATGCACTCAGAGAAGCTGGCCTGATGCTCCTTTGTCTGCTTGTTTTGATTGACTTAGAGGAGAAAGAGTGTGGAAGAGCTTTTTTGCTGAGAACACCTTAGGAAGAGATTGGCTCCAAGTCTGCAGGGCCTGAGAGTTCTGCAAAGCCTAGACCAGAGTCCAGGAGCATGCAGAACCAGGTGTGTGTGTGTTGGGTAGGTCTGGGGTTGGGGCTGAGGGTTCTGACCCCACCACCCACACCCCAAGAAGGCAGTCAAATGAGTCAGTAGATTGGAAGACAGAAGATCTGAATCCTAGTTCTGTTCCTTCATATGTGCACAACCTTCTTCTGGTCTGGGTTTCCTTGTTGCCATTGGAGGGTTTGGCATGAATCGTCTCTAAGGTTCTGTTTCTAGTGTATGATTTTAGTGCTGCTCAACAGTATTGGTCACAGTTTAGGTTAAGCAAGGTAGTGTTTACATCTAAGTCTTCCATGTCACCCAAACTGCTTGGTGCAAACGCTGACCTTATCCAATTCCACTCCCACCCCAGCCTTCCCACTGCATTGTAGGGAGCTGCTCTCAGTTGTCTGTGAGCTCCCCAAAGCCCCCATCCCTTCTTGCCTCTATTTACCTGAAAGCTGGTTGTCTTCTGTAGTTTCCCAAGTAGAGGCTGCTTGCGCTCCTTCACTCCATGGGTTTCAGGCCTGGAATGGGATACTTCTGCTCTTCACCCCTATTGCTCTTCCCATCTCTCTTTCTCCCTCGAAGCACCCGCTTCCTTGAAGATCCAGCCTCAGCCTTCCACCCCTGTCCGTGCTGCCTTCTCCCAACCTCGCCGTTGTCTTCTCTCATTTGCTGAACATACCAGAGCTTGGATCACTATTCCTCCCTATCCTGAGTTCTATCACTATCTTTGGTGACTTGATGATAGAGAATTTTGATAATACCATACACTCTGAGCACCTCAGTCGTCTTGCTTTCCTCCACACTCAAATACTTATTGACAGCGTATAGACAATGGGCCCGTTTTAGAAGGTTTCATTTAGCTTAAAAATTATAATATCTATAACTTGGGTGACCATATAATTTATTTTTCAAACTGGGACAATTTTGTAATGAAAGAGGATACCAAAATAATATTATTTTGGGAAATATTTACTTATTAATGACAGATCAATTTTATATTAAGCCCCCTACAAAATAATTATATGTCAAAACTATTTTCCAAAAGAAAATTATTCTTTAAAAAAATTAAAATAACGTGTGTTTACATTGAAAAAAACTCCTTTATATCGATTATCTACATATTCAAAAATATAAGCAGAATAATTGTTGCTACTACTTATTTAAGTTCTTTAATTAGTTTCTTAGCTGAATCTGTCACTAATAGTGTGTTGCTGGTCTCCTTATGAGGAATTTTCTTTTTGAAGATAGTTATTGTATTTCAAAGTTTTTGAACGTATTTGTTTGCAGTTGCCTTGCCTTCAAAGTAAAATGAATAGTTAATAAAATTGAAATTGCTGACACGTTTAATTAATTCTTTTCTGTAGACAACAACATTTTCAATTGATGATATGTTCCCTCTCCAAGTACTAGAGATTTGGTAAGCTCTATAAAAATTGTGCTAAATTAATATCTTCAACGCAAAATTTTTATGTAAATATTTTTTTTTGTATTGACACAGGTACACTATCTTTTTGCCTCTGTTCAGAGTAGCATTGTTCAACACTCATTTTTACAAAACATAACTTGTCAAGTAATCATCTCTATCTATGATTCTTTTAAGTGTTTCCCTGTTGCACATGAGTTCTTGGCAGAAGCTAGAAGTAAAAAATGGAATTTGACCAAATTGATCCCAGCTCATTTTAATGCAACTATTAATAGTAATAGCTAGTTAACAAATGAAAAATCCAGGACAAATGCCAAACTGGATGAGATCCTGAACAACAGGCATAAATAGGGCTCTCCCAGGAAATAGCTATAACACTGCCTGCTCAGAGGTAGCTTGTTGGTTGTCAATCCTGGCAGCATTTCAACATCACCAGAGAGCTCTTCAAACAAGCCGTCAGGCTCCCCTCCTAGAGACTCAGACTTTGCTGGTATTGAGATGGGGCCAGAGAACAAGTGTTTTGGTCTCTGAGTGATTCTGATGTGTAGCTTGAGTGACTGTACTGGCCTAATGCACCACTTTTAAATCAACTTGGTTCTCCTGGGTCATTTCCCACCTGTTCCTAAAGCTAGAGGTTGCAGGAACACGGTGATTCAGATAATAGAGAAGGAGGTAAATCAGGAGAAGCCATGCTGCTGCCACATTTTCTCTGTACCCCCATGGATGTGTTGTCACCTTGGACCAGGAGCGAGTGCACAGCAAGTGCTCTGGGGAACGGGAAGAACAGAGGGTGGTGGCCCCGACGCACATCCTGTGAGCACTGCTCATGACACAGTCAGAATGATCACATGAAATTCTTTTAAATATTTAATTAAGCAACTCCTATATTGTCATGACAAAAATGAAACTTGCTGAGAGTTACAGAGTTCTAATGAGAAATAAAAAATAAAATAACCTCACAAAAGCTTTGGTTAAGCCTGTCATAAGTGTTGTACTCTATTCTGAATAGTTATTTTGAACACAACTGTCAAAATCTAAAATCCCCAGCACCCTCAGAAAGATGTATCATTTTGGCTCATTCTACAGATCTATGATCATCTTTCTAACTCCAAATTTTGAAGTATGAAACAAACACCACACTGGCAAGGAATAACAGCACATCCTTTCCCAAGGCCCGTTTGCCTTGCTGCCCCATAGAGCACAGGGTGTCCCAGAGCCAGTCGGGAAAGCGGCATTTGCTGGTGCTGTGCCTGCTCTGAATTCAGTTCCGAGGCTGTGAGTTGAACTCTGTACAAATGTTCTGGATGATGTTGGGGACAGATTTGTAGAGGTTGTCAAACTCGTCCACAAAGAAGGCGTGGTCCTTGGCAGGGTAACTGGCGATGATATCCAGCTCGTCCTGAGCAGCCCAAGCAACGCCTATTGCATAGGTAATCACTCCTGTGGGGACAAAGTTTAGATGAAGCAAAAGTGCCCAAGAAAAGGTCCTGCTAATGAATCCTTGCCATCCTGTTGCTCTGTTGCCTGTTGCATTTGAATGCAACCAAATCCAAAAATCAGAAATATGCCCCAAAGCATGAACATCTGCTCTATGCCAAAAGTAACAAAATTGATAGATTTGCTAGCTCATAGAAATTTATAGTCGTTTGAGGGGGGGGGAAGACAACATGGAGTAAATGTATGATAAGAATTTCATATCTAGGAGCAGCAAAAGGGGTAATAATTTGGGACAAGTGAAATTTTTGTTGCCATGCAGGTCACACCACATGGCACAAGCCTGCTGTACCTGTGTGTACAGCCAATGTCTCAGAGAGTCTTAAATGCATCAAAAGTCAGTTTAAGCTCTTTTTAACTAAAACAGTGGAATTCAATCACTTTAGGCTCGAGGGTGACTTTACAAGCCATAGAATCCAAGTTCATGCCAGTGCAGAAATGCTTCCACAAGGAGCTGGAGAGACAGCCACCCAGCATCTGCTCCATCACTGCCATGAAGAAGGGGGTGCAAGATAAGGAAGTGGCCAACCATACTGAATGCTGCAGGGAAGTCATAAAAGATGGGGAAAAAAGTGCTTATTGGATTTTGAAAAAACAAAGACAAGACATTGGTAGTTTGGAGAGAGCAGTTTCACAGAAGTAGATGCCAAAGAAACCGAATGAATTGCTGTGAGTTGAGAGTGAAAAAGGAATGCAGGTGTAGGGACAAGCACACATAGCTAGTCCTTTCCACAAGTGCAGCTGCACAGGGGAGGAGCAGGTGGTAACAGGAGCAGAATGCAGGCCAAAGAGATTTTTTTAAAAAAGTGTTTAGGAAGAGAGAGAGACTTGAGGATGTCTAAATACAAGTGGGAAAGAGTAGAGTGGGATTAAAAGAGTTAGACTGCAACAGGGAGCCGGATGCCCCAGGAGGTGGAGGGCAGAGCCAGAGACAAGGCATCTGTTCTCAGTGGGAAAACTGGGTGACTACCTGGTGTATGGTTCTTGATTTGGGTTAGGGGCATCTGGTCAGCAGGCACATGACCTTACTCTGCAAAAGACTATATCCACGCCACCTTCAGACTATCCAGAGTAGGGCGAGCAAGATGGCCGTGAAACAGAGGGCAGAGCCTGGGTATGGCTTTCCTGCCCAGGCATCTCTCTCCCAGCTACCCACAGTGGCTTGTCACTATCTCTAGTGTCTTTCTGAGCGCCTTGTCCTGTTTGGAGAGCCATCGACACCTCATATGGCTGTGCCTCATTAAATTGCATTTATGCTGCTCATCTCTTCTCTTACCTCTCCAGTGTCTTCTCTTAATATTGTCTACATTGGGAAATCCAGCTTTGAGCTTTAAAAGGCTGGCAAGTGGCAGAGTAGCAGCTTGCTGCAGAACGGGCTGGCATAGACTAAGCCCTCATTTCTGCTCAATAAAGACAATGCAAACAGTGTTAGAAATTTAGTTTCTCAGGTCCTCAAGTCTACCCTTATTGTAGAGAACCTTGTACTGGTGATTCCGACAGATGCTCACACAGCCTTGGCTCAGACACTTACAGAGACACAATGCTCCTTGCCTCCATGTAATTTGCATGTATTGGTCCTAGTTCTTTAGAGCTGCCCAGAATATGACAGCCCCTGTAGCTCCCAGGACAACTTTTTCACTCAGCACTTCTCTATACAAGGAGAAGGCCAAGGACACCCTCTGGATGAGGCCCGGCCCAAAGGAGGTATATCTAGAAAAATAATTGAGAGTAGAGCTGAACATGAGCTGGGGAGAGATGTTTGGAGAAAACAGAGGAGTCTTACAGTTAAGAGCGGGCCCCCTTGGCTCTGAGCACTCACTTTGGAACTTTGGGTAGGTTGCTTCTGAGCCTTAAACCATCTGCGCTCTGCTGATGTGAGCACAAGGGACATCGTGACTGCTGGCATGCTGGCCATCTACCATTCTGCCATTATGAGTATGCCCCACAGGCTCCACTGGGGTAAATCACTGGGAAATCTCTGCCTGAACCTGGTGTCTGGTTCCTTTGGTTTCCAGAACTACTTGTTTTAAGGCTTGTTTTTTTTTTTTTTTTTTTTTTTTTTTTTTGCCCTTCCTTGTTTCAGGAAGAATTAAAAGCACTTTAAAGAATACCTGAGGTACTGCAAACCAAATTGAAGAAGAAGAAGAAGAAGAAGAAGAAGACGAAGAAGAAGAAGAAGAAGAAGAAGAAGAAGAAGCAGCAGCAGCAGCAGCAGCACCAGCAGCAGCAGCAGGAAGCAAAGAAAAAAGAAAGAAAGAAAGAAAGAAAGAAAGAAAGAAAGAAAGAAAGAAAGAAAGAAAGAAAGAAAGAAAGAAAGAAAGAAAAAAGAGAAAGAGAAGAAAGAAGAAAGAAGAAAGAAGAAGAAAGAAGAAGAAGAAATAAAACAACCCCTGCCCCGAGTGAGTCTTGTTCCCTAGCACTTATCTGTAAGACGTTGGTGTTTGCTGACTGTGTGGTTTACTTTTGTTTTCATCATTACTAGCATCACTTGAGGTTTTCTTTAGGTTGGCTGTACTTTTGCGATATGACGCTTTTCAAAGCAGTGACTTACATTAGATTCTGTGCAAGAGGCATTAATTGTTACTGATTTTCTAAACATGTCTAAAAATATTTTGTTCTTTTTTTCATGGTTTTAAACTCTCTGTTGCCCTCTTATAAACTTTTATATGGAAATGTTGCTTTAAATATTTTGAATGAACATTTCTTTGAGGTCTTCCCTAACCCCCAACAACTAGTTAGCCACTGATTCCCCAAATAGGACTTTTCTTTGAAAACATCAGTTTTCTTCGAATTTCAAACACAATTTGGTGGTCTTCAGTAGAGACTAAAGAGTCAAATTCCTTTTCAAGGTGTCGCACCTTCCCGTGCACTGAGCCAGGGCGTAGGATGTAAAGCAGAGGGTTGATGCTCCCTGTCAGCTCAGGCCTTGGGTTTGCCAGGGCATGAAATCACCTTGGTGCTCCCTGCCATGTTCCTATTTCATTGCTCGGAGGCACCTGCGGTGTTTAATTATACCCTTCATAATACCCCCTGTGGTTTTGAACATCCTATTAGGTGGTAGACAAAACCGATGCATGAAAAAGGCAGCCCCTTCCTTGGCCCACTGGCCCACCGAGCCGCAGAGGGCTGCCAAGCACCAGACTGGCCAGGAAGACCAGCTTACCTTTGTGATGCGCGGCCATGGCTGGTATTCGGATGTCATCATAGGACCTCCCGTCAGTGATGAGGATCATTAACTTCCTCTTTTTGGGCTTGGACTTCTTGAAGAGCTGTTCCAAGGCGTAGCTGATGGCAGCCCCCGTGCTGGTCCCACCGCTCCAGTAGCCCACCCTTTTGATGGCATTGAGAATGTCTGACTTGGTGCCATACGTGTCAAACCCAAACTCCAGCCGCTGCTCGTAGGTGTACTGCACAGCCCCGATGCGTGTATCCGTGTCTGAAATCTCAAACTCTTTGCTGAGGTTGGCCACAAACTGGAGAACGGTGCGGAAGTTGGCCGTTCCCACGCTGCTGGAGCCGTCGATGACGAAGCCGATGTCGGCGGAGTTGAAGCAGGTTTTGCTGCAGGCCAGTCGCTCCGTGTCACAGACCCGCTTCACCAGGGGCTGCACAGTCTTGTGGAGGCTGAACCAGCTCTGCACGCTGAGCGAGTAGAAGCCGTTGGTCCTGCACACGGCCTGGAAGACAGAGGGAGGGATGCCCACTAGGTCAGGGGGTGAATTCTCCAGTATGTCACCATTACCCTTGGCCAGGGGAAGAAGCAAACAGACT
Source organism: Eidolon dupreanum (assembly GCA_028627145.1). Classification (NCBI taxonomy): domain Eukaryota; kingdom Metazoa; phylum Chordata; class Mammalia; order Chiroptera; family Pteropodidae; genus Eidolon; species Eidolon dupreanum. The sequence continues at coordinate 86,851,555 of CM053515.1, forward strand.
CTTGTTTTTTGCACTAGTTAGTCCTCCTAAAGCTTTTTTTTTCCATCTTGGTTGACCCAGTTGAGCACTCACTGGGGCAGAAACCCCTCATGTTATCTCTGGACTCACTCCCGCTCCCTCAGCTGGGTGTCTGTTTAGTGGAGAGCCATCCGTTAAGCAAATCCAAAAGGACAGATGAAGAAGCACTGCTTACAGCTTCGTATTCATACCTCTGCAGAGTCCTCAGTTCATTTGTGCTGACAGCCAGCCATTCGATTGGCACTGGTGAGCACCAGCGCTTGAGAGGATTAGAGAAAGCTTTTGTTTTGATTGGGGACACAAGACACACATGAGAAATAACTAAAGAACTATTTCCAGAGCAGCCCTGGACCCAGCGAGAAGGGGTCCCACACGTGTGTCAGGTGTTGCACTAGATGCTCTTGGAGAGATTCTCTCATTAAACCCCCACCCTCATCCTATGCACTGGAATTACAACCTCCCTGTCATGAAGGTTGTGTCATGAACTGAAGGCCAGCTGGGAAGGGACATCCCTGAGTCTCTGAGCCTGGAACACAAATCTCTCTGCCTTTGAAACTCAAGCATTGTTCTCCAGGCAACCATGCCTTCAGGCAATGAGTATTTATTTACTTATGCCCAAGCTCTTCCAGGAAAAATGTCAGGCAGCTGCAAATAACTTTCAGCGAGCAGCCTGGTCCGTGTGCCGCTGGAAGAGACCGGGCTTGTGTTGGGGGAGTGCGACGTTTCCTCCTTGCCACTGCCTCCCCAGGGGTCACAGACCTGACGACTCCAGATGAACTCGTCTAATTAAAAAATTACTTTAAAACAAGAAATGACTTAAAAGTAGCCTTGGAAATACTTTTAATTGGTTTAGAAAAACCTAAATGGGGTTCACAGAACTTTCCATGGACTAGGTGATATTTGGGATGAGTGTTGAGGCTGAGATGAATTCTAGCCAGTGGGCCGAGAGGAGGGCTTGAGAGAGCGGTAGTGCTGGGCGTGGACAGGAGACCAGTGGCTGAGCGCACGGCGCCTGTGGAAATCACAGTAGGTGTGCAGGAGCATGTTTGAAAACATGATCTCTCTGACCTGGTTCAGTATCCCCCTGTCCTTGTTTATCAACTGGTTAGTTTGTAGTGTGCACATGTGCACATGTGTGTGTGAGCAAGTGTTTGTGTGCCCACATGCATGCTCGTGTGAAGGCTCGCTGGGCAGCCCGGCTGAGGCCCCTCACACTGTGAGAGGAGCCCGGAAGAGCCTCTCTGTGAGACCCTGGGGACTCTGCTCCTTCCAAGGTGCTGGCCTCAGTTCACCAGGTACCTGTGGGGTTTTGCTTTGAGAGTGTCATTCCAAGTTCCAGACGTACTAGTCCCGCACTGGAGACCGTCTTGTGAGCTTAACACCCATTTGAAGGAATGAGAAACATGGCCTGGGAGGCTGTTATAACTCTGCAAAGTGCAGGGGATCCTTGTGTTGGAGGGTCTCTGGGCAGTTTCATACCTTGTTTGCAAAGTTGGGCTCCACCACGTACTGCTTCTCATTTTCAACGGCACCTTCAATGGTGATGAAGAAAATGTTGATTCCTGACTCTCTTGCAACCCTCGAAGCCTCCTCCACCTTGTCCGTGGGCCAGCCGTCCACCATCACCACAGCCACGTTGGGAGCGCTGCCTCTGTTTCCATTGGCTTTGGAAAAGAAGTTCTTGGTCACGAAGGAGATGGCCCGGCCTGGAAGAAAAAGAAAACTCATGCTTTGAGTGATTATGCTGATGACAATTATAGAAATAGATCACAGCAGCAAGAAGAGATTTAGAAAAATAGTCTCTCCCTAGTTTCTTTGCTTACATCAATTGTTTTTAGGTGTACAATTCAGTGGTTTTTGAGTACCTTTGAGTGTTGTGCAGCCATTACCACTATCCATTTCCTTCTCCAGTATCGCTTTAAGACTTAAACATCTAATTCTCTCATATTAAAAAAAAAAAAAAAAAAAAGCTTTAGGGAACAGCAAGTAGGTGAGAATGGCTGTCATGGGAGCAAAAGGGGTCCATTTTTTGTTTGGGCGCTGGAACCACACTCAGCCCCTAAGCCGGCCCCACCTTGTCTCAGAGTGCGGGGCGGGACGGGTTGGCCTGGAGTGACAGGAGCCTCTGCTTGGCCCCTGTGGCGTGGGGTGAGCCCCGGGATCCAGGAGCTGCTGGGTGTGCAGGGCAGTATCCAGGGTTCAGTGGTTCCTTCTGTTCAGTTCCACGCTAGGGCACAGGTTTGGCGGGCCAGGGAGGCGCTGTTCCTACTAAGAACTCAGAGACTGTGTTTTAGTCCGGACCATGCCACCTACTGGCTGTGTGGCCTAGGTATTTCACTCCACGTCTCTGTGCCTAGAGTTCCATGACAACAATCTTTCTCTGCTGAGAGTACTGTTGTGAGGTATAATGAAGCCTCCAACATGCCTTTCCCAAGCACACATTTTGTACTGTCCGGGGATCTCAGGGAATTTTCTGAGTCAACGGGGGTGACCAACTGTCCCAGTTTGCCAGGACTTCCCCAGTTTTAACATTGAAAGACCCATATGCTTCTGGGCAAACTGGGATGACTGGTCACCTTACAGTCAGCACAGCTGCATACAGTAAGACAGGGCCCCTAACCTGGGTTCTGTGGACCCCTGGGGCACTCGGGATGTGTATTCAAAGTTGTACAATGTTTGTGTGTATAAATATCTATTTGGGTAGAAGGGTAATAGCCTGCAGGAGATTCTCAAAGGAGTTCTCAATCTAAATAAAAGTTAAGAACTACCTTCTTAAGGCTAGGGTTAATGTCATTACATTTAATGCTTTTCTGGTTTGGGCCAGCATCCTGACTCCACCGGCTAGTATAATCTTACCTGTCAAATGAAAGAATCGAAAGGTTACATATGCAGTTGCTGGAGAAATGTCTTGGAGAACCCATGTGACCTGGCTGTGTAGAACACAGTTGCTAAAGGGAAACCTTGGCTGCTGAGAACTGCTTTTATAGCTAAGGGATAATTTTCCCCAAGGCCCAAGGCACCCAGTAGTCTCCCCTGGTTTAATATTAGATGCCTGTAGACTGAGCACAGGGAACCAGAAGATCACCTTGACCTCACCCAATCTTAAATTTGGAGGTCATGGTCAATCAGTGCTCCAAACACATTCCGTCCACCATCCAGCATGCCTTGAAAGCAGAGGCTGGAATCTGAAAACTACATTGTTGAGTCTCCCTCACAGTCACAGTTCTGAATTTATTTTAGTTTCATGAATTGATGCAGGTTCATGAGATTTAGAAGATGAAAGTGAGATAGGGACTGTACTTTTGATACTGCTGACAAGTGTCTGTAGAGTATTTGACTCCTCTGGGGCAGTGTGAACACAGGCACCTCTGTTTGGTCACTAGCTTTGTTGGTGTTGAGGTGGTGAGATGCAGAGCATTTGTTTTGTGGGTGTGAATGGTGCAGGCAAGGCATAGTTTTGGAGCTGGCAGCTGTATCAGAAGCTTCCTGATCATGGTGGCTTCTTGGCTGAAGCAGATTCCTGAAGAGACTACGGTGGCAGAGTTAAGAAAGTGATTTCCTGATCTTGAAGGAGGCAGGTCCTTGGATGTCCTGGGTCTGCAGGAAGCCTTTAGAAGCCATCTTTGAAAATAGCCTAGAATCTTCTTGCATGTGCTCCATGCCAAGTGACTATGGCTCACTTCTCCATTTCCTTGGACTTCGATGGTAGAGACAGGTTTCCAGGGAAGTGGACAATCAGCCCCTCCTGGGTCTCCAAAGCCAGACCATAATTTATAAATTTATACATTGGCATAGCTCATTGGCAGCCTTTGAGCTTGGTTAGCGTGAAACTGTTTCCTAATGCCCAGTTACCTCTGAGTGAAATGATAACATGAAGTTTCTGGAACCACCAGCTGAAGACTAGACCTTGGATTTCTGGGGTCCCAATTCCTCCAGGACTCAGACATCGCAGGAGACTCAGTTCAAAGCAAAGAACATGTACCTCTTGGTATAGTCATCACCATAACAGGAGCTGATTAGAGCAAGATTCCCAAGGGGCACTGTGGGACTTCCCAAATGGAATTGGTTAGGAAGCTTAATGTTAAATAGTTGATGATCGTAGACCAACCAGGAAACAGTCACAATAGTGGTCCTGCTTATTCTGAAGAATGTTGTCACCCCAAGGAATCAGGCATGTTGGAACTCTCCAGCATATGTGTGACAATGATTCTTGCCCCCTGAATCTATGACAATACTTTAGAAAAGATACAGATATAATTTGAGTCATTTCTTGATGGATTATTATTTCCTCCTCCTATATGGAATATTAGAAGATGATCATGTAGAAAGAGAACCATGGTAGCAAGATAGAATGCTTTGAATCTGATCACATACCTACATTAGACAGCCCTCCTCTCTGGGTAATTTTTTCTACGGCTGCCTTCAGATCTTGGGAATTCATGTGAGTCTTGAGGTTAAATTGGGTAGCAGGGTTGTCACTGAAGAGTCAGAACAAGAAATAAAAATTTGGTGGAAAGTTATTACTTTTGGAGGAAAGCAGAAATCATAGTTGATTCTTTTATATACACACAGAATGGAAGCTGCTTAAGCTTTGGTTTATAAAATGCCCCAGTGTAGACAGAAGTCATGATGAGATGGAAGGACTGGGCTTGTCCACAGTGTATGTAGAGAAGAGTGGGCGGGTTCTGCATCAGAAGGTGTGGGTCCTAGTTTTGATTGTGCCATTTTCTAGCTGTGTGACCTTGAGAAGTCATTTAACTTCTCTGGGCTTCAGTTTCCTTATCTAGGAATATTCATATTGCTAAAGAGTAGGACTGTTGTCAAGTGGGATTTTGCAAGTGTAAGGAGGTCCCAGGCTGACCCCAGACCTTTCTTTCCAGGCAGAAAATCTCCACTGTTAGCCACTCCCTGGGTTACCCCTCTCACTGGAACTGCATCTTAACATTCATGTCAAGCATCCCTTCACCTCTTTCATTTTGTGGCTCCTGTGACTGTGTGAGAATATTCAAATCTCATGCAAAAGGTCAACATCTATTTTATTGAAGCCTAAAAAAAGATAGTGAGGGAGGAGGTGGAGTGAATTAAGTGGAGAAACAGAATGAGACTCCTTCTCTAGAGAGGAGTCTTTTTGGGGAAATTGTGCGAACAGCCTTGGGAGCAGCTGAGCAGAGGGTGTGGAAAACCTTTTATGAGCAGGTGGAAGGCATGCGGGGTGGGATGAGGGTGCTGTCAGGTGTCTGTGTGCGCCCACACCCAGGATGAAGTGCGGATGTGCAGTAAAATCCCACCTCACGAAGCACTGACACTCAGCCATTGGCGGGGCTTCATGGGAGCGTAACCTCACAGGTCACACAGGGCCCCCATACTCCAGAGTAGCCTGCAGTCGGTTCAGTGCTCTGATGCTGCCATCTAGACATTCTTAAAAATTTTTGAAGAAGGGTCCCTGTAAATTATGTGGCTGGTCCCGGCCACAGGTTACTACGTCCCTAAAGAGAGGTAGAAGATTTTTAAAAACAGCCTTTCCACAAACACCAGGAGCAGATCCAGGAAGAAGCAGCTTTAGGCAGTTTCGAGGGGATTTCCGAGGGAGCCTACAGTGGAGTCCTAGTGAGTCCTCCGTAAGACCTGGCAGTGCGGTCACCTAGGAGCTGGTCCCCAGGACCTGAGAGCAGACATTGTCTGCCCTGCTTTCTCCCTCCCTTTACTCTGTCCCTATTTTCTGATCTTCTTAGCTATCTCAAGGTGACCTACATCAGAGGAGAACTCATAAAGAGGCTGGAAAGATGCCCCTCTATCTTTTACTGTGTTAGTGAATATGAGAGGCATGGGCTGCTTCTTAGACAAAAACCAAAGCAGCTACCTTCAAGGAAGACAAAAGTTTAAAATAAGCTCAACCAAGGTAAATGTTGGGTAAAACCCAACCAAGTGAAATGTCAACAAATGAAAACCAAGTTCTAGTTTAGGATTAAACAAAAACAAACAACAACAAAGCAAACTGTAGAATGGAGAAATGCAGGTGTTTAGCTGACTTTACCTTACTCTCAACCTACATTGTGAAGCCTCATGAACTGAGGCCACAGTAATACAACCCACGGGCAGGTCACAAAGGAGGAGGAATCAGTGACATTTCTCTCTTGCTTTCATGGTTATATTCTTCTTTCCCTCAAGTACAAGGGCTTGCAGATTTATATTCTTACACACCAATTTTAGTAAATGCTTCACTTGCTTCCTACCAATACAGGCTCAAAACCTAGACTCCATCTTTACTTACTTAGAACCCATCAGTGTCTGCCAGTCAAGTCCCACAAATTCCTCTATATATGATCACTTGCTTTTATTTCCTCCTCTGTATTTCTGTAGTGACTCCCTGAGTTCAGGCCCCCTTACTTCTTGCTGGTTCTCTAAGAGTCTGTGTTGGTCTCTGCAATACTGTTTGTATGTGTATCTGCTAGAGAATGCATCCTCATGTTCAGCTCTGCCTGCAGAATCCCTCTGCTCAAAACTCACCAGAGGCTGCTGTTGTTGAACTTCATATTTCAGCTTTCAAAGCCCATCTATAATTTAGTTCCAACCTATCATGTTCATATTCTCTTTCTCTCTCTCTCTCTCTCTCTCTCTCTCTCTCTCTCTCTCTCTCTCTCTCTCTCTCGCATGCTACATTCTATTGAGAATGAGCTGCTCACTATTTCCTGATTTTCTAGCTTTGCCCTTTTGCTCATTAATTCCCTCATCTGGGAAACCCAAATTGTGTCCACCCTTCAAGCTCCAGCTACCTATCTCCCTGACCCCCAGCTGACCGCTTCTAAGCCTGACTCAGCTTTCTCTAACCCACAACGCCTTGCACAGTATGTGGCACCTGTAGGTACTCAGTTAACAGTATTAAAGAAACAAATATGTCTTCTTTCTTTTTCTGTCCATCTCTACTTTTAAAAGCTGGTATTCCCCAGAGTGCCATCTCCATCATGCACCCCAACTTCATTTATGCATTTCTGTGGGAGATATCATCAACTTCACTGACCATTCACATGCCAGCAGCTGTTTCATGCACACTGCTTGGTCCTCTACTGAACACCAGATATATGTACAATGACTTCCATACATCTCCATCTGGAAGGCATCCTGTGATAAATGGGGGTAGTCCACAGCTACCTCAGGTTTGATATTTCAACACTGAAGTCATTTATCTTCTAAACCTGCTCCACCCAACCACCCATGTTCCCTTCCATAGTCCCTCTTCTGACCCATTTAGTCATCCCAGCAGTATGCATCCTTGACACACTCTGACACCTTCTTCATCAAATGCCATGTCCTGTCAGACCCACCTCTTAAATATCTCTTGGATCTCTCCCATCCTTTCTATCCTTGAGTTTGGACTTTCCTCTCTTCCCCATACTGCATAAACAATGGCATCTCTGCTGTTTGTAATGTCTCTATAAAGTCACCGTGAACATTAAATCGGCAAATATTGAGCCATTGCTCTTAGAGGAAATATGGGGTTAGGCTCCTGTGGGCCTTCGGTCACAGCATTTGCACCAAGTCAGTACATAGACTTGATTCATGTATGTTTCTGTTTGAAGACACCTAATTTAATATATGTTTCTTATGAATAATTAATTATATGCAATATTTCTGTATAATAAAACCTGATCTGAGAAAGGCTTAACATTTTCCTGACCCTGGGTAATGTTACCATAAATTTCTTTGCTTTCAGCCTCACAATGCTATCCACTATGCTTTTTTAAAAAAATTAGTTGTCATTTCATGAATTCATAGGTTCAGCTACTTTCCCATAACTTCAACATGTACTACAGATGTTACTTTAGTATTTTCCAGAGCAGACTCACATATAGATCAACAAATTTCCTGTCTTTTTCTAAATGTGGCAAATCATTGATTGATTAACACTGAACTCATGGCCAATAGCACTATAACTCATGCTTAAGGGAAACTTATCTAACACTTGTATTTTCTCAATAAGCACATCGCGACCTTCTTGCACTGAGAACAGTAGACTGCATTTCAGTGTTACCCTTGGGGACCATTTTATTTGTTTAGTTTTAAAAACTGAAGTATAATTGATATTTGACATTGTATTAGTTTTAGGTATACAGCATAATAATTTGAGACGTGTATGTTGTGAAATGACTACCAGAATAAGTTTAATTAACATCTATCGCCACACATAGTTACCATTTGCGTGTGTGTGCTAACTGTCTTAGTAACTTTCAAATCTATGATACAGTATTGTTAACCGTAGTCACTATGCTGTCCATTACCATCCCCAGGACTTATTTATTTTATAAGTGGAAGTTTCAGCCTTTTGACCACATTCATCCATTTGGAGACCATTTTAAACGGCATAATCACCAACAGAAAGCACAAAAACATGGAAAATGTGGCACAAAGCAGACTGTGAAAAGGACGCATGTTTATGGTACGAGAGCTGCCACAGGAAAGCGGAGTACCTCCTCATTTGATCTCAGCTGGGAATGTGTGTGTTAAGTGACTCAAATGTCCCTCTGCATGTCTACAAATGACTGCAAAAGTGCCACGTGCAATTGCTTTTGGAGTTACAAATAAATTTCAGTGAGCAGGTGAATTTGCGATATGGAATCTGCAGATTGTAAAGATCAACTGTAACTTAACTGAGAACAGGTACTATGTCCTAGTATTTCCTATCCCTAGTCTTTAGCATGCAGGGGATAATAGATAACTGTAGAATAAATAAAGCAAGCAAGCTCAAATGTCCTCTCCTGCCTTGGATCATCCCGGGTGAAGTTGAATACTCTGCCTCTGAGCTCCATACTGGTCACACTCTCCCTCTGTTACATCACTGAGGTAGATGAATCCATCTCCAGAGGCAGACAGAAGAACTATTCATGTACCCAATGAATAGATGCTTTTAATTTTATTTCATGTTATTTCTTTTAAAAATATTGCCTCCCACACTAGATGGTGAAGTCCTGAGGAACAAAATCTCTAGCACATTTATTTATTTTTAATGAATCAAAAGGTTAGATTGGATGATCTCTAAAGTTCAGTCCAATTGCTAAATTTATGATTAGGGCAAAACTGCGGAGCTCATCCATCCACCAAGGGACTTATAGGAAAATGTAATCTAGGAAAATGTAATCAAACTTCTTAGATGAATTTTACATCATTATCCCCTGCAAATGGCATAGTGCTTAGTACATGGGAAACACACAATAAATCCTTGTTAAATTGTAATGTAGTTAAATCGTAGGAATGAATGATAAGCCTTTCACCTGCAGACTGCGGTGGCTCCCGGTACACGGTGTGTATGTCCTTTTTCAGGATATATGGGCTGGTGGCCTGACACCTTAGCCTGCCTACTTTTCAGAGATAGAGACTATTTAAAAAGTTCAAAGAGGTATGCCACCATATTTTTATGCCACTACCTTTTCATTTGTAATTTTATTAACAAGATCCCATTAAAGAAAAACATTTTTTTTCTCCGCCATATCAAAGCTTTTCTTTGAAAATAAGAGAAGAAAATAAACAGATGCTTATAGCTCAAGGAGAAAATATAAAATTGTTTTATGTTTGGAAGAAGAATTAGGATTAATGAAGAGACATTATGGAAAGCCAAAATTTGGCTGTGCATATAAAAGGATTATTTGTGCAACAGGAATGATTGGCCTGCAAGCGTTCAAGAAGAAAGACCACCTGGGGGAGATAGGCACAGGTGATTCCTAGGAAACCTTGGGGCTGAGGGTAGGGAACTGGGGCTGATCATCGGTGCTGCCAGGCCCCCCTGATGATCAGACTCACCTGTGAGGCATTTATTACACTATATAAGTTAGTAGGCTTCTTTCTGGAAGAAACTCAGTTCAGTAGGTCTGGATTGGGGTCTGGGAATTTCTTCTTAAACTAGGTATCCAGGTGAATGTTTTTCTCAGGAACATTTGGGAAGCCCTGGATTCCAGAGAATCTCTAAAGCCCTTTCAATCCTAAGGTTCCCATTCAGCTTAAGTCCCAGAGTCTGCTGGTTTACCCCTTAACGCTTCAGTCACATGAAATGAGCTTCTCAAATGAATTTTTGTGCCAGTAGAGACATATGAACTGATCATACTCCCTGTGGCAAGAGCCTTTCAAAGCTGTTTCCTCCAAGAAGATGTCACCTTAAGATTATAATAAAATAAATTATATTTAATTTAGCCTTTGAATTTTCTTAATGGCTAAAATGAGACTTAGCGATGGAGATGAACCATGCCTGTGAAATCAAGAGGATGTTCTAGGGTGAATCTGGTTGCCCAAAGCTATACCTTGCTTGTGGCTGCAGGTTGGGTGGCAGACTTGTCCCTTAAAGGCAACGCCTGGCTTAAAAAGAAATGATTCTGCCCTCATTCCCTCAGTGGGCTGAGCAGCTATGGCCAAGCCAGTGGCCCCTTTTGAAAAGATGCTGGCCTTTCTCACATTTCCTAGGATCAGAGATAGAGCACAGGTACTTACAATCAAATTTTGTTTTTAGATGAGTGTTTTGTTTTGTTTTGTTTTGTCCTTAGTAACAACAATCCTACCCATCCACCAGAAACTAGAAAATTAACCTGCAAGCCTTTTCCAGCTGGAGGAAATGTGGATGCAATCAGCTGATCCAGGAGCATCCAACTCAGGCTCTCTTGTCTGTAACCATGTCAGGGGGCTTGGCAAGTGCTGGGACATGGGATGTCTTGGCAACAGAGCTTCCCAAACTCAGACATGCATCCAATCACCTGGGGATTTTGTTAAAATGTAGATTCGGATTCTGTAGCTCCAAGCAAAGGCTGAGAGCCTGTCCTTCTAACAACCTCTCAGATGACACTGCGGATCACACTCTGTGTGGCAATGTCTTAGTGGATGCTGTAAGAATCAAGAAAATCATAAGTGGAGCTGCCAGTGACAAGAGGAGGAGAGGAGAACAAATCTAGAGCTGGGCAGAGAAAGGCTGAGAAAAGCGGCCCTCGAGGCTGGCAGCCTGGCAGAGAAGGGAGGGGCAGGGCCCCGGGATTCACAAGAGGACAGCACAGGCCTGAGGGAATATTTGTGCCTTCGCTGCTGCTCATACAGTGGTGTCACCTGGGGAGCTCTAAAAATTAATGATGCCTGGGTCCCGCACTCAGAAATCCTGATTTAGTCGATCTGAGGTTTGGTCTGGGCATTGGGATTTTTCAGAAGCTCCCCAAGTGGTTCTAATGTGCACTGGAGCGGCCATGTGCTTTTCTGTGGGGATCTAGAGCTCTAGGGAGAATGATGGGAGTTGGAGGGGAGGCTGGGATAAACCCTGTGAACGTGCGATAGGATTTCAAGGGGAACCTGAGTAAAGTGGTAGAAGTCAAGTGCAGCCCTTGTTTTATTTGTACCTCCGGGAGACCTGTGTGGCAGGGAATAAGATTTTTGTGCAAATCATATTCACAGCTCACTCAGCCTTGAGGCTGTGTATCCCTGCAGAGTGTGGCTCAAGGGTTCACTGGCTTGCCTCAGAGAAGAGAGAAGTGGCACCGTGGGGTCTTTGCAAGTGTCATTAGGCCCTGGAGAGCTCTTCCAGGCAGAAGATGGGCGGCTGTTCAGGGATCCTGTTAGTTCTTATAAAGGCAGGATAGACTGTGGGGGTGAATCAAGCACTGGTAGGAGTCGGAGGGACCTGTGTTCCCCAGGGGCACTGCCACCCTGTGCCTGGGAAGCTAAGCTGTTGTTCCCCTCTCGGGAAGTTGGGGATTCTCAATCTGAGCTCCAGATTGGAATTACAGATTAAAATACTGCCTTCTGGGTATTTGCCAGATTCTGGTTTAATCAGTCTGGGGTGAGGCCCAGGCATCAGCATTTTTCAAAGTTCCCCAGGAAATACTGATGTGAAGTCAGGGCCCAGGCAGTGCCTCCCTGCTCTGAGCTCCTGTGGTACTAAGATTTCCATCTCCCGGGCCTCCAGCGACTCACGCCTCAGGCCCTCCCACTTCTTCCTCTGCTGAAGGCTCGAGAGAGTGTGACCGAATGGCCTTGCTGGTTGTGTATAGTTTCCTATTTCTGCTGTAATCAGTGACCACACACTTAGTGGCTTAAGCAATACACACTTATTAGCTTAAAGTTCTGGAGGTCAGAAGACTCAGGTCTCCCTGGGCTAAACTAAGATGTCTTCAGGGCCGTGTTCCTTTGGGAGGGCTCTGGGGAGAATCCATTTCCTTGCCTTACCCAGCTTCTGAAAGCTGTCCACATCTCTTGCCAATGGCCCCCTTCCTTCATCTTCAAAGCCAGCCACTGCATTTCTCTGATCATTCTTCCATAGTCATGTCACCTTCTCATTGACAATAGCTGGGAAAGTTTCTCTGCTTCTAAGGAGTCATGTGATCGGACTGAGACACCCAGATAATTCAGGATAATCTCCCCATCAAAGTCCTTAACTGTAATCACACTACAAAGTCCCTTTTGCCTGGTGAGGCAGCATAGTCACAGGTTCCAGGAATTTGGATTGGGGGTGCTGTTATTCCACCTACCACATCAGACCTGACACCTCACTTCTTCCCTCCACTCTGGTTGTCCCACACTTGGTGGCTTAGCTAATCCATGGTGGCCTCTGGGCATCCTTCCTGCTTTTGGGGCAAGGGCAGGAAGGGAGCCTTCGCTGAGTGCATGACTGAGGGTCTTCGGTCTGGGGCTCAGAATGAAGAGAAAGGAGATACAGCCCAACTCAGAGCCACTCCCTAAAATACAGGGCAGCTACCACAGAACCATGAGCAAGTAAAAGTCTATTTCATTTTTAAATGAAGAGACGCCAGCATTTTCTTTTGTTCTAAAACTGTTTTTCAATGTTGATATCCTAGTGTTGATCATAAAGTTCAGAAGAACATGTGCCATTCTGTTACATTTATACTGAAACAGGACTAAAACGAAGTCGGATCTAGGGGGCGTTCAGCTCCCGTGGATGCTGACTGTAGCTAAAACAAGCTGCTTGGCCTCGTTCATTCTCTTTGCTAGAGTTCTACTAAGAGTTACTGGCTCTGGCTCTTCTTCGTGTAGTCTTTTAGTAGGTGTTAAGTGCAATCACGAGCCTGTTGGCCATATAATTATAAAGTAGAATGTGTGTGCAAGGCAAGGGCTTTAATCTTTGGCATTTTCAAGCACAGTGTCTCAGGCTTCAGTTTGGTGAAGAGCTTCAATCAGAAGCTTTCTGGGCAGATGAGCAAAATCTTAGCTTTGAAGTGAATTTTGTTTGACATTTTAGGGATTAACCCAAGATGTAATATCTGCCCTTTCCCCAGTGGTCATGCATTTAGCTGTGTGTTCTTGGGAAAGTCACTCTGCCTTTCTGAGTTTGTTCTAGATGCCACCTCTCTCTCTTACTGGAGGTATGTGATGATTTTGGAAGGAATGCTGTAGTTGCTGTTGTGGGTTCCGAGGTTCTGCATGCGTCGGGGTGGGGGTGAGGAAGTGGGAGAGGGAGCATGCCAGTATCATTGTGGTCGAGGTTCTCCCAGTGGTCCTGGACCAGAAGTAGAACCAGCTGGTGCAAGGTGAAGTTATGGAGGAGCAGAAACCAAGAACCTGGCAAAGGATGATGCTGGTCTGCTGAGAGGAGAATTGAGTAAACCAGCAGAGGGACATAGAGATGCAAGGAAAGAAGGAAGGAAGGAATGACTGATGTCTTGTCAGTCCTGTGACCTAAGCCTCCCTTCATGTAGGCTACTAGGATAGGTTTTCTGTTTCTTGTACCCAAAAGATCTTTGCATAGGATTCTTAGGAATCAGGATGTGGAATGAACATCGCATTTTGTAAATCAGACCATTTTTATACTTCTTGTATTTTTATTTCTTTTTGCCTTTTGTTTCCTGTTAATGGCTAGTACAAGTCTTTTCAATTCTAAATTTCAAAGGCTAAATTTAGACATAAAAGTCTAAATCCTGACTTAGCTCTCCTAAGGAAAACCAAGGGAAGGAATTTTTCAGGGGAGCCTTGTAGACCCGTGAGAAGCCTGAGGGAGGGGACATTCAGAGGTACGGCGTCCCCCCTCCTTGACCAGCTCCTGCCCAACCTCAGCCTCTCCTTCGAGTGCTTGTTCTCCATGGCATGGTCATTTCTATTTGAGCCTCATTTCCTTGCTACCACATGAGGAGGAGAAACTGGGAACTTTGTAGGGCCGCAGGGCTCTGTGATTCCCAGGGGTTGGTAGGGTGGGCATTGAAATCAGTGAGGACCCCAAATGCTGTGGGAGGAGTCAGTTTCCCAGCCAGCCCAGCACTGGCCCCTCCTGCTTTTGCTTTTCCAGAAACACAGGCCCAGTTCCTGCACCTACCTCTGTCTCCTTACCCCTTCCTGTCTCCCTCTCTAGGCACCGAGACCATTTGGCAAAGAAAGGATTGGAGGGAACGACCCAGGCGAGGAAGCCAGGCAGCTGAAATCAAAAGCAATTTCAGCTGGGTACGTGGATTTCCCCTCAGGCTTCATCATACCCTTCTAACGTCTCGCTCCAGTTCATTTCGTTCCTCGCATTCCTCGGTGGATGTATAACCTCAGTGCATGTCATCATTGATCAGCCTGCCTAATCGAAACCTGAGGCCAGAAGGGAGAGGTGGCTCATCCAGTCTGTTAGCCCAATATTCATTTACTGGATGTCTTCCGAGTTCAGAGTGGGTCACTGAACTGCAGGATGCCGGGGCTGGCAGAGTCCTGACAAATCATCCACTTCGCCTACCCCGTCCTTTACAGCCGGCAGCACTTACATGGAGAGGTTATGTGACTTGCTTAAGGTCACACAGCAGAGCTAAGGCCAGATTTCAAGATAGCCCGCCACCAGTTCACTGTGCTTTCCACTCCAGCCTGTTGCTGAAGGAGGGTGAAAATGAGTGATTCGTTTGGATGAGCAGTAAGTGAAAGCAAACAGACACATTTTCCTTACATGCTCTAAATTAATAAGGACCTCGGGTGGAAAAAAGATGAATAGCAAAGGCATTTTTAGAAAGTGGAATTGGAAAGCATGGGGATAAACTCTTCCTTGCAAATGGTGGTCACATTAGAAAAACGTGGGGAAAAGGTTTTTCCGAGGAGGAGTCTTTCTTGAATTGTTTTTCCTTCCCTGCTATATTTGTTCTTTAATCTGTGTTCTCATCAGCACACAACACTATTCTGCTGCCATTTTTCTTTTCCTTGACATATTTATCACCTTATTTTCATATTATGCTATAAACTTTTGCACACGCAGATTTAAAAGCAGCTATTTTTAATGCAAGATGACACACCAAGCTTTGGACCCCCCAGTAAAATTGACTGGAGACATCTGGCACTAAAATGCTTACACTTCCTCCCTAGAGAAGCCTGCTATCCATTTACTATCTTTAAAAAGTGACACGGGAATGAAAATAGGTTGACATTTTGAAAACAAGAAAACAATGACCAAAAACCTTTTTCTATTTCAAAATCCTCAAGATAGATCATTTGACATTGAGAGTTGGCATTTGTAGCAATTGGTTATTTTCATATATTTGACTCTAACTATATACAAATGCCAGTTAACTCATCTACTAATTTTTCTTCACAGGCATAGAAGATAGTATTAAATGTGTTACTGGAATTTAATTCTAAAAATACAACTGTTACATGTTCTTATGAAAAGAAAGCATTTTTGTTTCTTTGATGGATCAAAAATTAATATTCTAATGTCTCTGATATAACATCCTGAGTTATAATACTGCTCTGAGAAATCCACAGGAAGTGTTTGAAGGGTCTGGGGACCCCCTGGATGTTGTCAGATATGAATGTTTTTAGTTTTCAGGAGGAGCAAATAAGCTGTGATTGTCGCTTCTGAGCAGAGGCACCAAGGTCTATGCCAGTTTCCACTTCCAAGGTTTAGCTGAAGGTCTACGGGGTGGGGGGAGGGGGGTGTCATGTTGTGTCCAACTGTTCTTTGTGGAAAGTGAGGTAATTGTCCTGCCCTTAATGGTTCTTGATCCAAAAGTTGTCTTGTTATCTAAGATTTGTACTTGCTTTATCTTTTCATTGTTTGCTTATTATCTGTCAATATCTGTATACCTGTTTTAGGGTGAAATCTATTCACATTTGAAGTAAGGTTAACTTATTAGCCCGAATTAGAGAAAAGGTTGAGATTGGTTTTTCTACCCCAACTAAAATAATACAATGAATTGGGTGCTCAGCTGAGTGATGGGGACTAGTCCCCTTCCCACTCTGTCTCCCCATTGCCTGGTGAGCTTTTCCAGTTCCAGTGCAAAGGCCTAAGGTATCTGTTGAAAGAGAAAGTTTAACCTAAAGCATCGTGTTGTCTAGGCATCTTACCTGTAGGTGGATAGGTGAGAGACAGGGTACAGCCCCTCAGACAAATGCTCTAATAGTCAGGGTTGAAAGGGGTCCACCTTGATCTACAGATGAGGAAACTGACAATGAGAGAGGTGAAGGCCTAGCTCAAGGTCACACAGCTGAGCTAAGACTTGAACCCAGAGTCCTAATTCCTAAATAAATATGTTCTCTACTAATCACAAGTGCGAATGCCATTTACTTACAGTTGTTTATTAACCCGTTCTCTTCTCTCAGATTTCTTAAATGGCATCTGGACTGCTTCAGTTTCTTTCATTTTCATTCATATTAGGGAAGAGAATGAATTTGTGCCCTAGGATGTGTTGGTATTATTTGTGGCACAAAATTAAGTATACGATATCACCTGGTTTCTGATCAGAATAGCACTTACCTATACTGAACAACACCCATCAGTGGACCAGCAGGGCCAATGTCAAGAGCTTGTGCAATGTCAGCCAGGAATTGCTTCTGGATTCGGAATCGGCGTTTGCCAATGCTTGCACTCCCATCAATTAAAAACGACAAGTCAACTTTGCAGTCTGAGGAATGGAAAGGGGCTGTTATTCTGGTTACTTCTCATTGAATTCACCTGTGCATCTTCTCCCCTCTTTCTCTACCAGAGCCCCCTGAGATTCGAATGGGAAGAAAGTGAAAAGAAGTAGTAAGATGCAGAGAGTATTCATTTATTTACATCCATAACAGATTTTTGCTGGGCATCAAGGTTCTAGACACTTGGGTTAATACTTATCACCATAACTGTTTTAGCATTCTCTGCATCAGCCATAGTTATAGATTTCTAAAGCAGTGATTTCCCAGTCAAGTGTGGGAAGGTCCTCAGAATGGTTTCCCAGGCTCAGACCACGTAAGGGCAGATGCTCTGATGTGGAGATTCACTAAGACAGTCTTAGGAGCTATGGTCTTCACTCTCATTCTAACTCGTTAGAATCATGTGCTGGGTCTTTACAGAGGTGTGAAAGAATATTTACGTCCAGTGCTGAGGGGCAAGGTTTGTAGAATGAGAAATTGATACCAATCTTCTCTCCTTCACTTCAATAGAAATTATCCACATATATTTACAGATATGTTTGTAGCTATCTTATATTCCCCCTTCCTTTCTTTTAGTTATGATAATGACTAGATCAGTTCTGGTTAGTATCTCTGGTTATGATGGAGGTGGGGAGGATAGTGGGCCTGCAAGCTATTTTCAACTTTTCAGACACTAATAGGAATTGAAGCAAAACCACATAAATAGAAGTGGGTGTCTTCTTTGCTCTCGTCTGAAATGATATCATGTCAGTAGGATAAAACCAATTATTCAATGCTGATCAGAAGTTCTTATTGGGAGGTATATAGCCTTTTGATTAATAAAAAATGAAGAATGAATTATTTAACAACTGCAGTTTGGGAGACAAAATATTTCAAAACAGAGTTCTGTGGCGGGGTGGGGGAAAGAGAGTAAAGTTAGGAATTTCTGGGGTTGTGCATTCAAGAGGACATGTGGGCTGCCCTTTGCGGGTGGGTATGCAGCTGCCCAGACAAGCCTGGATCTCTGAGTGCTGCATGACCACCCAAGGGCGCTCTGCAGTTTCCGTTCCCTACATTGCCCACGTTGCCTTGCTTCCATGGGATGAAGTTTTCCCATTCTGCAGAAGGAGAACCTCTGCAGGCAGTGAGGGTGTTTTTTAAAATGAAAGCAAGAAATGGACATGAATTGACACAGTTTTAAGCAGGATTGTTGAGCAGTATTTATTAAGGAGTGAAACTACAGAATTGGCAGATTAAGGGAAAAAGTTATATCTGAGAATGTGCTTTACTATCTTGCAGTGGTTCATGGCAATCAAACCCAGAGAAATGGCTATGACATGGACCTCTCCGGGCTTGGCTAACTCTATTCCATCTGGAGTTAGTGCATTGGCTCGTTAGCTGATCTTGCAAACTTTTACTTCCCGTCTGCCTGGGCAGTGACTCTTCCTGTTCAGCTGTCCTTCCTGCCCCCAAACTGCCTATGCCCAAGGATGATCTTTGAGGTGAGGATTGGGGAAAGCAAATAAATCAAGAAGTGGAGTTGAAAGATGTCACTAAAGCCTGGAATAAAGCAAAAGAGAAGCAGAACTGCTTATGTCTTTTCAGGTGGTTGTACCCCAAAGGGCCAGTTCCTTTTTTCCTAGGGTTGGGTTTGCAATGTTAATTATTACCAGCAGGTGGCAGTGGTGTTCTTTAGGGCTTGCTCCCCACTGGCACCTGGGGTTTGCTGGAAATGTGACTCTCAGGCTCCACCCAGACCTACAGAATCAGACTTACAGCTTAGCAAGATCTCCAGGTGATTCATGTGCATTTTAACGTTTGAGAAGCATTTCTGAAGAGGGGTTTTTCTTCCAGATGCCAGCAGAGTAGTTTAATATGCCTTTTTAAGTGAGCACTTTGGGGGGAATAACTACTAATTAGATTAAAGGCCAAAGGGGACTTTCTTTTAAAATGAATAGAGTAGAATACATGGATTTTGTAGCCTCTGTTTTGGTTCTTCTTGGATCATTGTTTTCTTTCTTATTTCTTACATCTTGAACTGTGTTCAGGATGGGCATGTTCTTTTTATAGGTAGGTTTTAAGAACGTGAGGTGGTTTTCTGTTTGCTTCTCTTCACTCACTAGCCTAATGGCTGATATTGGGGTCGCCTTTGTTCTCCCTTTCCCCAGAATGTTTTAATGACAATGGTTCTGTCTCAGGACATGTGCTCACTGAGACCAAGTGGCTTTTTAATATTGAAATAACAACATGCTGATCTGAATATGACAATGTCAACTAAAGAGGAGGATTAGGTTATGAAATGTTTAGTATGAGTGATTTATTACGGTCACAGAGGATAGAGGTTGGAGGATGAGGAAGAAAAGGCAAGATATATTGTCTACAGGAATCAATCTACCAATTTTCTTAATTGTTTTGGTTTTCTCCAGCAAGGTACAATTTTATAGATTAATGCTTTGTGTTGGCCAATACATGAGGTTAGTGTTTCTTAACCCTGGATAAGTATCAGTTATTGATACAGCTTCAACAAATATAGATGTGTGGGAATCACTCTGGGCTGTGCTTCTCAAGGGTTAATGAGCAAAGACTTAGCTTGATTCAGTATGTCTGGGGTAGAGCCTGAGATTCTGCATTCCTAGTGGGCTCCCAGGTGACATCAATACTTCTGGTCCCCAGACCATACTTTGAGTAGCAAGATCTAGAGAGATTGGTTCAAGTAGGTTTGAGGGAGGAATTGGGCATCTTTAATCTTTAAAAATATCTTCAGGTGATTCTCATATGCAGCAGCGTTGAGGCTCACAGCCCATTGGTGGCTGACTTGTAGCAACTTTCTGAGGGAATTTGCAAATGCTCTCCTTGGCTTGCACACCTTACTCTCCCTCCTAGTATTCCTCATTTTCTCTGGTGCCTCTTTTCTGGTATCCTCAGGTGGCTTCTCCTCCAGCTACTTAGTGTTAAAATTTGTCAGGTTTAAGTCCTCTATTTCTTCTTAATCTGCTCTGTCACATTTTCTATCCTCATTTTGAACCATGGTTCATCACCTTCCAATTCTAAATGTCCGACTGGGCTGTTCCTTCCTTCTGAATGTCAGATCTGGGTAGTCAACTCTCTCTATTAAACTGAATGTCTTGCAGATGATGATAGACATAAGTGATCTCCCTGCTCCAACCTGTTCCATTCTTAGTGGTCATCACGGCAGTAGCATCTACCCCAGTTGCTCAAATCACCTTTGACTGCTCCCTTTCTTGCACCTCCACTTTCAACCCTCTAGATTTTTCCATCTTTATATCTCTTGAATCTGCCTTTTTCTCTCCATTTCTACTTCCAACTCTGAGCTCTGTCTGTCATCATCTCCGCTGGACCAGTGTCCCTCCTGGTCAGCCAGGCTCTTCATCCACTCTTGTCTGCCCATTCTGTCCTACTCTGTTGTCATAGTGATGATTTAAAAATCTGATCCTCTCCCCCTCATGAACACGGAGAGTTTAAATCTTTCAAAAGCTTCTCTTTCCTCTTAGAACAAAATGACAGAAGAGATAAATAGATCCAGGGTAAAAAAGAGGCAGGTTTGGGTGGGAGTGAGTGGGTAGAGAAGGGAGAAAGCAGATCAGGTGTCAAAGCCACTCTGGGTTTCTAGTTGTCAATTAACTTACTTGAATCTCCCTGGGATATTGGTTCCAAAGACTGCGTGCTTAATTCTTCTTTTGGAACAAATCCTGGAAAGAGCAGTAACACTTTTGGTGACTTACAAGAACAGGAAGCATCTGGCCTTACCCTGGGGATGGGGACATAATGGATATTCACACCCAGCTCAGAGGGTTTGGCTTACTGCTAACTGTGCTCAATTCCACACCAACCCCATCTTAAGAGATAAGAGTAAATTAATATTTACTGACAGTCTACTAAAGACACAGTACTCAGCTAGTGCTCAGGGGGGTTTGAAATCAGAAGACTTGAGTTCTGTCCCTTAATGCCTTTTAACTTATTCTATTTGAGTCTCAGTTTCTTTATCTGAAAACTTTAAGCACTTTGCCAGTGTAATTTATCCCTCTGTAAAATTCTGGAAATCTTGAGGTCAGGGCATGTGCCTCACTCATCATATAAACTTACACTGTGCCCACTACATGTAGGTCCTCAGCTAACATTTGGTGATTGAGTCAGTCAACAAAGATGAGTGAGACACAAGGAGGACAATCTAACGGGGTTGGATGTAGTAGGCTGGAGGGGAAGGGAGAAGATACAAGTAACTCAAACAAATAAGAGAGAGGGTCTAAAATGCAACCCCTCTGAGATTAGAGGAAAAGGTACAGAAGAGTTTTATGCCTTAGGAGGCTGAGTGTGTGAGTTGAATTTTAGCCAAGGGTTTTTCCTTAGAAGCCATTTACATAAGGGACAAGATCACAAATACATCATTTAAGGAATTAAAGGCAATAAAGAAGAATCCTTTTTGGCTTGTAAGGGCGATGAGCTTTGCATGCAGAGGGAAACTTGCAGAACTGGAAGTAAGTCTCTCGTTTTCAGGATGCCCAGAAATGGCCTCTGACAGTCTCTGGCAGTGGAGGAAGGTGCTGGGGGCCCTGATCTGTACTGAGCTTTCTCCTGGCTTGTTAGTTTTTCCAATTTGCAAAGCCCATGATTTCATCTCCTCATTAAAGGTCAGCTTGCTCAAACCACTTCCTCGCATTATTTTAAAAATTCACTTTGGGTGTCTAATGGCATTTCTCAGCCAAGAGCCTCTCGGGAAACTGCCTAAGTCTCCATGTTGGAGGGAGGGGAAGAAACGCAAGTCCAGAGGCCAGGTCCTGTCCTCTGCTTCTGTCTCTCGCCTCCCAGTAAAATCTGCCTGGACACCAAAAGCCAAAAGACCATGTTTACTGTTGGAGTTTCATATACTTAGCACAGTAAACAGCAAACAGCACTCATTCAGGTGAAGGGAAAACCTGAATCCCATTTGTAAAGGAGGGGGAAATAGAAGGAAATCAAAGCCTCTGTAGACGGAGCAGGGTCTCAACCCATTGTGGGGGCAGAGAAATCACTCCCTCTGGCTCTGTGTCTTCACAATTTGCTTTTCCTCATTGTTATCCAGTGCTGTCCCTTACTCCAAACCTCCCTGTGGGAGTTCTCAGGTGCCCTGTGCATGATCGTTAGACCCAACTGTGAGAGGTGAAAACCCTAAGAAAGCCTACTCTCTATGAACTTGGCCTCTGCACCCCCATCAGGATTATTAAACTCCCCCTAGTTCTGTAATCCTGTGACTCGTGGGCTAGTTGAGTGAGGAGGTTGGGCTGTATAATTACCTGCGTCTAAAAGGACTGATCCAGGTTTCCACAAGTCTGTTTCCCCTGATTTTCAAAATTAAAAAGAAACGTGTTATTTAGATGAAACCAGCAGAGGCTCTCAAGTGAACTCCCAGGATGATAATATTTTTCATTTGTGGCAGAAAGTTCAGTAAAGGGACCAGACTTATGGATGAAGCAACCTGAAATGTGTGGGATTTTATTTTTAAAAGTCTTAAAGCCAAAGAAAAAAACATTTTGCCTTTTCCTTTCATCCACTGTGCACCAAAATCATAAAATAATATGAATCCTGGTATTCAAGGGACCTTAAAAGGTCATTCAATCTAAACAAACCCCCAAGCATGCTTCTACAACATCCCTACCAAAATGAGTGGGTGGCTAGTGCTTGAATACCTCCAGAGACAAGGAACTCATTGCATTCATAAAGTAGTGCATTCCTTCTTGGACTATTGAGACTTTGAGAAAATTTTTCATTGTATTGATCTAAAATCTTTATCTATCCCTGTATTCACCCATTCGTCTGTCCGTCCATCCACCCATCCATCCATCCAGCCAGCCAGCCACACTTATTAAGCACCCAATACATGCCCAGTATCATTCCAGGTACATGTGTCTCACCCCACCCCCCGTTTGTGTTCTCTTCCTTGGAACTACACGGAGGAAATTTGGCCCCATCAGGGAGCAGCAGTCCACTCATTTTCTGAGGCTGTTTCTCACTGTGTGCCTTAAGCAGAATAAAGCAAAGTGGCACCTGCTATTCTACCTGCAGTAAAATGTTTAGTGCTCCCCTCTTCCCCAAACTGGTACCAATAAAGTAGAAAGGTGGTTGGGAAGCAGAGATTATTATCCAATAGTCCCTGGCCACTTTGGGGAGAATCATGGCTAGGAGCAGCTCAGAGGCAGCACAGATATGTTAGGAAGCCTTATAAGGACAGCAATATGTCTGTCTCCCTCCCTCCCTCTTGCCTTACTTCACCCCCCCACCCCCACCCCCACCTAGCTCAGAAAGCTGAAAGCTGAAGGCATCATCAACTGTTTCATGTCTTAATGACCATCAGCTTTGCTCCATGCTGGAATTATAAGCACACTCAAAAGAAGTGATAGTTTTCTTCATACAGTTAAGGTGCCAACCTGTTTTGAAAGGTACTCTGTACTCTTGCATATTCTGATTTAATGGTGAGAGCTAAGTTTAATTTAGCTCAACCATTAACCAGGTGTACGACCTTGAACAAGTCACATGCCTTCTGTGAACCTTAATTCCTTTGTGAATAACATTAGCAGATTGGGTGAGATGATTGCCAAGTTCAAAATATTTATGATTTATATTTAAACCTTCTTTAGCTTATATCTCTATTGCCACCTACTGGTAAAAATATGAACTTTGCCCTTTCCCTACAAAAAGGTCCTGGTGACATCTCAGTTTTTGCCCAAGGCTTTCAGCACCTTTGAATGTTATGAAGAAATTAGAATACTGGGTGCTCTATTACTTTTGTGGGAGACAGACAATTCCCTGACATTAGGAGTTTCCAAGCCTCGTACTCCTGTCCCGAAAACTTGTCCTATTTGTGCCACTTGAATTTGTTGGAACAAGTTTGAAACAAATCACTTTTATCCAAAAGCCGAGGGCCAAAAAAATATTTGGTCAGCTGAGACTTGGTGTTTTTGGACTTGGTAGTAGTGGAAAAGAGGTAAATTTGTAAGAATGTTTGTATTCTGGTGTTGAGGAGTAATGGGTGGTGTGGAAAAAAAAAAAAAAAGAAGTTAGAAGACCCATCCTGTGTCTACCAAACACTAGCTAGGGGCTTGGGGGAGCTTGTCTACCTGCCCTGATCTTAAGTTTTCTCCTCTGTGAAACTGAGGTTCTAAGTCTTGTCCTGCCCTGCCTTACATGGTGGTAAATCAGTCCAGAATCACTCTGAAAAGTACAAGGCACTCCTAAAATACAGGGAATTATTTTTGTGACAATCTTTGCTTGGACATCTCATAGATACAGTCAGTGTCTAAGAGAATTATTGGTTCTGAATGATTTTCATGGTGAAAATGTAGAAACCATTCACAGTTCCTGCGAGCGTGCTTAGGGTCAGGTGCTGACCAAGCACTTTACAAGGTTAGGTCACAGTAACCCTATGATCTCATTTTCACAGGTGAGCAAACCGATGCACAGGGAGTGGCAGAGCTAAACTTGCCGCTCAGCAGGTAGGCTCCAGCGCCTGCACTAAACCTCGAGGAGCCGTTGTGGCTTTAGCGTCTCAGGTGCTTGGTTAGGCCACTGGAGAGCACACCACCTGGCACATGACCTGTAATGAGAGGGCCCAGCCCCATCCCTGCTCTGAGGCCTCGGTGCTGATCTTTGCACTGGTTACACAGCTCCTTCTGTCCCCTGTACATCTGGAAGTCACCAGCAAGGGGCCGAAGTGGGAGTTGCAACACTTGGCCCTTAGGGCTCTAAAGTTTTATGACACAGAAGCACAGATGGCCCTTCAGCTTCCTGGTTTCTTCCCACTGACTCCCTCTGGGCTGCAGTTTTTAGGAGGTGGCCATTGGAGAGGCAGTTAAGGGACTCTCCACAGGTCCCGTCCCTTGGCCTGTCACGAAGGCTATACGTTTCCCTTGGAGAACTTCCCCTTTTTGTAGTGAAACAGGAAGCGCTCAGAGCGGCTGCAGCTGTGCTGATGCCGTTGCCATGCCAGCAGCCCATTGCACAAGGCCTGTCAGAGAACGCCCAGGACAGTCTGAGGCCCTGGGCACGAGCCATCACACTGCGAAGCAGCGGCAGGCTCAGCTTTACAAATGGTCACTCTCCAAAACTCGGAGTGCGGTATCTGTTTGGGACCTGGCAGCCTTTTCTCATGAAGACATTAACTCCATGGTTAGGTTTCCAGGCCAGTGAAGCTTATTTGATCAAAGAGAGCTCATGGCACCATGAAGCCAGAGAGCAAAAGGATGGTTCCTAGGAAAAGTCACCGAATTCTAACTTAAATCCTCAGGAGCACGCCACCTCTGCCTCTCCTAGGAATACAGCAGGAGCAGCCATGCTGGCGCAGGTGGCTCCTGTCACCACTCAGAGCGCCCTGGTGGGGGCGGGGGTGAGCCAGGCAGCCTGCCTTTATGCTGTGTGTGGGTGTCTTCCCTCCACCTGCAGACGCCAAGGGGGCTTCGTGAATAGCTGAGGTCTGAGCGCTCTAGGGCTAGGAGAGGCTCCCAGGCCAGAGCTCCCTGGCACTTCGTGGGAGGGTCTCAGGTGCTCAGAGCAAAGTTGCAGTGATGATGGAGGAGAGAGAGGAGCAGCAGAAATGGGTCAGATTTGACTGTAAGAAAGGAGCTGGGAGTATCGGTATGGGTCAGTGAGATAGAGTGTAATTATTGGGAACATGAAGAGAATGGAGATGAAACGGAGACTCATTTTCAGCTAAAGGAAGAGGTAGTGAGGTTAGAAAAAGGAAATGTGGTCAAATTCTGAAAGCAACCTTGGGTTATTGGGTAGTGAAAAGCAAGAGCTGGAGATCAGGTGCTGTGCCTTGTCACCAACCATCCCCCTAGGCGTGGGTGCTTGTGCTTTGTCCTGGGATGGGCCAGGTGGGCGCATAGGCTGCCCAGGTGGGGGCCTCTCAAGCAGAGAGCCCTTGGGTATCTGTACTGGCAGAAATATTCTCTTTGACACAGTGAGAATAGACAAAGCCAAGAGATGTCTCAAAACCTCGGGTGACCTGGCTTTGAGCCACAGAGGCCAGCAGCGTGTGGTGGGGGGGACGGTGTTGGCCAGCGCAGCAGAGCAGGGGTGGTGAGCAGCGGGCAGCCGTCCCAGGCTGACATGCACTCCGGCAGGTTTGTAAGAGCAGCTCGCAGAGCATCCTGCCTCTGGATACCCGAGGGGCTTACACAGGGTCAGCTGACCTGCAGGCAACCAGCAGTCTTATTTTGCTCCCTGATAAAAGTGCCCCTAGTTCAAATTTTTCTTGAAAGTCAGCCAAGCTCTGTGCTTGGCTCTACTTTTAGGGGTTGCAGAGGAGGCAAAGATCCTGGCCAAGGGGACGAGAGGAAGGACTGCCCACGCTTGGCTGCCTGAATGGGCCCATGGGTCTGCTAAGGCCTAAGGTAGCCTTGGAGTCCTTGCCCTGCCCAGCGATCTGATTCATAAGCCCTTTTCCCAGGACAACAGCATGCATATTGGCAAAGGTACAACTGTGAAGCATGTAGAAGCTGCTCATCCCATCCAGGGGACCCCATGGAGCCCCTGCTCAGATCTGTCATCAAAGCAAAACAGAACCTACAGTCTCTAGGAATCTTTCAACATGTGGAGAATAGACAGGTATCCCCCAACAAAAGAAAAATCTGACTCTTCTCTTTGGAGGTCCGGGCCCCCATCCTAGTGCCCTGTGGCTGCAAAGAGAATCGTGTACTCCTATCAAGTCTGCGGGCTCAGGGCCCAGAATTCATGGAAAGCATCTAAGCTCGCTTGTTTTTCCTTTCTAATCACGGCAGGTCTCAACAGCATCACAGAGGAGATAATTTACTTCATCCCTTTGCACTCCCTGTGCTTGGGACAAACCTTTAAGGGGTGCACATAGAAGTGTAGAAAAGGGAGCCAGAAAGTGCCATAATTCATAGCAGAATTCCTGGAAGACAGAGAATATATTTCTATCCCCCACATCATAGAAGTACCTGAATGAAATCAGCTCTGCCCTTTCCTGGGAAATGATAAACATTTTTCTTTTACCCTAGTTCCTCAAGTATAAACCCCAGAGAGTATCCCTTCTCAGGCTTGTAAGAGCCTAGGTACTGAATTCTTAGGAATTTCTATCAAAACCTTCACAAATTACCTCAAGGGAACGATGATGACTGAAAGCTTTGCTTATCTAAAAGCTTCCTTACTTTGCTTACAAGTTTCCTTACAAGTTGGGCCCTTGAGTAGTATCTTTTGTTGGCATAACTGGTTTAATGCTCTCTGTCCAAATCTAAATCAAATAGTAAGGTTTTGGAAAGACAAACCCCATGTAAACAAGCTTAACTTTATTGGTAGCTAGCAAGGTGAGTTCAGGTTCTTACCTGGACTGCCGCGGGGGCTGTTTTGGCTGCTTGTGTAGGTGATGGTGGACCAGAGATCTGTAATAACATTTGACTGGTCAGAGCATGAATTTTAATCTAACTGTTCTCATTCTTTCCATGATCTAACCTAGCGAGACATTGCCAAGGTCAGAACCAAGGTAATGTTTTCCCTTTGGGCGGTCTGTACCTGCCCTGGAGGAGACATTGAATCATTTGGGGGTGAAGGTGGGGGTGGGGTTTAACTCAAAACACTGATTGAAAATTCCAGGTAATAATAACCCTTGTATTTCACATCTTTTACTAAAGTGTCATATTTCTTTCTGCTCCATTACTCTTAAAATAATTCTCTTCAACTGTGCCACTCCTGAGGAGGTCAAAGTAATTCTTCAATAGAAATGTCACTTAACATTTAGCAATTTGCTTAAACTGTGTTAACATGGTATTGATGCAAACAGTCTTAACGTTCAGTCATTTTTAAAGGTACACTATAGGTTATCCTTAATTACTCAGTGAGAGAATCAAATACACTTCAGCATTCATTATTTACTGGGCAATTTCTCTGAAGCAAGGTTTAAAAGGGAAGAGGGAGATTCTGTAAAGAGAGATGCAAAGTCCCTTTGGGGAAATAGGGGGCTACGTGAAAACCAGCTGAGGGTAAAAACCAAGTTTCATGGAGGGGAAGAGATAAGAGGTCATAGAAAAACATCAGTTTCTCTTGCAACCAAATCTATCAACCATCAACTTTTTATTCCCTATGTCTTTGTTCCAATTACTTGGACACAAATTCAAAATAGCTTTATTTTCTCTATGATTATAAAGACAACATGTGCTCACTGTAAAAATATATACTATGGATGGTAAGAAATCACCCACAATGAGATCTCTCTATCCTAGTATATAATCTATACTGGTATATAATTTTGGTGTAATGTGTTATAACCCCTTTCCTATGCAATGTTCTCAGGTACAGCATGCAATTACAAACACGAGATTGGCACCCATTCTGTTTGGTAGCCTGCTTCTTTGACCTCACAGTCTGTCACAGGTCAATCCTCTCTTGTCAGTAAATGCACCTAGTCATCAAAAATTTAATAGCTGTGTAGTAGCAAGAATTTTTTAACTGTTCCAGTGATGGACAATCAAATCATCTTCATTTAGTTTTCTACTAGGAACAACATCTGTGTCCAGGTTTCTTTTCACCCTTGGCTGATAATTACCTGAGGATATATTCTTATAAGTGCAAATTCTGGGTCATTTCTCCACATTCTTTCCATAACTGTGTATTATCACTTTCCAATGCGAACTGGTGAAAATTGACATCTTATTGCTTAATTTACATTTGTTTTATTCCTGGTGGGGTTGGACATTTCTTGTTATATTTATTGGCCATTTATAGTTCTTCCACTGTTGCTTTCCCGGTCATGACCTTCACACATTTTTCCTTTGGAACGTTTGTCTTATTATTTGTAAGACCGGATTTTAAGAAAAACCTCCAGACACCTTAAGGAAATAAAACTTTCTGAAATGAGCTAAATGTTGGTGAAAAGGGAATGGCATGAAGGGATGGGCAGTTATAGATGCTGATCTCCTTCCTGTCCCAGGTTTCATCACTTCCTCTTCCTTAGCCACCCAAGGTCAGAGGGCAGAGTGGAGCAGAAAAGTGAATGATCAGCCATCACCATGCCTTGCCACTAGGCGGCGCTCTGCTCCCCTCTCTGATCTACTCTTCCACGTGGACATATTTAAGCTGTTAGATCAGCTGAGGCGGCCATGGCATTTCTTAAAATAAGCCTAACTGGGAAAACAATGCTGGGCCTGGAGGCATTTTTTATCTTTTCCAGAATGCTTCCTCAGCATATTTATGGATGTGGTTCTCCAGGCTGCCCCCTCTGGCCCTGGGATGCAGCTCTGCAGCCTCTTGGCTCCTGCCAGTGCCAGGTAGTTTTTGGCCTTTCCCAAGAAGAGTATCCTCGCTCGACCCATAAGTCTTTGCCACTCTGGCTGTTGGTGCCCTCACTCCACCCCCAGCCTTGACTTGTTCCTTAACAGCTTTGTACATTCATGGGTCAGTTCAGGGGCCATGATGAGGCCTTAGTATCCTGCCCAGTCTTTCTTGGAGTCCTTCTACCTGGATCAGCTCCTCTTCATGGGCGGGGAGAGACTCTGTCTTTTCTTGCTGCAACTTTTCTACTGTCTGCTAGACTCCCCCAAGTTCCTGTGCGCTGTCTGAGAGGCACCTCTTGACCTCATTGTGGAGCAAAGATGATTCATACACCCCAAATGCAGGTTGCTCCTGTTCCAGCTACACACTTCTCAGGTGTCCTAAGGTGAAGTGACCTGCTGCAGGGATCTTGGTGGGATGCGTTCACCGATGTAGCCCAAGATCCTAGAATGTTGCTTGACACACAGCAGGCACTCAATAAATATTGGCTGAATGACTCAGTGAATTAGGTATTACTTGAACACTCCTGTCTACAAACACTGCTAAAATCTTTTAACTATAATCACATACATAAGAGAAAAAAACACTCTTGATAAATGCAATAATGGCAACTCGCTTGTCTATCAGCAGTAGGAGAGTTACTTTCTTATATTTGGCATAATATTTTCAGCTCATTTGAAGAAAAAAGGAGTTATTTATGTATTAAATATTATTTAACATAGTTGAGCTAAAATATCACAGCAAATACCTATAGCCATATATTAAAATAGGCATTCATGAAAGTAGGTTGGTGGTTACCAAGGGCTTGGGGAAGGGAGAGACTAGGGGGACATTATGAGTTAATGGATATAGGTTTTCTTTTCGGAGTGATGAAATGCTGTAGATTTGATTGTAGTGATGGTTACACAACTCTGTGAACTCACTACAAACCATTGAATTTACATTTTCAATGGATGAATTGTATGGTATGTAAAAAGTATCTTAATAAAGCTGTTATTAAAAAAAGACATAGGCATTCACACATCAATTTTCACTTCTCTTCTTTCCTACAGAAAATCCTTTGAGTAGCCACACAAGTTTTTAATGTCCTCTTTCCCTTCCTCCCCCTCAATTTGGCTCCTTTCTTAGCAATTACGGTACATGCTGCATGGAGTGCTTGCTCTGAGTGTATTTGCCTAACAGTCTGTGGGGCATCCTAGGCGTGGGTGCTGGACGATGATGAAGAGGGAACACTGATGGACTGAGAGGCTGTCGTCCAAGGCCCCTGTCCCCAGGCCAGGAAAAATGAAGCTTTGCCAGGTTGGGAGCCACTACTTCAAGTTGCTTGAGGTTTTCTATAAGCACAGGCCCAACTTGCAACAGGACTTCCAAGCACCCAGTGTAGCCAAGTAAATATGCCACATGTTTAATTATATGTGTTATGTGAAAAATTGATGTCCACTAAGGAGACACCAGGAGCAAACAACTTACTCAGCTACTCAAAAATCTTTGGAAGAATTGAGGACTCTAAAAGTTAAGAGCCTAAAATTAAAAAAAAAAAAAAAAAAGAAAACTTCTGTTTATGAGACCCCTGTCACTCAGCATCCTTCCCATTTTCTCCTTCGCTGTCAGCCATAGTGTGTCTGTGTTTATATTAGCCTTAGTTGAACAAGAATAGGATGGCGGGGAGATGTATTTCAGAAATTATTTTTATGCTATTTTTATTCAGGGATTTTATATCATAGCTTCTTCCAGGAGTGGTTCATTGAATGGAATAATAGAAATCTCTATTTCATAGGGTCGTTGAGAAGATTAAATAGAATAATGCGTGGAGGGCACCGGCACAGGGAAAGCATGGGCTATGTGCATCCTGTCATCATTTATTGTTAATTGCAGTGGAAGAATGCTGTGTCCACCACCCTCTAATTTTGCCATCACATCCATGTCAGGGTGGGTCAGGCCCTGCTTGTGTGACTCTTCATTAGTGCCTGGGGTGTTGGTTTATGTCAGGGGTGTCTCCTGCAAGGGGCGTAGCAGGGGGACCAGGCTGCTGGCATTCAAATCCCAGCTCTGCTCCTGCCTAGTTGTGGGACTTCGGGTCAGTTTCCTCACTGCTCTAATCCTTGGTTTCCTCATCAATATAATGAATTAGTCAAATCAAAAGTAATGTATCTACTTGATAAGGTTGTTATGAGGGTGTAATAGGCTTATATTTGAAAGATGCTCAGGAGAGTGTGTAGCATATTGAAAGTGCATGTTCGTATATGTTGAATAAAAAGGTGGATAGAGAGCTAGCTGGGCTCTGATATGGGGTGGAGGAGGAGGCAGAGGAAGGCCATGCTATGAGGAAGTAATGTTTGGAAGATGGAGGTGAGGCCGAGAAGAGCAAGTCCTGGGCACTTTCTCCTGAGGAGAAAGTGGCACCACATGGTAAATATTTAGAAAAAAATTGCTGAGACAGTAGTGACACTCCAGCTGTGGAATCTTCCAGCCCCTTACTAGAAGGCCTTTAGAAATGAGGTAGGTACTTATTAGCCCAGGATGGCTTATATATAAGCTGTTTAGAAATTGGAGACTGGATTATTGATGAGTACTTCAGGTTGTGTATTACAGAGATTAATTCCATAAACTGGACTTAGGTAAAACTTAAAACGTGATTGATTAAAACAAGTGATAAGACAAAAAAGCAATCAGAAAAGGACTAAAAATTTTAGCTCTCTGGCTTTTCCTAAAGGTTCTTTTGGTTTTGTTTGTTTCTAATATTTGAAGACTTTCAGGAGTTTGTAATTTGTCACTTAAAACTCAACAGTGTTTATATAGAAACCTACTATCCATTCAGCTGAGCTTTTGTAGAAATGGGGATTACGTAATGGGAAAGTTTCACATAATATCCTATCTTCAAAAGTATGGTAACAACAGTCCTATTATTGAATCTGTTTTAAGCTCCTTCTACATGGTTTGCTTATTCTTGGCTTTGTCTTGAATTATTATTATTGGGCTCAAGTTTACTGCTTAAGTCTTGGAAGACACACCTCATACCCCTGGCCCAGGTGTCAGGCATTCCCCCCTTACTCAAAAGGTGGGAGATGGGCACTACATACAGGCATCAGACAGAGCTGTTACTTTAAAACCCAATCTCCCACTTCATGAGCATGTGGAAACACACAGTCTACCTACTTACCCAGCTCCCAGTTCCTGTGGCCCATGGGCTGTAGTCTGGGGCTGCTGGTGGTAGAATCTGCAGACAGGGATGGCTTTGGCAAGATGGTGTGGGTGGCTTTTACTAGGGTCATTCCTGGTACCTGCATCAAGGTGACCGGCTCTGCGGTTGTTCCTGGAACTGATGGCCTCTCAAAGGCTTTTGTGGTCTCACCTGTAAGAAAATGAAATTACATTGGGGCCTACAAAACAGTCGGCAGACTCTTCAGGAAAGAAATAAATGTTTATTGGACATTAGTTATGAGCAAAGACCTGTGCCAGCCACTGTGGAAGCTGAAATCTACCTGCCCCAAAGGAATGTACAGTCTGTATGGAGCAATAAGCTGACACACAAGCCAAAGATTAAATAACAATAAAGTACTTAAATGACAGTTCAAACTGCAGCGACATAGACAAGGCACAATGTGATTAATTGCCAAATTAATCTTCCAGACACTAGAAGCAATGGGTCATCAACATACTTTTTTGCTGTTTCATTTAGCATTGGTCTAGGGAGAGAAGATACTTTCAGGGCATTCACTTTTAGAGACTGTATTCTGGATTTCTAGTTTGGATTGGCTCATGACTAGTCAACTAATTCTTCTGGGCCCCAGTTTCCTCATCTGTAAAGTGAAGTAATGAAATGAATTAGATTGTAAGGATCATGTTGATTCTACTTCTAAACTATGCTCTTCATCCATGTGTGATGATTTAAATTGCTTCCATAATTTTTTTCATATTCATTTTTTAATTAAATTTATTGGAGTGTCATTGGTTAATAAAATCACATAGGTTTCAAGTGTACAATTCAATAATACATCACATGTGTTTTGCATTGTGTGTTCACCACCCAAAGTTAAATTTACTTCTGTCACCATATATCTGACCCTCTCTACCTCTATGTACCTTCTCCTTCTCCCCTACCCTCTGGTAATCACTAAACTGCTGTCTGAGTCCGCGAGTCTCCGCTTGTTTGTCTTGTTCGTCTGTTGCTTTCAATTTTATATTCCATATATGAGTGAAATCACATGGTTCTCAACTCTTTGTCTGACTTATTTCACTTAGCATGATAATCTTGGGATCCACCCATGTTGTTGCAAATGGCAGTATTTCATCTTTTCTTATGGCTGAGTAATATTCCACTGTATGTATGTACCACAGCTTCTTTATCCAAACATCTATTGTAGGACATTTTGGTTTCCAGGTCTTGACCACACTGAAGAACACTGCTATGAACATTGGGGTGCATATATCTTTATAAATGTTCTTAAATTTGGGGGGTTAATATCCAGAAAAGGGATTGCTAACTCATATGGTAATTCTATTTTTAATTTTTTGAGGAACTTTCATACTGTTTTCCATACTATCTGTACCAATTTACATTCCCACCAGCTGTGTATGAGGGTTCCTTCTTCCCCACAATCTCTCCAGCATTTTCTATTACTTGTCTTGTTGATAATAGCCATTCTAATGATTTGCATTTCTCTAATAGCTAGAGAGAGAGGTTGAGCATCTTTTCATATGTTTGTTGGCCATTTGTATGTCTTCTTGGCAGAGGTGTCTGTTCAGGTCCTCTGCCCATTTTTTAATTGGATTGCTTGTTTTTTTGTTGAGTTGTATGAATTCTTTGTATATTTTGGATATTAGACTGTTATCAGAGGCATTGTTTGCAAAAATCTTTTCCCATTCAGATGATTGACTCTGCCTTATTGATGGTTTCTTTTGCTCTGCAGAAGCTTTTTAGTTTGATATAGTCCTATTCATTTATTTTTGCTTTTAATTCCCTTATCTTTGAGTCAAAATCATAGAATCCTCTCTAAATCCAAGGTCCATGAGTTTAATACCTATGTTTTCTTCTATGCTATTTTTTGTTTCAGGTCTTTTTACAAGTCTTTAATCCATTTTGAGTTAATTTCGATGTATGGTTACAGAGAGCAGTGTAATCTCATTTTCTTGCATGTAGCTTTCCAATTTCCCAGCACCATTTATTGAAGAGGTTTTCCTTTCTCCATTGTATGATTTTGGAGCCTTTGTCAAAAATTATTTGCCCTCATATATATGAGGGTTTATTTCTGGACTCTCAGTTCTGCTCCACCGGTCTATGTGTCTGTTTTTCTGCCAATACCATGCTGTTTTGATTATTGTTTCTTTGTAGTATAATTTGAAGGCAGAGTGATATCTCCAGCCTTGTTCTTTTTTCTCAGGATTATTTTTGGCTATACAAGGTCTTTTGTGCTTCTATACAAATCTGATTATTTTTTGTTCTACTTCTTTAAAAAATGCCATTGGGATTTTGATAGGGATTGTATTAAATCTGTATATTGCTTTGTGTAATAAGGTCATTTTAACTATGTTGATTCTTCCAATCCATAAACATGGAATATCTGTCCATTTCTTTGTGTTTTCTTTACTTCCTTTTAATAATGTCTTATAGTTTGCAGTGTAAAGGTCCTGCACTTTCTTCATTAGGTTTACTCTCTCTGATGTACTCGCTCTGCATTTCAGTCAAGTGGCTACCCAGTGGGCATTGGGGATTGTTTCAGAACCGTGGGTCTGCGCCTGAAGGAGATACAAAAATGGTCCCCAAAGTGAAGAGTGCTCCAGTCCTTGGAGGGAACAAATGCTTGCTGGACCCCACAGGGTTTATGCCAGCTTCTATAACAAGGGGTTTGCCAGCATCTGTATTAGTTTCCAAGGCTCATCCTATTCTAACTCATTACATGCCTCATAGTTACATGTGAGGGCAGGAAATCTAACATTCACTGAGTAACTACTATGTGCCAGATACTATGAAGGCCTCTTTTACATAAGCATTTGCATTTGAACCTTAATCACAATCCTAGAGGTTGATCCAAGTATCCCCATTTTTAAGATAAGAAACAGATTTTCCAAGAGGTCCAGAAATGTGTCTAAGGTCACAAACATAATAGCAGAGCCAGGATCTGGGCCCACACTTGTTTGATTCCAAATTCTGTACTTTTTTCTTAAAAAGGGAAACAAAGGGGAAATCAAGTCATGAGTAGCTTTAAGATCCCTGAATGTGGATTCCATCAGAGGGTGGTCTCTCTAGCGTGCTGGTAGAAGCAGTCTTACCCTCAAGACAAAGGGACGAGGTGGCTTTGGTGGGTATAGGTAGTGAGGGCAGAAGATCCCTGGGAAGTCAAACTTGCTACCATAAACTTGGGCTTGATTTTCTTCTGTGGCAGGGCTAGCTGGTCAAAGGGAGCCAGATGGGGGTTTTCTTGACACTCTTGCCCAGTAGCCTTGAATAAAGATTTACTTTCCCTTCTCTTATTGCCATGCCAGCCATGTGCTTTCCCAGCTTTAACTTCTACGACCAACACTTACCTGTTTTTATTTAGTTCAGAATAGCTTGGGGCTCTAGCCACATAGCAGCTGCCTGCCTGTGGTTGCTTACTGCCTGGGGGAACAGCATTGAAATTTCAGAAATGTCTGTCTTCAGCAGGAGATGCACAGGGCATCAAGACGCTTTCTATTTTTTGAGTGAGAGAATTACTCTTGGAAGAAAATTGTTATGCTTTGGTGAGGGGGTCATCCTAACCTGATTTGCCTGTTAACTCACATTCTTGGAGCGACCAGGAAGCATTTTATAGGGGCACGCTGAGACTTGAACAGCCACTGACATCTCTTCTGGTGCCCCTAATTTCTACAGGAATTTTATCATTTAAGAAAGAGTAGCAACAAAGGAGGCTACCATTTTCCAGTTCTCACTGGAATTTTTTATTCGAGTTGGTGAAATTTACTCCATGGTGGGACTATAACTTTAAAGAGATGTTCCTCTATCTTGAAGCTGAATGATATCCTAAATATCCCTTTTATGTTAAAATCCTCATAGTTTAGCTCAGAGTCTATTGCATAGAAAGTGCTCAATACATGGTTATTGAATGAATGAATGAATGAATGAACTTAATTTTTCCCACTCTGACAACTATAAATGATCTTGTAATAAGATACTAACACCCACTGATAGTTTCACGGAAGGATGAGATGATTTGTTAGAGGGGGACAAGAGACATCAGCAACACATAGTTGATATTCTAGCTATAGCTTTTGCTCATTTTAAATCAACATGCAAGAAGGCCTGCCTGGCCCTCCATCACTCCTGCTGGACGTCAGTGACTCAGGCACATGGGCGAACTATGGTAAACCAGGCCATGGTGCTTGGGGTAAATAGAGAAGTTTTGGAAGTGATCTCTGCTGCGGAGAATGTAAAAATCAAATGGATTTTATAATCTAAGCTGTCATTTGGCTCTAGTGCCCTCTCCTCCTCCTCTCCCCATAACTTTCCCTTCTTTGAGAGGATACAATCAGCATTTAAATGCTACATGGGCCTGTTGGAATGGTGCCCTTGGGCAAGATATTTAACCTCTCGAAGGGTCAGCTTCCTTTGCTGAAAGGGTAACACTGGCACTCTGCCTCAGGGTCACTGTGCAGTACAGGTGTCTGGCACAGAGAAAACACTTGATCATTGATAGCCACAGTCACAGGAGGTGATCGGGACTCTTGCTGTTGTGTGGATTCTGGATAAGGCCCAAAGCTGAAGCCAGAAGGCCCCAGGACCCCTGTTCTAAATGAGGAGAGGTGCCACTGAACTTCCCACAGGTGGGGTCACTCTAGTTGAACCTGCACGATCATCAACCCCACCTCACCCAGGACAGTCAGCAGAAGGAAAAAACCAGAATAAGGGGAGAGGTCAGTAGCCATCTTTTGGGGAGAACAGAGTTCGGGGTGAGAGGATCTTCCCTCCCTTTTTTCACACTTTGTCCTCCCAAAGCCAAATGAAGGGGCATCAAGAGACTCACTCACCAACCACAAGAGCCTGCAGGGAGGGGTCATGGGCCTCTTGTCCCTGCCGACCTTTCTAAGCTGCAGCACCCACAGGCCCACCTGGTATACTGCAGGAGCAGAGCTTGCAAAGAAAGTTTTGGGGCATATTCTTGGAGTCTAGCAGTATTCTCTCTCAGGGTAAAGATAAGGGTGCTTGACATGTGGCCCCTGAAGTTGGGGGGCTAACTTGAACATAGAGATTGTTTCTGAAAGGGGAAGGGGTGCTGCTTGAGGGGCTCAGGCCAGCAGGACTTAGAAGGCCAAAGGTGAAATGGGAAGAGAAAGGTGATCTCACCTATCCTAGTTCTGCTCAGACCCTTGAGGGGAAGAAAAGAACCCCAGCCATTCCCACGGCTCTGTGTGAAGGAACTGCCCAGGAGGCTGCTGGGCTGAGGGATGAGACACCTAACTCAGATCTCTGGCCCCTCATGAGGGGGCCAAGATATAGCTGAATACTGTCCCCTAAGCCCAAGATATCCATATATGTCATCTCCTCAGAAATCACCGAGAACTGCTAGCCTAGATGAGACAACAGAGAGGCCAGGAATACTCTCCCTCCATCAACTGGCCAGTCACTTAAGGAGACCTCTGTCACCCATTCTTCTTCTCCATGCCCACACCAAAGAAGACAGGCAGTATCTAAGAAATGCTTTATGAGCCACCACAATCCACCGCCAGCTTGGGGGTTGGGATGGGGAAGAGCTGTATCCTTGCACTAAAACCAAAGCAAGTCTAGATTACTGGAATAATTAGTGTCATTGAAGATATAGTTGTAGCAGTAATGAGGGGGAAAATGAAAAACATTTCCTATTTGTACGCCAAGACTTCTCAAATGAGGACTCTTTAGATATGTTGGTATTAGCATTAAATACAAAACAAAACAAAACAAAACAAAACAAAACAAAACAAAACAGCATAATGGTATACAGAGAGGTTTCTGGATCCAGACTGTCTGGGTTTGATTCTCAGTTCTGCTATTACTAGCTGCGTGGCAAAGGGCAAACTACTAAACTTCTCTGTACTGCATTGTACTCAAACTAAACTAAGGCGAGAATGGTATATACTCATGGTGTTGTTGAGGTGATTAAAAGCAATAATCAGCTCTTGGAGCACTGTAAGTCCTCAATAAATGCTAGCTTTTATCACTATTCTTAAATCATGTTCAACTTAAGTACATGAACAAAATTAGCTAATCCATTAAGTTTCTGGAAGCAGTGCAAAGTCCCATTATAAAGCAACTCACAGCCTCTCTTTGTGTGGGAAACCAAAGTACCACCAATGACACAATATTACATAGCACAGTTCCCACTTTAACATAGAAACCTAGAAAAAGGTATTTTTTCCCTGTCCCCCCTTTGTGGTTTGCATGAAGTTGGGTTGTCACAACCTAAGGGATAGTGTATCTTTGGCCTGGGTTATTCAGATTAGCTGCTTGCTATTATCCCATAAGCTACATCCTTCTTTTTGCTTCCCCTCATTTCACACCTAAGTGGAGACAGCCTTTTCCCTTTCAGCTGCCAGGGAATATTTCCAAACAGAATGTCATGTCATCTTCTAAAGTTAGCAATACAATAAAATTTAAGGCAACAGTCATTCTGAGTGAAAATGGCACAAACACAGAGAAAATCTTGGAAATGTGAAAACAAAAACAAACAAAAAAATTAAAGCCTCACTCTTCAGCACCAGCCATCTGATCCCATTGATTTCTGTGCCCGTGTTCCTGGCGTCTGTTAAAATATTACTGGAGTCAGTAGAGCTTGACCAGTTTAGATGTTAATTTCTACACTATCTTCTAAAACACAGTACTGTGTGTTTATGAATTCAGAAGATTTAGATGAAATCACTCATGAACACTTGCCTGCTTTGGCAGCTTGGCTTTTAGGTGATGAATATGTAAGAGCCGTTGGGTAGGTTACACCCTTTGGGGATTTACCTTCTGCAAAAAAGAAAAAAACACATGATTTATTTGTAGAGCTAGAGGTTTTAGATGGTTCTGTTCACATAAGATGATTCCTCCTTCCAATTTATCTCTTGAGTTCAATAAAATCAGTCTCCCCCACACTGAGTTGTTGATTACAATAAGAAAGTCAAGTGGCATTTTGTTTTCCTGTATAGCCTATGTTTTATTAATATTAGAAAAGAAA
Source organism: Eidolon dupreanum (assembly GCA_028627145.1). Lineage (NCBI taxonomy): Eukaryota > Metazoa > Chordata > Mammalia > Chiroptera > Pteropodidae > Eidolon > Eidolon dupreanum. Next base: position 86,890,842 of record CM053515.1, read on the forward strand.
TAATAAAATCTCCATGACTCAGAGTTAACATTAGCAGTGCTTATTTTCCCCATGAAGATGTGACATGGAAGCTGAGGTGTGCATGCATGGGGCTTTGAATGTTTAATTAGGTCAGTAGATGGATGTAAAACATTCCCCATGTTCTCCTTTAGATGCTGGAGAGCTTTGGTCACAGGCTGGCTATGCATGAATGGCTACCTCTTACTTTCATGGATCCTGTGGGATCCATTTGAATTCCATGGCATTAGAACAGCTGAGAGTAGGTAAAGGTAGATCAGCCTTGGAAATAAGCATTAGTTGCCCACCCAGGGAGAGAGAGTATGGATGCCAGGTGTGGAGAGGGACCGCTAATGTATATATATCCTGGAGACAATGGAGGCATAAAAAACAAAATCAATCAGGTGACGGGGCTGAGTAAGCAAATACCAAGCCTGATATCTCTGAAAATTGCCCGAGAAGGCTGCTGCTTGCAGTCTTTCTCCACCATGAGGTCATGCCGGAAATTCCACTACAGGAGCCTTGTTCCACAAAGAAACGAAAGTGTCCCAGAATGTAAAACCTCCCAAAGGTAGGTAATTTGTCTCACCTCTTAACCGTTGAATTCCCAGTGCCCAGACACTGTCTGACCCATAGTAGATGCTCAATACATATTTATTCAGTAAAGGAATATCTTACTGCTTAGATCTCTGTTGCATTCAAATACCCTTAGGAGGTTTCTCACATCTTATCCAATATTTCCACTTAATAACAAAAGCATTTTAACTCTCAGCTTGAGGGAATAGGATGGAGCTTGGGAGGAGAAGGTGAGGAGTGTCAGGTGGAGAGCCCAAGGAGGTGGAACAGGATCTAGTGTGATTTTGCCAAACACCCTATTGGCACAAAGAATTATAGGGTCATGAAGTAGACAGAATAGCAGGGTCTCAGGAAAGGCTTGAGATTGAGAGTAAAAATATATAGGTTTCTGTTTCTATTTTACCATTAGTTAACTGCCTTAATCTTTGAGACTCTCTCATTTTCTTTTTCATTCACAAAATATGGACAATGGTATGGACCAACCCACTACATAATGTTGTAAAATGGAAAAAAAATGTTTTAAAACTATATATTATCATAGAGATGCAAAAAGTTTATTCTGGTAATACCTATAAATCTCACTCAGAGTGGGAATGAGGCAAAAGGTTTGGGCTTGAGTTACTTCATCTTATTAAAGTCACCTGGGAGCAGAGTTTGCCATTTCCAGGTCCTCCACCCTTGGGCCTGCTCCAGACAGACAACAATTAGGGTTATTTCAGATCCAAAGAGGGCCCTTGGCTGTGGCCTTGCTTTATCAACAGACACTGCAGAAACATTGTCTCTATTTCCTATTCTTCTTACATCTAAAATCCTATGGTTCTTTCTGTTTTTGTTCAGAAGGAAAAGGGATGTGAGCTCAGTTTTCCGAAATGGGGGTCAAAAAGCAAATGGGCAGTTTTAGGAAGTCCCTCTCCGGCCCTTCCTGTCCCTGTGCTTAGGAAAGATCGTGCTGACCAAAAATGCACAGCCTCGCTTTTGCCCCCCTCCTAGACCAAAGCAAATTAATTAAAGGAGCACAGTGACATGTAAAAATGAGAAATAAAAACCCTAGAGGCATCTGAGCTTTCAGACGAGGGCTCTGACGGGATTGGGTGAAACTTGTTGGCGGTGAGCTTCCGACCCATGCGGAGCGCACTTGGCCGCCAGCCAGTTGATACCCTTACACTGCAGCGCACTTTTCTAACTCATCCAGTTGAAAGATGCTCCTAGTCATCGCAGAAGCACAAACGTTTATTATCGTTGGCACGAAAGTGTTTTCGGTTAAATGTTGCTAGGTGGAATGAGGGAACATGAAAGTTGATATTTGTAGGAAATAATCTCAGCAGATTGCTTTCCATTTAAAATCCCAAAACATCTCTACTCTAATTTTTCTTTTCACCTCTGTTGGGACTCTTGAATCACTAGCTAAGTACTTTAGATCAAAATACTCTTATTTCGCCAGGAGCTACTTGGTAAACACCTATGTGGAGATTATATTTCTCTCTGTGCTCCACAAATTTGCATTCTAGACATTATTAGCATTTCCACATGGCCTTTATTCTGAATTCTTTGTTACAAGGCAAACCTCACAGTACTGTGGTTGCCGCCTTTCCACTATCTGACTTAGAAACCAGTCTAATGGAACCCTAAGTGTGAAGAGGAGTGGAAATCTCTTCTTTATATAAGAATACAAGCTAATAAATGTGAAAGAATGACAGAATTAGAACAACTATAATTTTGCAATTACTAAAGTAATTTTTGCTACATCAAGGATCATCAATAGATGTCAAAAACGCTGGGCGAAACAAGCTATTCATGCTGTTGGGAAGTATCACTCTGCAAATTGCTTATTAATTACAAGGTATCTTCACCATGGAGGGAGATTGTAAAGTTATCCAAGTTATTAAGTTTAGTCTCACCAACAATAGCACAAACTGGCATGTGCCTCCTGATATGGGCGTTGTGATAAGACAATAACGATCTATTATGATACTACCTCTGTAGTATCCTTTTCAAAATATTTTACCTGAATGAAATGATGAGGAAACTACTAGACACATATGTGGTCCAGACTGTGCGACATACTACTAGACAACTGGCTGGTACTCCAAAAATGCCATTGCCATTCATGACCAAAAAACGTAGCGTGGTAAGATAGTTACAGTCCTAGATTAGAGGACACTAAATAGACATGATGACTAAATGTGATGGTTGCTCTTTGATTGGATTGTGGATCCAAAAAGAAGAAGAAATTACTATGAAGACTATTCTAGGATAATTAGATAGTGAATAAGAACTATCTACTAGATAATATTATTGTATCAACGTTAATTTTTTAGGTATGATGTTGGTATAGTGGTTATTTAGGAAAATGTTCTTGTTCTAACAAGATGTGGGCTGAAGTGTTGAGAGATAAAGTGTCATGATGCCTGAAGCTAATTTTCACATGGTTCAGAACAAAAAAATATAGATAAATGATAGGTAGATAAATAAACAAAGCAAAGGTAGCAACATATCAACAATTGATGAATCCAGGTGAAGGGAATATAGGTATTCATTGTAATATTCTTTTAATTTTTCTGTAAGTTAAAAATTTTTCAAAATAAAAGATTGGAGAAATTCACAAATATAAAAAAGGGAGGGGATCATGATAGTACAAAGATACTTGGTTACCTTTTCACTGTGAAATCACACTAGTCATTAGCTCAGTGACATTACGTCTTTGGAAAAGAGAGGAAAGAGTAAAAATAATTATCTACAAAAATCCTATGGAGAAAGATAGAACTGATTGACTAGTGAAACAATTATTAAATAAAAAGAAATCTCGAAGTTGTAGCTCGGTTCTCCAAGAGCCTATGTCCCTATCTGTTCATTTCCCAGAAATCTCGAGAATGAAGTTCTAGATACGAGACTCATTGAGTCTAACAAAAGGAGTATTTCAAAAACCCAAGTTATTAAATGTAATTCACTTAATTAGAAAGTTTGATTGGACTTAGAGATAGCTGCAGTGTGTTTCAAATGAGTAATTGGAGCCTTTTAATATTTCTAGACTTGGTAGTGATTTATCGCTGTAATTATAATTCATTGTTTCATGATCCTAATTATCAGAAGAACTAATGCTTCAGATTTTTATGAAGTGAGGTGGGCCATAAATTAAAACTAACAGCACATTGAAAAGAACACATTTCATCCTGTGAGGTCACTTGACCCAAGTGCCCTTGTGTAGCAGGTTTACCTGAGATGATGAAGGATTCTCGCCACCGTGGGAGGGACAGGGACTGGATGCCATTGGAATAACTCCCTTTATAGCCAGACTGTCCAGCTACTTTCCGAACAAGTATTTTCCCTCCTGAATTATCAAGCACACCACTATAAAGAGAAAAAAAATTTTTTCTTTGAAGAGCAGAAAAATATTGTTTGACGTGATCAACGGGCTATCCAACCAGCCTCCATCTTTATATAGAGATATGAAAGATGATTAAGAAAAGGTTTCACCTTGACCTGCAGCCCACCCCTCCTTCTCATGGCCCAGCATCTGATCTCCCAGTTCAGATGTTGTTCTTTTGCTTTCTATAGGACCTGATTGCTCAGTCAGGAATTTCTCTTTGTCATCATCCTTCATTTCCTTATTTTCACTCGTTCTTTTAAGGAAAACCTCTTTCCTGATAATTTCCAATTTGGTTTTGGAAATTATCACTGAATGACTCCAGTTATTTCAAAGGGTGATATGACACTTTAAAAAGCAAATTATTCCTTTTGTTTAGGCCTAGGAAGGAAGGTGTACGGTTAAATTAAACTGAATAAAAAGAGTCCCCAAAGACTGAGACTGTTTCTTTAATTTATACGATTTTGAAGGTTTTAGATCCTGACATGACAGTAACTGAAATATCTACCTCTTTCCTTTTATGTGAGGTAGGGGCTCCATTCTGGTTCCTAAATATCACTTTCATGTTGTCATTTCCTCACCACAGAGGCTGAAACGGCTCCTTTGGGTATCTATAATTTATGGCGCAGAGGAGCTAAAAACATACTTAGATCGTTCCCATCGACACCCTTCCTTCCCCCCCAGAAATAAGAGTTGCCATTTCCTGTTCTCCCACCTTTATGATGAGTCAACAACTTTCAATGCTCAACTTCTCAATGTCCCAGAAGGAAAAAAAGGGATAATAATACTTGGCATGTACACCAGTGAATTGCTTTAAAATCATGCCCACATATGGCATCTCCCTGGGTCCTCTCCACAAACCTGAGTCGTGGAGTGGAGGGAATGCTGCTCCCAGTTCACAGAAACAGGCTTGGACAAGTCAGGTGACTCACTCCAAATTTTGTAACTAGTAAATTGCAAGGCAGTGATTTTAACCCAGGACTAACTGGCTGGGAATCCTGGGTTTGTCCCCTTTGGTCATCGTTGTCTCTCAGGATTCAAAAGCACAGGTACCTCCTGATACTAACTGCTCATCGTTCCCTCACATCTTTGCAACTCTGCTTTCTCTTCTCTCAGAAACTCTCAGAATTGGGTTACCTCACTTCTCCTAGCTGCAGCCAGGCTGGTCTCAGCATCCCGGCTGGTCTCAGCATCCCTGACAGACTACATGATTCTTACTCATGTGTCTCTCTTCATTCTGCTCTTCTTTGCTTTGGAGAACCTGTTTTCTACTTCTGCCTGACTAGGCTGTGTCATGTGGTCCCTAAACCTTCTCCATAGAGATTCAGACACAACTTTGCTAGGCCCCTTCCAAGCAACACCTTAAAATCCTATCTCAGAACTGAGACTCTGATTTTATTTGGTCTTGTGCTATTTCCTAAAAATTTCTTGAGTAAATTTTATCTCTCAACTAGATTGGAAATTTTCTTATGGAAAGGATAATGTTTTATGCATCCATATCAGAAGGTCCGTCGATGGTGTGTGGGCTCTGCTCATACTGGCTTTCGAAAGCCAATTGTTAAGCTTTAGGACTGTGTGAGAAGGTTCATTTCACATTGACAGCTTGAAATTAGCTATGGTGGGAGTATTTGTACCACAAAAATTGGTAAATCAGCAACCCCAACATTTTTGAAGAGCCAGTTGTTAAACATTTACCAACCAGTGCACCACTCGTGTAGGGTGAGAGTTCTAATTATTGAAAAGTAATTATCCCATGGTCCCTTATAATTAATGGGGAAAATAAACATAATTCTCTCCCTTTTGTTTTCCCCTAGAGAAATTATTCTGCCCTTGGATTTATAGTCCATCATATTGAGGAAACACGTGTGTGTGCGCGCGTGCACTTGCTCTTGTTTAAGAGTGAGAAGTGCTGTAGCTGCTACTCTGAGTGAGAGGAGGGTCAGGGGAGGCTGTTTGAAGGGAATGGGGAGGACCCAGGGGGTTCTCATACTGGACTGGGCCACTGATATCCTTGGTGAGGGTTTTGTAAGACTGAAAACCCAGACTTTGGGAAAGGTGCAGATGAAGACCTATTGTGTTCTCGTGAGATGTTCTGCTCGCAGAAGAGAATGAAGCCTCATCTTGTGGACTTAACTAGAGGATGTGGATGTTCCCAGACATCTCCTAGAGAAGGACAGATCCTGGAAAGGACAGCAGTCCAAGGAGGAAGATGCCCCAGACACTCTACCATCATAGGTGATAACTGGAGGAGGGAGAGAGCCTGAGAGAGGATGTGGTTCCACTTATGAACCATATGGGGGCAGACCCATGGTAATTTGGAGAACTTCTATAAACATGACCTCATTTGTACCCTTCCTCAGTTGGCGGCACTTCATATATATTCTCCAAAAGAGCAAATCCAGTTCCACTTCTTAGTGTTTCTCAGACGTCCTGCATGAGGCTGAACATGGCCTTGGGTTTTACCTCCTTCCCGACCCTGGTTCCAGGGGACTGGGATAAACTGAGAGTGAGCTTCTTGGCTCAGAGGTAAGAGACTTGCTGCCCTTTTGAATTGCTGCCATTTCCAGGAGGGCATCTGGTCAGAAATTAGCGGAAGACTGCTCTGCATGGAGATGGCCTCTTTATTGGCCCATCTCAGAGCCATTCTCCCTTCCCCCAGCACTTGGTCCCACTTTAAATACAGAGGTTAGTGCAGGACAAGACTGAGCCGCAACATGATGTCTCATATGTTCGTTATCCCTTTGGATTGAAAGGCTCAAGGGAATCACTCATAAGACATCTGATTATGGTGTATTGTATGAATATTAAATCCTTTAAGCTGAATGTTAAATCTGATTGTCTAAACCATAGCATGCTCTCTCTAGCTTCCCAGTTCTGACGGTGGGGGCTCTGTCAGGACAATGACAGGAGGTTCCACGCACACTTTCTATTTATGTTCTCTTTCTTAAATTCTGCCTTCTGAAAACAGACTCTGTTGTGAAAAATGCAACAGATAGTATCCAAACTTCCTATCTGTTTTTGCTGAAGTCATCTAGTCATCCTCCCCATGGACAGTGATATTTCTTTCCTGCTCTCTCAGACACGGGTCCAGGAAGCTACAATGGCACTACACTGTTCAAGTAGCAAATCTCGTTTTTTGAAACATTCAAGCTCTCCTCCTCTGACTCTGTAACGCTCATCTGTATTCCTCTCAGCAAGTTCCTAGGCTCCAACCCAGCTGCTGGGATTGCTGAGTCCTGATCCTTATTATCAATGCCCTTATTTTCTCTGCAGAGGTGTGTCCATCTATCATAAAGCCTTTGCCGGCTCTTAGTGCTCCAAAGTCCAGGCCCCCCTCATGTCCTCACTTTGTACAGTGCTGGGACCATCTGTTCTTATGTAAATGTGTTATCTAGGCTCTGGGCTGGAAGGCAGTGGACATGAGTTCTGATCCTGAAGGTACAACTAACTAGCAATTTGATTAACTTCCCTATGCCTCAGCTTCTCTTCTAATAAATGGGAATGCTAACAACAGTCTTATAGGGTTGAGATGATGCTAGAAGGAGAGAATCATAGTGTAGGGATTACTGTCATTATGATGACATCTTTGGTGAGATCAAATTAACTCATGTGCCTCTGTCCTGCACAGGAAATATAGACAGGCAAGAGAGTGCCATGCCACCAAGTGCCAAAGGAAGCAAGAGCCAACCATCTCTGATTACAGCTAGAAAAAAACAGGCAACTTTAAGACAGACTCAGCCTCTGCAGGAGATGTCAGTGTCTGCACAGACACAGACTGGGGAGTGCTGATGTGCTGGAGCTGTATGGGCAAGTGTATATGTGTGCAAGGATGTATGTGAGCACGCACATGTGTACAAGTATATGTGGGAGGCATGCATATGCATATGTGTGTAGATTTGTATACCCCTTTCATTTTTGCATGAAATTGATTTCAGAGCGAAAGCAAAATATTCCATAGTAGAGTTAAGAAATGACATTTAATGTTGTTTTTTTAAAATATTCCATTGCTTATCTTTAGTAGAGACTTCGTAGCTCTGCTCCTATTGAAAAACCAGTTAGGTCACTATCCTGCTGCAGTGATAGGGAAAAGAGGAGTCTGGCCAAGAAAATCTACTAGTAATTCTTGAGTCTTATTTTATACATAGATTTTTTTCTCACTGCCTCTCCAAATTTCATAGAAGATGCTGGCTAGACACCTTGAAAGGGAATGAATTTTATACCTTCTCCCCTTTCTCTGGCAAAGATACAACTGGACAATCAACTGACTGACGTAAAGGAGAAAGATACCAGAAGCCTGAAGAATTTAGAGACTCCATCCAGCATCCAGTAGCTGAGCAATGACTCGGGAGCCATGACTCAAAGCAGTGCTGGGTGTTGGTTAGGAGCACAAGCGGTGGACTTGGGTTCGAGTTCCTACTTTGACACTAAATTTTAATAGTGTGGCTTTAGAAAAGCTATTCGACCTCTTCATCTTCAAGATGTGAATAACAGTAGTAGATACACATAGAGCAATCATGAGGGTTAGATAAGATAACATAGGTAAGGCAGTTGATGCATACATGTTAGCCTTGTTATCAAAGATATTAAGTAAACACACATTTCCTATGTTTTGACTCCAAGCCAAAGAAAAAGAGGCATGAGAATTCTGTGAAGGTCACTTCCGCCTCTTCTCATTTAGATGGTGACTTAGTCTAAAGCACGTCATGCCTCCTGTTCTTTTTCCTGGATCCCAAACCAACAGCTGACCGAGCAGTCCCACCATTCCCCCTCCTCCTCACTCTTCCTGTTCCATTGGTCTCAGTTGATTATCATAGCTCTGACATGTCTTCTCCAATCTTCTGGGCCTGTCTAAGTCAGATCCCTATTATTTCCTTCCTCAGCACATACAGGTACAAAAAAAAAATTCTTTATGTCCTCAAGGATTTTGGTTTCCTTGCCATGAACATGCAAGAGTAGAATTCTCCTCCCATCCTTGTTAAGGCACCAAGAGAAGTCAGTCCTCCTTTCCACAGAGTGCTGTGAAAGGAGACCCAGGACCGTGCACCACTTCCATGGACCAGGAGTTCCAGAAGAAATATAGGGTGCTCAGTTGAATTTGTACATTTTTGTTAAATCAGTCAGCCCTGCACTGGGGCTCCCCACCTCCACCCTGATTGCTAGTTCTTAAGTAGCTCAGAGCTACCCACCTGTGAACAGCAGCGGCACACACGCTGGAGTAGGACGCATAGACATCTGTGCCATAAACGTGGTATTTGGGGTCTTGGCACCCTGCCGGACATTTCACAACGAACTCAGGATTGATTATCTTTCCAGCTTTGACATCACAGTTGATCTGAGGCACATCTGGGAATGCAAAATGAGCTCAAAATTATACCTTGTGGTTTAAGCATATATATGGGATGACTCTGTTAGATCATAACTGTTTATTTATTTAATCTCTAAAAGCCAGAGCCTCGGCTGCCACTAAATCTCCTCCATATAATGAAAGCAAAGATGTAATTAGGATATTCCTCAGTCCAAAACAATAACAGTGACCAGCCATTGAAGTTAACTGCTGAGAGCAAAAACAAAAGGCTCATTCCTGTGTTTATATGAACAATGAAATAATTGAAGATGAGAGCTGTGGGAGAAGACCCACCAGCAGTGACCAGAAATATCATCTTGAGTCAATGGCCAGAGAGCCCTGGTGTTTCAGATGCTCTAGAGCTGGCCCAGGAAAAGAGAGAACTCTCAGACAGCCTTACAGGTGGATAGGCAAATAAGGGAGCATGGATGTTGGGGTCAGGACTGGTCAGGACGAGGTTGGCCTGCTGCCCCAGAGGTCCTGCATTTGAGCCTGGTGGGAGGAAGGGGATTGGCGGGGCAGGATTAGGTGGAGGAAGCTTGAGTACCTGTGTTCTGTGGGGATGTGGGATGCATTGGAAGATTTTTGAACGGTGGAGATAGATAATGAAAGTGATCTTTTGTCTTGGTCCTAGAGGTTGGCTCCTAGATCCAGACTCAAATGGGAGTGATCTTTTCTCATCTGACTCAATACTTGGTGGAAGGCTGGGAACTCCCCTGCCGAATACCCAGGGAAAACTCATTCATTCTTTTTCCTTCTTCCATTTTGGCTTTGTGACTGAAATTGCAAGGCTAGTACTGTCCAGGATAGTAGGTGAGTTGTCTGGAGCTGAAAGCTAGCCTAGGGATGAGGTGGGTAGATGCTCTAGTGGCAGTATCTGCAAGGAAATGCAGCTGCCTCTTCCCTGAAAAAAAATTTCCCTCAAAAACTCCTGAAGGAAAAGTTCTCCCAGATGATACTATATGGGTGTTCTTTAAACTGGAAATGTACTCCATTCTGGACCCCATTCTTCAGAGGGACTCCAGAGTGTAAGCACAGTTCACAGAAGAAGCAGGCTCAGAAGGGGTCTGGAAACCCCCAGGTGTGAGAGATGGCTGGCAGAAATGGGTTCTTTGGACATAAGAAGGAGAGAATTTGGAGGCAAATGACAGTTGCCTTCATAAGTAGAACTGTTGTGTGCTATGACACCAGAGGGCAGTGTTAGAACTAGAGAATAGGGAGGCAATTTGGCCAAGCAACTCCTAGTAATTGAAGTTGCCCATTGGAAGGAATGGATTGCCTCATGAGCAGTGAATGGGCTGGAAGTATGCAAGCAAGAGACCCGAAAAGCTGAAGAGGGGATTTCCACATTGGGTGGGAGGTAGAAGTAAAGCCCCACCCAGTGCTAAGGGTCTGTGATTACATGGATTCAGGATCTCTGCCAGGCCACCCACCCTCTAACTGGGTTACTGAGATGGTCTCAGAGTTGCTAATGGCTTCCAGCTGTATCCAAAATGCACACTTTTTATTTTAACCCTTATATACCTGAGTGGAGCAGAGTTGCATTTCATTCAGACTGGAGAAAACTGAAGTTAGAGGTCCTGCTCTTTTCTTAAATACCCCTCCCAGATAATCTATGCTACTCTGGGCTGGGCCAGCATGGAAGTCTTCCTGGGAGCCCAGAGGCTGAGTGTGATCACAGGCTAAAACAATTTGTGGTCTACATTAAGAAGTGGAGCACTGTGCTTAAAACAGTTTTGTGGTTTCATTCTCCCTACCACAGGTTGCCTCCTCTCCAAAGTTATTTTCTTTTTGTCTTTCATTCTTTTAAACCCTGATGCTCAAGGCCACATTTGCTATTTTGAGTCTTGGAGTATTTTAGTTTTTTTTTTTTTAAGGCAGTTTGGAGGCTGAAGATGCCAGTCTCTCCTTAAATTAGTTAATTATTAGGTCTCTGGGTGTAACTGAATGTGTTTAGTTCTCCTTTCTGTAGATCGCTTCCCCGCTCCCAAGTGCATCTATCTCCTCCCTCAGATGGAAAAAAAAGAAAAAAAATTAAACCATTCCTTCTTGGTTCTTAGTTATTTGAAATAGGAAGGGGCAAGCTCTGTGAACTAGGGCTCAATTTGGATGTAACTTTGGCTCCCTAAGATTGTGGATCTCCTGGCAGGACAGCCTGAATCTTTTAGAGTTGAGTAAGTGGCCATATCTAGAAGCTGACTGCATGAGCATTATATAGTGATTAAACCTATTGAAAACCTGCAGAGTACACACAGCACATGCAGTAGAATTTTCCATGAAAACAGTTGGTTTAAAAAGACAAGGGGAAAAATGTCATGTGGGAATATTTTCTTCCTGCTAATCACTTTCCCCACCCTTTCCTTTAAGGGGCATTTGATTTGTTGTTTGTTTGGTCTTGCTTTTACATAGGCCTGAGAAGTAACTAAAATAAGATCTGCTTTATCTGTACCCTCTAGATTAGCAAAATTGGTGGATCAACTTGTCCCATAGGGATTGTGGGGAGGGATGAAATGAAAACAAGTGCATATGCTTATGTTCTTTGGAAAAACAGTGTGGTGGCAAAGTGAGGTTAAAAGTCAAATATTTGTTACCTTTGTACAGAATATCAAACTGGAGAGAGTGAGCTAATTAAAATTGCCATAGAAATTGCCCCAAACACTGGAAATATGTCTAAATCCAGCTGGGAAGAAGCAGCCATTGGCATCTTTTGACAGCTCTTCTTTGAGTATATGGAAGCCATTTTATTTATTTACAGTTATTTGTGAAATACTCCGTTGCCTTGTAATCTTCCAAGAATCTGACATCAATCTACTTAAGGTCCAAATTAAATGATTTATGTTTGCATTTCCTCTGAATAGCTTGAGCTACTCCATCTCACAGCTCAGGCTTTCCTTTTCTCTTTCTTTCTCTTTTGGTGCTTCGGCTCATTTTCATATCTCCCTCCTTCTCTGGGTTTTATCTCAAAAGCGCAGAAATAAGACTTCTTTAAGAGGATAAAATTAAGGCAGTTCAGGAAGTATCATTTTTAGGTCTGAAAGGAGCAGGAAGACATTTGGCAAATGCCAAACAGAGAGTTGGACACTGGGTGAGGTGCTGTGTCCTCACTATTAACTTCAGGTGAGAAATTTTCAGAAGCCATAAAATGGTTTACCCCCAAGAACGTTTAGAAAAAGCAAGAGACTTTCCCATTCCTTCCTGAGAGGACAGTGCTGCTGCTGGTGGTGAAGGAACCCTGGGCTAAAGTCATAGGAATCTTGGAAAAGCTAGAACTACTGCGATAGAACCTTTGCACAGAGACCGTTCCTTGGCCATCTGCTCTGCTTCTCCCTCGTTTGATCCCTTGAAGCTACCTTGCCTTCCCATGGTCACTGTCACTTTATGATAGAGCTCATGTTGGTGTCTCTCAGAATCCGCCAAGGATTTCTTCTCAGAAGCTCTTGGCACCAGCCACAGGAAAAAGAAAAGAACCACTTGCAACCCAGATGATTAGAACTGTAGGATAACCTATGGATGCTGCTCGCTGAGGCACTGTGTCTGCTGTATTGATCTCAGAGAGTCCCTGGGCAAAACTGGTACTGTCTCAGCCACTATTTTCATGCAGTATTGGAATCATAGAAGCAGAACTGCAAATGTTTGTTCTGAGTTGGGTTTTCTGCCTGGTCTAATAACAGAGTGATTATTGGGCAATGTCACATACAATCAGCCAATGATGTAGGAAGCCAAATGAAACTGTATACTTTAGCTCTTATTTTGCCATTCATCTTTTCAATGATCCCAGGCAAGCCACATTGCTTCTGGAAAATAAATTTCCTAATCAATTTGAAAAGGCCACTGTATGTACATTTGCCTCCTGGATGTTAATGAGGAAGAATTATTATGACATACAAGCACTTATGCATAAACAGTTTTGATATTAACCGATTTTGTTGGACTGTGATATGCAACTAGAGTAAAATCCTATTTGAAGAGAATTATGCAAAAAAGTTAGCTTAACAAAGCAAAAATGACCATGAAATAAAATTGGAAGATGAATGCTTCGTTCTCCTTGATCTTGACACCCAGTGATCAGATCACGTTAATTCTTCCTTTGCAGTGACTTTTCGCAGAGCATGCTCTTCCATTTTTCTTAAGCAGTCTTTGATCACTTTTGATTCAACTAAAATTGAATCTTTGGTCAAAAATTATCAATAGCTTTTTTGCTGCTTTCACGAAAAATTCCAAAATCCTTAAGACCTTTCCAGAGTCCCCTCTATGGAACTTCTGGGTTTTGCCACTACTGTCCCTCGTACTTTTCAAATAAATGTTATTTTGCAGACTTGGTTTGTGTCATTTCTCACACCTTGAGTGCTTTTTCCTTTTATCTATTTAAATTCTGATACTTTTTCAATGTTTCATTTATGTCTTCACTTGTCTACTAGAATATATACTCCATGAGGGGAGGGATTTTTGTCTGTTTGGTTTACTGCTATGCAACAGAATGTCTGCTGAATGGTTGAATGAATGAAAGTCCTGTTAGCAAGTCCTGTTAGTTTTATTTCCAAATCTGCTGTTTCTCTCTACTTCCACCTTGGTCCATGTCATTGACATGTTTTGTCTGGATAATTAACACAATAGCTTCCTATCTTGTCTTCTTCCTCCTATGTTGTATGTTCTTTGCCCTAGCCCTTTCTACATTGAATAGCCAGTGTGATGCTTTAAAAAATGTAATTGTATTTCATGATTCTCCTGTTCAAAACTCCTCATTGGCTTTCAATTGCCCTTAGGATAATGTCCAAGCTCCTTAAGATGGTTTATAAGGCCTTAAAGGATTTGCCCCCTAAACTCCTCTGTACTTAATCTCTTAACACTGTTACTTGGATGAGGAAAAGATGATAGCCAGTAAAGGCCTGGAAGAAGGATCTTCCAAGCTGAAGGAAGAGCCAGGGCAAAAAAATTCAGATGTGAGAATGAGGTTGGTGGTTTGAAGAATATGAAGAAGGCCAGTGTGCCCGAAGCACAGTAAGTGAAGGCGGGAGGCAGCGGGTCTCTGATAAGTTCTGGGAGGTAAGCAAGGGTCAAATCACATGGGCACTAGACGAATTAATAGTCCACCAAGATGTTGATAGTTATTTTTTACTAGATCTGTTCAGGACTATACAATATTCTTTTCAGAAGAAATTTCTTGAAGAGCCTGCCTGGGTTAGAGGCTGAGCTTTCAAAGGCAGTGCCTGCTGTGGTACCCCTTGGGCTGGAAACATTAGGCATGGGGCTTCCCCACCTCTGCCAAGATCTCACCCTTTAGGAAACAATGGACTTGCCCAACATCCAGAGATAACACAAGCTTAGACACTGAGCAGTGCAGGGGACCTCCCTGAATGCTCTAGATTGCACAAGGCATCCAGGGAAGGAGGAAGTTGCTGTCATGGTGGAATTTGACTTTCTTAGTCCCTGGCAATTGGCAGTTTGCAGTCAGACTAGATTTGATTTAGAAAATAAGGTGATGTGATAAGTCAAGTGTGGTGGAGTAAAGCTGTACTCAATACAACTGTGTAAGTGAAAGCAAAATATTAGTCAGTAATGAATAGTCAGTCATACATGGGCGGGAGGAACAGAGCTGTAAGAATGCATTCCATTTATTTTCATCTTTGCTTTCCTCTTTGTAAACCCCCCATGCGGGGTTATTTTCAACATATACTACCTTCCAGGTCCAAAGTGCCCCCAGTGGAGATAAGCAATGCCCGTGAGGATCACTGGGGCCATGAGCAAACCAAAGAAGTGGAAAGAAGGAAAAGATGATGACAAGGAAAAGAAATAGAAGAGGAAGTAGGGAGGAGAGAAAGAGACAATGACCCAAAACAACAGCAATCCTCTGCGTAGACAGAATAGATGGCACTGGTATGGCATATGGTCTCAGGACAAGCCAAGGGAAGATGCTCATGCTGGTTCTTCTTTTTCCCATTTTCCTTGCATCTCTTTTACTTTATTTCCTGCTTGGTTAGCCCTTGATCTTTCAACACCTTCATCTGCCTCAAAGGAATAGGGACTTCATTCCTTAGTTCTGGCTCACTTGGGAGGGAGTATAGGGAAGTTGTCTGGGATTGAATCTCACATGGACCTGAGTTTCAGATCTGGCTCTGCCAACTTCTTGGCACCACATCTTGGGCACTAGATCCTCAAGAGTCAAGAGCAGTGGCACATGTGTAGTAAAGGTCAATGAATCATCTGTTGACCAATACTCTCAAAGTGCCTCATTATTTTACCCTCAGTTCTCTGAATGGTGAGGACTTTTATTCTTGAATGAACACTGATGAATATTGAGAGCTGGCTAGAAGAGTGGTCAGAGGACACTGAAAACCTGTGAGTTCACATTCTTATCTTTAAGCCGCTCTGATCTTGGTTCCCTCTCTAGACCACCAGTTCTCAAATTTTATTGGGCATCAGAATCACCCTGAGCTTGTTAAAACACAGATTGCTGTTCCCCCTCCAATGAATTTTGAATTGGGGGCCCGGGGTGAGTAGGGTAGAAGGCTCTAGGTGATGCTGATGCTGCTGGTCCAGGAACACACTTTGAGAACCACTAACCTAGTCTGTATCACATTTTCACGTTATGAAAGCCAAAGTCATTTGTTTAAAGCACTGCTTTTATGATTTCACTTTTCTGCTTAAAACCCTTCAGTAGCTTTTTGTGAGATATATTTTGAAGTGTCAGCTGTAAGAATGAAATGATCAGACTTGCTTTGTGTGGTGAAGAGGAGGGAGGCACTGCCTCTTCACCTGTTCCTCTTAGGGTGTGTCTCCATGGGATACATACGATAAGCTAATAAAAGGCTGACCTTTTGATTTTACAGTGCAAGCTCTCTGGACTTCTGACCCTTGGATCCATAAATACTTAGCTCCAGAAGGAGCTCAGTGGTCTCTAGATATACAAGAGACAATTGTGAGGTGTATGTTTTTATCTCTCAAGGAGATCAGAGAAGTCGTGATTGTTCTATCTTCTACTTTACTGTATAAATTTGTTTGCAATACTTGGTAGACACTCTCATCCAACCTATACATGCATGTAAATCTGTAATGCTTACTCACTGAAAAATTGTGTCTTCTTTCTTCTTTTTTCATATTTTGGTTTCAAAAGGTTTTTTTTTTGTTGTTGTTGACGGGATTCTTTTATTTCCCTAACACAACCCTATCATTGTACATTTCTGTGAGAAACACTGTGCCAACCTAGGCTGATGCAATTAGATTACCTCCTGCAGGAATCTGAGATCAGACCTGAGAGACCTGATGTGGGGCGGGTGCGGGGGCGGGGGCAGGGAGGATGGGGCAGGGAGGATGGGGCAGACATACAGAGAGAAACAGAGGCTGCTGTTCCTGCCTTGGGTTCTGCAAGCTACCCCATGTCCTGCCCAAATCTCCTTTCTTTGCTTAAGCAAATTGGCCTTGAATTTCTGCTAACTGCAACCAAATTTACCTACACCGAGATATTTCCTGTTGCCTTCATGCTGGAGTCCAGATTCCTGGCCACAGTAACAAAGCTCTTCAAGATCCAGTGCCTGTTTATCCCTCCATCTCAACTCAATAAGTTCACTTCCTGCTTTATATTTCAGTCATATTTAGCTATTTTTAGCACTTCCTACTCTTTAGGACTGGGCATGCTGTTTCTTCACTGCTTGTAACACTCCTTTCTCCTCATCTTTGCCTGGCCAGTCCCTGTTTGGCCTTCAGATATCAGTATAGGTATGTTACTTCCTCCAGGAAGCCCTCACAGCTACACAGCTGCTTCTCCATATTCTCAGTATACCTTAAGCTCCTGAGTCCTAGCACCAACATAAGACATCATAGTTGCCTGGTGACTTGTCTTTCTTCCTTCCTAGATTTTGAGCTCTGTGAGGATATAGACTGAGTCTTCATTGCTGCTGCAGCTGGGTGTCAAACACAGTACCCGGTACTTGGCTGGCACCAAACAAATGCTTGTCAGGTGAATAAATGATGTGCCTCTCTTGCCATTAGTCACCTACCCCAGCAGCAGATTGACAGTGTTGAGTAGAAAAAATGAAAACTACTTTGGCCTCAAGCTATAGACTATAATTTAGAAATACTCCTGAGGTAAAGAATCTGATATCGCCATGGTTTGGGAATATACTATTACTTTCATTGTCTTTTTCCCCCTCTTATTTAATGATTGTGCCAGAGTTTCTAATTAGAGAAAAGGCCTCATTCGCTTATGAATTCAAATGTGCTGTATCGCTAGGGAGATTTTAAGAATAAGGTTAGAATTTAGCATATCAGAAATTCAATCCATTTGAGATCTCTCAAAGAGGTTTGCTCTTGGGTCATTTAGCACAGACTTTCATAGTCACTGAAAACTGTTGTCATGGTAATCATGGAGCCTTTCATGGTTTCTGTATATGAGTTAATGAAGATACTGGAAACAGCCCAAAGGAATTCACACTTGGGCCTGCATTTGTCTTCATATTAACCCAATCATTGTTTTGAACACACATCTGTCCCTGGGCCGATTCTCTTGGCTCTTGGTCCTGACAGGAATAAATAAACAACTGATTCCTTTTTAGTATTTCAGACTAGGAGGCTGTGGATGGCTGCCCTTTTGGTCTCGTTTCAATGGGAAATCTCACATGGAGGGTTTAAAGGAGCAGAAGAAAAAGAGAATGCTGTGTGAAGCAAATCTCTTTATCTCACATTGTTAATTTTACTGATTTCAAGGCACCTAAATGTAATGCCTATGAAGAAGTTTCCGTTGTGGAGAGCACAGGACACTCACTATATCTGAAGACTTTCTTTTATGGTCCTTTCTAAACATACCATAACTCTAGCTTCCATCAAGTCTACAAATTTAGATCCAGATACCTCATTGTTCTCACAACATTTGAGTATGAGGTTTCCCATCTACGTCCTGTCCTGCTAGTTACCTCGCAATATCTGTTCTCCCTTCTTTTCTAGTAATAGAACCCCTTACTTTTAGTTAGGCATGTGGATGCTTGAAATCAAGATATTTCCCATCCTCCCTTAATGATGGTCAATGGTATTTAGGTAGAAGAGGTATATTTGACTTTTCGGACTTTAAAGGGAATGGGTATATGCCCTTCGTCCCTTCCTACTGATTGAAATGTGAACATGAGGTATGGAGCTGAGGCAGCCATTGTAGACAAAAAGTTGGGACCACATTGAGAAAAATGGAAGGACAAGACAGAGGAGTCTGGGTCCTTGATGACTGTGAAGATTTTATAAAAGCCCAGACTGTGCTTACAGGAGAGAGAGAGAGAAACGTCTGTCTTATTTAAGCAACTGTTATTTTGAGTTTTCTGTTATCTAATCTTAACTGATATACCACCCCAAAATGAAATTTATTTTTCCTTGTTTCCACTGATTGAGCGTGACACCTCATGAGCTTTCCTGTGAGATTTACCTTCTGATTCCAGGACATACTGGAAGGTGGGCAGGACCTTTGAATTAGACAGACTTAACTTTTCTGGTATGGGGAATCGAGACATCGTTTCAATGGCAGTAAAACACCTATTCCAGATTAGTCATAAAGACATCGTGTTGCCTCATCTTTGTATGTGTATTTCTAATTTTTCTAGTGTAGTGAAACCATATATCTTTCACCCTAAAATCAGGACTCCTATCTCAAATGCTTTTTGGAGTGAGATAGGTGATAAATAAGAATCACTACTAATTAGTCTGAGTGTAAAGTAACTGACATAAGAAAAAAGCCAAAACCAAAAACAACCTTCCAAATTATCAAAAACAAATGTAACGACCCTCAACATGAGAGACATAAGCCATGTATTAGTGAGGAATTACAATTTTACTTACTGAATTTAGGCCTTTTAATCTTTGTCATTTCTTTATTTGAATGTATTCCAGTCACCAGCAAAACTACAGAAGAAAATACACAAACAAGAAAAGCCTAATTAATATTATTTCACTAAACACTTTCTCTTTTTGACTATTGTATTTGCCTCAATCATACATTAAAGTATTCTCTTTGGTGAAACTAATTTCCCCATATATTAAGATTAGGAAATAAGAATGTATTGTCCGTATACTTAGCCTCTCTTGAAAGGGTCTTTCAGAAATACCTTTTGGATAACTGTCCTTTGTTTTGCTGTCATTAAATTTCAACACACCAATCCTACTACCTCCATTTTCCAAAGGAGGGAATATGATTAGCTTGGTCCCAGGAATGAATGCCAGGTACAGGATGAGCACCCAGACCCTTCTGTGTTCTTTCCCCTGTGCCACATTGAGTTTCCACGTGGCCGGAGAACTGCGTGTGCGTGTGCGTGTGCGTCTGTGTGCATGTGCGTGCATGTGCGGCAGAGGGAAGGCTGCATGGAGGGGATATGTAAAAAGCCCCAGAGGAGGGCTGTCTGGGAAAGGGAGACGAGGAGTACGGGGACTTGCGAGGTCGAGAGAGACTGGTCATCAGGTCTGTGGGGAGACCTGCGTGCCCCTTACGCTCCCCACAGAGGTCAACTGCAGATCGCTGAGCTTCCTGCTCAGAAACAGGAGCAGAACCTCAGGCAGCATTTGGAAACTGCTCTCCTTCAGGAAGTGTGACAATAGGGGAAGAAGGGGGCCCTCTTTATCCTTTTAAATTTTAAAGTCCTGTTACCAGTCTGGGCCTTGCGTTTTTAAAAAATAACATTCACTGATTTTGTTATCAAAACAATACACATTCTTTGTAGTAAAAATATAAAAAACACAAAAAGAAGTACAAAAAATACGGATGAATACAAAACGATTTTTAGTCTTTTTTCCATGTATAAATTTATTCATATGGGTACTTTCAAATAAACATTCGATTATGCTCATAGTGTTTACGATACTTTATAACTTATTTCTACTTATTTCTGCAAGCTTGTTTTGTCATTAAATGTTGCTCTCACAATAATTTTAATTGCCTGCAAAGCATTGTACTATATGCATGTATTGTAATTTAGCCAATCTCCAATTTAACATAAACAGATCCATCTTTGCACTGATCCATTATCATTTCCTTAAAATAAATCTCCAAATAGGATTTCTTGTCTGAAAGCTATGCCCACTTAAAATTTTGATATATATTCTGAAAATTTATAATAGTATTTTTTTTATTAGCAATGTCTGAAAAAGCTCACTTCTCTGTGCCTATACTAATGCTACCAGTAGACAGAAAAGCAATGTGATTTTGTTGTTGTTGTTGTTTTATTTTTTTATTTTTATTTTTTCAAAGGGCTAATCAATTCTCTATTCTTCTTCTTTACTCTCCAGGCATTCTTCCTCCTCACCCACCAGAAGTTAGTACTGCTTTAACTCACTCCATTTCAGCCACTTTTCTGAGAAATCCACTTTCTGGATGGGGTTGGGTCTAGAGGTGAACATGAGGCAACAGAATAATCAAAATAGGTACTTTACTTCCTAGTTTGTGTGTGTGTGTGTGTGTGTGTGTGTGTGTGTGTGTGTGTGAACAGAATACAGATGCTCGATTTAGGCAGAAATAGACTTAGGAACTCTCGAATTGGAAACTATCTTTAAAATAAAACGTGGCAGTGTCACCAAGTGTTTGTTATGAAAACTTTATATCTTCTGGTTTGCTAGCTAATTTGTGCCAATGGTGCAGCTACTGAATTATCCCCAATTTTGACTACTGGCATTAGTGGAGACCTGGACAGTTGACATGCCATATCCTGTATGAACAGAAACATGAAAGAGAACTGAGTGAAAACCAAAAGTTTAGCCAAGCAGAATGAAGGTAGACATTTTTTAGGTGTTATTTACTTCTGGGGTTTGGGCGGGTGTGAGTGTCCTGGAGGTCTAATTTTTATAATAGTCTCTGTGTCATTTAATTCTGTGCCCAGACCATATTTTCATTTTATACACAAAAACAAACACCTAGAATCCTAGAATATTTTAAAAAACAAGTACTAAATATATAGAAATTATATGAGTTAAGTAGACGGTGTAAGTGAAATAGTAATAAATTTGGGTATCCATTTTTGTGGAAAACCAAATCCTGTCCTGGACCTGTTGGTCTGTGGCAAGTGGTTTATAAGTCTCAGTATCATCAGGACCATAAATATTTCAGTAAGACCACCCCATCACTCGCATTTGCTCACTCAAGACCCTCCAGCTGAAATCCATGGCTGGGTTCACTTTTACAGCGGTGGTTAATCAAGTCATTATTTTCAATGGTACACAGGGGCCCTCCGCTCAGCTCAGATGCTTGTTAATTAAAGCTCCGCAGAGATCACTCCTCAAGGGACTGGTCAGTAAGGCTGCAATGCGCTTGTACTCTGGAGCAAGTCTTCATTGCTAGACTTGCAAGACCTGTCTTGCTACATTAGAAATGGTGAATTGCATTTGAACTTGGGTGAGGGAAAATTCAGTCTTGTGTGTGCCTTTCCTTAAAAAGCCAGTCAGAGCATTGAGATGGCTGATGCTCACTTCAAAGTGAAACACAGGTGTGAAAGCCAGTCGCTTCTTTAGGAGTAGTTAGTTATCTGGCTCCCAAGGCCATTCCTGTCTAGAAGCCTTGAGGAAATTATATCTAGAGACCAAAGTTCCAAGGCAATCATGATTTACCAGCTATGCAGCAGTACTTCTCAATTGTTAAGGATTTAGTGTTCCAGTTTTGAATAACATGAAGAGTTTTTACCTTTCACTAGTAGAGCTTGAAATTTTAAAACATTGAAATTACTTTTTCCAATAAAAAACTTTCCCTGTTTCTCTCTCTCTTCCTCTCTAGTGCGGTCATCAGTACAGTGAAGAGACCTGAGGTGTAATTGTTTTCCAATTCAATTTAAATAAATGATCACTCAGGTAATTTATAGATGGAGAACATATAAATGAATTAGCTTGAAACAATGTTCAATTTCATTAATGATAAAAAAATGTAAGCTAAGGCAAAATAGTTAGATGTTTTCCTATACCATATTAGTAAATATTGAATACAAGACTAGACTTAATCCTGACACAGCTTTGGGGTCAGGGCTCTCCAGTCACTTTATATAGTCTAAGCAGGTAGAGTCATTCTAGAAAACTTTGGGAATGTATTTCAATGACCTTAAAAAATTTATATTTTTTATCTTAGAATAGATACCCCTAGGAATATGTCCCAAGTTATAATCAGAGATGTAGACTGGATTTATGTAAAAAATGTTCATTACAGCATTATTTCTAATGGCAATCTGGAAATCATGAAATATTGGAAATGTTCCAAAAGTAGGGGAATCTCACTTTTTTACAAATGATATGTATAGAAAGATATTCAGTGAAATGAGATATGCTCAGCTCTAATCCTAAGAATGATTCTGACAAAGTTATAATACATATAGAGAAAAATTACTGGAATGAATATACCAAATGTTAATAATACAATGATTGGGGGCAAAATACTTATAATTTCTGTTTTATATTTCTGTATTTTTCCTATTTAAAAATATATTTCTCATATATATTCTATACTTTATATAGAATATTTCTTTAACAATTAGAAAAAGCCAACATAATTGTTTTTTAATTTGGTCATATTGAAATCATATATACTTACAATAACGAAGGGTGCTTTCTAAATTCATTGATATGGTTAATATGAACTTGTGTTCCAGTTTTCCTGTCAGTAATGAGTTATAATCAGACCATTTACTTTCAAGAAAAGATGTGAAGTGCCAAAACTTCTAATCAATAATCAAATCACTGAGTACTTACTGAATACTTATTATGTGTCTCTGGAACATTTGTAGAAATGCCTCATTCTAGCCCATAAATTTCTTGTTAGATCCTTTTAGAGCCCCTCAAGATACTAACTCTGGTGGTGTTGACAAGGATTTTCTCCTCAACCAAACCTTAGTCAGGTTCCTCTAAGCCCTCTTCTCAACTAGTCTTAGACCTTGGGCTTCAGTGTCCATCCTTGTTGGACCTGCATTGCCCAGTTTCAGCAAGAATCCTGTTTAGAGAGTGTCCTGTGCTCTTGATGTCTGATCACTCTGGTCTGCCTTTAGCAAGGATGCTGTTAAGTTGCTTCACCAAGAATCCCCCTACCCTTGATGTCTCCTCTTAGTAATTTCCATCCACTGATCCCTGTGACCTCCTCCTTGGCTATAAATCCCCCTTTCCTTGTTGTATTTGGAACTGAGCCCAGTTCTGTACTGAGGTCTCTTTTCCCCAATTGCAAGAGTTTATGATTAAAATCTGTTTTTACCACTTTAACCACTGTCCAGCTCAGATTTTCTTTAACAGAGTCCACAATGCCTTCCTGAAAACATTTATAACGCAGATCATTTGAAAGCAGTTCAAATTCCCTCCATGCTTTAATTTGGTTTTACATACTCAATGAAATGTCTAACATCAAATAAATCAGGGCTTCATAGCAAAGACAGGACAACATTGTCTACAATCAGATAAATCATAAAATTGCTTCAAATTATACAATCTTAAAGTTGGTTGGAGTGTTGAAAGTCATCCCTTTATTTTATAAAAAGGAAACCAAGGTCAAGGTTTACACCTTGGCTAAAGCTACAGTTCTTTGGGGACAGAAGTTAGAAGTAGAATGCAAGTTTGCTGGCCATAGCCTTTGCCTCGTCATTATTCCACTTGCTCCCCATGAGTGAGGTCATTGATTATATGTGGTACTCCAATGATAGTTGGCAGCATAAAACTCTGCTATGTCATAAATTTAAATATACCTAAGCAAACATGCTAGATCTGATATATGTTAATTAAACACTAAATTGACATTAACTAAGAGAGCTTTGGGGGCATCACTGCATAGCTATGTGATGTGATTTATAACAAATATACATATTTTCATCTTCTGGCTGCGGTTCTGGCCATAATTCTGGCTTGCAGCTTCTGAAACCCTTGAGATTTCCTGAGTGATAAGAATATTGGGAGAATCTTTTCTTATAATATTTGTGTGTGTGTGTGTGTGTTTTTTTTGTCTTCAGTTCCTGAAATCATTTCAGAGCCATAAAAGTGAAATGAGTATCGAGTTATTGGTAACAAGCCCCTTTCAACCACATCTAAATTTATGTTAACGAGATGACTTTTGAGAATCCCCTAAAGATGAAAGAGCTTGTTGCCAGGGGAACCAACCATGAATTGAGAGTTGAAACGTTTATTCTCATCCCTTGATTTCCCAAGAGGGAGTGGGGCTGGAGGTTGAATCAATCACCAATGACCAATGAGTTAATCAATCATGCTTATGTAATGAAGCCTCCATAAAAAAGAAAAAGATAGGGTTTGGAGAGCTTCCAGATTAGGGAACCAGGATGATTCTGTGCCACTGAACCAGGCCAGGCCCTAAACTCCAGGAGAACAGCTCTTTTGTTTAGGACCTTGTCCTATGTATCTTTTCATCTGGCTGTTGATTTGTATCCTTTAATATTCTTTATAATAAATCAGGTGTCTAGTGAGTAAACAGGTTTCCTGACTTTTGTGAGCCACTCTAGCAAATTAATTGAACCCCAAAAAAGGATCCTGAGAACCTCTGATTTATGCCAGTCAGTCAGAAGTACAGGTAACATCCTGGACTTATGGTTGGCATCTGACCGTGGGGACAGTCTTGTGGGACTGAGCCCTTAGCCTAGAATCTGATTCTACTTTCAGGTAGATAGTGTCAGGATTGAGTTGAAGTTTAGGACACTGAGCTGGCGTTGGAGGAATTGCTCAGTGTAGGATGAAAAACCTACACACTGGAATTGGGTGTTATGTAGTGGCTCGATGTGATTTCAAATCCACTTGTTTATAACTTAAGTTGTTTTAATCTATGTGTTTATGGCAAAGACAAAAAAATAACGGTTGTTTTTAGAAGTCGTTTTAATATAAGAATGAAGTAAATTGTGTTTGGATGTCACCATCTCATTCCTTTGTCATCAATAAGCAGTCAACAGCCCAGCTGCTGATAGGCTCCTAGAGGCTTATCGATAAGAACACATGGAGAAGCACCTATGGTAAGGGGACATTTAAACTACAAATACTGAGAGTTCGTGAGGACTATCCCAGAGTTTTCAGTTTGGGTGAAACACTTCGCTGACCTGAATAGCTGTTCGAAGACCCTTGGGACATTAGCTCCTGTATTGGAGAGGCACTCTTCCACATCAGTGGCAAAAGTCACTCAGTGGCCCTGCGGAGAGCATCCTGCCCACCAACATAGGCACCGTCATTTCCTAGAGACGTGCCCCAGCAGCAAGTGACTTTTGTTTTTGCACTGGCAGCTGTAAGTCTGCTGGTGGTTAGCTAAGCCATCTCTCCTTAGTGCCTGCTCATATAAGAAGGTACAGCTCATCTAAATTTGGGCTTTATTACTTTCATCTCTCCTTGCCTGGAACAATAGCGTAATTAATCTATCATCGCTTTGGAGTGTTATTTCTTTATTGGCTTATTAAGAGACATTATTTTCTATGCTATTGGCTTATGAAGTTTCCACAATGAAGCTGTGTTAAATAAATTGCTGGCAAAGATAAACTCAATCTCTAATCATAATTTGCTGCCCCAAACATAACAGTTGTAGAATTGAACTCTATGACCTTAAAAATAGAGCATCCCTCAGGAGAATAATTTATTTAGCAGTATTTCTTGAGTGCCTATGAAATGTGCTGAGCACTGGAAATTCAACAATGAGCTTTTTAGGGGGAGCCAGACTAATGGCGAGGTGAATGCTTTGCAGCCACGATGGGATTCAATACAGGCCCCCGAGGAAGCACACAGGAAGATGGCCTAATCAAATGGGGGGAAGAGGGACATGTCCTGAGGACCAGTAGGTTTGTAGGGGTTTAGGAATGGGAGGAAAAGCATTTCAGGAAAGGGAACAGCATGGGCAAAGGCTTGGAGGTGATAAGTGATATGACCCTCAGGGGAATGAGAAGGTTAGTACTTCCCAGGTCCTCAGAAGTCAAGGTGGGCACTGAGGTAGAAAGGAGAGCAGGAGAAGATAGTAAGAGCCGTGTCAGGAAGGGATGTAGGTTCCATTGTAAAAACAATGGGAAAACACTGAGGAGTTTAAATCAAAAGAGTGGTGATCAGAAGTGGGTGTTAGGGAGGTTAATCAGGATGTAGTAGAGAGTGAGTTAGAGGGGTAAGGATTCAGGGAAGAAGGTTACCATAGTACTGAAGAAGGGTGATGGGGAATGGCCCTGGGATGGAGACAAGCGACAGATGAGAGAGACGCCAGGGAGGCAGACAAGTGAGTGCATCGAGAGGGGAATTTGTGATAGCAGTTTCCTTTCCCTACTTTGATTTCTTGCTTTCTGAATGAGCACCCCTGAGGGGAAAAGTGTTTTGCAGAAAGGCAGGCTGAGAGAGGGCAGACAAGAAAAGACGGTCAAGCGTCTCTTCTTGCTTCTGTAATGCTGGGGACTTGGCAGAGTGTGAAACAGCCTCAGGGATGCTTTTGCTTGTTTTACAGTAGCTAAGTCCTCCTTCTTCCTAATCCCCATATTCTATCCTATGTTAGAGCCCCTTTGCCTTCCCAGCTCTGTCACTTCTTTCTCTTTCGGTCCCCAACTCTGCCATGTTGACTCCCTCTGCACAGACCCTGAACATTCTGACTATATTATGGGTCGAATTGTGCCCCCCTGACCCATATGTTGAAGGCCTAACCCCCAATACCTCAGAATGTGACTTTACCCGGAAATGGGGTCATTGCAGATGTAATCAGTTAAGTTAGGACACAGTCATTGTGGAATAGGTTGGGCCCCTAATCCAGTATGACTGACTGGTGTCATTATAAAAAGGAGGAATTTGGATACACACACACACACACACACACACACACATGCACAGAACCACTCCCCTACACACACACGTACACGCAGAAGCCATGTGAAGATGAAGGCAGAGATTGGGGTGATGTCAAAGATTGCCAAGAAACACCAGAAGCTAGGACAGAGGGCAGAGGCATGGAAGAGACTTTACCCTCACAGCCCTCAGAGAAACATCAGCCCTGCTGACACCTTGTTTTTGTACTTCTGGCCTGTAGAATTGTGAGAGAATGAAATTCTGTTGATCTTAGCCACCCAGTTTGTGGTATTTTGTTCTGGTATCCCTAGCACACTAATAAGGATTGTCTGTGAATCTTCCCTGGCAACAGTTTCACAGGGTCAGGGTCACTGGAGCTGACTGGCCACAGCACAACGGGTCAAGGTTAACATAAGATTTTCCCCAGGCTTAGTGCTAGACCCATCAGCGCTTTTCCCTCTTCTGGTTGACCTGCTACTTCTTGAAGGTGATAATGGATGAATTTAAATGGTTTCATCTCTAAAGGTTTGGGTTGCCAATGGTCCAAGTAAGGCCATGACAATGATAAATTTTTTTGAGAGCTTAAGAAACAAGAAGACCCCCTAAATTCACAATCTATAAACATGCTGTATCTGAAATATTTGTCAGTTGCTGAAGAATACACACATAGATGTGTGTAACTGTATATAATATGTAATATGTAGATACACATTGATGTAATAGATATACTTACTGTATATAAAAACATATATACACATACATCCTGAATTTAATTTACACTTGGCATTCTCATTTACATGTCTCCAAAATGTTTATCATCAAAAGATACACTATGCTGTTTATATGCGCTGTTTAAATCTTTTTTTTTGGCAGGATTCTTTGGACCTTAGGAAAATGTTAACAGTGTATCCAGATACACATATAAAAGTACTTACCAAGGAACATTTCAATAACAGATGCCTTCATAGTGAGGACAACGATCCCCATAAATATCAAAATGGCACCCTGGAGAGGAAGAAACAATAACATCATCATACTTCAGCCAAGAATTCTGAATTGGATGCACTGAGTGTGGGGCGGTGCTGCTTCATGTTGCATTGCCCTCTGGGGTCTTAGAATTTAAGCGGGGACTTCCTATACTAGCTCATAGAGGTGGCAGTGGTCAGCACACTGATGCCCAGAGAGTCTATTCTCAGTTACAAAACCCATTCTAGCCACCAGCCTCCTATTCTTCAGAGATTTTGTCTCTACTTAGAACTAAAGAGGAAACAACTTGATAATTTCAAGAAAATGTTCAACCAGTCTTCAAATTAGGACACAAGCCACCCTTACGGTATTGAGAGAATGTTTTAAGATTACAAAAATATTAATTCATTAATTCACTAAGTGTTTATTAAACTCCTATTATAGGGCTAGGTATTAGGTAGGAGGTGATAAAAATGAAATTAAAAAACAGTTCTTGCTCTTAAAAGACATAATTTAATAGAAGTGGGAAAACATATGTGGACACAAATTGCCATTACATTAAAGAATGTACAGCCCCCCTAAAGAGTATAGGGGGAGCTTAGAGAGCAGTGATTCTCAAACTTTGCTGTACGTCAGTATCATTTGGGAGTTTTAAAAGACCTTGATGCCCAGGTTGCACCTCAGACCAACTGAATCAGAATCTCTTGGGTGTGAGGTCTAGGCATTAAGCTTTTTAAAATCTCCCCAGTTTGAGAAACAGCAGAGTAGAGTAAGGCTTCCAAAATCTTAATATACATACAAATCACCTGAGGATCTTGTTAAAAATGCAGATTCAAATTAGAAAGGTCTGGGGTAGTGCCAGACATTCCCCTAGAGGCCAGGGAATTTTAGGGGAAGGAGAGATTGTCAGCCATGGTAATAAGAGAAAGTCTCATAGAGGTGGTAGCAATTGGGTCAATTTTGAAAGATGCACCAAATTTGAATGTGTGGAAATGGGATAGAAATGGCCAAAGTGGGAGAATAGCATGAATAAGCCTGCCAAGATTTAGTCCTACCACTGTTAACTGAACATATGCTGTGACTATATTGTCTTGAATCCTCACAGTAAGCCAGAGTGGTAGATTTTATGATCCTCATTAAACAGATGAGAAAACTGAGGCTTAGGTAGGTAAAATGTCATACCCATGATGACCAGGCAGTGAGTAGGATTAGAACGGAGGCGAGAGTAGGTAAGAAGGATGTGTTCTGGTCTCAAGCAATAAGGAAAAACATTGTAGAGCAGTTAGACGTAAAGTCAGTTTGCTTTTTATGATCCTTATAAGCTAGCAATTCGAAACAACATCAGTGATAAAGCACTCCTCCCTTCTGGGGCAAATGGCTTCTATTACATCTCCTGCCCACAGTGCCACTGCTGTGTGACCTGAAGCTGGTGTTCACAGCCCTACACTCTGCTGTGCTCAGCAACATGCTGATAAAACAACTATCTGGGGGAAAAAAAAAAGAAAAAAGGCCCTGACTAGTAGTGTTTTTCAATTTTTGTGGTGTAAATCCTGATTTTGAAGCCATCTAAGCGCAAGCTTGTATCCAATATTTAGATATAGTGCTATGCAGTGTTTTTTTTTTTTTTTTAACAACAATAACAACAAAACTATTAGATGATAGTAGAGGTAGTAATACAAGCACCTGATGCAATTAACTTAAATAAAACTGTTTATTATATGAAAGACTTTATTACAAACAATTAATTTAGGCAGCTAGAATAACCTCAAACAGAACTGATCACTTTGCTAATTTCTAGCAACAATTGCAATGTGTTAAATTTCCCAATTAAGGTAGTTGACCAATGGTTAAGTAATCAGAAAATAATGGTCTTTAACCTCAAAATAGAAATAAAATATATACAATCTATTTGGCAATTTGATGCTTAAATTGCTGGGCCATATTTTGAAAATAGTGTGATAACAAGTACAATATTTTTGTCTTTTACTAATTTGAGATGTTCAAAGCAACTCACATCTTCTTAGGGATGATGTGGTATGTCGAGCTGCCCTTCTGGACCCATCTAACCAGCCCCACCAATTGGCTGTTACCATTCAGCATTGCAGCTTTCACTTGCTTTCAGAGTCGTCCTTGACGTCCCTTTCTCTCATGCCCCCACATCTTTTCTATCAGCCTAGCCTGTTGGCTCTGCATTCTTAACATATCCAGAATCTGACCATTTCTCATCATCTTTACCATCGCCACCTAGGGCAGGTCACACCTACTCTCTCCTCTATTATTGCGATTAGCATCCTAACTAGGCTGTCTCTCTCTTCCCCTGCACTCTGCATTCCAAACAGCTGCCAGCAGGATCCTGTTAGGAGTAAATCATGGCGTTCTTCTGGTCAAATTTCTACAGTGGTTCCCCACTGTACTCAGAATGAAAGTCAAAGTCTTTACAAGTGGCTCATGACCCTATGTCAGGGGTCACTAAACCCTGGGCTGTGGACCTGTACCAGTCCGTGGCCTTTTAGGAACCGGGCCACACAGCAAGGCGAGCGAGCAAAGCTTCGGCTGTATTTGCAGCCGCTCCCCAGCGCTAGCATCACCACCTCAACTGCACCTTAGATTATCAGGCATTAGATTCTCATAGGAGCTCCAGTCTTTGGTGCCTAAAAGTTGGGGACCACTGCCCTACATGGGTTGGCCACCACTGGCCCCTGTGATCTTATTTCCCACTACTCACCCCCTTACTAAGCTCCAGACACAACAGCCTCCTGGTTGTGTTTAGACCCTCTTACCTCAGGGTCTCTGCACTTACTGTTTATATTCTCCCTAAGGGCCCTTCCCCCAGATAAAAACATGATTTACTCCCTTGTTCTTTCAAGTCTTTGCTTGATGTGTCTTCTCTTAAGACTTTCCCTAACTGCCCAATTTAAAATGTAATCCCTCTCCTACTCACCACCAAGTGGTACACCCTATCCTTTTTCTACTATTTTTTTTCCCATGTCATTTATCACTTCTGACACACTCTATTGCTCGCTTATTTTATTCATTATTGTTTGTGTTTTCTGCTGGAATGCAAGTTCCTGAGGGCAGGGATTTTTATTTGATTTTTATGTGCTCAATAAATATATGTTGAATCAATGAGTAAGAAATTAGGACTCTCTTCTTTCCCTAGGAAATAAAAAAAAAGAAAACAAAACAAAGGGAAGACAACCTGAATTATACACTCTCAAAGGTGTATTTAGTGGTATGTGAATTATATTTCTATAAGTATCATTGATAGTCAACAAGCAAACCAAAAGGGAAGGGAGAGTGCAGACAGAAGAGCTTTCAGATCTGTTGTACAACTTTAGAAGACACGATGGACCTGATCTTTGCATGGCAGGGTGGATGAATAAAAACACAACAGGATTCCAGGAAACACGCCATCCCCAGAGAAGGGAGATATTACCCCAGTGCTGACTCATCGGTAATGGAACCTGACCAGAATCACTCTGGCCTCTTAGAATCGAAATGGCTTGAGGTTTCTTTCTTACCACTTCAATTTCTCTCCTTGCTCAGTCCGTTTACTCAAACACTTAAAATGTAAATGTGCCTTTTAAAACGTGTGAAAAAAAATTCAGCTGTTGAAGAAGCTGGGGTTGAGGATGGCCACCAGCTCCATTAAGCAGTTCTTGCAGGTGCTCCAACATCAAGGAGCTGAGGGGTACACAGTGCATAATGTTGGGACCTTAGTTCCTTACGTGTTCACCAGGGTTCTAACAAAACTAGAACAATGGGGGTTTTTCAAAAGAATGTGTTACTGATTCACAAATTTATGGATTGTGCCGAGAGATATAATATAGAGTCCTGAATATGAAGTTTTGGTGAGACAAATGAAGCCTGATTGTGAAATAAAAATATACATTAATGTAAGTAGAGTAGCTAGCCAATATAAATAGAACTCTTGTTGTCCAGATTTAGAAAAGAGCAAGGTAATAGTAAATAATAGTATCATCTTATATTTATATGGTTTTTCACAGTTTCATCCATGTGGTAGCATATGTCAGATATTTTTTAAGGCTGAATAATATTCCATTGTATGTATATACCCCATTTTGCTCATCCATTTATTGGTCGATGGACACTGAGTTACTTCCTCATTTTAGTTATTGTAAATAATGCTGCTATGAACATGGGTATACAAATATCTCTTTAAGACTTTGCTTTCAATTCTTTTGTGTATATGCCCAGAAGTGGAATTACTGGATCACATGATAATTCTATTTTTAATTTTTTCAGGAAACTCCATACTATTTTCCAGAGTGGCTATACCATTTTACTTTTCCACTAACAGTGCACAAGGGTTCCGATGGCTCCACATCCTTGTCAACATTGATTTTCTGTTTCTTTTGACAGTAGTCATCCTAATGAATATGAGATGGCATCTCATTGTAGTTTTGATTTGCATTTCCCTAATGATTAGTGATGCTGAGCATCTTTTAATGTATTTTTGGCCATTGTGTATCTTCTTTGGAGAAACGTCTATTCAATCAAGTACTTTGTCCAGTTTTTAATCAGGTTGTTTGTTGTTGTTGTTGTTGTTGTTGTTGTTTTTCTTTTGTTTTGTTCTTATTATTGAATTTTTGAAATTATCTGTACATTCTGGAATTATCTATTATTCCCTTATCAAATATATGATTTGCAAATATTTTCTCCCATTCTATGAGTTGTGTTCTTACTCTTTTGATAGTGTCTTTTGATGTACAAAATTTTTAAATTTTCATGAAGTCCGATTTGTCTTTTTTTTCTTCTGTCGTGTATGGCTTTGGATGTTATATCCAAGAAAACATTGCCAAACCCAATGTTTAGAAGCTTTTGTCCTATGTTTTCTCATTAAACTTTATAGTTTTAGGTCTTACATTTAGAGCTTTGATTCATTTGAGTTAATTTTTGTATATAGTGTTAGGTAACTGTCCATCTTTCTTCTTTTGAATGTGTATATCTGCTTTTACTGGCACTATTTTTTGAAGAGACTGTCTTTCTCCCCTGCCCCCCTATTGAATGGTCTTGGCACTTTTGTCAAAAATCATTTGACCATGCATATGAGGGTTAATTTTAAAACTCTCTATTCTATCTATTGGTTTATATGTGTGTCTCTGTGCCAGTACCACACTGTTCTGATTACTGTGGTTTTGTAGTCAGTTTTTAAAATTAGGAAGAGCCCTCCAGCTCTCATTTTCTTTTTCAAGATTTTTTTTTGGCTTTTGGGGCCTCTTGATATTCCATGTAAATGTTTCGATAGGTTTTTCTATTTCTACAAAAAATAAAGTTGGGATTCAATAGGTATTGCATTGAATTTTTAGATTGCTTTGGGTACTATTAATATCTTAACAATATTAAGTCTTCCAATCTGTAAATTTGGGATATGTGTCTATTTATGTCTTCTTTAGTTCTTTCAGCAATGTTTTGTAGTTTTCATTGTACAAGTCTTTCACCTTCTTGGTTAAATTTATTCCTGTGTTTTATTCTTTTTAATGTAAATTGAGTTGTTTTCTTAATTTCTTTTTTGAATCATTTATTGCTAGTATGTAGAAATGCAACTGATTTTTATATGTTGACTTTGTATCCTGCTACTTTGCTGAATTTGTTTATTAGTTCTAACAATTTTATTGCAGCATCTGCAAATAGGATAACTTTATATCTTCTTTCCAGTCTGGATGGCTTTTATTTCTGTTTCTTATCTAATTCCTCTGGCTAGAATTTCCACTAGTAGATTGAGTAGAAATGATGAAAACCGGTGTACATCTTTGCCTTGTTCCTGATCTTAGAGGAAAAGCTTTCAGTCATTCACAATTGAGTACAATGTTTGCTGTGAGTTTTTCATCTGTGGCTTTTATTATGTTGAAGTGTTTCTATTCCTAGTCTGTTGGGTGTTTCTATTATAAAAGGGCATTGAATTTTTTCAAATGCTTTTTTTTTTGTATCAGTCAAGATGATCATGTGTCTTTTTCCCTTTCATTCTGTTAACATGGTATACTAGATGAATTGATTTTGCATATTCAACCATCCTTGCATTCTAGGAATAAATCCTACTTCATCTTAGTGTATAATAATTTTAACATGTTGCTAAGTTCAGTTTGCTAATATTTTGCTGAGGGTTTTTGCATCGACTTTTATAAGGGATAATGTATTGATAAGGAAAACTAGTTTTTTTGTGGTGTCTCTGTTTGGTTTGGTAGCTGGGAAATGCTGGCCTAATAGAGTGAGTTAAGAAGCATTCTCCCATCTTCAAGTTTTTGGAAATTTTGAGAAAGATTGCTGTCAGTTCTTTCTTAAATGTTTGGTAGAATACATCAGTAGTGTAATTCTTTTTATTTCAATAACAGTTATTGCTTCAGGGAAAGAGAACGGGGTGTGGGTATCAGAGATGGGAATGAGTTTTCCAGTTTTGTTTTATTTAAATCTTTACCATGTGCATATATATTAATGAATCAGAAATTATAAAATAGTCTCTTGGGAAGACTTAACATATACAGATAATGTCGATATCAAATGAGAAGCTGCAGTCATCTCCTAACCCACTCTTTGCTCCTTGCTTCTCTTGCTCCAGTAGTTGGAAGGGATCAGCTTCCTAAAGCACAGGTTCAATTGTGCATTTGCCCTCTCAGAACTCTTCTTCATAATCCACTTATTCTCTACAGAATAAAGCCCAAATTCCTTAGTGAGACATCAAAAACCCTTAATGAAATGGCCCAACTTACCTTTCAAACCATCTCACTATGATTCTCTTCTGTAATCCTTTCCTCTGACTCTAGCACACCCCAGGCTTTTGGTCTTTTTCTCTGTACCTTGCAAATCAGCGTTTTGGCTCATGCTCTTGTTATTGTTCTGGCTGGACTACCTTACCACTTCTTATCTGCCTCTCACAGCCTATCCTTCTTTCAAGTTTCACTTGATTAGCCACTTCTTCTATATAAATCTCCCTGATTTCCTTAAGTCAAAATTCATCTTCATTCATACACCCATATAATAATTCATAAAAAAAAAACCACGTGTGTACTCTCTGCTAGCCAGAGAGGAACAAGATGCAGGTCCTATCATCAAGTTGCTTTGAGTCTTCTAGTGGGAGACTCTAGAGGGAGACTGTGTACTCCTTATAACATTTATTGAACACATACTAAGTATCAGTAATATATTAACTCTTTAAATCTTCACAACAACCTGATGCGGTAAGGGATGTTTATTGCCTTAATTTTAAAGGTAAGAAATTGGAGGCATGCATAAGTTAGGTACTTTGTTTAAGGTCACCAGGCTGGAAAGAAGGGGAGTTGGAATTCGAACTAGGCATTCTGAGACAAGAGGCCCTGCATTTGCATTCCACCACTTGTCATAACTGTTTCATGATAAGAAAGCACACGTCCCTCGTCTACATTCCGACTTAATTGGTCTGTGTTGGTATCAATATTGTTTTAAAGCTCCCAGGTGTCTCCACTGCGCAGCCAGAATTTAAAACTTCTGCTGTAGAGGATACAGGGATGGCAAAAAGGGTGGGTGGTCAAATAGGCCTGGGACGTGGGAATTGGAAGAGGCGTGGTTAGTTTAACTGGCAGGGGACAGAATAACTTCAGAAACTGGGAGCTGCTCGACCAAGCTGGGAGATGAATCAAACTGCTAGAGAGGAAAGAGGAGGCCATGTCGGCCATGAATGTCATGCCTAAAGAATGTGGAATTGATCCTTTAGACTATAGGGAGACAAGGAAGGCTTAAAAATTATTTTTGCATTCATCATTTTTAATAAGCCCTCTAGAGGTTTACTTGAGCCACTCAGTTGCAGAAAATATGTCCTAGTGGACGTGTAGGATTTATATAATGCTAGTGTTTGTCTGCTCTATGATGCTACATGGGGAGCACCTAACAATACTCTTTGTCCATGAAGCAGAAAGAGCCAGTGTCCATCTGGAAACATTTAATAGTTATGAGAGGCTTGTGCTGTATTTTCAAAATGCCAAAAATCCCTTGAGGACAGACATATTTGAATGGGGAGAGGCCACATCTGTAGCCTTGCTTTCCTCATCTCTGCCTGATGTAAAGCCTCAGCTGCTTATCAGTGGATATGGGTTTATCTGGTGAGGGTGGAAAAAGGAAGGTTGATACTAGAAGGGGCTTCTACAAGGTGGAAGTGGCCTTGATCTGCATAGAAAACTTTACATAATCATAGTCCTCTGGGCTGGACCTGAAACACTGCATCTCCTGTTGCCATTACACCAGTGATCACTATTATAAATCCCCCAAGATTCTATGAAGGAGGGAGAGAGAGTGAAAAAAACAGTAGCTTTTCTTTATTATTTTTCTTTTCTTTCCTGTTCTTCCTTCTTTTATCTTAAGGAAAGGTTAACAGCAAAGTACAAGCCAAATAGGCAAGGAAGGCAAGGGAACTTTTGCCTCTTCTCAAAATGTTGGCTCCTAAGGATTTATCCTCAGTCTACTTGAAGATGTGCTCCCAGCCAGGCTATATGGATTAGACACTGTCACTTGCCTAGGCAGAGCACCTGCTTCCCCACTTCATCCTTCTTAACACAACCCCAATATGGTAAAGGGAATAAATGCAGCCAGGATCTATCCCCAGCTCCTGGGGTGGATACTGATTCTGTATCCAAGCCAAGGATGCTTATACAACAACCTGGATCTCTTATCTTAACTGTGCTCTTCTTACTATATTTAACTTCTCATGTTATTATAAATTCCAAATGATCCCATGGTTTATTATACGATATTATTATAAAATAGAAGTTTCACTCCTTATTTGTATAGTCTGGTTATATCTTTACCTTGAAGCTCACAAGACCCTTGAAGTAAGTGCCTCAAATATTATACTCAGATGCAGAAATAACACTCACTGAAATTAAGTGACTCAGCTTGGTCAAGAGCTTATGGTCTGGGGAAAAAAGGATAGGTCAATCAATATCTCTCTTGAGATATTTTGGAATCAGGACTCCGAAAGCCTTGAAAACTGTGGGAGCCAAGCTGAAGGCCATATGGGTCCTGAATAAGATGCAGAAGATGAGAGCCCAATGACATGGAGAAGAGAAGGTCTGTGGCCCTGGGAGAATCAGGGAGAGCAGACACCTTATTTTCTGACAACTTCTCAGGTCTCATTTCCAGTCTGAAGGAGGTGCAGCTGGACTTGGGCTCCTGTGCATGACAATGATGTTTCTGGGTTCTTTTACTCCAGCCAACTTGAATTGGTTTCTGTTCCTTAAAGCTTTGATTAAAATCCTTTTCATCTGTGTTGTTTTACTTATCTCCTGTTTCCCTGAAATGATTAGTAGTAAAATGAAAAGAGCACATGTGCTTGTCTTTGCGTAGTATCAAGGCAGGGATTGGAGAGCTGTATCCAGCTCTGGAGCCAGGCTCTGGGAAGATGTGTAACAAAAAATCTCATGAGCTATAGCAGCCACTGAGAAGGAGAAACACAGCTTGCATACCTGGGACACTCTCTGGGAGGAAAAAATGAGAGGGAGCGACCTTGAAACTGTGCTGTAAGAATGTTGCTACGAAGTTTCTGATACATCTGTAGTCATGATTTACAACTAGGGGTGATTTTGACCCCCAGGAAAGATTGGGCAATGTTTGAAGACATTTTTGATTGTCACAACTTGGGGTGGAGGATGCTATTGGTATCTAGTGGGTAGAGGTCTGGGATGCTGCTAAACATCCTACGATGCATAGGACAGCCCCACAACAAAGAATTATCCAGCATGACATGTCAATAGTGTCAGAATTGACAAACTCTGATTTATGAGAATGCTTAGTTTCAAGTATATTTATAAGAATGTTATGCTTACTGACATTCCAATCTAGGAATTTTCCATAAATATTATAGGTAATTGTTTTATGACTAAAGTATGACCTACTCAGGATTCCTTTCTCCAGGATGACTTCTGTTTGCCACATAGAACCAGGGCAGAGCCTAAAGCAAAGATATTCACACCTGGGCCACTGGATGGATTAAAGAACTCATACATGTATCTAATGACAGATATATGCCTATGCTATTAGGTTCATTGATCCATGTGGCATATTTCTACATGTCAGAAAACCGAAAAGGGAAAGCCTTTTTTTGGTGCATGTTTTTAGACCATCATTTTGTACCTTGTTAAGAACCTGACATATGGTAATGCTTACCACATCCACCAAGGGTTCGACCAACAGTGATTTCTAGTGAGTCTGCAAATGGTAATTATGTTTCTGAAGTGGTAGTTTAGATCTTATATTGCCAGTGGGGAAAAATACTAGTTTGCAGGCATGCCCCCAAATGGGCTCTAAAGAACTTCCAAGAGTTATTTATCCTCTGTAATGGAAGGGGGCACAAAGAGCAGTAAATCTGGGGGAAGGGGTGAGGGCCTCAGTAAAAGATGGGGTGGGCATGACAGCTCCTCTTTGTTGCTCTGGAAACCGTGTGTGGTTTCAAAAGTTCTCATGGAGCTTTGGAAGATGAATTTCTCTCATCTGAATCTTCTTTACCTAATGTGTTTGACACTGTGGATTAGCCCTGCCTCCTCCTTGTGTGTTTTCTCCCTTGGGCCTTGAGGTTTGTGGTTGCCAAGGGGCTGTCCACTGTGAATTTGGAGCTGGGTACTTGGTTCAGTTCAACTGTGATCCCCAGAGCCTTGACTGGCCTGAACACTCTGTTCTTTTTGGTCTGAGGCACAGAAAAACCCTTTTTTTTTTTCTGCATCTGGCAGATCCTTCCAGCTGAGGTAGGAAGGAAGATGAGGGTGTGTCTGTAAGATTCATAGTATCTTCCCGTCTGCCTCTTGGTAAAGAGTGTGTTTGTCTCAGACAACAGGATTCCAGCTCTCCCCAGGCTGCCAAGAAGCAGGCATGGGGCTATGGATCAAAGCACATTTTTGAATCCTAGCAACCAGAGGCTTAGAGGAATGGAGGGTATAGAGGAGGGAAGTGACTGTGGCTGAACAACTGAGAGCTATTGAGAATTAAGTCCCAGAAATTGGTGGGGACCAGCAGAAAGAGAGCCATTTTGAAGCAAGAGACCCAGATTTCCAAAGAGAACCATGTAGACTCACACTTCAGAGGCCCTGCCTGGATCGTTCCCAGCTCTGACAGAGTTGTCAAACCCTCTTTCATGCCATTCTGACCATTTTGGCCCATCTGTCTGGTGGCCTGTTTTACAAGATGAGATCGGTATCTTTTTTTAATTCATGGAAAGTTTTAGAAGTTTAGAATCCACTCCAATAATAACAACTACCATTTACTGAATGTTTAGTATATGCTACACCCTGCATATACGTGATCTTAGTTATCATGGTGATCCTTTCAGGGAAGTATTATTATGCCCATTTTACAGAATAGGAAATGGAGGCTTAGAGAACCTTAGTGAACTGTCCACTTTATAGAATGTCTATGTAGAAGAACCAGAATTCCATCCCAGGCCTCAAACATTTAACGCCACTCATTGAACAATTTATCACTCTACAGGATAGTTTCACCTTTCTTTTTGCCTTAACACATACATTGTTGGCTTTTTGAAATACTTTGTTGACAATAGTTAAGACACACAGTGTAAAATATATACATTGTATAATAAAGCCGTCTTAGTGATAATGTCAAGAGATTTTTTTTGAGTCATATTTGAGTCTGAATTTACTCATAGCTTTCTCTCTCTCACAAACGTTATTTAGGGCAAAGCAATGCATCGGGCATATTTTTAAGTTTAACCAGTAGTAACACACCCATCTAAATAGACATTTGAGTGTATCGTAATTGACTATGTAATGGGATGTTAAAATGGGATGATCTTTTGTCTTAGGTTCAGCAGAGGCTGAGTGCCAACTACTTCAATGTTCCAAAGTGGTCTTGAAGTGCCTCTCACTTTTGCCTGTAGTGCATGGGAGTGGGGAGACCACCGGCAGTCTGCATGTGGGGAGGGAGAGAGGAAGGGAAAATCCAACAGCTTTCCTAAAGTAATTCCTGCTCTCCAGTCTCCAACTGCCCTTTGTCTTCTACAACCTCTGGTATAGTCTGGCAGTCAGCTGAAAATCCTAGCTCTAGTTCACCTCTTTTGGAAGTCCAGCTTGGTTGCCCAGTAACCCCATCTGAAGTTACTGAGCAGTAACTCTTGGGTTTGGGGTGTAGTGGACTGGTGTCTGATTTGTGATGAAGACATCTGTAGGAGAGGGAGTAGCTTATGGCAAATGAGACTACCTGTGGCAGAGTCAGCCTGGGGTCGTTTTAGGTCTTGCCTAAGCTGGGTGCATGGATGGCCAAGGAGACCACAGCACAAAGCAACTGGAGTTAGATCACCAGTTGCTCAAGGGCAAAGGGAGGAACTATAAACACTCAGCCAGAGCAGATTCTTATGTAACAGCATCTGGTGACTGGAGGCAAGGGGTCCCCAACAAAGTCAGAAGTGCCCCAAGGGAAGAAGAAACAGCTGTAAATTCCTGCCAAGCCCAATGAACCCAGATGCCAGCTTACAATAATATCAGCTAGTCAGGCCTTTCTGTCCCCTTTACCCTTCCTGTCTGCACCTACTTCAAGTCTAAACATGAAGAGACTATCATCAGCAGCAAAGGGGAAGAGGGACAAAGGCATAGGGCAGAGAAAGAGAGAAACCAAT
Organism: Eidolon dupreanum; assembly: GCA_028627145.1. Lineage (NCBI taxonomy): Eukaryota > Metazoa > Chordata > Mammalia > Chiroptera > Pteropodidae > Eidolon > Eidolon dupreanum. The sequence continues at coordinate 86,931,414 of CM053515.1, forward strand.
CATGCTCGACTCCCATTGCAGAAAGCATGGAGACGGGGGTTAGAACTTCACACTGTGAATGCCATTTTAAAGTTTTTAAGTACTACCTAAGTATTACATCCATATTACTGACTGAACTGAGATTGTTTGGGAGTATAATAAGAGCAAGGTCTTTTTAAAAACTCTAAGTGTGATCTGAAATATTTAGAAACCTACTTAGATTTCACCCTGGGCAGAGGCAAGAACTACCCACAGATAGTGCATGAGTGGGCAGTTGGTGACATTTGGGGAAAACTGAAGAGCATTAGGATGGCACTCTCTGTGCCTGCCTGTCCAGAGTACACCCTGGATCTCCCTTCCTTTTCTCTTCACCCAGCCCACTCCAGAAATGCTGGCCTCCCAAATGCGGTCCTCCCTCAGGGCCTTGGCATTTGCTCTTCCCTTTGCCTGGAATGCTTTTCCTCAAGAATCCACATAGATTGCTCCCTGGCTCCCTTTACCTCTCTCTCTCTTTCAATGTCTCTGTATCAGACATTTATCTGACCATGCAATACTGATCATCCCCCATATCTCACTACTCTGTCCAGTCTCCTTATCCTACTGTCTTATGTTTTTCACAGCCCAGATCACCACCAGACCTCCTATGTGTATTTGTTTATTGCATGCTCACAGATTGGCAGCTCTGGGAGAAAAGAGACTATTTTGTTCACTCTTTATCTTAAGCACATAGAATTATGGATGACACATGGCGGTGGCCCAATAAATATTTGTTGCTGCTGTCATCGAATGTTGTCTCAGCTTCCCTAAATTCCTTCCACCTTCAGAAGCACAGGTTTACTCACTATATTATACAAGAAAGCCAGTCTGGACAAGTTGACTTGTACCTTTACAACCAGAACATGTTTTCTCTGGAACACAAAGGAACCCAGAGGAGGGAATTCATTCAGTGGTGAGATGCCAGTGACCTCTACCCTCGGAAACTACACACTGGGTTCCCCCAAAGGAGTAGATTTTTTTTTTTTTTTTGAATCTGAGAAGAAGGAATGCAGAAATAGAGTTCCTTCTCACTATAGCCTGAAGGGCAATTTTTATGAGTTTTACCACATGTCCACACAAAACTTTCATCTTTCTCTCACTGAGGGAAAGAATTTGAGAAATTTTTACTAGAGTTTTGTCAATGTAGAGACCCTTATCAGAAAAAGTGATTTTTGAAGTAATCAGAGTCACATGGAAGATTCTTTCTGCGACTGGTTGCAAACTTTACCCTAGAATGAAGATAAAGGACACCTTTTGGGGACTGGCTACTCAAAGGGCTTGACAATGATGCCTGCTCCTTGGCCTTCCCCCTGAGAGTCATGTCTTCCCAATACACCTGAAAAGCGATTCTCAATTCAGGAGGTGACCAAGAATGACAGAAATCTCCCCTCCTCCTTCCCAATAACTCAACACCTCCACTTTCCTTTATTGTTATCAGTGTGGTGTCTCCACTTGTGAGAAAGAATACTTTTCTTCAGAATTTTACTTGGCTGGAAACCGATGTTTTCAGGGACGGCAAAGATTAATTCGGTGCAGTGACAGAAAAACTAGGACTTTGTGTCATTGTTGTCTGGTAGGTTAAGAATGTGATCTCTGGACCTAGACTGCTTGAGTTTGAAGTTGAGCTCCATCACTTACTAACTGTGTGACCTCAGGTGATTTGCTTTTAGTGCCTCAGTTTTCTCATCATTTTCCCAATCATTCTTATTGGGAAAGCAACAACCCTCCCCAGATGGTTGCTGTTAGGATTACATGAATTAATATATAAAAAGAGCTTAGAAGAGTGCTTTGCACATAAGAACAGCTCTGTATGTGTTAGCAATTATTATCATTGGTTAATCATGATTACCATCCTCATCCTCATCATTCTTATCACCATTGTTTTGCAAATATGGCCATTTAGATTCTAGTTTAGAACTTAGAGATAAAGCAACCAAGTGAATCTCTCTCTGCAAGACGCTGTCTGTGGTTAGCCATGACTTGAGTTTTGGACTTCTTGGTAAAGGAACCACACAGGTTTGTGATTGACATTGAACTAAATTCTTCTAGGACTCCAGAAAGGGAGCAGTTCTGTAATTTTGTTCCTTCCTTCTCTGCTTAGAGATTTGTAAGGATCTTTAGCCAATCTCCATGAACATCTTCTAGATGGTTGTAAGGAACTGGAGCACAATCAAATGGCTGAGGAATGACATCCAGCATTCTTAAAAAGAATTGAAAAAAGCATCTAGTGAAGTAATGTGAAGCAGAAATGGACCTAAATATTTTTTAAAATTATAAGGCCAGAATAAAATACAACCAAAATATTCTCTAAACCTAATCTAAACCAAACCAATATGTATTTCTTTTGTTCTAAGACGCTGGCTTGTGAATTTGACTCAGGAAAGGATTTGGGCATCTATTATCTCAGTTTGCCTTTCTCCCTCGGGATGCGAGCCATAGAATGTGGCAGTGGAGTTCAGCTGAGTCACAACATCTGTCACATGGGGGATTTGCCTTTTGCAGGTTTTATAAGTCCCAGCTCAGAGCATCACCTGGTGCCTGCTTCGTGTACCTCCCCGGCAGCCCCAAGCCTTTCAGATAGTCTTTAAAGTTTGCAGTCTATTGAAGAGAAAAAGTTTTCTAGTTGATTAAAAACAAATTCTAAATCCAGTATTCACAACCGTTTGTTCTACAAATGAGGTAACCGTAGGAAAATGCAATCAACAAAACCGAAATTGTTCTTGCTCCATTGTGAACATGGGGCTTTGGGAATCTCATTGGATCTTGGCCCTTTACCTCCTGGTCCGTAAACAGGAACTCTCCTAGATTGTCTCAGACTGACTTAAATTTGTATGTGTGCAACTTTTTAATTAAAATTTTATTTTTCAGCTCCCAAATTTGCTTCCTTTTTATGTTGTCTATCTCTTTGTTGAACTCATTTTGTTCTTGCATTGTGTTTCCCGAAATCATTAAATTGTCCTGTGTTCCCTTGTAGCTCTCTGCACATCTTTAGAACAATTATTTTGAATTCTCTATCAGGCCATTCATGTATCTCCATTTTGGGGGCTCAGTTACTGTAGGTTTACTGTGTTCCATTGGTGTGTCACGTTTCCCTGATTCTTCATGATTCTTGAAGCCTTGCATACGTGTCTGTCTGCACATTTGAAGAAGTTGTCACCACTTCTAGACTTTATGGACTGACTTCAGTCAGGAGAAAGCTTCACCTGTAGATGGTGGCATGCTGGGGCATGCTGTGATCCTGGGTCTAGTGGCACAGACCACCAAGTGCGAGGGCTTGTGGAGGCGTGGTGTTGTGACAGCTCAGGCTGCTGGGGTCCGCATTGCCAACTAACTTCATAGTCCTTAGTGAACACTGTGAGAGATCTACAGTGGCTGGAAGGGCTGCTGGGGTCCTCAGTGATGCTCTGGGGTCTAGCAGCTGAGGACTATGGCAGGCAATGGCGATGGCTACAGCTGGTGGTGTGCATGCATTCAGTTGCAGGGGCCAGCAGTAGGGGCCTGTGTCATGGCAAGAACCAGTTACAGACACACGTGTAGTGGTATGGGCCAGGGCCAGTGGCAAGGACTGGGGCCACCTGCAGGTGTACTAGTAGTTGTGGCTGCAGGGTCTTGCCACAGGCTGCACACAACAGTAGAGGCTGGTGACAAGAGTTGGACTGGCCGAGAGCAGATGCACAGCTGGAGGGCCTAGCTGCATGTGAGCCCAGCGGTGCAGGCTAGTGATTGGAGTCAGGACCGGATTTGGGCTGACAAGTGGCTGTGGAGGCCCTGGCTGTTTGTGTGCACTGCTGTGTTGTTAAAATTTAACAACCGGCTCTATCAAAAAGCCATTTCTGATGCCTAGCCTAAATTTTCCCCAGTATTGCTTATTTCTTGTCTTAATCTCTGTACTAACAGAGGCTGCTCACTGCCACTTGATCAAGGACTTTTCATACCTGTAAAGAGTAGCAGGTTCTTTTTGAAGTTTTTCTCACTCACACTTTGTGATCCAGGGAGCCAGGAATTCCACCACCTCCTGCAAACCACAGAGGGACACATTTTTTAGGCAGCAAGAGAGGGACATTTGGAGTTTCTCGAATTATAGACATCACAGAAGTTGCCTCTCTTGCTTATCATTTGCTGATTGATTAGCTCAGATCCTCTGGATGAAGAGATGACAACACATTTCCAATAATTGCATTAGTATCACATAATTCAATAAATCTATTTGCTTACCACATCCAAAGAATTAATGATTAAAAGTTTGAAGAGGATTACAATTACTTAATTTCACAGCTGATCTGATTTCCTCATTCAAGTCACATATAATAAAAAAATATTTGCTAACATTTGGATGCTGACGGTGTGCCAAGCACTGAGGAAAGATTTTTGCCACAATCCACTGAGGTAGACACTAATAATAGATCCCTTTTAGAGATGAGAAGACTGAGGCCCAGAAAGTTTAAGTAACTTGCCAGAGTTAACACATTTAAGAGGTGGCAAAGCCTCCTGCCTGACAGACTCTCACAGGATCCATAGTATAGGAGGGCTACTTTGCCTTGGCCTTTCCTGGGAGGCCTTACATTTAGGTATTTGACATCTCCACATGGTGTGTTACAGTCACAGAAGTATAACAGAGAACCGAAGGAAGTCTGTCATACAACTTGGACCACACTGTTCTCAATACACAATGGATACACACACACACACACACACACACACACACACACACACACACACACACTGTTACATTTATGTAACATAAAAATTGTATTACATTTTATTTTTGTATGTGTTAAAACTTTTAGTTAGATAAACATAAACATTTTAAATACAACATAATCCTGAAAACTTATTTTGACACTTCTTCATTTTTGTAACATAGAGTCTCAAGAATGAAATTGGCTTGGCCACGTCTTCACATTTGAGAGGTACCAGTGCACAGAACCAAAGGATTAGGAGGGAAACTTAGAGACTATCTTGTCTAACTTCTTCGTTTCATATGTGAGGAAATGGAGACACAGAGATGTCTAGTAACCTCTCCAAAGTCACACAGCTAGAATGCTCTTCTACTGACAGAACAGTGTACTTGGTCCTATACCCACTGCTATTGATACCTGGTTTATGCCTATGACTCCTTCCAGTATAATCTTTTTTTGAATATGTGCAGAAAAAAAGATTACATTTCTATAGAACTTTTCACATTTCACAACCTTTTTGGAATTGAAATTCAATATTAAGCCTCATGGCTGGAAGGGTGTGTGTGTGGGCATTGCTATTTCTGTTTTTCAGACTAGGAAACAACAGTCAGGAAATGTTACACACCTTTCCCAAGATAACACAGCTAGGTAGTGGCAGAGCTGTTCCTGTAATTTAGGACTCCTGGCTTGAGACATTGCCCTGAACCACACTGCTTTCCTATATAACAACATGTCTCACAGGAATTACAGATGAGACCAGCATAAGCATTTTTGTTCTCCTGATGCTATTCATAAACCATTTTCAAACCCAGTGTACTTTCTCTGAAAGAAACTGTTCTTCGTGTGATCAGTAACTTGGAAAGAAAGATAATTAGATCTTCTAAATGATATTCAGAGTAAACGTTATTTCAGGATAGATAGTAAGCATTTCCAATGTTCCTGAGGTGTTTTTCTCAGTAGTGAGGTGTAAGACATATTTAAATGAAGCTTAGTCTGGGAAACCAGTATGTCGTAATTAAAAATGCAGCCCTTGTAGTCTTGGAATTCTTTGTCTAAAGTCCTTTTACAAAAAAGGGTATTTTAATTCAATAAATAAAAGAGGCACTTCCAGCTCCTACCAGCAGCATAGCTACCATTTGCAGCCTGACACTCACAACAGAGAAAATACACAAACAGTGTTTGATCTTGCCTTGCTGCAGGGCATTTTCATCTTTCAAGAGACTGAGGAAAAAACAACCTCAGAACTTTACCAAGACTTCCAAATTGTTGCAACACAAAATAATGGCAAAATGCTGTTTCTTAGCACTCACATTTTTGAATAACCACCATGGCCAAGAATGCCTGGTTTTGCTTTTACAATAAACCCAAATAAAATCTTGAATTCTACTCTTCAATTCAGAGATGGCAAAGTTGCCGTAGGTTGTTCGGAGCAAATCATACAGTCTAATAACTTAATTTTATCCTTTCTGTTTAACCTGTGCTCAAGGCATTTATTTCATGTTTATACTGGTTTGACACTAATCAGGCTTAAAAGAGATTTCATACCCTGTTTTCCTGTGCAAAGTTGAGCTACAATAGGAGGCTTAACAGTGCCAGCCTTTTCTCAGGCTTATCAGTAAAAAAGCATTCAGCCTAAGAAAACACTTCCAGTGTAAACAAGATACAGAACTGCACATCTACCCACATTCTGCTGAGATCTGGCTGAGAGAGAAGCACAGGTCCACACTAAATAATTTCTCTTTTAATTTAGCATCAATGAGCCCATTTCTCTTACAGCTTTTGATATATTATTATAAGCAATTTGTTACATTGCTATTATATTCCATATAGGAAGTAAAGTATTGAAAAGGCAAGATAATAATACACTTAGCCATACTTTAAAGTGCTACACAAATGTCACACTTTTCAAGTTATTTTAATTATAATTAAGTTCATTTAAAGATACAGTGAAAATCTTGTTCTAATCTTAACTTAGTACAATTTATTTATAGTTGACATACATAATATTAGTTGTTTACAAGGATGTCAACAACCACCATCATCACTCTTGAGACTGAAATTCATACAGACTGATTACTTAGTCAGGTATGTAGGTATTGTAGTTTCTTAATGACAAATGCATTTTAATGTTTTCATGATAAAGAATGGAAAGCAAACTAGCCACGTAGCTTAATAATTCATCAGACATACCTTGTTTGAAGAAAGCAATTTTTTTTTTCAAGAATTTTCCACCACACAGAATGGACGTCTTTTTTTCCTTAAGCTTTTCTGCATCACAAATTCCTTCCAAATTATTCTAAAGAAGAAACAAGAAGAGGTCCAAGCACCTTTTCTTTTCAGAGGAACTAATCAAACATTCCCATCAACCTCTCAGCACTTTGAAAAGCACATTTTACACCACGCACAAGCACACACAAACATACACACACTCACACACACTGCTTCTCACACTGGTTTTAGTGCTGAATTAGGCGGTCCTCTCTCAAATTTCCACTCCCACTTGTTTTTTTTTGGGGGGGGGGAGGATAAGAATTTCTAAATATTCTTTTCTAGCATAAAGCACACATACTCAGTAACAAAATTCTACAATTAGAAATTCTAAAATGTAGCACTGAAGCACCTGGATAAAATGAAAAATGAAAATATATAATTTAAAAACAATTTAAGCAAGGCAATTCAATTTTTTCTTTCTTTTTTTTTTCAAATGCTAGTAAACAGCTGGATTAAACTGCAGAAAGAAAGACAACTGCAAAACCCACCAAGCTGATTTTACTGGCCTTTCATTTTTGGAGTGAAAATACTTACTTTTCCTACATGTCAAAGCCAGTTTTTTGGTTTAGTTCTCTTCGGTCCCTCCTGCATTTTGGCAAGCTTAATGAAATGACTGTAGTCTATGCTGCTAGTCACAGGACACAAGATAATAATAGTGGGAAGCAAAACCTGACTCATGCATGTTTTGAAAATCTGGTGATGGATAGCTCACAACATTAATGAAATCTGCCGATTTTAGTTATTTAAGTATCAGTGTCTTCAATTAAATAGAAGGGATTCAGAACCAAAATACTCATTAGCATGCCACAGCATTATAAAAACAGACCATAAAGAAGCACATCTGGTGCCCCTTGAGATTCGAGTGCATGTCAGAATGGCAGAGCATCTTCGTTCCAGCAGGCGGGGAGGTAGCACAGAGCCATTCCTCCTCCTGCTGGGGAATGTGCACTCACGCAGCCCCAGGAGGAGACTCTTCCTCACGGGCAGCCTCCCACCCTCCTCTGTGGGCCCTGGGCTTACTCCTGATTTAGGATTGTGGTTTAAGTGTTATTTCATCTTTTTCCTCCTTCATTTGGTCCTGCATTTAAATTATTTCTCAATCCTGTTTCTTCTTCCATAAAATCCTGAGCTTGGGCCTGTTGGTGGTAAGAAAGGGGCTGCCACATGAAGGGTGGCCTGCCTCACCATTCGGGTCAGGGAAGGTCCAGAAGAAATGTCAGTCCAAGCAGAATTAATAATATAGTACCATTGACATTAATAATAATGTTCATTGCCATTGTCAAATACTTATTTTTGTTAGGCATGGTGATAAGCCCTCTACATATATCATATCATTTAATACTTGGAAAAATTTAGAAGGGTCAGTACTATTACTTCTATTTTGCATAGAAGAGAACTAAAGTTCATAGAGATAAAGTGACTTTCCCAGGGTTATCCAACCTGAAAGGCAAGAACTGAGATTCAAATTCAAGACTGTCTGACTTGAAAGCAATGGCAAGGTGCTATGTTAAGACTTAGTGCTTGTCTTCTGTTATTAGTTTAATTTGTTTTTTTATGATTAATAAGGCAGAATCAAATGTACATCTATTGAAAAACATATGAAGAGATGCTCAAAGAGGAAAGCCAATTAAATAGCAATAATGTTTTCAGCTATGAAAAATTTGGAAATAGTGATAGTTATACAATATGATGAATATAATTAATGCTAATGAATTGATTAACTTAAAATGGTTAGAATAGTAAATTTTTCATTATGTATATTTACCACAAAAAATAGTTAAAGAATATAAATTCTTTTTTTTAAGAAAACAATGAAATATCACTTTATTTTCTTCAAATTGCCAAAAATTAAAAAGCTGGAAAATGTCCATGGCACATGTGTGGTGGCCCTGATGAGCTGTTGGCTGCATAGACAAATGTGGCTATTCTAGAGAGCCATCTAGAAGTACCTCGTTGCATTCATGTGTACCCTAGGACCTGTGAAACTCTGGGATATTTAGTCTTTCATGAGCCCAGGGCTCATGGGATATTTAGTCTTTCTTGCCCAAGGCCATGAGAAATTCATCCCTGGAAAATGAATGAGTTAAGTATGCCCAGTATGAAATATTATGAAGTAGCTAAAAGCAAAAGACTAGATGTGGGGTTTAAGCATCGATCCCCAGGCCAGATCCCCTAAGTCTGACTATTGGTTTTAGCACCTGTCATTTGACAAGTAACCTAATCTCTGTTTCTTAGTTTCTCCATCTCTGAAATGGGAAAAATAATAAAACTTGTATTATGGGGTAATGATAATTAAGGGAATGAATATTTGTAAAGTTCTTGGAACCTTGCTTCATATAAAGCAAGTACAATGTAAGTGTTTTTTAAATAAATAAAATGTATATCGATACAACTGTATTCATGCTATATGACCAGTTACCACAAATTTACTGTCTTAAAACAACACACATTTATTATTTCACGGTTCTGTAGATCACAAGTCTAGGTGCAGCAGGCCAGGTTCTGTGCTCTGGGCCTCATAAGGCTGAAATCAAAGTGTTGACTGAACTGGGTTCTTACCTGGAAGCTCTGGGGTAGAATCCACCTTAAGCTCATTCAGGTTGTTGGCAGAATCCGGTTCCTTGCAGTTGTAGGACTGATGTCTCAGTTTTCTTACTGACTGTCTACCAAGGGCTGCTCTCAGCTTTTAGAGCTCACCCCAGTCCTTTCCACATGGTCCCCTCCATCTTAAAGCCAGCTATGACATGTTGAATCCTTTTCATACTTGGATTCCCTCTGAATTCCTTTCACAACAAACCAGAGAAAGCTGCTTTAAAAGGGCTCATGTGATTAGGTTGGGCCAGTGGGAAAATCTTCCTATCTTAACATCAACTGATTCGTAACTATAACCACATCTGCTATTTGTTTTGCCCTATAAGATACCATCATCATGCCCCAGGGATAAGGATCATGGGAGCCATCTTAAAATTCCACCTCCCACAACTATTGATTTAAAAACATTTTTCTGAAGGAAAGTAAGAAACAGTTTGAGAAACATAATACAATACTGGGATGGTTAATTTTATGTGTCAATTTGACTGCAACTTGACTGGGCCACCAGGTGTCCAGATATTTGGCTAAACATTATTTCTATTTGTGTCTGTGAGTGTGCTTCTGGATGAAATTAGCATTTGAATCTGTAGACAGAATAGAGAAGGTTGCCTTTCCCAGGGTGGATAAGGCCTCATTCAATCTATTGAAGGTCTGAATAGAATAAAAGCCAGAGTTAGAATTTTCTCTGTGCCTCTTTGAGTTGGGATATTGGTCTTCTCTGCTTTTGGACTAAAACTACACCCCTAACTCTCCTGGCTTTCTAAGTTGCTGACAGTAGGTCTTGCCTTTTCAGCCTCCAATATCATGTTGGCCATTACTTACAGTAAATCAATATCTATCTATCTATCTATCTCTCTATCTATCTATCTACCTACCTATCTCCTATTGGTTCTGTTTCTCTGGAGAACCGAGACAATTAGAAATACAATTATAAAAATTAAAATATATGCATATGAAAACAAAATACATTTTGCAAGAACACTTATGAATGAATGTATACTCACTATCCCCATGGAAATTCAGAGCCTTGTACTTGTTGCCTAGGGCTTCTCTAGGATACCTAACATGGCTCACATGCTCACCTTCTGCAAGTCTTTGCTCAATGTCACCACTTCTTGGCCATCCTGTTTAAAATGACATCCCCACCCCCAGTATTTTCTCTCCTTCTTCTCTGTTTTATTTTTCTTCATAGTACTTGTTATCTTTTAATAATGTTTTCTACTTCATTTTTCATTATGAGTTCCCTACTAGAATGTACACTCCCAGAAGGCAGGGTTATTTTAAATCTGCTTTGGTCACTGATGTTATTTCTGACCCTTTGAAATGACACATAATAGGTATATATACAATATGTATTAACTAAATGAATGATTACAAATACATTAGAATTCTTACCTATGAGGAAATAGAGTGAGAGTAAAGAATCGGAGTAAAATGGAATAAAAACATTAAAGCAATAGTCTTGGAGCCTTGTGTGGACCAGTGATGATGGTGCTGAGAACTGACTCAACTCTCCACACCCAAAGCTGGCAGCAGCAACATTACCTACAAAACCATAAAGTTAATAGCCTCAGGGAAATCTTTTAACCTCTTTAAAACAAGATCACAGCTTCCTGGTAAGTGGCCTTAGCTTGCATCTTGGTGTAAACTGAACTTCTAGATCATTTCTAGTTGAGAACAGAAACTGTGATGCTTAGTTTTTCCTACATTGCTACTTGAGATTCTGTTTTGTTTATAAATTATCTATGGTTGATCCAAAGCATTAGTTCTTTCCTAAATAACTGTTTGTCATTATATAAACTTAGTGTTCCAGTCTCGTATTGTATTTAGTACAAAAATTCAAATCTCTTTTAGAATATTCCCTAAAAGTTTTATTATTGTTATAAATGCTGAACTTGATGCCTCTTTAAAATACTGTCTCATTTTTTTTTTTTTTTTACTAACTCTAGAGATAGAATTCAGGGAAATCAATGCACTTTTTATATCAAAAATCCATTCTTTTCTGTGACTTTTAAAAATGCAGGATGGCAATTTAAGAGTCTAAATAAGGAGGTAGCCTTTTCAGACCCCCCTGATACTTTTACTCTGTGCTGGTATATAACATGAGTTACACCTTTCATAACAGAAGCTCACTGAAATGTGTAAAGCTATATTGTGTTTGATGCTACATCAATTTTTCATAGCAATATGATTTGCCTTGTATTCCTGTATAATAGTTTTGAAACTTTTTCTCTGTGCACTTCTGTAGAAGTTTACTGCAATGATCAGGTGTTATTTTAGTTTTCTGGACACTGTTGAATGCCACTGCTAAAATCGCATGTTTGCATAGTGTCAATGTGAATGCAAAATTGGCTAACATAATTGACTTTTGTTAAATTTACATAAACACTATCTGTCAGAAGCAATATTATTAGAAGAAAAACATACCTTTCAAAAAATTGATGGAGTCACAAAGATTACTTATGAACAGGTAGACTATAGATTGGCTGTACCCAACTTTTTTGGCACCGGGGACTAGTGCTCCTGTGAGACTCTAATCCCTGATGATCTGAGGCAGTGATGATAGCACTGGGGGAGGAGGGGCAGCAAAAACAGATGAAGCTTCGCTTGGTTGCCTGCCACTCACCTCCTGTGGTACAGCCCAGTTCCTAATAGTACTAGTCCATGGCCTGGGAGTTGGAGACCCCTGCTATGGATAGCCAAAAGAAATTTTGCCAAGGAATGTAAAAGAGCCTCCAAAACTATAAGGAAGAGTTCTTAAGAATATGTCAGAGGGAAAATTGATTAGAGATTAGGTAAGAGTTATTGATTATGATACATAAGGTAAATTTGATGGTGCAAAGGAGATAGTAGACCAAGAGAATTCATCTTCTTCCTCAGGGTATTAAAAAAAAAAGAATGTTAAGAAGATTGCTACTCCCAAATGCTTCCCTGAAAGAAATGAGCTGGAACCACTACATGCTGGACAACACCCAAAATATTCTATGCCAAATTGGCGTAAAAAAAAACCAAAAAAAAAAAAAACAGATAAATCACTGTGATTGCCATTGCACAAAAGAGATTTGAAGACCTAAAGGATGATACTGGGAGTTAGAGGTTATAATGTAGATCCCAGCATTAAAAAAAGGTTGCTGGTCTGGCAGATTAGAAAAATACAAAAGTACCTTATTCAAAACAAGGGCTCAGAATAGTTGGCAGGAGAGTATAGGCCTTATAGCTCCCTTTTATGCCAAGTAAGCAAATGGAGTCTAAAATAAAGGATTGGTTCACTGAACACCGGTCAGCTCGGGCTCTGTTCATCTAAGCTGTGTCGTGCTGTGCTGTGCAACTCTGCTCTTCACTCTAGGCCTGTGGGTTGGCTAATGAACCTCTGTTCTATAAGTGTTTATTTTGGTGCCCGTGCTGCAGGGCAATAGCTATACAGTGAAAGAATTCCTCAGGGCAATGGCGAAGTCAGAAGAGGGCAATAGGAGATATGTAAGGTCTCTTAACGCTTAGTCTTAGAACTGTCATGCTGTCATTTCTGGCCCATTCCACTGGCCGAAACAAGTTTTATGACTAAGCCCAAAGTCCAGGGGCAGGGAATGAGACTCTATCCATAAAGAGGTTATGGCAAGGTTGTGGATGAAGAGAGGAGTGGGCATTTTTGTAGTTCATGCACTGGCATATTTTATCTATGCCCATGTTTGTCATAGTGTCTTTCTTTCTATGCCTTCTCTTTGGACTCAGATTTTTTCTAGCTGATAAAAATATTCAAGAAAATAAGAATTTATACATACTTTTTTAAATTTATTTTTTTAGAGAATTGATAGATACTTTAACGTAATAAAATAAATATGCATTTATCCTAAAATTACATCATCTTACTTAAGGAGGAAACTCTAGAGGCATTTCTACTGGGATCAGAAACTCAGCAATGATACCTACTATCTCTACTATTATTCAACATTGTAGTAGAGATGTCAGCCAATGCAATTCAACAAGAGAAATCTATTAAAGAGAAAAGAATTGGGGGAAAAAAGAATAACATTACATTTACCAATATAGAAATTGATAAAGATGTGTGTGTACATGCTTTCTAAGAATGCGTAGAAGCAATGAAACCCACTACCAATGAGCATGTATGGAACAAAAGCTTGGTTTCTGAGTATCACTCTTCAATAAACAGAATCAGATGTCCTTAGAAAATACCTGATTCCAGGACAGGGGATGGGAAACTACAGGATGTGCTGAGAACATTTTGGAGCCAGTAAGTGAGAAAAATGATGGTAACATGTCAAAAGGGTGCAGGAGATAACTTGAAGGAGCTCTCAATAGCCAAATCTGGGACAATCTGAACAATAAACCAAATAATGATATTAATGAATTAAAAGATACAATAAAATAATAATTTTGGGTTTGTACTGATATAAACAAATCATGAAATAAATAAATAAATAAATAAACAAACAAACAAACAAACAAATGGGAAAGAGGAACAGCTTTTCTTTACAAATATGGTAACTAGTAAATGAAGACAGAATGATGGAAATTGAAAACTACTGTTGAGCAGATAACAAAGTAGTAGGTGAAAAGATGATATGAAACATGATATTTATGTAATCTCAAAGTATCTACTCTGAAAATATTAATTAAATAAGGGAAAATAATATCTTTACAGTGGAAACACTCAGAAGACACCACACCAGTTAACCTAGTGATTACAGTTTACATCATTGGTAATTAGACAAATTGACATCATGTGCCTCCTAATATGATGTTCTGAGAAGCACACAGCCTCACTTCTGTGGTATTCTTGCCAAAAAATGCATAACTGACTAATTATGAGGGCACATGAGACAAACCCAAATAGAGGAATGAGAGTAGTAGGTAGTACTTTTCAAAAGTGCCAACGTCATGAAAGGCAAAGAATGAGGACCTATTGTAGATTAAAGGGTACTCAGGAGATGTGACAATTAATGTAACATGTTATCTTAGATTCAACCTTGGACCAGAAAAAAAGATGTTAATGGGAAAATCGATGAAATTTAAATGAGATCTAAAGATTAGAAAATGGTAATTTTATGATCTTGATAATTGAATTGTAGTTATGTAAAATGTTTGTATTTGAGGAAGGTGGGTGAAAAGAATACAGAAATTCTTTGTACTGTTTTTACATTTTTGTAAATCTGAAATTTCTTCAGTATAAAAAGATAAATTTTTGTAAAGGAAAAAGATAATGTAATGAGTGGAAAATTGGATTAGAAATAGATATGTTTTAATAGAAATAACATCAGATTTGTGTCAGGAGACCTATCGTCATACCTTCTGGCTCTTTGTCTTGAACAAGTCACTTGAAAACTCAGATTCTTCATTGTAAAATGAAGAAAATAATTGGCCTGACCATTTTGAATATCAAATGAGGTAAAGTTGATTTTAAAACCCCATAATTTGTAAACTCCTGCAGAAATTATTATTAATGATACTTATTATAAGGCCATGTTCTGGATAAGATCAGAGTATTCAGAAATCAGAGCTTTTTCTCAATATTTATAGTAGCTCTGGAGCAATACTACATAGCACATTTTACAGTTTTCCAATGGCACCCAACTGTGCTGGCTTGTAAAATCTAAGTGAATGAGAAGTAAATGGAAGCCAGGCCTTGGTGGAAAACAATGCAAGGTGATGCACCTGGAGGTAAATCAGGTTCCCATTACATGCATAACAGAAGTGCAGAAAACAGAAAACAGGGCCCTGGACCTCTTTATAGAAGGGATCCCCAAAACACCTGCATGAAGCCCAGGTCACATAGATTAATATGTTTCTCATAATTTTGGGGTCTTAAGTAGAAAAAGATGGCAGAATACCATTTGGAAAAGTATGTATAGATAATCCAAATTTGGGTGGAGGTGGCCAGGATGGTGGTAAGAGTTCCCATCAGCTGTACAGTGAATAGAACTTCCAATGGAATGGGCAAAGTCTGAGATCGGATGGGACTGAAATGGCATAAAAGCCATGGAAGAAATCATAAAAGGTCGATAGATTTAACAGCATTACCAATGAAACTGTAATATGGTTTTTTAAACATCCACAATACACTATGAAGAAATTAAAAGACAAACGACCAAACAGGATAACATGTTTGTAGTAAATATGACAAATGGTTAATACTCATAAAATATAAAATGCTTAAAATCAATAAGAAAACCACAAAAGAACCACCAAATGGAAAAAGCAGGCCAATGATATAAACAACACACATAACACACACACACACACACACACACACACACACACACGTATTCTCTAAATGGGCAATAAATATATGTGGAAAAAACCATTACCCCATCTGGACATTCAACAAATACAAATTAAAATGACACTGAAACACCATTTTCAGTCTGTCAGTTTGACATAGATTTTTTAAAAGAAAATATTCAACATTAGTCAGGGCGCAGACCAGCATTCTCATGTACTACTCACAGCAAGCAGTAAAAATTGCTACAACCAAATTTTTTGTACCAATTTTGTAAAGCAATTTGGTTAGTTGTACTATGAGACAAAAAAAATGTTTGTCATCTTTGATTCAATAATTCCCATTCTAGGTATCTATCTTAAAGAGAAAACCAGAGATGCATTCAGTTGTACTGGTGAAAGACAAACAGTTGTCCCTCGGTATCCACAGGGGATTGGTTCCAGGACCCCTGTGGATACCAAAATCTGAGGATACTCCAGTCCTTTATATAAAATGGCATGGTATTTGCATATAGCCTGTACACCTCCTCCCCTATACTTTAAATCATCTCTAGATTACTTATAATACATACTACAATGTAAATGCTTATAAATAGTTATTATACTGTATTGTTTAAGGTATAATGACAAGAAAAAAAAATGTGTATGTTTAGTACAGACACAACTGTCATAGGCCTAATTACATAGTACAAGGCAACAACAATGTAAGGTGTCTTTTTTTTACTGTTTTCAGTTCCCAGTTGGTTGAATCTATAGATACAGAACCTGTGAATACAGAAGGCCAACTGTGAATGGATAGTTTATGCTGCATCCCTGAGCTGGAGCTCACCCAGCCGAGAGCTTGGCTCTCACAGGGTAGGCTCTAGGCAGACACTGTCCAGCACTCTGGTCTGAGTCCCTCGGTGATTCAGCACCCCTCAGTGTCCTCCTGGGACTTAACTAGTTTTGAATATTTTCTTTGACCTATTCACTGCAGTACTGGATTGTACCCCGAAGCCCTGGTTGTTATTGGCAAAGTGGCCAAGTGGAGAGCATCTGAACTCCTAATAGACGAGGACAGTTATTTGAGTAGCTTTGCCTTTCTATGCCTCTGGTCTTGGGAAGCGTTGATAATAAGGCTATCTATTATATAAGAGTTTCCCCTTTATTCATGCTTTCACTTTCCACAGTTTCAGTTACCCACAGTCAAGTACAGTCTGAAAATATTAAATGGAATGGAAAATTCCAGAAATAAAGAAATTATTAGTTTTAAATTATGCACCATTCTGAGTAGTGATGAAATCTTGCGAGGTGCTACCCAGGTTGTGAATCATCCCTTTGTCCAGTGTATCTACATTAAGTGTCCACCCTTTAGTCACTTAGGAGACATCTGGGTTATCAGATCAACTGTCATGGTATCACAGTGCTGGCATTTAAGTAATCCTTATTTTACTTAATAATGGCCCCAAAGAGCAAGAGTAGTGATGCTGGCAATTTGGATATGCCAAAGAGAAGCCGTAAAGTGCTTCCTTTAAGTGAAAAGGTGAAAGTTCTTGACTTAGTAAAGAAAGAAAAATATCATATGCTGAGATTGCAAAGATCTACAGTAAGAATGAATCTTCTATGTGTGAAATTGTGAAGAAGGAAAAAAGAAATTTGTACTAGTTTGCTAACACACATTCACATAACTTTTATTACAGTATATTGTTACAATTGTTCTATTATTAGTTATTATTGTTAGTCTTTTACTGTGCCTAATTTATAAATTAGACTTTATCATAGGTATGTACATATAGGAAAAAGCATAGTATATATAGGGTTCAGGATTTTTTGTGGTGTCAGGCATCCAGTGGGGGTCTTTGAATGTATCCCTTGTGGATAAGGGTAAACTACTGTATTAATAATACTTATTGATCATTTATACTAGGCACAGTTCTAACCATTTTGCATAAATGAATTCATTTCATCTTCAGGAGACCCCAGTGAATATCAATCATTCTAGAAATGAGAAAATAAGGGATAGAGTGACATTCCCCTAGGCCACATAGCTAAGGAAATGGAGTCAGGGTTTAAACTCAAGTGGTCTCTCTCCTGACAGAGGATCATGAAAGAAAAATATGTAGAAGAAATTGTTTAAAGTAATAAAGCAAGACTTATTTATTGTAAGTAGGCCTACTTATTGCTTGAAAAGTATAATAAGAGACATAATCTGGAACACCTGCCCTGGCAGCATTTGCTGATAATTGCACATTTAAAATTTGAATAAAGAAATCCTGACTAGGTATGAAAATTAGTATTGAAAATCTTTATATTTTAAGCCATTGGCTAGTCAAGAAGGGATGCCTTGCTAACATATAAATTGGAAATAGGTATGGTTTAGGCGGAGTCTGGGAAGAAGAACATTCCTGGCAGAGGGGCTGTACTTGCAAAGACAGGAAGGATGGCATTCCACACAGAACAGAGCAGATGGTCCCCTCTGGCTGTGTGCAGGGTACAGAAGGAGAGGGTAGGTCAGTGGAAGCACTGCAGAACTGATACGCCATGCCCAGGAGTTTAGACCTCCTCCTGAAGGGAATGG
>CM053515.1:86950261-87035094 GCA_028627145.1 Eidolon dupreanum
CCATTCCCTTCAGGAGGAGGTCTAAACTCCTGGGCATGGCGTATCAGTTCTGCAGTGCTTCCACTGACCTACCCTCTCCTTCTGTACCCTGCACACAGCCAGAGGGGACCATCTGCTCTGTTCTGTGTGGAATGCCATCCTTCCTGTCTTTGCAAGTACAGCCCCTCTGCCAGGAATGTTCTTCTTCCCAGACTCCGCCCAGCAAACCCCTCACCTTTCTCTATTTATATACCATCTCCATTTTGAGTTTCCATAGGACCTTGAAAACAATTTAAGGTATGTGTCACTTGCTGTAATTATTTATGAATGTCCGTGAACTTGAATCCAGGAGCTAAGTTTTGCTCCTCTCTGTTTCCTCGGGGCCTGGTACAGAGCCTAGAATATGGGCAGAAATGGAAAAATGTTAAATGCTTGGAGTTAGGAAGAAATACAGTATTTTTCATGTTCCTGTTGGTAGCTTACAAAATCATAAACGATGTGAATATTTTTGTCTGAGCATATGTGCCATGACTGGGTTATTACGTATCAGTCCGTTCTGGGAAAATAAAAAGCAAAGTTACAATTAAAAAGAATAGAAATTTTATATTCTGAAAATGGCTTAATTTATTTATCAAAAATTCACTATTCAGTGGCTGACCATTCTATTTCACTCTGACACTAATAGCTCAAGGATCTCAGTAAATAACTGGTTTACAGAAAGAAACTGCTTTCGAATTTCAATGTACAAAATGCCTTTCACCCAGACACCATGAATTCAAGATCATGAAATTCTTGCAGTAACTGAAAGCATGATCAATAAATGTAGGTATCAAAAGGCTCCGTTGCGACACACTAAATCTAAGAAGCAAAGATACAGTTCCTTTTTTTTTAGGAAGTGAGTGGTTGACTCTCAGTGAATCGATCAGCAGTCTACATGTTGTTCTGATACTGAAGTCCATTTCATGGTTTGTATTTGATATTTTTGAGGATTTAAAACTGATTTCGGTTTTATAGAGTTCTTGCTCTCTTTAATTCATAGCAACAGTATGAGAATGTCCTTTTGGAATTCTCATTTGGAGATGAAATTGTAAAGTTAACTGAC
Organism: Eidolon dupreanum; assembly: GCA_028627145.1. NCBI lineage: Eukaryota > Metazoa > Chordata > Mammalia > Chiroptera > Pteropodidae > Eidolon > Eidolon dupreanum. Next base: position 86,951,343 of record CM053515.1, read on the forward strand.
TCGCCAGACAGTTTCACAGGTATGTAATATTCAAAGGCAGATCAGAGCTTTTATGTGCTAACGCACCCTCTCTGGCTTCGTCCCACCTCACGGACTCCTTCTCCATCTTATTTGCCAGCATTTCCTCCTTTGCTTTTCTTCTATTTATTGTGTCCCCAGGTATGAGTCCTGGGCTCTTTAATTTACTCCCCTCCAAGGTTTCTATGGTTTCCCCTTCTCTATATGCCAATAACCTCTGTTCTACATGCGAGAGTCCCTAACCCAAGCACTAGACTTCTGATGCCAGTGTCAGGGGGGTTGGTACACTTGGATTGTGGTCTCTTCCTCTTTATCATGACAATGGCTATCCTACCTAGTTACCAAATTAAGAGATGTCTTGAGACAAAAAAAAAAAAAGAAGTAAAATTTATGATTTTAAAAGGCTATTACTTACCACTAAAGACAATTTCTTATGATAAATTATTTTATGATCTCAGCATAGGAAAACTCGTTTCCTGCCACATACATTGCAGTTTGTTTTAGTTTCAAGCTTCCTGGCTCTAAATTTAAAAGTGAACTCCAGTCACCAGAGTGCAAGTTCTCTGTGTGTGGCCTGCCCTCCCTTTTCACCCAATTTTGTAATTGGAAATACCTTAAAAGGAAGAATAACTCCCCTTTGGGCAAAGTGAAGCAAAAATGTAAACCGCTTCATATGCTATCTTGAACAAATGTATGTTTCCTATCATTACACTTCGTGGTTAAGAATAGGCTCTTGAAATAAAATGGGGAAAAGAAATAGAAAAATATCAAAGCACATGCATAAAATCATAAAAGTAAAAAAGAGGGCTGTGTGAGAGCTTACTAGAAAAAAAATAAACTGTTCTATTTCATTCTTATGCCAGCTGAATTTTTAGTATCTTTAAGAATAGGTTGGTAAGAATAAAAAATGGGATTCCTCCATCAACTTCCCAGTATCTACAGAATTCGGGTTGCTGTTTATTCTCTGTCTTTTTGGACTGGACAATTAGTTCAACTCCTCACTCATTCCTCCTTTCTAGGGAACTTATTTCAGCAAAGTTTCCCATCACTCACCACGGTACAGTTGCCACTCTGCTCTCCTGAGGCAAAGGAGATATTCAGTCTCTCTCTCTCTCTCTATCCATCCACCTTTCTCTATCTCTCTCCTCTCCCCTACCCACCCCCTCCCCCACACCCCCTTCCCAAATCTGCTCAAATGCCTATTTAATACTCTGGAAATTTCTGCAGAAGTGCCCACACATAGAAACTACAAACTTTAGAATAGCTATAATTATAAATCACTGTGGGGTTGTAGAAGGTTCGGGAAAGAGAAATAGGGAAGGATAGTACTGAAGAAGTTGGTGTTGTGGAGAAGGAGCTGATGTACTTTTTTAAAAAACTCTAGTTTGTATGCCATCTCCTGGAAAATGTCTTCATTATACCTCTTTCCCAATTTCAGAGGTGAGTTGGGTGTTTCTTAAGTAAGACCAGATAAGTTATGTTTCATTGTCTCTGAAATAACTGGCAACATAAGTTTTTCATTCAATTTATCATTCAAGGTTTGTGTTTTACAACCACAGTCTGTGAGGTTATAACCTTTAAGCTATATGCAAAGGCTCATGAATACATCATATAAGTGAAAATCTCTCTCCCTGCTCTCAGACTTACAAAGAGGCAGGCAGCGTGAAGAAAGAGGCTGTTAAACAAACGATGGAAGTCTGAGGAGCACATATAGTAAATTCCTCTGCAGAGCAAATTGTGTATGATCAGAAAATAGGGTAATGAATAAGACTGAAAATGGGTAAATCAATGCCAAAGTCCATAGAAGTAAAATTAAACAAAAACCAAACAAACAAAAAGGTGAGGAGAAATGTTAGGGTGCACTGAGCTCTTTATAAAAATAGTAATTAATGGAATGTGGAGTCTTATAAAAAGAGTAAAGCAACTAAGTCAGCCCTCTTTTCCATTCTCTCTTTCTTAAGAACAGCTTTATTGAGACACAATTTGCATACCATGAAGTTCACTCATTTAAAGTGTACAATTCAATGATTTTTACAGACTTGTGCAACCATCACCGTAATCTCATTTTTATCATCTCCCAAATCCTAGTACCCATTAGTAGTCACTCTCATTCTCTCCTCACCCCAGCCCCTGGCAACCACTAATCTACTTTCTGTTCCCATGGATTTGCCTATTCTGGTCATTTCATATAAATGAAATCATATGATACATGCTCTTTTGTGACTGGCTTTTTTTTTTTTTTTTTTTTACCAGGCATAAGGTTTACAGGGTTCATTCATGTTGTAGCATGCATCAGCTTTTCAGAACTTTTATGGACGAATAATATTCCATTGTATGAATATACCATATCTTGTTTATCCTGTCATCAGTTGACAGGATTTGGGCTATTCCCACTTTTTGGCTATTATAAATAATGCTGCTGTGGACATTCACGTACAAGTTTTCGTGTGGACATATATTATCATTTCTCTTGGTTAGGTGCAGAAGTGGAATTGCTGGTTACATGGTGACCCTCTGTCTAACATTGTGAGGAACTGCCAAATTATTTTCCGAAATGATTCACTATTTTATATTTCTATCAGCAATGCATGAGAATTCTAATTTCTCCACATCCTTGCTAACACTTGTTATTGTCTATCTTTTGAATGTAACCATCCTAGTGGGGATGAAGTGGTACCTCATTGTGGTTTTGATTGACATTTCTACAATGGCTAATGAAAATAAAAGTTTTTTCATGCATTTATTCACCGTTTTTCCTGTCTCTCTTGCCACCAGACATTCATTTGTTATTCCCCAATCTTCCATCCTTTCCTCTCGCTGGAGATCTAGCACAAAACCTGCATAGGCAGGGCTTGCATTAAGAGGCTATTTTCTGTGCTAAAGCCATCTTCCAAGGAAACTCAAGGACAAGTTCATTACTATTGATTTTGAACCATTAAAATGACTAATTTTGCTTTAATTTAAGCAAATAGACTTTTATTATGTGCTTTAGTGGTATTTACCCTCAAACTAGTGGAATATTATAGATTTACTGACAATCAGGCTTGAAATCTAGTAGAGAATATAAAGTAAGTCCATCAATACGTATAAAACAAGGAAGAATTAAGTGAATATCATAAGAAAAGTACAGAAGTGTGTTATATATGGTGGAAATGAAAATCTTCAAAGGTGCTTACCCTTTGACTCATCAATCTGCAGCTAGAAATCTATTCCAGGGAAATAGTTGCATATTTCCATAAAAGTTTAGGTACAGGAATGTCTACTGAAATTGTTATTTATGATTGTAAAAAATCAGACAGTTCAATAGGTAGGTACATAAATTATGATACATCCCTAAAATAATAGTGCATTTATTTAAAATGACTTACAAATATATTTATAATATAACATGCAAAAAGTATGGGAAACCTCCAGGGGCAAGAAAAAAGAAAGAAATAAAAACTAGAGTAGTAAACAGGTGCACTGATACTGCAGCTGCTCTGGGGAGAAAGTCTTGAGAGGGGCTGTTAGTTTCGGTTACCTAAGAATTTAGTTTTGACATTCACGTGGGGGCAGGAGACAGGAGCCAGCTTCGACTAAAGGTACCTGACTACCCATCATACAGCCAGACTCTAAGGACTACAATGTCAGAAAGGGGGTGAATTAGGGAAGCTCCCACTCAGCAGCAGAAGTGACATGGAATTCTGTGTCTTGGTTAGTCTCTGGGTAGAAAAAGTAAATTAATTTTGACAATTTATAATCATGGACCTATAAATCATGTAGGATTGGGGCCCAAATTATACTACCTAAGTGCAAGAGAAAATTTAAAAAAATTTTCTCCTTGCCAGAGGCCCTAGAGCACCTGTCAGAAGAAAACTGTTCTGCTCTGGGACACATTCTTGCAATGTTGATTGCATAGGTCACAACAGATCAAGTTCAAGGAAGATAAACACACAATCCACAATTCAAGGTCTGTTTTTTTCCACTTTATAGTTTTTTTTTTCTACAGGATTCTTCATTTTTCAAAAGTCTAAATAAAAGATACAAATTCATTTGTATCACTTTCATCTTTAAATGTTCCTTCTTATTTCTTTCTGGTAGCCTGCCTTGGTTAAAGTGTAAAATCATGACAAGTATATGTCAGCAAGAATGATTTCTGAGTGAAACTAAATGTGCTATTTTTATTTGCCGAATAATAACATGACAAAACTACCCTTTAGATCTGAAAATTGTTTTCTGTTTTGTTTTTAAATTTCCCTGCTTATATTTTCTTTGTTGTTGTATTGTGATTGCCCCATTATTTACAGTTGCAAGTAGACCTATTTCTTATCAGCTTCTTTGAACTGCTGCCATCTATTTGATTAATTGCATGGCAGTTTGGTTTGGTAAATGCCTACCAGTATAACTGTAATTCTTTGCTTGCAGCATCTTCTCAACTTTTTACCAGTTACATCCATCTTTGATTTCATTTTCTCCTTAGTATTCACAAATGTTGCACATTCTTTAGGTATCATAGCACATTCTGCTTTATCTATTATTTATTCTTTTAAAGAGTTAGTAGCATTGCATTCATGACTTATTTAAAAATATATTGTTATTGTTATTGTCACAATGAGACTACCACCACTTTTGGAATTTTCTGCTCTATTTCTGCTGATTTGTGTTTCTTCAATGACAGTGTCACATATTTTACTGAAAACTAATTTTTTTTTGAAGATGTGTTCATTGCTTTAGAAATTCATCTGGCTATATATTCTTATTTCAGATGATTTTACTTTTAAGTTTTAGTTTAAGCTTGGAGGTGGCGTCCTGAACAACAGGAGTCTTCCAGATTGCATGAGGGGAAGAGAAGCAGAGAAACAATGTCTTGGGAGAGAGTATTTAAGATCACGAGGAAAATTCACCTAAAAAACAGAACACCCAGGAAAGCCATAAGGGCTGTCCCCAAATATTGGGACAATGGGGAAAAGGGGAATCAGCAGGGAAAAAGTTCTAGCTTTAATTTACAGAAAAAAATGTTCATTAGAACCATTCGACAACCAGATGGACAACTTTGCAAAGAAAGTAATTTTTGTTGGTGGAGTTTGAAGGATTAGGCACAGTCTTCAAGCCTAAAGCCCAGGCTTTGCTCCCTTTTAGTCCTGCAAAATACACATTCCATAACAGAAAGAAAAATAAATAAATGTGTGAATTATCTACACAGTTCTCATAAAATTTGATTGATTTAATTATGAGATGAAGCTTGGAAATAGGGTGCCATTATATTTTATGTCCATTTTTGTCTCTTACTTTTAGGGAAAGAGAATTCTGTGGTGTCACCCATATACTTTTTAAGATTTAAATGTTCTTACGTTGGGGACATCAAGTAGAAAAATAAAAGAATAATTTGGATAAGTAGCTTTTATTTTTGGAAGTCATTACAATATATACAAGTTAGGAAATATGAAAGATATTTTGTTTCTTCAATACGTATATTAATGCACCCATGAATATGATAGTTTCTTTGCTTTTGTAAACTCCTAAAGAAATTTAATTGTAGCTTCTAAACCAGAGAAAGTTTCTCTTATAAGAAAAAGCAGAAAGAAAAATAGTAAAACTCTGATTAACTGTCAATTGTCCCACAGTTCCACAATGGGGCACTATTGAGTTTTGTAAGATGCCCTTTCAATGGGCAGAAAGGGAACCTTGATACAAATGATCACCTAAAAGGTGATACTTTGGTTTCTCATAGATGAATTATGTAACATGTATTTTTCTTAAGTGAAGATAACATGTCCTCACTGAATTGCTGAGTATATAATTGTATGATCTCACTTCAAAAGTGCCACAATCTCCTGTTGAATGGCATCAATTAGGCCTGAATTCTTTGGAGATGTAAAGAAGTACAGAGAAATTTAAAAACACACAAGTGTTATGCTATATTAAAAGTTATCATCTAGGCTTTGCATTTGTGAATATGGAAAGAATAATTTCAATAATTAGATTATTTTTAAATATTCCAAAAGCCCTAACGTCCTATCAACTTTAAATCTCCTCAAATATAATACTAGGCACCAATATTAATTTGAGATGGTATAATATACAGCTAACCTGTGATTAAAGGTAATTCTGTGAAGATAGCAGACTAGTTGTTTGGCATTGTATGTATAGATGGGATGATTAATTTATTAGTTCTATTCTTTCACAGTTGTTCTTTATCACTACTCATGAATGTACTTAGGTATGTATTTTTCTTACTAATGTCTTTGTTTCCTTTTAGATAAAATGTCTCTTGCATAAGAGCAATTTTTAAAAGAAAGGGGAAGAATGAATATATTACATAAAACATGTTTTCATTTCTATGAATTACTGCAGAAAGGGGACACGTGTATTCTGGTGACATCTATCCATCTTAGTCTGTTGGTAAAATCACCTACCTCAGTGATGAATACATTGCAGAAATACATGGTATATTCAGGTAGGAGAACAAGTGAAAATCTACTATACTGTGTATACAGTGAAAACATTTCATAAATCTTACTTCCTCCCATAAGCCTTTTCTAACTCTCCCAGTCCTTACTGATTTTACAGAAGTATGGCATTTAGAGACACAAGGAGTTTCAAAGGACACTCAAATTAAACTTGTATCCAGTGGGAGCTAAAGTATCCCAGGAAGAAAGCCCTTTGGCTTCCCTACACTCAGGGAAAGACAGTACTCTGCCTGTCAGGGCAGCCTATTCAAATGGCAGCTTCGTAAAGACCTTGTCCCTTGAAAGATTATATGTCATTTTTATATTGTTTCAGATATGCTGGTCTCTGGGTGCCATCATAGCTGTAATAGTCCTACTATCTATCTCCCCTATGGAATACGACCTCCTAGAAGACAGGACAGTGCATTAGTCAGTCATTACCATATCCCTGACACAATGCCTGGAAAATAACCATTGAAGAAATGTTGGTTGCTATATTAATATTTTTGGGACTGGAATGGCTTGTGATTCCAGCCTTTTCATCAATTGTTCTGTTACTATTCTCACCTGAGCACAGTGGAACTGTTCCTTAAAGAATAGACCAACTAGAGCTAATTTAATGAGTAGAAAAAGAGCCAAAGTTCTTTTTCCCCCCAGGGATTTATAGTCTAGTTCGGATTATTAAAAACGGGCACTTTTAAAAAATGAAGACCAATTTTTAGTAATTCAAATTAGGCTTTTTCTGGAGTGACTATCAAACTCATCTGTCTGTGACTTCTGTATAACGTTTCGTTTTCCTCTGAAGTTCAGGCTGCCTGAGGCATTCCTCTCATTGTCTGTGACCTTGTAACACTTAACCTTTGTTGGATTTCTTCTGCTCTCTGGTCATTTACACCTGAGACCAATTCATTTGGCGTATTACTTCCTCCTACCTGTTGAGGGTGTGTTTTCCATTTTGAAAAAGATGCCACTTAACTGAAGAACAAGGAATGACAAGGTAGCCCAATAGGCCTGGCTTTTCCCAGTCCTCAGAGAGTTCCCCGTGGAGTCACTCTGAGTTTCTTATGTTTTTCTGTTTCTTTCCTTTTCATCTGCTTCGCTTTCTTTCTTCACTTCTGTCCTTCAGTCCTTTTGGAATTACAGAGGATCTTACGGTCAGATTTCAGTTTTTGCATTTATTACTTTGAAGCCACATACTCCTTGAGAAAATCTAGGCATCAGATCTTTCCCCTCTTTTCTCTGATTTATTTGAAATTCTCTTAGATAGCAAACTTACTATTTTTTTCCTAATCATGAAAGTAAATTTGACTCATTGGCAAATATTTCAAAAAGACAAAAGAGTACTGAGAATAAAATAAAACAATTTGTATTTGTGTCCCTTGGAAGATTCCACTTTGTGTTCTTGTGTGTGTGTGTGTGTGTGTGTGTGTGTGTGTGTGTGTGTAAGTGCTGAGAATATGCCTTGCGTATCTCCTTGAGTGTGTGGACCTTTGTCTTTGGGAAGTAGGAGAATGTAAGGCAACATAAAAAGGCCCATTTAACATTCTGTTTCCATACAAACATTTATAATCTATATATAATATAATAAGATGATATTTTAAAGTATTGATTTATTTTTTTCTCCTCACACTTCTGTAACCTCTATAACATTTCCCCAGATGGTTCAAGAGACAGAAGGCCTTCTTTGTTTCAATGGAAGCTGACATGGTAGAACCAGATAACAAAGGCTGTAAATTCTTGATTTTTAATTTCAAAAAATGTTAATCCAGGTGTAAGACTGAGGAATTGGGAAAAATATATGATCATCTCAATTCTCCCCAATATCTTTTCCCCTTTCCACTGCAAATATGAAGACATATGACAAAAGTTATGTTAGGACATATAACAAAAGAAAAATCTCAATGACAATAGCAACAATAAAAAGAATTATCAAGAAATTAACTTCTAAAGAAATGTATGAGATTAACTTAAAGAAAATTATTATAAAAATAACTACTGAGGGTCAGACAAGAAGATAGGAATAAATGTGGAGACATGCCTTTATATTGGATAATAGGAAGACTTAATATTACAAAGATGTTAATTCTCCCTAAATTAATTTGTAAAGTTTGTGCAATCCCAATCAAAATCCTATCAGATTATTTGTGGAATTTGACAATATGATCTCAAAGTTCAAATGGAAGAATAAATGTTCAGGGACATTTAGGAAATTCTGAGTTGGGAGGGATGAGAAAACTTGCTCTACCACAAATGTATTATGAAGCTATAATTTTATACATATAATATATGCAATATAATAATATATAATTTATATTACAAAATAGAAAGCTACAGAAATGTTTTCAATGTGCCACTGGTGTGGTAATAAAATCAGAGCAATGGAACAGAATAGGAACAGAATAGGAGTCTGAAATAGACTCCAAGGTATATGGAGGTTTTGCTTTCCTAAATTTGCTGCAATAATTTCCCAATTTTTCAAATTGTAATCCTCCTACTTCTTTTCCTAGCCTCTTTCTATCTTTTTTCCTCAAAACATCCAGAGTCATCATTTGAAACCATAATAGAATTACATAAACCTTCTTCTTAAAAGCTTTCAACCATTTTCCATGCAATTGGAATTAAATCCATACTCCTACCTTAAATACCTGGATCCACTAGTCTTGCTAAACTCATCTCACAGCATGTCTCTGCCACACTGGCCAGTTCTCCCTTCCCCAAAGAGCCAAGTTCTTTTACCCTGAGAGACCTTGCACACACTGCTCCTTCCTTGTGGTGTGCTTGTCCCTTGACTCTTTGTGAGGCTGGCTCAATCTCATTCTACAAGCTCCAGCTTAAATTCAGTGGACTTCCTTCAAGTAGTCTATAGGAGGAAGCTGCCCTATAGCTCCAACCCATTATTCTCTCTCTGCATGGCATTTTTTCCTTCAGAGCACTTTGCAAGTTTAAATTACTTGTTTGCCTGCTCACTATTGTCGCTTCCACCATACTGTATCCTCCACTGTATTGCAGGGACTGTGCTCTGCTCGCCACTGTCCTAGCATCTAGCACAATAGATATTTAACTGATACTTGTTGAGTGAAAAAAGGAATGCATACCTAAATGAATAATAGAGGTAATTGTCAAATCAGTGGGTTGTTAAAAATGATATTTGGGCAATGGGATAGCTCTTTGGAACAACAACAATAAAAATGTAGCACTACTGCTTATTTTCTTACTCAAAAATTAATTAAATTTAAAAATTTAAATTGTAAAACAATGACATTTTGTAAATAAAATATAAGTGAACATTTTTATATATCTCGTAAGCTAATAATACATGAGTATGATTCTATAAGATCTCAGTGATATCTAAGAAATTGCTTTTATCCTATTTAAAAATGTTTAAGTCACTCCATGTCATGTTAAAATATATTTTGTGAACTGAAATATACAAAAACCGAGTGCCATTAATGACATCATTGTCCCATGTCTTTCAACGTAAGTTGCTATAATAGAGACCACCCCAAAGGCAATGGCTTAAACAGGATAGGAGCTTATTCTGTTCTTTAAAAAGTTAATGAGCTAAATAGTTCAAGGTTTGTAGGGTGACTGCACAACCTCAACCTGCATCTTCCATTTCCCAGCCAATGGGAAGAAGTAGGCATAAAGGGAAACACAGGCTATCTCATTCTATGGTCGACCCAGAGGTTAGTCACGCAGACATGGTGAGCAGCCTTTTTGTTCCACTTACGAGAAACGGCCATGCCCAGCTCCAAGGGAGGCTAGTTAGGTGGATAGTCTTATTCTAAGCTCAGATTCAGTAGTTCCATTATTAAAAGACAAGAAGAACGATTATTGAGGGACATTTTAGAGTCTTTGCCACAAAGAGGCAATTGGCCCCAGTGCCACTGATTATATTCTTTTCTTCTCATTCATGTTTTGCCTTGTATTAGTTTTAAAAATCAGTTTTATCTGGATTTTTCCCCTTCTGAAACTCAAGATTCCAAGTTCACAGGGAGGGTCATACTTTTCTTGCCAGTATCATTTCCCCCAGTCTTTGCACAAATTTGTTCACCCCATCTTGTGTTAGAAAACTCATTGCCCTTGTAATATGGACTGATTCAGAAAGGCAAACCAGATATTGCAGCACCATCTATGTCCCAGGTATTGATTTTCAAGCCCCTTTTTCCTCTCCCCTAACGATACCCATCAACTTGATTTCATAGAGTAGGGGTAGGCACGCTTTTTTGTGGGTTACATATGGTCTCTGTTGCATAGTTCTTTTTGTTTGTTTTACTCTTTAAAATGTAAGAATTATCATTGGCTTTCAGACTGTAAAATAACAGGCTGCTGGGCTGCATTTAGTGCACATGTCATAGTTTGAGAAATGATAATGTGTGTCTGTATATTTCTCTTGAACACTGAGGGAGTAGAAGCTACAGTATCCTGCACCAAATGGTATATATCAAGGAACTACAAGGGACACCTTACTACGTCTGAGCAATGACTACCAATCTGCAACCCTGATATAGATATGTTTGCTGCTAGACACTGAGTTTGATGGCCAGAAATTATTATATTGTCAGTATCATAAAGCTTTATGTTCTATTTATATCATGTCACTAGAATGAAAATTTCAGTTTGTCACATATCTCAACGCCTTTTTAACTGTTATAAACATCAACCCATCTATACATACCTTTGTTGGAAGAATGTTGATGATACCCTAACAGCTCAGATAATATAGCTAAGAAATGATTTTCTAATTCCTAACTTAAAATACCTACAGATTGTCTTCTCTTTGAATATACATTAAATCGTTCATTATATGATTAATCAACAAGTGTTTATTGAACACCTGTCACATATACCAGGCACTGTACTCGATTCTGGGGATGCACGTGAACAAAGTCCATACTCTCCAGTAGCGGGTGCTCACATTCTAGAAGGGAGATATGGGCAAGAAATAAAAAACACATTCTTTTAAAACATGTTGGACGCTAACAAGTGTGATGAAGAAAAATAAAACAGTGGGAGTAAGAAGAAAGATGTTGTTTGAAGGGGCTATCTTAGAGTAGTCAGGAATCTCTAAAAATAGGTGAGAGTTGAACTAAGTCAAGAATGCATGAGGGACCAAGCTATGCAGGTATCTAGGGGACAAGCACAAAGGCTTTTCAGTCAGGAGTGGTCCGGAAGGGGCCAGCTGTCTGGAGTGGAGAGACTGAAGGGGAGGATGTTATAAGAAGGTCGGAGGGTTAATGAAGCCAGATAGCACAGGGCCTTGTAATTCATTGTAAGGACTTTGGATTTTCTTTTGAGTGAGATGAAGAGCCTGTGGAGGGTTTTGAGCAAAGAAGAGTTTTGATCTGTCTTAGGTTTTAAAAGGACCACTCTGGTTGCTGTGTAGACAAAAGACTCAGGGCAAGAGTAGAGGCAGGGACAATGGATGGGATGTTATTACAATTCTGCAGGTGAGAGATGACTGGTTGGACTGGGAGGTGATAGGAAATGTAACTGTTTTCATGTGGCTCAGCACACAAGATTTGTCTTTAATTGTATATATTTCTAATCCTGGAGGGATCCAGTACCACCTAATTGTCTATCCCAGAATAGATGTTGCTTTGAAGTTGCCAAGGTCTCTTTCGGTGGAAAACACAGGCTAATTAAACTAGGATTTATTATCTGGTTTATTTTTATATCTCAAAATCTAGACACTGCCATGTTATTACTAATAAAGAGTCCTGGCTATAAATTAGGATGACTTCATGAGACAGTGCTTCCTTTACTGTTGAAGAGTTGAGGGAACTCTATTTAGAGCTGAGTTATGTAGAACACTAATCTTTCAGTGATGGCTTGATTTTCAATCCTCGGTTTACATCATGGGATTGCTTTGGTGCAATAAAGAACAAACACAATCAAATGTAACTCTATGCCTAACAATGCAAGGCAACAACTGCATATAAACAAAGCTAAGCTCACAGCGGATTCTCAATTAATTACTGTGAATGACAACTGAGTGATGAATTTTAACATTTAAAAATTAACACATTCAAGTGTTGAGGACACCATAGTAAATTAGAGTACTATGAGTACTCTCCAAGTTAACATATTTTTCTAATTTACTGCTAGGGAGTGGCTTAGGTGCGAAGTAAATAAAGCTTATTATTTTGCCTCTGCTTTCCATTTTTTGCCATTTTTGGAGTTTGCTTCAACACTAAGTTTGGATTTTTTTTTTCTGTTTAATATTCCTTGAACTCACTTATTGTTGATTTTGGGGTGGCAGCCTCTCTTAAAAAAAAAAAAGTGGGAGGGGCTATCTTATCAATGCAAATAGGTTCTTTTGCTAAAATTCTTTTACTTTTTTGATAGTTATCACCTATATAAAGGAAAGTGTACATATTTAAATAACTATACAGATTAATGAATTTTCATGTACATATACACTCATGTAGCTACTACACAGATCAAGATAGAGCATATTTACAGCATCCCAAATAACCTCTGTGAACACACCAGTCAATATTCCACCAATGAAATCACATTCAGCCCTCTAGCTCCATAGCTTTGCCTTTTTTAAAACTTCGTATTACAAAATCATATAGTGTGTAATCTTTTGAATCTGGTTTCTTTTACTCAATGCTATATATCTGAAATTCATCCACATTGTTACATGGATCAGAAGTTCAATTTTTACACTGCTGGTTACTATTCTATTACATAAATATGCCACACTTTATCCATTGTACTGGAGTTGGACTTTGGCAGTCTCTAGCTTTGGGCTATTATTAATAAATCTGCTATGAACATTCTTATACATGTCTGTTAGTAGATATGCATCCTTGTTTATGTTGATTCTATAACTAGGGGTGGAATGCTGCATCAGAGGATCTATATAGGTTGGCTACTGTTTGCATAAACAGTGCTTTATGCTATTGGACAAAGAACAAATTGGTGCCAGAGAGACAATACTGTTTGATGATTGCAGGCAAATAATTTGATGTATTATTTAAGTAAATCACTTGGAATTGTTTGCTTAGTTATTATTTTTCTTTTTGTGAAAGGCAGTGAGGAACCATAATGGTAATATCCTCTCACACTCATTAGAATGGTCAATGTATATATTAAAAAAAAAACAGTAAATACTGCTGCAAGCAACTTCATTGAACCTCCTCTGCACAGAGGACAGAAGTTGGGATGTCTGATTAAACTGATAATAAAGTTTATTAATAATTATCAAAAAGAAAAAAACTACAGTAAATAGCAAGCGTTGGTAGGGATGTGGAGAAACTAGAATCCTTGTGCACTGTTGATGGGAATGTAAAATGGTGGAGCTGCTATAGAAGACAATATGGTAAGTTCTTCAAAAACTTAAAAATAAAATTACTGTGCGACCCAGCAATTCCACTTCTGTATATATACTCCAAAAAACTGAAAACACAATCTCAAAGGGATATTTACACACCTATATTCATTGCAGCATTATTCACAATAGCCAAGAGGTGGAAGCAACCAAAATGTCCAGTGACATTGAATGAAGAAAATGTGATGTGTATGCAGTGGAATATTATTAAGCTGTAAAAAAAAAAAAAAAAAAAAAAAAAAAGAAGGAAATCCTGTCAAAAGCTACAACATGGATGAACCTTGAGGACATTATGCCAAGTGTAGTAAGTCAGTCGCAAAAAGACAAAACATGATTCCACTGATATAAGGAAGTTGAGAATAGTCAAAATCACAGAGACAAAATAGAATATTGGTTACCAGGAATTGGCAAAAGGGGGAAAAGGCAAGTTGTTGTTCAATGGATAGAATTTCAGTTTGGCAATATGAAAAAGTTCTAGCTATCTGTTGCATAATAATGTGCATACAGTTGTGTACTACTGCACTGTACACTTAACATGCTTAAGACGGTGATGAAAAAAAGATAAATGTTATTTTAAAAAATCTTATAGCTTTGATTGAAAATATTTCTCTCTGGTTTAGGCAAACATACTTTAAAGAAATGAAATGTAGTCTGGTGTGTACTAGATTTATATCTTTCATAAGCTTTTGTAAAACAGTGTATTTGCTCACACAGGCTTCTCTGCTTTCTTGTCACCACCTGAATGTTTTGTGTGTGTGTGTGGGGAATAAGATCCTTGAAATTGAATAAAATTATATAAATAATTTTTTAGAAGGCAGTGAAGAATAATTGCTGAGCTCTAGAAATTAAGAATTTACAAGTACAAGGTAGTTAATCTCTACCTCTCCCCAATTAAATGAAGCTATTTTTGTACTTCTGATCTGTGCATGAAACAAAAAACCCTGAAGTCACAGTGACTTCTAAATAACCTTAATGAAGCATTCAGTCTGTGGCCTAGTAGGTTGCAGGTTGTCAATAGACGTGATGGAGTGTAAAGCCCTCTTGACAACAGCTGTCCTTGTGCTGAAAGTCCACTCCTGCAGAACGTATGCCAGCCTCGAAGGGGAACCGCTGCCTGTAACTCCATTGTAGGCACCAGAACTTTATGAACAAAGCTGAGGCTTTAGTGAGACATCATACCTTTCCCAAAATAGTCATGAATTTAGGTAAGCCAAAGAGCATCATATGTACGCAATTGTTGATGAACAGCAGGTTTTCCAGCCAAGAATATTATTGGCCTTTAGTTCTAAACTCAGGTTCCTGATTTGAAACCTTACTTGATAGTAGACTGTGTTATTGATATGGAATTTGTAAATTAGTTTTTATCTCTATTGGAGCATGAGACTTTGTGTTAGTATTGGGCAGTCTTTGACCTTGGGCCACCTGCTACCTGCATTACCCTTGCCATGGGGCCTATGATCTATTTTCAGAGTAAAAGATTGGAAAGCTGCCTCCATCTTGCTACCTCCTAAGTAGACCCAGATAACAACATTTAATGGCTGAAAGAAAAAGTATTATTTTTCTCATTGGCATTCTAGTTAGTAGGTAATCTAAATTGCAATACTACACATTTTCCATGGGACTAAATACAACTATTTTTATTTAGAATGAAAAAAATAGTGTCAACATTTTTAAATTTTTTCCCCCCGAACTTAATTTTTTTCTTTTCCCCTTCCTTCTTTCTTTCCATTCTTCCTTCCTTTCTTCCTTTCCTCTTTATCTCTATTTCCTATCTCTACCTTTATCTTTACCTCTATCTCTACCCCTATCTCTATCTCATTCTCTATCTCTATCTCTGTCTCTATCATCTCCATCTCCATCTATCTTCTCTATCTCTATCTTCCTTTCTTTCAGTCCCCCTCTCTTTAGATAGCAATCGAGTCAGTTTGGAGTAGAGGTCTGGAGTTTGGATTCTAGAATCCAACAATCCCAACTGAGCTCTCACTAATTGTGTAGCTCTTATCTCCCCTCCCCCAATGCATCTGTTTCTCCTCTTAGAAAATAAAGATGGTAATTGTACCTCACTTAGAGTTGCTGTGATGATCACATGAGTTGTTTTGTGTGTGGCCTATAGTATGCACTCGATAAATGTAAGCTACTATATATTATTAATATGCTGGGGCCATATAGCATAGGCAACATCAAGAACATTTATTGGGAGTAGGAAAAAAAGGGAAGGGTTTGTAAGAGCAACCAAAAAGCTAGATAATGATGGCAAAACTATTGAAGCAGGTCTTGAAACTTGAAAATTAGATACACAGAAAAAAAAGTGAGAAGTAGGAAAAATAGATAATTTTATTCAATGAAACAAGAATAAGATTGTTGTATTAAATGAACAAAAATTAGTTCAGGTCATAAGTTACAATAAGAGAATTTTCCTAATCATGTGCAGCATTTATATTAGTAAGACTGTTTTAGGAGATGACATTTCTTTGAAGTATATAAGAGACTAGAGAAATTTTGAGCTTAAAGATCATCTGGTCCAACTCAGTCATTTCACAGGTGAAGAGACTGGGGTTCCAAGAGAGTAAGCACCTTGCCTGAGGTTACACATCTCCTGATGAAGGAGCCAGACCAGAACATGGGTCCCCTGACCGGATCCCAGGGGGCCATCCTACTGAAGCATACAGCTCTCAAAATGTGTGTGACAAGATCAAAAAGCCCATTGACTTTTCATGCTGGAGTGAGAACAACTTTGCATTCACATCAGGGATCACTTTCATGCCTAGAATTCAAAGCAGCTAAAAACAGATATCATTATCCCTGTTTTACAAATAGAAAAATAGGAACAAAGATAGGCTCTAGGTTGACAGGCTTTGTTGCCCAGCTTCAGGCTCCATAAATATGCCCCTCATGCCCAGGCAAAATGGTATGTTGGCCCACTGTGGCTACATGCCCCTCATTCTGGGATACCTTCCAGCTTGCTTTCTATTGCATACTTCTGTATTTCTTCAACATTGTTCCCTCCTTACCAAACGTGCAACTCCCAAAGGATGGGTACTTTTTATTTTTGTTCATAGCCAAATCTCCAATTCCATGAACAGTGCCTGGCATGTATTTGATGATCAATGAATTTTTCTTGAATGAATGAACAAAAAAAAAAAATCGATTCTCTGGGTTTCTCCACCTGTCCACTTGGATTGGCAGATGCATTTTGGGCCATGTGTTTAGATGCTGATTTTGAGATCTCTATTATCTGTCGGCCAGTTCTATGCTCTGTAAACTTGGGTAACTGGAGCCTGCTCTTGGACTACACCCTGGATTCCTGAGCACAACCTCCTGAGGACATTCCTTTTTCTACCCAAGGCTGACAAAGAGGGTAAGACAGGATATACTTTAGAAGACTGGACTTCTGTATTTCAGAGGTGTAAAAGAAATCTTCCAAACCCTGTACACTGGAGAACTCTGTTGACACTTTGCTAAAGGTGCCCCTCTGAGAGAAGGAACAAAACCAAATGCCCATATACATAAACATAGTGAATCCAAACAGGGCCTCTCTCCAGCGGGCTCATTCCATTATCAAGGCTAACTCACCCTTCAGACTGGGCAGCTGAGGTTTCCTTTAACCTGAAGTTGCCCTTGATATTCATGTGAAGCGTATCTTGTTAGCATATGTAGACTGCTTAATCACTGCTGTCACCATGAGTTGGACAGCAAAACAGCTTTTGGCTTTTGCTTTGTTTCTTTAAGCAAAACAGCTTCAGTTTCTCTGATGAAGCAGTCCTCTGGAGAACAACCTGTATGTGAGAACAGAAAACTCTTCACAAAGACTGCCTTATGCAGAACTGTTACATCTCCTGACACCCAGACATTCTCAAAAGTTCAAATTTTTCTACAGGTCCTCAGTGTGTAGGCTTAAGACAGGAAGTCTCAAGAAATGTTTTGCAAATAGCTTATGATCACAGGAAATGCCAGCTGAGTCAGGAGCATTGTTTTTCAAATGGACCTGGGTTTGAAGGATTTAATTAGGGTGGATAGTCAAGCAGGACAAAGATGGTTTTTCCTTGGGGACCCATGTACTCTGTTAAAAGGCCAAAACAGGAATGCTTATGCAATGACTTTCTTCCTAAAAATTCAGAGCACTTCAAAAATTCCCACTGATTATATTCTCACAATAACTCTAAATGTTAGTAAAATGATAATGCAGGTATGTTTTTAGGACAGTTACATGTACGCCCATAACTCCTTTTATAGCAATTTATAATTATTAGAAAAACAAAATTTGTTGAGTGCCATCAGCAAATATTTTCAAAGGCTGCAAATGTAAACCTTGTGCTGGGAAAGGAAGGCATTTAGAGATATTTTGAGGATTTAAAGAATGATCAGCCCACTAAGTTTTCCTACCACTTCTATTTTTTAATTTCAACATTTAAGTACTGGATATTTCCACTTGTTCTATATGGAGAAATTTTAAAATCATTTATTATAGTGAATTCACATCTTCTCATCATTTCTTCTTTATGAAAGTAGATGTTATATTCTTTGGTGCATAGATATTTATAAATGTCATATGTTTGTTGTAATTTGAAGACTTTGACATAATAAAGCAACACTACCTAAGGGAACTTTCTGTGATATCCAGTAGAACTTTGTGATGATGGAAATAGTTTCTGTGCTAATTAAATTAATTAAATAAAATGAAAAAATCAGTTTCTCAGTCACATTACCCTATATTTGAAATGCTCAATGCCTACATGTTGTTAGTAGCTACTGAATTGGACAACACAGTTATATTGTATTTTCTTTGTTTTGCTTAAAACTTTTTGGCTTGAAGTCTACTTTGCCTGATATCAAAGCCTTGACCTCTGCTGTCTTTTTGTTTGCTTTTGACTCATAAGTATTTGCCTAACTTTTTACTTTTAACCTTTTTGGATCTTTTTAAGGCAAGTCTCTAGTATTAAACTCTGAATTAATTAAACTCTGCTTTTAGGTTAGTTAAGGCCAGTTACATTTATTAACATAACCCCTGTGTTTGATCTCATTTCTTTCATTTGTAAATACATATTATAAATAATAGTAATCCATTGTCTCCTTAGTTAACGTGTACTGGTTTTATGCTCTGAAGAAAATAACATTAGCTTACATTCTCATCCTTACTCATCTCTCATCTGCTTTCCAAATTTAGTCAATAATAATATCTTTCTTAGTGTTCATCTTTGTTTCTTAGGCATCTATAATTCTATCTGTCAGCATTAAATGATATCCTATGACTCCTTCCAACTACTCATGATACAATTAATGTTATTCCACCTCTCTCATTCTTTCTCCCTTTTTTTCTCCAACATTTTATGAAAATTTCCAAACCTATTTTAATAGTGAGAGGATTATATCTAAGAAGGCAGAGGGTAGTTTCCTTAAAACAAGGCTAGAATTCTAAGGCTAGAAATACTATGAATAATTTATTAAGTCGATAACTCAAAGTTTAGATAATTAATTTCTTATGTAAACTTGGGACCTAGATATGAATTAAACCTCAATTACTGATTTTTAGGAAACCTTGGAATAATTACAATTTGGATAACATAGCTGAATTCATAAGGTATGAATTTTTTCCCCAATTAAATCTTTCTACATTTGGTACTTCCTGATTTAGCAAGTTCATATAGGAGTATATGAAGAGTGAGGAATCCATGATCTGAAAATATGTTAAAGATTTTAAAACATTTCTCAAGTAGTCAAGCACAGACACTAGCACCTGATCTAACTGGGTTAATGTAAGATAATCCATGGAATTCAATAAGCTTCTCCATGTAATATGAACATCACAATATGGTTTCCAACTACACATCACCTGATACAAAAATAAAATTAGACAATAATATAGAGGGAATTAAAAAAGAAATATGTAACTTAAAATATGCTGGAATACTTAAATATTTACTTGTATATAAAGACTGAATTCATATAACACTATGTTGGCAGCAATGAGCAAAGAATAAGAATAGGGGAGTTTTGCACCTTTCATATGAAAAAAAAGCCTAAGGTTTTCCTGAAGACAGTTGGTTTCTATTGACTAGGGTAAAAAATAATTAAATGGAATCTCTGTAGTCTAAAGAAATTTTAATTTCAAAATGGAAATCGATATATTTAATGTTCCTTCTTATAAAAGTCATACATGCTTCTAAAATATATTTTTAAAATTGTATATAATATAAAAAGTGAAAGTATTCTACCATCCCCATGATTACCCCATAACTGATCTAATGCCATAGAGAAATCACTAATATTAATAATTCAGTGTTTCAGTATTATCAATATTATCAATAGTATCAATGTTATAAATAGTATAATTATAGAATTTATATATGAATAGACTCTGTAATCTTACATTTTTTCATTCAACACCATACTTTTGACACGTTTCATGCTAGTTAATATAGATCTACCTTCTTTTAAATGGGATTTATAGTATTTAGCATGCCATTGTATGAATGTGCCTTAACTGAGTTAATCAATCTCCTGCTGATGAATAGTCATGTTGTTCCTAGTTCTTTTATACTATAAACCACACTGTGATAAGAATTTTATACATATATTTATTTACTAGGAGAATTTATTATATTTTTAGAAGTAAAATTTTGAGTTGAAAAAGAATGGGCATTTTCAATTTTGATACATAATGCTAAATTGTACTTTTAAATTATTATAGACCTCAGGACTCACTTGGCTTAGAAGATAATTCATAATAGAAAATTTAAAATTTAAGATATTGAGGCCACATTGAAATTAATGTTTATTATTAAATTTTTATTTTTGTTATGAGAGAGATAATAGCATCAATGAGAGAATTTAAAGTATCAATCAACTATTGTACAACATGCAGAGGTAATGAAATGAAAGAGATACCCCTCAACTTTTTATAAAAGGGGATACAAGTACTACCTCATAGGGCTTTTGTGATAATTTAATGGGGTAATAGTTTAAAACTCCTAGACTAGTACCTGTCACATAGTAGGTATTCAGTAAATTATTATTGATCTTTCTCTAAAGAGAATTTGTTCTCATAGGAGAGCTCTCTTTTAGCTTTCAGAGTCACATTTTAAATAACTCCTTTTGTCTCTTACTTTCATCAAATATGAGACAATTGGTAAACACTTAGTACTATGTAGTGTGAACAAGAGAAAGTTATGAAGTCTTTAAAACTGAGGAATCAAATTTTATGTTACAAAGTATGAGAAGATAGGGGTTACTAGTCAAGACAAAAAGTTGGGGCCAGGAGCATCTGCCATATGCCAAAGGTCAGTGCCTGATGGGTGAGAGGTACCAGCA
Organism: Eidolon dupreanum; assembly: GCA_028627145.1. NCBI lineage: Eukaryota > Metazoa > Chordata > Mammalia > Chiroptera > Pteropodidae > Eidolon > Eidolon dupreanum. The sequence goes on from CM053515.1 coordinate 86,972,436, forward strand.
CAAGCTCCAATGTCAGGAAGTAAAAGCAGGCCAGAGTCAACAAGCAAGGTGACTCTACAGGTAACAGGACATCCAAATTTCAGGAGTCATAAGAAGCCAGGAGTCTGGCTCCACAACCACAGAAAGGCTCAAGTCCAAAGCTAGCTCAGGCCAAGGCACGATCTGAAATTCTCAAGTTCAAGGTAGCCAGCCAGGGGCCCAGTGTGATGGAAGCATACCTCTGTGCTAAGGAGACTTGGCTGATAGCTGTTTCTGAGCCCTTACAAGCTTTTATGGATCAGAGGGTCAGAAACCAATCACAGAAGAGCTTGCCTAGGTCCTCTAAGTAGGTGAATGGAGCAGCAGAAAGTTAGATCAGATAAAGGAAGAAGGAAGAAATAAACTTTCTGTGATAGTTTCAGTACACTGTGATGGAACCCTCCTATAGCAAAGCATTAGGAAAGCTGTACATGCTTGTCATACCAAGCCTTGCATCTGCTGTCATCTCCTGGGAAATGAAATATTGCTATATTCTTTCCTTTGCATTTCTAAAATACCTAAAATTCATTCAGCTTTGCTAAGATTTAAGCATTATGGCACTAAAACTTGCATTGTATGTTCTGACTATATCTTATTTTTATCTCTGTTATCCTCGGAAGAGATGGGGGGTGATATTAGAGGGAGACATTGCTGTGTACTTCTATGAGGTATATATGGACAGGAACATGTGAACTATTTTAGAAGCATTGCTCTTATACTTGGAACCATGAGATATCTATGGAAGTATAAATAACTCTCTTGGCCCCATTCCCTAGAAGAAAGTGCCCGAAGCTAAACCTTAAAACACTTTATTGGGGAGTGCAATCTCATCTAGCAGAAGGAGGCAAAGGAAGAAGGAGAGTGGGTTATGAATCTGTCCACAGCTTGTTGACAAACTCTGTTTGATTCCTTGTTCTTGATATGAAACTATCAAATCTCCGTTCCGGATGTGTAAGGGAGTAGAATTATCCTCCGGTTTCCGTTTCCAATTGATCAAAGTTTTTTCTGCAGGGTGTTACTTTCCCGTACTTCCAGGTTGCACCACCTGGTCCCTCCCAGCTGTTGGAGAGGCTAGATCCAAGACAGTAACTGTGGCATCTGCAGCAAAAGCCACAGTCTGCAGGGCAAGCCAGAATGTAGGCATGGGTCAGTGGCACACCCCACATCCCTGCCTGCATCGTGCAAACTCACAGCTGCTGTTGGGTGAGTGCCCAGTGGGTTCCGCAGCATTATTTAGCTCAAATCCCCAGCATTTCATGCCCCAGAAGCAAGAAGGAAGTCCAAGTGACACTGGCTGATCATGTCCAAAGGTGTCATGAAGGATTGCAGCATTGACTGAGGCCATAACCACAGGAATAACATGAACCACTGCTTAGGGTCGCTTTAGCTGGAATGTAAAACATGTGTCCAGAACTGGGGTGGCTCATCAGTTGAGCCCAGTATTAAGATATTTACATGTTTCTGGTTACACAATAATAACTAACACTACTGAGCACTTACTATGCAAAGCACTTTATATATAATCTTATATGTGAATCTCATGTAATGTATAATATACACATTCTATTTTTTCCATTTAATTTTCTGAGGTGAAGATTTCCCCATCTCACTCAATATTATTCAAAAGCACCTTTCACTGGCAACAATATATTTCATAATATGGATGTATAGTAATTTATTTCACTTTCCCATATAACTGAACACATTGGCTGTTTGTAATTCTCTGCTCTCATAAGTCATTCAGTGTGTGTAAGTCAAATTTGTCTAGTTTATGTTGTTATGACAAACAGCCCTTAAATCTTACTGGCTTAAAATAACAGATTTATTTTTCACGTACATATGGGGTTAGCAAGGGACCTCTGCATATCACAGTCACGTAGGGACCAAATCTAATAGAGCAGCACCATCTTGAATGTCATTGGTCACTGTGCCAAAGAGAAAAGATAACTCTGGAGAGATTCACGTTGGCAATTAAATGCATCTTGGAAGTGACACATGGTATACCTGAACTCATTAGTCAAATCTTGTTGCAAGGTCTCACCCCAGCACAAAGGGTTCAGGAAGGGAAAAAGAACCAGACATGACAAACATTACTGAGTGTGACACCATTATAAATGTCCTTGAACATAAATCTTTTTGTGTTTTGCTGCCCATTTCCTTAAACATTTTTTAAAAAATTGTTGTTATAGATGGTCTAAATATTTTTATATTATTGATGCATGCACTGGAGTTTTATATTTTAGCTCTCCAACCCATACTTACCCTTTTATACTCTCCTCTTTATAGAGGGCTAGGAGCTACAAACTACATTTCCCAGACCCCTTTACCTGCTGGATAGACGCCATTTCTCCCCACTGTTTCTGGCTCCATCAGCAGATGTGGGAGCCAACTGCAGGTGATTACAGGCTCCAGTAGCAGCCCGCCCAGAAACAGCAACAGGATTGTGGCCTCTCGGCTTTCTGCTCAGAGCATGTGGTGGTGCTTGTGAACTCCTTGTAACACTACTTTCTCCCTTTCGCTTCTCCAGCCCAAGGGGTAGAGTTAGCTCCTAGAATCTATGACCTCTAGGTAGCATCGTCTTCCTCTTTGGTTCCTTCGGTCTTTCTACCAATTATCTAATCAATCCCTGTATTAAATTTCCTCTAAAATGCCTGACCGGACATTAACTGATATAGTGCATATTGCTAGGTTGCCCTCTAGAAAGTTTGTGCAAATTTACATTCAGTCCCAAAGTATTTAAAAGTACTTCTTCCCTTAGCCTTCACCATAAAGAATATTTTAATATTATAATTTAAAAATTATGTTCCAATTTTATAGGCACTAAATATCTTGTTTTATTTTGTGTTTTCTCTTTTACTATTGAGACTGAACTTTTAATATATTAGCCATTTGTTCTTTAAGAAATAGATCATTTATGACCCTCACTAATTTTAGGGCTATTTTTAACTGATTTGTAAAAGACTTGATATGTTCAAGACTTTCATCGTTTGTCTCTTTTTATGTTTCTAACATAATCCCAAGTTGTCATTTGCTTCTTAATTCTGTATATGGTATTTTAAACATAAAGATAGTAATAAAAAAATTAAATCAGTTCTACTACTTAGTTACTATATGATTTCTGCTTTGGGACAGGATTCTAAAGACATAATTAAGGTTAAAAATTTCCTTTGAAAATATTGTTCTAACATATTATCTGTTAGGGAAAAATTAGAGTTTTATGGCTTCTTAAATGGTTTTATTGTTTTCCCTCTTCATACCTTTTCTTATCTGGATAACAAAAGGCACAGAGCCACTTCACAGTGAGGTGAGATGCTCCCCACAGAATCACAGCTGCTCTATTCTCACTGGCCTGTGAGCCTCACCCACAATTTCAATGGAAAGTGGTCCATAAAGCCACTCTCCTGTGGGTATAGTTGTGGCATGAGAAGTAAAGGCAGAAGTCCAGACCTCTAGTCCCAGCTGTCTGATCTTCCTCCTTTGTCGGATGAGCCACTTCCCTTGTCTCTCTATATTCTAGGTCTCTTGTCCTGAAAACTAGTTTTTAGTTAATATACAAAAACTTCTCCGGGGCCTGCCTCACACTCCAAATCATGTTCAACGTTTTTAGCTAATGCTCCCTCTTCTGTTCCCACCCCTCCCCTCCCCGACCCCAGGTGGTTTAAGGAGATGAAATTATATGTTGAATGGACATGTATCTACATAAAATTTTATTTATACTTTCTTCTCAATATTTCACTGGAGAATGAGTCATTTTTTCTTTTCTATCACTTCTTTCTTTGTTTTCATGCTTAAAAATTATTTTTCCACCCTAAGATTAAAAAAAAAAACCCAATAATCTATCTTTTCTATTAATTTGGAGATAGTAACTTTTACTCTGACCAGTGAATAATAGTTGGTCTCTAGAAAAATTTTGTAGTCAATAGCAGTAGCTGGTTATGGAAAAAATAAAAATAAAAAATAAACATAACATATTTTCTTCTTATTCTTTTCCTGAAGACTTTTTTTTCCATATGAAAAGCATAATTTTCCAATAATCTGTTTCACTTCATTTCTCTCCCTACAGACTGTTCTATGGACCCAGAAATAAAAGAGGATGCTGAGCAGGGTATCCACGATTCTGTATTTCTCAGTATCAAATACAGCCACTTCCTCAGGATAGAGAATAGTCTCAAAGCTCTATCCCTCTAGTCAAGGGGTTGGCAAATTTTTTTCTGTAAAAGGCCAGAGAGTAAATCTTTTAGGACATATGGTCTCTGTCAAAACTACTCAATTCTGCAGTTGTAGTGTGAAGCAGTCAAGGCAATGTGTAAACTAATGAGCATGTTTCAATTAAACTTGATTTATAAAAACTGTGAAAACTGTAGACTCCTGCTCTAGCCTCTGTGCTGCAGCAGGAGGTAATCTGGTGTGATTAATGAACACTTTAATTTTGTTTACTTACTTTTGTGAGAGTTAGGAATGTCGACCAGCTTGACTCTCACAAGTCTGTTTAGTTTGGATATTCGTTATTGCAGTCATGTGAGGTGATTGTGACCAGCATCATCATGCCTTATTCCTCTTTCTTACAGATCATTAAGTTCACTGTCTTTCAGTCTGACGGTGGTTTCTGTGACTGTGCATTCACCAGGGTACGATTTTTTTTCTTAGAAGTGAAGTGAGGAGCAATCATGAGACAGGTCAAAGGCCTTGCCTGAGAAGTCGCTGATTACTTCAGACCATGACAGTCTGTTCATTATCACAGGTGGAAGCCGTCAGACTTCTATTATTCGTAAATGTCTCTTCTCCCGGATGTCCCTGATCTTTGGGAAAGCTCCAGCTATTTCCTGACATGCTACAGTAGCCAGCTCCCTGTCCATCTTTTAAGTACTATACCTTAGTACTGCACGCCTATCATTTCATTTTTCACAAAAGAAATAAACTGCTCAGTTTCACCCATTGTATGTATGGTTTGAAGCAAATTATAGGAGTCTATATTCTTCCATACTTCAGATTATTCACTCTTAACATTTTTAATACACATATACTTGGGAAGAGGGATACATATGATATAGGAAAGTTTAAAATATCATCTTAAAGCATCAGAATTGGACTCAATCTATATCAAATGACTTAAGCTTAAATCTTATATCTATAGGTTATGATAGCTGCTCAGTTTTTAGGAGTGGGTCAAATGAGTGTGAGAAATGCTAGAAAAATAAAGAATCAAGAATATTGATCATTTTTTTCAATATCTGATCTCATCTTCACCATCCTTTTAAAGACCTTCCCCCTAAGTGATTCAGAAAATAAATCAGTGAATAGACTCTAAACATCTATTCATACTTGCTCTCTTCCTTCCTTTTTTCTTTCTAAAAACTCAATTTTAAGAAATAGCCCTTAGTTGTAATATTGTAAAATAAATATTATCTTTACTCTCATTTAAGAAAATATTTTATGCTCTTAAATATTTTTTATAGCCACTATGTTAAGGTCTTTAATTTGTCCAGACTTGTCATGAGGAAAATTCATAGAAACATAAAAAGTACTGAGGGATCTATCCTTTTGAAGAGTTAGGTATATATACCTTACTATATATAGATCAATTGGACCCCTGGTTTAAATTCATCATGCCCGAGCTTAAGCTAGGATTCCAGCAAGTCTAGTCAACTGAGACCAATAGGAGGCTCTCTGCATGAAGTTTTGAGGTGTCTCTGTGAAGAGAATCCATCCTAAGAACAGATGGAATCTGGACAAATGTGCTAGAGTAAATCCCAGAGTAATAGAGAAAGCATGTTTCTGAGGGCCATGAAATATGTATAATTAAAAGTATTCCTGACTCAGCTCCATAGATTCATGTCTATGAATCCCTATATTTAAGGACTGGAAAATCCAAAGATATAAAAACTCAAGGACTTGTTTATTAGTAATTTTCTAAGACTCCGCAGTACAACAGATTATAGAACAAAAGACTGAAAGGCATTTCTCCCCACCTACTCACAGAGACTACTTTGTCCTTTTAGAAGCTTGTGGACTGCTGTGCCTCAGTCATGGTTCTCAAAGCAAGTGGTGGGGGCTTGGAAGAGGCAGTGCTGCTCATTGGAATTGGCAACGACAGCTCAGAGCTGCCACAGTGGCACGCGGTAGACATGATGGGGCCCTAGCAGATGCACCTGTGGGGACCAGAAGCATGTGCAATGTTCAGCCCCTGTCCTGGTACTTAGACATGGCACTTGTGTCCTGCAGATGCAGTACTGGTGTCCAATAGAAGGTAAAGTCCTCATAAAGAACCTTGGTAGCCAGAAACAGCAGAAACTAAAAGGACTTGATTCTAAGCACATATGAGGCATCCCCTAGCTGAAGGGGAATGCAAATATGGTGTGGGCTTAAGACCTGCATGACCCAGTAAGAGCAAGTGCAATAAAACACAGGTTATTATCATTAATTTATACTTAGAATGCAGAACTCAGAAAGAATCAGAGTTGACAAGGAACATAGATGTCCTCTAGTACAACCTTCATTCCAATGCAGGATTTCTTTTGCTAGCATTCTTGGAAGATCTTCGCAGCTTAAATATGATAACAAAGGGAAATTCACAATCCTTCAAGATCTAATACACTGATGGATTGGTTTATGTCTACAGTATATGCTTAGCATTTCTGAGATTTGGATATTAAATCTCAGAAATGCTAAGCATATACTGTAGACTATTATTAACTGATAATGTAAAATAGGACCTGTAAGAGAGAAATTATGACTGTAGACATTTATATTTATATACATGTTTATACACATAAACATGTACACATATTAATATATATATTTTTGTATATAAACAAATAGGACCTTATTAAACTTATGTATAACAAAATTTTAAAAGAGTGTTATTCTTTCACTAATAAGAATAGAATTAGTTAAGATATTACTACCTGTTGTAACAGATAAAACCCTGAATCCCAGTGGCTACATAGTAAAAAAAAGTTTACTTCTTACTAACTTGAAGATCAAAATGGATGTTCAAAATTTTTTTGCCAATTAGTGAATTAGAGACCCAGCTTCCTTCCATTCCATGGCTCTGTCATCTTTGACAGTGGTTTGCAAGGTTACTTTCCTTGTATGTATTCAGCCAGTGGAAGGGGAAGAAATGAAGGCTCATATGTGGGAAGTTTTCATAGACTAAGTCTGGAAGGAGTTTACATCTTTTTTGTTCATATTCCATTGGCTAGAACTCATTCACATGACTACATGAAGCAAGGGAGCCTGGGAAATATAATACTTATACATATCCAAGAAAAGAGAATTTAGGTCGAATACAGGCTACATAGTGTCTGCCACAGATACTTTTCCTGTTTGGTTTGAATAAAGTCACCTCATCCCCATGAGACATGTTGTATATACTGAAAGATAGTCCAGTCTTTTTCAGTTTTAACTAAAACTTTAAAAATGTATACTTAACTACTTGCAAATAATGGTAAATATCGGGCCACACCTCTCTGACTCCACCCACCTCCTTAGAAGAGGCCACTTGATTATGGGGCAGATCCAGACATCCTGAAGTTTATATAATTTGGTAAAATCTGTTTAAGAAAAAAGATTACAAAATTAGCTATCAAAGAAAATATTTCATTAGAATGAGAAAAAATTTATAACAAGTAATATACTTTCTGAAAATATGACAAATATCACAAACATAAAATCCAGAAAAACAAAATAGTATTTTTAAATAATTAAATTTCTAACATTTCTTTAAAATACTTTCCCCTTACATTTTGGCCGTTACTCTTAAACTGCCTCTTCATCAGACTGTGATTTTGTAACATCATTTTCCATAGACAATAGAAAGAAAATTTCATCTCTTCTCTAACATAGTTTATTGAAGTATTTTTCTTTAATAGAGATAGTTTAGAAAAGTTTCAGGTTCATGACTTATAAGTAATAATGTCAGGTAAATGCATTAGATTATCGCCAAATTTGGAAAAACTTCTCAAGTTTTTTAAGATTTAAGAGCTCTAAGATTTTAGAGCAATGCAGACATTTTGTGCAGTGATGACTGTTTAATATCCTGTGAACTGACAGTGCTCTTTGCTTTGCTAGGGCTCCTCCTCAGGTCTTGTAAGTGCCTGGTACAAGTGAGGGTCTCTGACACTTAAATTTCCTTAGCTTCTTGGTTATTCCACCTCTACACCAGATCCTTCAAGTAGGCGGGCAATCTTTCATCATTTTCTAAGACCTGGAGAAGCTGGCTATTTGCACTACCCTAAACTTAACATTTTTCTGCCTGACTGAGTTTCTCTCTAGGTATCTCATGATGTTGGCCCCTTATCACAGTGCTTTGCTCAACTGCTCATACAGAATCCAGTGAACCTGATGTAGGTCTATATAGAGTCTATTGCTATCATGTGAATGCTTTGTTCTGCTAATAACTTGGATGCAGCTTCAACATCTGCAGCAGGGCATGACCCCCAACAACCCCTGCCCCAGACTGATCTGATGCTAGTGCTAGGTCTAGTCATAGGCTCTCCACTACCTCAGTGTACCCATCCTGTTAGAACTGGTCGGCTAGGCCCTGTTCGGCTTGATCACTGGATATGACTGTAAAATGAAGGTGGGGGGATCATAGGTGGTTTATTCACCCTTTAAAATCAGGCTTAGATTAGCCAGAAAAGATTACTTAGATAGGAAAGTTTCAAATGTCTTTCTGAATAACAATGAATTATTGGAGTTATTGGGAAAAGGCTGTTCTAAACACAGGAATGGTTTGAGTCCAAGTCTCATGATTTTGTAAGGTGAAGAAAGTCACTGGGAGCAATTGAAGAGAATGAAAGAATGGATTAATAGGTGAGAAAGTAGAAAGTAGTTAAAATAATTGTAGATAAAGGAGACAAATAGAATAGAAAAATCTGAAGGGGATAAAATAAGGTATGTATATAGGGAATTTCAATAAGGAATAATATTTGAAGGCTGTAGTTGAGCTGAATGAGTGAATGCATGACTTTAGATCATACAACAGCATCTAGTAGTGTGTCTTACCCATCATTTATTTTAAAACCAGGCATTTGCAAATTGTCAAAACAAGCAATGTGATAATACAATTACCAACCATAAGAAAGAACTTTCTGTGTTTTAAAGAACTTCAAAGCCTAATTAAAAATTCCAAGGATATAAATGAAAATATTATTATTTTATGAAACCAATTCAAGTTTTATTTTTAAAAAATAACTTATGTATGTTTAACCATCATTATTTACAAATAAAATAAATATGTCAAAAAAGTTAGTAATTCTATAATCCTATATCTTTCTGCATGTTTGGAAGATATATATGCCATATTTCCTTATAGCAGATCTTCAGTTAAAGAATCTAATTTCAAAGAACTAAATATTTTTATTTTATTTTGACACTAGAAATGAGTCTCTGCTTCCAGGGTGATGTAACATTTATTATTAAACGTATAAAACATATAAAAATCAATGCTTGCTTCAGGGAGTGTTAAAAGCAAAGTCTTTAGCTTATGTCATCCTTTGCTTATAGGAGACTCTTTTAATATCACTTTCAGATATAGAACAAACTTAGAAACAAATCGATCTTCGAAACAATTCATAGAAACAGATTCCCCTTTATAAATCACTCACAGGTAGGACACTGACCATAAAAATAGAGGCTCTTGTTTGAATACAAGACTCTATCCATGTGCTATGGTTTCTATGTGCATTTTACTGAGATAAATGGAGAGATATTTTCAGTTCCCTGTAACCTAAAAAATTTCTCACTGCTAATGAAAGAGGAAATGGTCTCTGCTGCTTCTTAAATTTCGGCTGTTTTTATCCCTTTAGTGGAAGATTATTGAACAAAGGAGTGAAATCTTATCAGTAGTGAGAGGCTTTAGAATCTTCTGACCTTTTTCCTACCCTTCTCTCAACATTTTCCATGAATGTGTACCCAGGTATCCCTATTTGGAGTGCTGGGTAGTTCAGGCTGGGGACAAAGCGAACTTGAACAATGGAGAGAAAATGAATAATTTAAAAATGATTTGACAAATAAAAGTGATGACATATTAGCATCAAACCAAGTATCTAGCAAAGGAGAAAAGATCCTTATTTGTCAAATTCTGAAGCCCTAAACTTTGAGGTAGGAATGATGGATGCTTGTGCTGACCCAAATCAAAGCACCTCACAGCAGAAGGTAACCTTGTCATCTTCATCTGAATTGCACTTTCTCCCAAACTTCCTTTATCCTGAAGAACTAGTTGCGTTTTTGGTCTCCTGTGATTTTCAGTAGTTCATGTCTTTCATCCATCATTCATTTATGATGGAACTATAGATTTGGTAGGTTTTCCCCTTGATCTGTGACCTACTTAGAAAACTGCATTGTACACAGATCGCAGCCTGGAATTTTGGAGGACTTTTCATTTAAATCTTCCTCATCTATATTTCCATCCTCTATTACCTATTTCTATTATTTTTATTTGGCAGTTTAAATGTAGATTAATTACTGCTATACTGGTGCCAAATGATCTTGAGGTTGAGTTTGACTGTATTGGGATTGCAAACTACTTAAGCATTTACATTTGCATGACTTGATATTTATCAGGACATTGTTTCTTGTTAAAAGAAAATGAAAGGACTTAGTGCATGGGCAGCAGTTAGTGGGAACCAGCTAGGAGAGATGAGAATAGAGGGGCTGGCCTAGTGTCTGTCCAAGGTGGTTAGAGCTAAAGTTGTTGACTCTCACGGAGCTGCAACATTGAATGGGTTGAATTTGTAGAGTACAATAAGAAAAAGGCTCCCTCCTAGACCCCCCACCCCCATCTCCCATTTCAGCTTTTAAACGTGCTCTATCCAATTTCTCCTCCCTATGTCTGGCTGGTGTCTCCTTCGGATTCTATGGCTTTTGAGTCACTTTGAGAAATCAGAACAGTCTTATTTTCAGGTATAAAGAAGTCTGACTCAGTATACATAACAACTTCCATCTTATAGTCATGTCAAAATTTCTCCCCTCCTATGCTCAGCAAATGTTTCTCTGTTGTTCTGTTACTGTCTCCATTGCATCCCCTCGAGCTCAGTACCCTCTCCTTCTAGATTGAGGTCTCCCTGTCAACCCTGCTAACACCCTTTCAAGATGACTTGAGTCAAGATGACCTTCTGGGGCATCCACTTGGCCCCAGGAAAAGATCCTAACCCTTGCTCAAAAAATGGTCTAGGAGCTGCTCCCTCTTCTGCAAGTCTCCCTTGGCCCTGTCATTATGGGCAACTCCTCTAGCCTCCTGCCTTTAGAATTCTGTAAGCAAGAGGGATCACTAGTTTGTAAGCTCACATGTCCTTCCAAACTCCAGGGGATCTACATCAGGCTCTCCCCAGATTTCTCTCCTGGTGTCCATCAGTGGGCCCATGGGGGCACTTGGGTCTGGGTCCTGCATCTCAGTAACAATCCTGCTGGAGAGAAAGACTTTTTTTTGCTTTTCATACATGCTCAACCCATTCTTTAGATCTTGGGAAGCCCTCTTACTTGGCATGAATTTGGAGCACCTGACTCCTCTCAATATGGTTGGCAGCTCAGCATCTCAATGACTCTAATCCTTCTTTATAATTTCTAATTTTCTCTCCTGTAAATAAGTAATGGGGTACTCAGGGAAAGGTATGGTTCTGCTCTTAGTAAGGCACCCACTTAACATCTGCTACTGTTATTTATAGAAAAGACCAATACTTAGGGCTGACAGGGAAGCCAGAAGAATTAACAGAATCATATCTGTTGTGAGCTCAAGTGGGGTACCCTATGGAAACTCCAAGAAACCACCAGGATAACTTGGGGAGCTCTATTTGTTTGCTAGGGTGGCTATAACAGCAGATATTTATTTCCACACAGTTCTGGAGGCTGTCAGCAGGACTGGTTTCTTCTGAGGCCTTTCTCCCTGGCTTGCAGAAGTCTGCCATCTCGTTGTGTCCTCACAAGGTCTTTCTCTGTGTGGGCATGCCCCTGATGTTTCTTACTCTTCTTATTAGGACACCACTCAAATTGGATTAGAGCCTTACCTACAACTGCCTCGTTATAACTTAATTTCATATTTAAAGACTTCTCTCCAACTAGAGTCGTATTCAGAGGTACTAGGGGTTGGGACTTAAACATATGAATTTTGGGAGAACACAATTCAGTCCATAACAGGAGGAAAAGGTTGAGGCTGGGGGTAGCTGGCCCCTCTGGGTAGATGCAGCCTGCCCTCTCCAGTATCACTCACCTGCTGAATTTAGGCAGCAGCGATACTTGGAGTTTGAGTCACATGGTTGGGGATGACCAAGCTAGTCCAGTGGAATTTCCAGGCTGGTGACACTCAGGGACATTCAGAATATATACTAATTCAGTCTTGCAGAGGGCAAATCAGTCCTTGAGTTATAAAGTTACTCTCTACCACAAAGAATTCCCAAGACACCTACTCTTAACCCTCTAATGTTGCTTAGAAACAATTAGCGTACTTTTGTATGCTAATCAATCAGAAAATTGAGCAATAGTGTGTGCGTTTGCTTAAACTACGTAAACAATTATCTTAATAGACCACATAGTTTTGCTTTAGTAGACCTGAATCTGACTTGTGGTTTAATTAGAGCCATATCATTTGATAAGGCTGTTTTGATGCAGCAATATTGGTGTGGCGTTTTTGATGTCAAGATATTTTGACCACTCTTAAAGAAAAAAAAAAGAAGAGGAAGAAAAGTCCTGTTGAACTTACAGCTTTAAAAAATTGTATGTGTAGAACAGACATCCCCACCCTTAAATCTTGTTCCATCTTAACCCTGCTTATAATGAAATGTTCCTTCCTGAAAGTTAACAAGAGAGATTTTAACATCTCTGGGAATAAAACTTTGGAGGGAGAAAACAAATGAAAAACAAAGACCGTAAAAAATAAATTTCCAAAGGAGTAGGACACGTCATTCTTCATTTGCACCCTCATCAGTGGAAATCTGGGGGAGTCCAGCTGATTTCGTGGAATATTGCTAGATGCTATGGTTCTCTTGTCCTAATACTCTTGAGACTGTGGAAAATTTGAGACAAATACCTTTATAAGAAATTTATGTTGATAAGCATATCAGAAAAATAGAATGTAATGAATATGACCAACATTAAATGTGTAACCTGGATCAGACAAAAAGTACAATCATTTACAGAATCCTTTTATTTCATCCAAATGTGATCTAAGCCTCCTGGTTTCTCTTCAGTTATAAACTCTTCTGAATTTTCTGTTTCTGTTTCCTTCTGTAAACATGGCAGAGCCTCTATTGATGCTGCCTGGTCTCCTGAATGCACCTTGTCACTTTTCCATAGTGTCACCTTCTGACAGCCTGTCATTGTGCTCAATAGGGTTTTCTTGATATAATTTTTTAACTTATTCCCTGGCCCCTTGCCTCCAATTCATTGGGAAGTGGACTTACTGTTTTCTTGAAAGTTAGCACCTTTCTCTTCTCTTCATCTCTTTTCCTGTGGGCCGGAGAGATTTTCTATCTCCACTGAATTTCTTCCCAGAAATTTTACACTCAAACTCAAGTCTACAAATGACAACAGTCTATTTTATTAAATATTATGTAACTCTAGTGAAGTTAATTTATATAACTGGTATAAAATACAGTTTCAATCAAAAGGTAAAATAGGAGAGATCATTAACAAGTTAACAATTCATCAACAATTACTATGGTATATGACCTAATTTTGAATGTTTGATTTCAATCCACTTTTAAGGAAATTAGATATTAAATAAGTAGGGCATATCTGTCCAGGGCAATTCTAACAAGCAATTCAATAAAGCCACAACTTTTTAGAAAAAAATTGTGCTTAAATATACCTCATATAAAAATTACTATTTTAACAATATTTAAGTGTACCATGGCATTAAGTACATTCACATTATGTGCAACTAGCACAACTATCCATTTCCAGATATTTCCATCATTTCAAATAGAAACCCTATGCCCATGAGCTATTAACTGTCCTTATCCTTTACCCTAAGCCCCTGGCAGCCACCATTCGACTTTCCCTCTCAATGATTTTAATTGCTCTAGGTATTTGATTACCCATAACACAACCAGGCAAATACTTAACAGTGTCTTTCCCACTCAGCTATTTTGATACCTTGTTAGGCTGGGTCCCCAGCCAGTCAGCCACCTTGGCTCCTTTTCTTGGTGGCCTAGCACTGCTTCTGCTCAGGATGGTTCCACCTGATCCAGACCCTTATCTGATCATTAAAATCAAACTTGAATAATTAGAATTAAATATTCTTTTCAAATAAAGGCTAAATTGTTTAATTGTGATCTTTGATTATGCAACAGTTTCTTGATTAAAAAAAAATGGACAAAATGGAAAGAACCTACCCTTTCTTGTTTTTGGCAAGCAAGCAAACTTTCTTTAAATTTTTGGGCCAATATATAAATTTCTAAATTCTTCTTACTTTTGTTTCATTAGCTCCATGTTTCCCTTAATTATTGAATAAACTTAGTCATGAGTTTAGCTTTTCCCCAGAAACTTTTACTTAGCTTCCATCTCATTGTCTTTTGCTTTACAATGCCTTCAGCATTTGCTATACGCCATACTTTGACAACCAGATATTTTCTGGTCCTGTATTCAGTAGTTTTCTTTTCTTTTCTTTTCTTTTCTTTTCTTTTCTTTTCTTTTCTTTTCTTTTCTTTTCTTTTCTTTTTTCTTTTCTTCTCTTTTCTTTTTTTCTTTTCTTTTTTCTTTTTTCTTTTCTTTTTTCTTTTTTCTTTTCTTTTTTCTTTTCTTTTCTTTTCTTTCCTTTCCTTTTCTTTCCTTTTTCTTTTCTCTTTTCTTTTCTTTTCTTCCCTCCCTCTCTCCCTCCCTACCTCTCTTCTTTCTTTCTTTCTTTCTTTCTTTCTTTCTTTCTTTCTTTCTTTCTTTCTTTCTTTGTAGTTCTTATGTTTTCTGATTAATTATACCCTCAGGTGGTCAATGTTGAATAATTTACTTTCCACTTTTTGTTACTTAAATTTCCACTGTGATATATACTATATATGTCAAAATTTAAATACATAGTCAAACAAAAGGAGTAACTTTTTTCCATCTTAAATGATTAATATAAACATAATACTCAAGTGTTATGAAACTTTAAAAGTACTCTATATTCTCTTTGTAATTTTGAATCAAGTGCTGAAAATTAATTCAATAGGCTAACTTTTTTTAATATGTGAAATGAGCAAACATGTTTACACATAAATAAAACTCTGAAATAAGTCAATGTGGGTGGACAAATTATTAGAATCCAGCAACGTGAGATATAACGAAGTGCAAGAACCTCTTCTTATTCAGAAGCCTTTGAGTGATGATGGACTGATCTAAACAGGTGAGACTGGCAGGAAGTCTGTGGTTTTGCCAGCTCTGTAGCAATGTTAGGAAGCTAGAATTTCCTGATGGAAAGGAGAGTCGCTGAAAAATGAGCTAAGATTACTGCCAGGAAATCTTAAGTGATGGTGTTTATAGACTAGTACTGGGGGCTTGATTCTCAAAAAAAAAAAAAAAAAAAAAAAAGAAGCAGTCTAGGTAGCAAAGGAGCTAAAGAAAAGGATGAGCATAAGGAAATGGTGCCACAACAACCTGGGTGGAACATGGTCTGAGTCTGAGCAACTTGCAGTTTCCAGGTACCACCTGGGAAAAGAGATGTGCAAAAGGCATTGAGGGAATATATTGCTACTTTATAATTTTACCCAGTAAGAAGCATTCTACCATTAAAACTGTCTTCTCCTATTACTTTTTTATGTTTATAGAAGTTATTTCAATCTATGAAAGTACCAATTAACATTTTATTTCAGACTTTCATCTCATTGCTCTGCCCCCATAAAGTAGTATAACAATTTTTCTCATAGGCATCTTTCTTTGGAGCCCTTTTATAGATTGTGTTGATTGCCAAAGTCACTATAGGTGTACAAATATAAATTGACTAAGTGATTCAAATCTTATTTTTACAATGGAATATTCAAAGTGTCTGGGATGATACCAGATAATCTGCATTTAATTAAAAGTAAAAACATCCTATGTGGGAAATTTGACTAAAATTCTGAGACCACTAAAGCTAACCCAGTAGCATTTTATTTATAAGCATGTGAAAAATTTGACAGTTTTACATTTGGGTCCTAAGAGTAAATAATATTCATTTCCACTAACACATATACACACACCACACAGGTAAGTGGAGATATGAATAAGAAAATAACCCCACAAATTTGTCTTAACTGTGTACCTAATTAGGAAAGTATGATTTAACTTGACAGTTTCACATAACTTTGTGTGTATAGTCAAGCACTAGAGAAAAATAGATCTTTGATATTTTTCTTCAGGAGTCCCCACCCCTCAGGCCGCAGACTGGTTCTGGTCCATGGCCTGTTAGGAACCGGGCTGCACAGCAGGAGGTGAGTGCAGGCAAGATAGCAAAGAGCAAAGCTTCATCTGTGTTTGCAGCCCCTCCCCAGTACTAGCATCACCACCTCAGCTCCATCTCAGGTCATCAGGCATTAGATTCTCATAGAAGCACTGGTCCCTGATGCTAAAAAGGCTAGGGATCACTGTTTTAGAGCATCACTTTTGAGTAGTGTTCAGATGGGTGACTATCAGCTGAGCTAGAGTGTTTTTTCATCAACACAAAAGCTGTTAACCATTGGGTAATTAGTTCTAGCTTTTGGCCAAGTAGAGCTCAACATCTGCTCCCTTCACGGTTTCAAAGGAAATAGAGGGGACAATATTGTTTTTATCAACAGTTTCATAGGCTCAGACTATTTTGTTTAATATGGGACAAATCATTGAAATATGAAACAAACATTCATTGGCATAGTAAATAGGAAATTTTCGTATTAACATATATCCTTGAGGATAGGTGTTTCATGCTGTCAAGACATGGACAAAGCATACTGAGAAAAAGTTATTTTTAATTATTAACTTCAGTTTTATTTTTCAAATTACAAACCTATCTTTCATGACCCAACTACATTCCACTTCCCTAAATGAAGTATTTGATTACTACAGTCCAAACATAACTCCTATCAATTTCTATAATTGTAGACAAGCGCAAGCTGGTCCTATCCCGTTTAACAAGACTCAGTACCAAAGTTTAAACCTTGGATATACCACTCATGAGTAACACTTGTGAACCCTTAAACTGTTACCCTACTCTGAATCCTGGATCAGTAAGATTTGAGCCTTGCCTCCTGTCTTCTTGTCAACCTGCTTACAAATGAAGCTCCTTTCTTTCCTCAAAGCCAGTGACATAGTATTGGTTTCTATGTGCTTCAGGCAGTGGAGTCTTGTCCAGTAACACTCTTAGATATTTATTGCCTCTACATATTCATGTTCTCTTATAATCATACTTTCCTACCAATTTTTTATGATGGTAAAATACAAATAACATAGTTACTATCTTAACCATTTTAAGTGTACAGCTCAGTGGCAGGTACATTCATATTCTTGGCAACCATCACCACCACCTAAACCCAGACTTCTTTCCCTCTTGCAAAACTGAAACACTATCCCTATTAAACTCTCTACTCCCAATCATATCTACTTTTTATTTTGAACAAAGGGTTTCCTGTTAGTCTTATCACTACAACTACGTCATAAATCCTTGTAGGGTGCAGCCATGCATTACTTATATAATATATACATACGCCACTGTTAGGCACTGTTCTAAGTGCTTTGCAAACATTAACTCATAATTAATGTGTATGTTTCTGAGGATCTAACATGAGCATTGTATGTGAAATACTTCATTTCTAAAGTATTTCTGGAATAAATTTCGGTATCACTTAAGTATTTTCAACTGATTCTGGTGGAAAGTTACAAAAGGACCAGATTACCCTGAGGAAATGACTTCCGGCATAATCTGACTCTAGGTCGAAAGTTTTGAAAAGTCCTCTATTTTAGCCTTATTTAGGCCAGGTTTCCTCTTAAGAAAAGCCAGGAAGGAAGCTATTCCTGACTGACAGAGATTATAGGAAGTGACTCAACACAGTTCAGTTTCCCATTCTACAGGGACCCGCGGTCAACTACCGAGATGACTCGGCAAGCGGGATGAGCCCGGGGCTGAGCGGCCCAGGACTGGTCCAGGCGGGCTTGGGTGGGGGCGGGGCCTCGGCCGGGGCGGGGCCCCGGGGGCGGGGCTCCGGGGGCGGAGCCCGACGGCGGGGCGGGGCGGGGCGCGCGGCTGCACGGGGCGGCGATGGCGGCGGACGGGGACTGGCAGGATTTCTATGAGTTCCAGGAGCCGGCCCGGAGCCTCCAGGACCAAGAGAACTGTAACACGAGCCCCGAGGCCGGGGCAGGGCCGGGAGGGGGAGGCGACAGCTTTCCGGCGCTGGCCTGCAGCTTGGAGGAGAAGCTGAGCCTGTGTTTCCGCCCCTCAGGTCCGGGCGCCGAGCCCCCGAGGGCGGCCGTGCGGCCCATCACTGAGGGCAGCCTCCTGCAGGAGGACGAGTGAGTGCGGGCCCCGGCCAGGAGCGGGCGGGAGCCTCGCCTGCCCTCGCCCTGTCCGCGGGCCCTCGGTCTGCAGCCTCCTTGGGACTCTGGTCGCAGGCTCCTCCCCTCGCCCTCTTTCCGCCTCCATCGGCTCTGGAGTCCCCGCCCCTCCTTGCTCTTCCTTCTCCCTTCCCCGGGCTTTCGGGCTCTGCGCGGTCGGCGATTTAAATCCCTTGCTCCCCCCTCTCCCCACACTCCCTTTAACCTCTGCCACTGCCCTCTTTGTTTCTAGAAAACAACCCTTATTTGGTTTAGAGGGGAATCTCCTTGTACAGAGCTCGTAGTCAGAGGCAGCACCTCGGGCACAGGTGTAGCCATTCATTCATTTATTCAACTAGCATTTATTAAGCGCTTGCTAAGTGCCAGAGGCTGCTTCGTTCTGGGAATAAATACCAAAATGACTGTCCTCAATCTGGGATGGGAGCTAGATTTGTAAACAAATATTTGTCTGAATGTGACAAATGCTGTAATGGGTATATGTGTAAGATTTAGGAGATTTAAAAGGGCGTGTGTGTGGGAGAGGCAGGAAAGACTTTATAAAGAAAGAAATGTGAAAACTAGATCCTGATGGATGAGTGGGAGTTTTCCTGGCAGGTGAAGAAAGGTTTAGTTTTCTAGCTCGAGGATGTAGCACGTGCAGAGGTAATGTTGAAGCGGCATTTATACCACAGGAATTTATTGGGTCCACCTGAGAGTACAGGCCCCCCACAGAGGCAAAAAGGATGCGATCTGGTTGTTAATAGCAAGGATCTCCTAGTCTAGTGGGGAAACCAATGCATAAACATGTAATTATTATAGAATCATCAAAGTACAGTGATAGGAAATTCACAGGGATTTATGAGAACTGGGGGAAGGGAAGGATAGAGTTCCTGGGGGCACTTTATTTAACCACTTTGAACCCAGATTATAATTTGGTTAAATAAGGGTTGTAATTATGTACCACAGTGTTACCCCAAAAGGTGGTAAAAGAAATGGTGAGAGTGAAAAAATCTGTAAAGTAGGGGAGAGGAACCCCTGGAGAGGCTGCGGGTGAAATTAATGAAGTAAACACTAAGAACATGGATAGGATGGAGCATTGATGGGATGGAGAGATTAGAGGTTAGGGAAGCATTCTTGAGAGGGATGCTGGGCAAAGAAAGAATCTTGTAGCTAGATGGTCTCCATTCTTCTGTGAATCAGATTTATCAGGAGTAAGGGAGGAAGCTTGAGAAGAGGACGTTGGGGATGGGTGCCTGTAAACATGGCTTAGCAGTGATTCAGGCCCAGTTATGCTTGGAGACCATGTCTTTTCATTGGTACCTCTGTACGATGTTCAGGTGTAGAGGGCAGACTTTATGATTGGGTTTAATATTCACAGACATGCATGCAGTCAGTGGCAAAATATGACATTTTTTGAAAGTCGATTGCTAAAGATAAAGTAGTGTTATGTATATTTGCATATATATATATATATACACACATATATATATATATATACACGCGCGTGCGCGCGTACACACACACACACACACGTAATTATATAATTCATACACTCTGAATCACTAGACCTAGGACATATTCTAGATTTTAAAATTATTACGTATTTGGGTTTATCAAGAGTCGTTTCTCAAAATAGATTAGTAGTTTGTACACATATAAAATTCCGTATTTTTTCTTTGTCTATACTGTCTGGAAAGTAGTGTATTTTAGCCTAAACTTAAAATATTACTCTTGATAATGGTTTTTATTAGATGATATGTTGGTAATGTGAGTCGCTTTATTTGAGAATGCATGAAAAAATCTTTTTTCCAGGGCTAGGACTGGGACCTGTCACCACTCTCATTATCCCCTTTCTATTGCATAAATCTGCTCTCTTGCTCTATAGGAGCCATTCCTGCTTTCACCAGAGAGGGTTGAGAATTCTTTTTCTTAGATATTGCCTTACCTTAGGGCACTTTAACTTCAATGAGTCCTAGTTTTAGTTTTGGTTCTATAGAGAGATTGTACTTCTCTGCTAAGGTTTTACTTTAGAAGGGTCTTTGGTAGGATTCAGCATCCGCAGGACTTTGACCTCCTTGGAAAAGAGCTGTCTTGCCAGTTGTTTATGACTGGATGTAGTATGCTATGATAAGGATTAAGGCAATTTAAATCTTGACTGGAGAATTCTAGAAATCTCACTTCAGTGGGTCTTACTTTCAACTGTAATTGTTCTGACCTTGGTGGAGATGATAGAGGCTTCTTGATTGTCCTTCCCTTTCTCGGAAGATCAAATTCAGTCACAGTCACTTTTTCTGTCCTTCCCTTTCTTGGAAGATCAAATTTAGACACACTTTTAGGTAAAGTAGGCTACTCCATCTGTCCTATTATTGCAGCCTCATTTAAGAAGGGGCAAACAAGCAGTCCTCCAAACTCTGGGCTGTCTTCACCTACTAGAATATCCTACTCTAGTTTCTGTTTAGGGTTAGGTGTATAGTCAGTTATTCAGTATATGAAAATCATTTACCCAGGAAGGTATGGGCTAGAATCCCAGGAAGTTTAGCTGTCTAGAAGTGTTGCCTTCATTTCAAGCACGTTGTCATTTGAGGAGATTATGTTTCCAACAGAGAGGGGCTAAGAAAAAACCATGCATGTAGGAGATTTGCTGGGTAAACCAGTTTTCTAGAGCCTTTGGGCTCACATTTTGATTAAGACTAATGTGTGGTCCAAAGCCAAACATCATGTTAGGATTTTATGTTTTTGGCAGTTGTCCCATTGCTTCATCTCTTTTGCACCAAATTCCAATTCATTAAATCCAATATGTTGTTGCTTTATTTCAAGGCTTACATTATTTTTATGCCCCTAGTGGTCTTTTGTATCCTAATGGCTTACATACTTGGGAAAAAACCCTACCCAATTATTTAATGGCTTATGCTCAATTAGAATGCTGTTAATAATTTCATTTTTTTAATGACATGTATGTGTGTACCTCTATGTGTAGTATTTACTTACCCCAGTCAAATTTCATTTCACATCTCTGAACTCATTTTTTTTCATACAATGTCATGTTTATTATGCTGATTATTACTTTAGTACTGAAACCTGAGTTTTAGTCATGCAGTTGGAGTTTGCTGTTTTTATCTGGTGTGGTTTGTGATCTTTTTCAATACAACTTTAGTTAATGCTTAGAGTAATAGAGCTTGAAGGAATGCCTGTTTTTCTTGTTCAAGCCTCTCATTTTATAGAAGGGTGGCTAATATGTAGAGAGGTTAAAGAACATGGCCAAAGACTCATTGAGGAAGAATAGAGATGAGAGTGTGTTTCCCAAAATTTTGTCAAGTGCTCTATTGCCTCCCCAAAATGCTGTTTGATACTAGAGTGGGAAAGCTGCATTGAATATAACCTGTGTGCATTATATTGTGAACTCCCTTTCTTTTCCTTTTTATTTTATCAGTCTTAGCTCTTAGCCTGTTATATTACAAATTAGATATTAAACCTTGAATTCACATTGCAACTGAAAACTTTCTCTAGAAAGGATAACAAACCTTTGGTTAGAAATTCACTCTATGAAATGGTCCCTATGTTTGAAAGTTGTAGAAGACAAAGAAGTATAAGGCACAACATGTTTACTGCTGGTGTGGCTCTGGAGACATTGATTAACCTCCCTGTGCTTTGTTTCCTCATCTGTAAAGTGGGGATAATAATGGTTCTTCATAATACTGTTTTTGAGAATTAAATGAGTTAATATATGTAAATCGTTTAGAATAGTGCCTCGCACTTAGTACAGTGGAAGAGTCAGCTATCAACCTTGGTAGAATTTTCCATTTCCCTTAATCTCTCCTTAGGACTTGTCAGCCCAATTGTGTAATTTTTCATTTAGTCTTGTTTAGAAGGCTCTACTTTGTTGATGTTTTTCTGAGAAACAATAGACCTTTTTTTTTTTTTTTGGCTTTCGTATTTTTTTTTTGTTCTTTTACTATAATACTAGGTATTTGTTTAATGAAGGACATATAGAATGTTAATTGTTATGGATTGTGGTTTTCTTTTTAAGGATTTGGAATGCCCTGACAGATAATTATGGAAATGTAATGCCTGTGGACTGGAAGTCATCTCACACCAGGACCTTGCACTTGCTTACTCTGAACCTGTCAGAAAAAGGGGTAAGTTAGAAATCAGCCAGTCATTTCTCAATAACTGATTTTGATAATGAAACTAAAAAGTAGCATTTCTATTGAGTTGCCTTTTATTTCCAAGCTTATAGCAATTAGAGTGGCCCGTTATTGACAATCAACTTGCTAGCACATTTCTCTAATTCTTCATCAGCACATACTCCCTTTTGTGTTTATCTAAATTTCTATCATCTGTATATGAACATCAATGACCAGCATTTTTTCCACCTTAAATAACATAGCGTTGATGTGTTGAGAGTACTTGGTGAGAATCCTAGCCTTTGTTTAAATACATAGTCATGCTTTATAGTGATGGGGATACGTCCTGAAAAATGCATCGTTAGGCGATTTCATCTCTTTGCAAACATAGAGTGCATTTACACAAACCTAAATGGCATAGTGTCCTAAACACCTAGGCTATATGGCATAGCCTATTACTCCTAGGCTACAAGCCTGTATGGCATGTTACTGTATAAAACATGTGATTAAATCAATCATGAGAAAATGATTCAATCAAGAGACAGTAAACGTGAGATGTGTGAGACCTCTGCCGGGTTAACATGGCACAGAGTTTTACAGCAAACTTTTTTTATGAGTAGATAGAGTACCATCTAAAGTAATGATAAAAAGTAAAGGCTAGTAAATACATAAACCAGTATAACAGTCATTATCATAATCAGGTATTATGTACCATAATTAATTATATGTGCTATACTTTTATATGACTGGCAGCACAGTAGGTTTGTTTACACTAGTATCGCCACAAATACCTGAGTAATGCATTGCATTCTGACGTTACTGGGGGATAGGAATTTTTCAGCTCCATTATAATCTTATGGGACCCCCGTGGTATGTTGTTAACTCAAGTTTTGTTATGCAGCACATGAGTATATTAGGGATATTAGAATATCAACAGTTAACTTTCTGATAAATTTAAGGACTTGCTGGACATGATGTGGTGCTCAGAGACTATGTATTCCTGTGAGCATTAGGGAACCTTTAAAAGACATTTTAATTCTTGGTTTTTTAATGTGTTCCCAGCTAACTAAGGTTCATGTGTGTTTGTCTTGGTATTGTAAAGGGAAGATGCCTTGAATAATTAGTATAAGCACAGGTGATAGGACAGCAAACAGGACAGAAAAGAGAAGAGAACTGCTTTAAGTGAAAAATCAAGTGTTGTTTAAAGCTGATGAGAAACACAGCTAAATTATGTCAGTTTCAGGGTCTGACTGTTTAAGTTCCTCATCAAGTAACAGTGTAAATTCATACCAGATATTTTGGCATGCTCTATTTCATTAGTATATTTGTGTAAATACTGAGAGTTTAATGTAGTAGGGCTGTTTGTATTTTAAATAGATTTAATATTTTGTGAAAATGAGTTTTCTCTTATTCCCTATGCTGTACACAACATCCCCATGACTTATACCTGGAAGTTTGAACCTCTTCCTCCCCTTTACTTCCTACCACCCTCCCACCCCCCGTTTTTGATTTTTCAGTTACAGTTGACATTTAATATTTTATTTCAGGTGTACAGCAAAGGAAAATTATTTTCTTAAATATGTGATTCAGAAAAGCTTGCTGCCTATTATTTTCTAGTAAAATATAGAATTCTGACTATGTTTCCTAATATTCTAGTAGATACAGAATTTTTACTGTTTGCTCCAATTATTAACCCTGTTAGGCTGTTACTTAGACTAATCTGACATACCTGTAGTGAATAGGAATAAACAAAATAATCCTATGCTCTGTCTTCTGTTTATTTAGCTCATAGCTATCATTTTGAGCTTAGTTCAACTTTCCCTTCCTCTCTGAAGCTTCCTATTACTATTTTAGCCTTTGCTGATCTCATGGAATTATACAATTTTAGAGTTGGAAGGGACTTTAAAGGACACATAATCCAACCTCTCACATGGGGTTAGTACCCATCTGCAGCATGTCTGACAGATGGTCAGTTAGCCATGGCCTAAATTCCAGCACGGAGGGAAAATGCACTCCTTTCTGTGGGAATTGGTTACTCTGGGCAGGGCGGGCGGGTGCGTGCGTGTGTGTGCGCACTCAAAACTTATAGGATTTATCCTGTAAGTCCCATAGAATTTAGCCCCATTGACTCCTGGGTGCTAGTCCCCACAGCACTTTTGTATCTCAGATCACTACTGTGTTCTCTTATTAATCATGTTTCTGGGTCTGTGGTTAGATTGTGACTTCCTGGTAGGTGTCTTTTTATTTGTCTTTTTAGTAACTACCACTGTGCCTGGCACATAGTGAGTACTAACACAGACGTTGAGTGAATGAATGAATAATCTTGTCAGAGACCATAATGGAAAGGCATTTAAAAAAATATATTTTCTATATTATTTAACATAGTGCCGAATCAACAATAGCTAGGCAATGAGTATTTTGTTTGACATATGAAAAAATAGCATAGAAAAGGTCTTTTCATAGTTTCAAAGGGAAATGCATTGGCAGCATGAAGGGGACACTCTAATCCAGTTTCATCGAATAACATGTATACCTTGTGTTGTTCTTAGATTGCCTTTTGGGAAGTCCCTTTTTCTGCCTTTTGACTATTGTTTTCAATGCCAGACAATGATATAGTCAGAATAGTGATTACTAATGACTTGGAGTTTAGTCCTAGTACTCATTGTAAAAGCCTTACCTGGAAAACTCAGATTAAAATGAACAAGTGATCGTCTGTCATATGTCTATCTTGATACAACTGTGCAGGTGATGAATAGAACTAAAGTTAGAGCTATTCCTTGGGAGTGAGTAGCACTTATTAAGTTCCTGAAGAACAAATGGGTAACAAGGAACTATGTTAGAAGCAACCATGTTATTCTGTTACATATAGAATATAATTTACTTTTTAAATATTAATATTAATTTTTTAACCTGAGAAAGTTATTTTATTACTATTGCTAACTGTGTGCTCTGTTCTTTCCATAACTGAACTGTGCAGAATTTACCTTCTGGAAGCATTCTTTAGATTATTCCAATTATAAAAGAGTCTATAGGAAATTATTTTGACAAAGGAAGAAGAAATTTCTTTTGCATTAGGATGAGAAAGACATTCAAGAACACTGCAGTTTGCTAGATTTCAGTTTTTAATTTTTCTTCCATTGATATTTAAGCTGGCACACTTCTAACTTTGTTGGGCCTTTTCTAGAGTAAGGCATCTAGGACAGTCCAAATTCTTCCATGGGCACATTTTTTCCGTTTGAGGCAGCTTTAGTTTCATAGAGGGAAACAGCACCACCAGCTGTGTATCTAACCCTGGCACAGGAAGGAGTGACTTGAGAATGCGTGGCAGAGAGAAGGCACATTGATGCCGAATGGGAGAGTGAATAATGATACCCATGACAGCCAAGGTTAGTTTTCAGAGCTCGAAAGGGATTCCAGCCCTTAGCATATGCCATCTCTGTGGGGAATGGGCTTGGCTCCCTCTCTGGAAAGATGATCTGGGGTCATTATTTCTGTTGTCATGGAAATTCTAATGGCTTACTGGTATCAGTCATGTGTTTTGGTAATAGCTGTAAACCCGTTCTAAATCCAGTGCCTTTCTTGATCATGCTTATGTGATAGAATGCTCCTAAGTCATGTTGCCTTCGGAACATCTCCTATGCCATTTTCTTCCTCCTATCATGAGCATTTTTTTTTTCAAGGACTTGGACTTTGTTTATGCATCTTTAAATCTTCAAGAGTAGAAACAGGAAGAAGGTAATAACATCTTCCTTAGGAGTAATTTCAAATTAAAACTTGTCTCTAAGGAGAAAAATAAAACCATGGTCCTCAAATTACAACATAGAAGAGTGATTTGGGGTGTGTATTGAAATTTAAGACTCAGTGAAGGTAATTGTTAGGGCTACTCTGTATCTTCCACACACCCTTATGATCATATTGTGGAATTTTTCATCTCTGTTTCTCCAGTCTTGAAATCTGGCATCCTTTCTCATCAAAAGCCTAATCTCTTGCCCTTTCTCCTTATTAAAAGGATAACTGTGATAGTTTAAAAAGTAAGCCTAGAACTGTAGGACTTAACATGAAAAAGCAGCCTCAACCCTGCTTACCCCGTCCTGATTTCCACTTTCAACTACTTCAACTGTTTCTTCTAATAGATAACATCTTCATGTCATTTTATTTGATTTTATTTTTCAATTTTAGACTTTATCCATTTATTTTCTACCCCGACAATGAGGGTTTAGCTCTCTCATAGTGCTCCTTCCAACCACAACAACATAACCTTCACAACAGCTTAACCTTCCCTTATCCTCCCAATATAATCATATCAAAATATTTGGTTAATCATCATTTATACTGACCCATTTTAGTATAGTATGATTAAATTTTCTCTTGTAATTCTTTTTCCTTAAGGTAATAATAATTGCCTTTTTGTGGTTTATTTAGGTTATCATTAGCTCACTAATGCAGCCTCAACAGAGCCATAAAACTCATTTTAGTAATTGAAATATATCATCACTATCATTACAAGAGTACCATTCACCTCTTTCTTGTATTAGGTCTTTTGTCTACTTCCTTCTTGGGTTTCTTCCTGGTTTTAATGGAGCATATTCTGCAGTAGCTTTCTGAGAAAGGGTACATAAGAGGTAAATCTCTGAGACTTTGTCTGAAAATGTCTTTCTTCTAAGCCGCCACCTAATTGTTAGTTTAGCTGGATATAGGATTCCAGGGTGGAATGAATTGAAACACAAAATTATATTGTTTTCCAGCTTTTATTGTTGCTGTTGAGGAGTCAAGTGACATTTTGATTCCCGATCCTTTTAATTTGATGGTTTTTTCTCTCTGGAAGCTTTATGTTCTTTTTCTCTCATAGTGTTCTGATATTTTGTGATGATGTGTTGAAGGCTACTGCCAAGCATTTCCTAGGCTGATGGTGCAGCGAGAAATAGAATGAGGAGTTAATGTCATCACTGTGGTACAGCATGGAATTGCACTGTGTGGAAGTAGATAGACCTCAGAGTGCTCATGCAGCTCTTCTCTCAGCCTAATGTTATGAAAGGCACCACACCAGTGTTCCTTTGCTCATCTCACCTGCAGGTTTCTTACAGTGGGCTCTCTTCACCATTAAACTTTGGATGCTCCTGTGTGAGGAACTAGGGTGGAATCCTCACTTGAATCCTCAATTATGTGTGTGTGTGTGTGTGTGTGTGTGTGTGTGTGTGTGTGTATACCTCCTCTGCATTGGTAAATAAAATAATTTTCCTAGGTAAAATACTATTTTTAAAATTATATACTAAGAGAAATACATAGTTGCTTCTTACGTAGTTCCTTGCTGCCATTTATTTGTGAACTCAATGTGTGCTACTCTTTCCTGAGGAATGGAGTTTTAATTTCAGTTCTAGCCATCATCTGAAGTCACATCATGTTAAATAGATGGATGCTCACTTGTCCATTTTAATCTGCTGAGTTTTCTAGGTAAGGTTTTTTACAATTCTAGTACTAAACTCTAAGTCGTCGTTAAGGGGCTGTTTATACTGGTGTAGGCCGGGCTAAGAGACACCAAATAGGCCTGGTGTGTTACCCCGGGGCTGGCAATAACAAGCAGTACTAGCACACCTTGGAATGAAGAGGTAAGCAGGGAAAGAAGAAGCTATCAGAATCTGGAGAGAGTAGCTATGGGGGAGAAGTCTGCTTGATAGAAGCTACAGCCTTTGGCAGTCTGGCAGGGAGACAGAGACAGCAGAGTAAATGCCCAGCCCTCATCCTCCCACCTTCCAGTCTCCTGCTAGTGTTTGCCAGTAGTGTTTAACCCAACTGGAAGCCAGACTCAAGGGCATCCTCTGATGTAGTCTATAAAGGTCAGCCTCCTGGGGCACAAAGCACGTTGGAAAGTGGAGTTGAGGCAAATGGAAAGTCTCCAGCACAGTTAGATTTAAAGATGTTTTTGGAATCCAGAAATATTCTGCTTTTGGAAGAAGTGATGTTTAGCTGGAAGGGCTAAGTGTGCCCCTCATGGACAGTGGCTGTCTGCCAGGGAGTTACCCTTTACCCTGAATGTTAGAAGTTAGTTCGCAGGTAACTAACTTAGTTTTCTGTAGAATTTTAATATATACCAATCTTACTGTTAGCTTGTTAACTAAATGACATTTGCTGCCTACCCTGCCTGTTTCCCCTCCTCTATTTGCTATCTTCCCTACAACTTCCTAACAAATGCCCTATTATTTTTGTACTTATCAATCAGCTTTTATAACATTCTTCCTCATGGAAAAAACAGTTAAGTATGTATTTGTTTTAGGCAATCGGAGATGCTTGCAGCATGTTAGCAATTTCATATTTATTCTATATTCCTCTCATTCTTGTTTGAGGTGAATGTGTAAGGCACTTCACACACTGCTGGGTACAGAGCAATTATAATTTTTCCCTTTGGAGGGCAAGTTCTCAGCACATGTGCCCTTCTGTAGTCTTATTTACCCAGACGCTTTGACGTTATTGTGATCAGGTCCTGCTTTTAACAATGGGTTATTTGATTTTAGATAAGTGACAGCTTGCTCTTTGACACGT
Source organism: Eidolon dupreanum (assembly GCA_028627145.1). NCBI lineage: Eukaryota > Metazoa > Chordata > Mammalia > Chiroptera > Pteropodidae > Eidolon > Eidolon dupreanum. Next base: position 87,001,568 of record CM053515.1, read on the forward strand.
CCGACGATGAGGAGTTGAGAGAACAACTGGACATGCATTCAATCATCGTGTCCTGTGTTAACGATGAGCCCCTCTTCACTGCAGATCAGGTACAAAGGAGAAATTCACCAATGAAAAGAAGGGAACCTCCAGCTGAAAAACGATTCCTTATTTTGGCAACAAGTGATATGTTGTTGGAATCTACTTGTTTTTCCTATATTTTCTGGTTTGTTATCCCCTCCACAGAGAAGAGAAGGGAGTCTATAATCTGAAGCAGATGGGATTATGTTAGTTGGGAAGATTTTCCAATGAGGCAATTTTCCAAGATAAGCACTGTTAAAAGTAAACCAAGTTACTAAGGGAAGGTTATTCCTTACACCAGAACCAGAAAAAATATTGTGAATTTTCTTCTTTAAATTTAGCCAGACATGGGCAAACTATAATATATCTGTGTAGGAATTATCTAGTTTCTCGAAACCCTATGTAAAAATCATTAGGACTTATTAGAAGTGCATATTGTGAACTTCCGAAAGAAGTGAGCATTATTCCTACGGAATGCTCTATTAATGTCAACCCTGTATTCATTTAAAACCAGTTGAATCAGCTTTCTCATTTTCTGAATATTCTTCCCACTTCTGTTGTATTGTCAAAATGTGATGCAAAAACTTCTTCCTGAAATAAAATGTTCCATGGCTACTTGGACTGTGAATTCTACTACATTATATTTTTAGACTGGAAAAACAAGGCCAGTGATGAGATATAGTTTGGTAAAGTTGGGAGGAGTACATTAAATCTGTGTCATTTTGTTGCTCCTTAGTCATATTTGTGGTTGTCATATTCTGGGCCTGGAGAGAGTAAGATGCTTAAAAAGCAAAATAATAGGTTAGAGGGCTGAGTGGGGTAGAGCATGATAGTGCAGGGAATATGTGACACTGAGAAGTCATTGCCTCCTCAGTAATTTGCCTGAATGCCATAAGCTATCTATCCCTGCTTTTAAAACTTAAGAGAAATAGATTCTGTAGCTTACATCAGTGCCTCCTCCTACTGTTTTACAATGCCTGTTGTGGAAAATCTTGCTAATTAACAAAACGACTACCTCCTTCAGGTTTACTTTTGTTTTTCCTTAGTACAGGTGTTACATGTTAAGCTTACTGATTCATGTATTTTTTTCTAATAGTTTTTTTTTAACTCATGTCTGTTTTTCTAACTGTTGAGTAATTTTTCCACTTTTCCTTAAATTTTCTCTGAGTTCTGGAGCCTCAGTTTTTGGACTCTAGAATAGGACAAGATGCTGTTGTAAAATTTGAGCAGCATTATGTATGACAGTAGATTCCCTGCTTTTGTGCAGCTTTTCCCTCTCTACACTTTATATTTTAAGCAATTTTTGAATATTCCTTTATCTTTCATTGAATTAACATACAAAATTTCTTTTCTGCTGTTAAAGGAAAGTTTCGCTGCCAAAGAGGTAATTTCTTGCTCTCTATATAAGTGTTTTTACTGTTGTTTTTTTCTAAATTTTGTGTCAGTTTGATTAAATGGCTTTAGATTGAGCACTTGCTTGTGGTATGTGGTAAATTTTCTGTCATTTGCTTTTATCTAGAACTATGATCTGGTTCTGGCATGTCTAAAGTAAATTATACTTTATGTGTTTATAGCAAAATTTCTCATGTTGCGAGATCTGATAGGGCCTACTACTGAATCATGATGGACATATTAAATCATCTATTTAATTTCGTATTTAGTATTTTGTAACTTTTTTTAGATAAACATGTTCACTCTTACAGTCAAAATTAGATTATTCAGAACACTCACTCCTGCACACTGTTGGTTAACGGAGAATGTAGTGCATTTCTCTGCTTGACTCAGGTGAGTGCCATGTTACAGGCAGATCATTTTTCCTATGTAGATGTGATTAACAGTGGTATATATATTTTGGAAGGTTATTGAAGAAATTGAAGAAATGATGCAGGAATCACCAGACCCAGAAGATGATGAAACGCCTACACAGTCAGATCGGCTTTCAATGCTTTCCCAGGAAATTCAAACTCTTAAGAGGTTTAGCACAAGCAGTTATGAAGAAAGTAAGAAACTACTTAAATCAATGGTCTTTGTCCTTTTTGTATACCTCAAACATACGGTGTGACTATCTCCAGAAATCTTTGATTCTCCCAGGCTAGGTTGCATGTCCTGCCCTGGTCCTCCAGTAATATTCAAGGCATATTTTCATCGTTGCTTAGGGACTGTGTCATATTCACCTTTGAATCCTATATTAGCCCTAGCTGCTGTAACAAAGTACCAAAGGCTGAGGGGCTTAAACAAATGGAAATTTGTCCCCTGACAGTTCCGGAGGCTACAAGTTCGAGATCAAGGTGTTGTAGGTTTGGTTTCTTCTGATGCCTTTCTCCTTGGCTTGCAGATGGCTGTCTTCTCTCTGTCCTCACATGGACTTTTGTCTATACATATCTGTGTTCTAATCTTATTTTTGAGGGCATCTGTTACATTGGATTGGGGCCCACTGTAATGACTTCATTTTAACTTAATTATCTCTTTGAAGACCCTCCTCCAGATGTAGTCGCATTCTGAGCTAATGAGGGTTAAGACTTAATGATGTCCTGTATCTCACATGTAGAGAAGTGCTGAGAAAAAAACAACTAAAATGGGGTTTCAGGGAATATTCTTCCCTTTCATCTTCCCAGGACTCAATAAAATTCACACACTGGGACATACGTGACTAAATATGTATTTAATCTAATTTTTTTTGGATGGACTTCTCTCGTCAAAAGTGTGCCAGAACCCTGCTAAATTGCTTACAATTTATTGTGAGCAGATAGTTTCTGTACTCCCTTGGCTTTCGTATTTGTTCTTTTCCTTGTATAAGCCCTGACTGAAGTATTTGTTCATGGGATGATTGATTTAGACAAGTAAAAATTTTGTTATACTTTTTTCTCAGCCATTTGAGGCATAATTTTGCTTACCTTCCTCTACTTAACACCTGCCCATCAGAAGTTTTAAGATTCTGAAATCACAAACAGTTTAATTGCTTAGAATGTGATTTTGCTCTTTGATGTAAAACACCCTGTTGTGTTTGCTTGAAACATTTTTGTCTTATTATCTGCTGTGCTTTGCTTTTGGTCATAGGAGTAAAAAGGCTGTCAGCATCTGAATTAAATGAACTACTGGAAGAAATTGAGACCGCCATTAAGGAATACTCTGAAGAGCTGGTGCAGCAATTGGCCCTGCGAGATGAACTGGAGTTTGAAAAGGAAGTGAAAAACAGCTTTATTTCTGTTCTCATCGAAGTACAAAACAAACAGAAAGAGCACAAAGAAACAGCCAAAAAAAAAAAGAAACTCAAGAATGGGAGCTCTCAGAATGGGAAGAACGAGAGAAGTCATATGCCCGGCACAGTAAGTGATGTTTGCAGGACACATTCCACACTGGAAATGGTTTCCATGGTAATCCCATCACTCCAGGCCAGCAGCAGGTGGGCTGAGCCTACATGTAAAGGAGAGGGGTACCTCACCAGGGCGCTAAAGAGATTTTCTGTTCAAGAACATCACTCTGCTCCTTTAGAAAGATGTTTGCTTGGTTGGGCGTATGATAGTAATCAGGGTAATTCACGACTGAAATGTTTAGTAAGTAGAAGGAAAAAGGGGAATAAAAAAGGAAGATGTCTTAAAGAAGCTGTAGCAAGTACCATTTTAATACATTAAAATGTTAATAGTGGTTTTTTTTTTATGTTCGGTGGGCTAATGAATGGTATTTTTAATTTTTGCTTGTCTCTTATGAATTGTATAATAAAATATTGAAAGGGATGCATTTAGAGGTAGCCGAATGGTGTTGAGCCTAAAAGCACAGATTGATTTGTAAACAGCTTCCTCATTTATCAGTGAGGTTGGAATATGAAGATGTCAGTAGCACTTTTGTGACATCAGCCATCTGTCTCAGTAGTTGGTAGGCTAGAATTTCTGACTGATGAAAACAAGTGCAGAATGTTTGAATCTTTGACTCTTCATATAAAGTTTGTTTTCTGCTTTTTCATTTTTCTTAAGTGGTCCTATTGTACTTGATAAAAATTTGTCATAAACATTAACTGCTAATTATATGAGATGCATTTCCTCATTGATTTTATGGCCTTTCATTCTGCTTTGATCAGTTGAGATTTGTATGTTGCCACCTTCATTTTGTTTGTATGTAATGAATGTTGGTTTTTATTTTTAGAGTATAATGGTTGGGCAGAGGAATCCATTTTTCTAAAGGGCATCTACTTTTTAAATTTATGATACAACATGGTAATACAAATCACCACAAACTAGCTATTATGATTTGCAGTGATATAAATTCTGTCTTTAAGTCTTGATTTCTTTTTTCTAAAGAATACTTAACAAAGAAATAGATCTCATTAACCAGACTCTGATGGAATCCAGGAAAGAATGCAGTTCTAGGTTGCTGGGCCACCAGTGAGCAGTTATATGAATGAAACTTACTATACATAGCCTATTCATTGTACTGTTTTTGGCCTATGAGTAAATGGATGTTTTCTTAATGTAATGTCTATTAGTACATAGAAAGGACGTAGCTTATAAACTACCTTTAAATAAGTTCTCAGATATGTGGTACAAAATATTTTTGAGAAATGGTAGTATTGATTGAATAGGTGTTTATTAAGTCACTTTCAGTGACTATTCTGAAAAAAAAAAAAAAAAAAAAAAAACAAAAAAAAACAAAAAACAAACCCAAAACATTTGTTTGAATATACAGTCCAGAAAGTTTTCTTTACATATCAGGGATGATATATTGTATTTCATATTTTAAAACACTACACCCTTTAAATTGCCCTGTTAGACAAGTGAGATTAAATAAAATGCTAAGTTAAAAGGTTATAGCATGATTGGTAATTTCTGCCTGTCTGCTTTTAGGGATTACTTGTAAATCCTCCATTTATTGGTGTTAACACTTGGCTTAAGAAAATAAATTTATCCCTAATGGAGTTTAAAGGCTTCTTTTTGGAACTGCCACATAAAAAGGGTTAGAGTGGATTCATTATGTAATTGTACATGGCATTTATAGTGAGAAATGGCAAGGCAGCATTTAGGTCTGTCTTAAACCTTTATTAGCCTTGAAATAGATTCATAATAACAGTAAATTTTTTCACAATATTTGGACTTGTGAAGTTGCCTCCTGAGTCCTGATCTACTATTTGTGTCAAAACCTTTCATCAGCCTCATAATGGCATCGCTAAGCTTGTGGTGCTCGTTCCCTTTAGCTTTCTCAAGCCTAAAATGCTAGAGAAAGATCATCCTATCTGTAATATAAGAAGCCTGAAACCTACTCAGAAGAACCCTAAAGTGAAATGGTCAGTTGGAGAAACAGATTCCAAAAGGTATTAGCTCTGCAGACATTTTATGTAACATGCAGTTTTGGCAAGGCTTGATCTCTGTGCCTTCGCTGTCATCAAAGATACTAATTTCTAAAAATTGATGACTTTTTTTTTTTTTTTTTTTTACAGCTATCATGAATTATCTGATTTCTAATAGCATTAGTCACTTTTTTTCATTGTACTTTAGTTATTTTATTAGCAGGACTTGGACTTTTTCCTTTAATATTGAGTAGTATCCTTCCATTTTTTTCTTAAGCATGTTTCATTGAAACAGAACATCAGTTTGTAGTTGGTATAACACTTTATCTATTGTTAGCTTGTTCTCTTTGGTCTAAAGATACTATGATGAAATATCTGGGTAGGAATAGATCAGAGTTAAACTCTTCAGATGTTAATTTTAGAGACATTTTGTTTTAAGCATTTTCTGTAATGAAGAAAAAATAGGTCTTAGGGTTTCTCTTTAGAGCATTAGAAATGTCTTTGGGGCATGAAAATACTATCAAATATGGAAGAAAATATTGAGTGTTTTATAAAAGTGAAATGTTATCTTGATATGTTTTAATTTTTAAAATAATCTTCTACATGTTGGGTGAGATAAAACAATATTTGTTCAGCAAATATTTGCAGAGTGTCTTCCTTGTGCAAGGCATGTTTTAGATTTAATGGCCAGTAAAACAGACAAAGCCCATGGCCTCCTAGAGCTTATATTCTAATGAGGGAGACAGACAATAAACGATGAAAAGAATGAATAAACTGTAATTTTAGTAGTAGCATTACCAAGAAAACAAAAGGCTGGATAAGGTGGTTGATAGCAACGCTATTGGGGAGCTGTTTTTGATAGGGTTGTCACTCTGTCACTGTTCTTCCTGATTGGCAAGGTAGGCTGCCCTGTCCCTTTCTAGCTTTCCTTTTGGAGAGGAGATTGGAGGAGTAGATCTTCTTTTTGAAAATAGTGAGGCTCAAGAGAGCAGAAAATTTTATATCTCCTTTGTCTTGGTCAGCATTTGGAAGAGCAGAGGGGGCAGTGAGCGAGTAGAGACTGGAATCGTTGAAGGGTAGTGTCTGTTAATCAGTGTGGTGACTTTCATGCATTTCTTTGAATTGACTGTGCTGTTTTCGACATTATTGCTTCTGTATCTGCCTTTTTGTGGCATGGCCCTCCTTTCTTGCTTCTCTTGTCCACTTGGAGGATTTTTTTTTTTTAAACATCTTTTAAAATTATAGTCAAGCATTGTCTTTCTTCTTAGAACCTTCCTCCAAGTGGACTACTCTCTCTTTCTTTTGGGGTTAATATTACTACTCTTAACTATTTCTGTTAGCAGTGTCATACCATATTGCAGTTTTTTGTCTTCATGTCTCTGGTATGGTTCCCTAAGGATAGGAAATGCAACTTTATTTTCTTGGTGTCATTAGGTCCAACATTAGGTACCTAATAAATTTCTGCTGAATAAATGCATCAAAGAAAGATAAAGGTATAAATCTGTATTTCTGCCTTGGATCTTTCTGCCAGGTGCCAAATCCATGAAGGCTTAATAGAATTTTAAGAGCTTTGGGTTAAGAACTATCTTTGAATCCTACTCCTGCCACTGGGTACATACCCTTTTGAGTTCTAGAAGGCTTGAATGAAATAATATATGTAAGACTAGCACATATACTGAGTAAATGCTAGTTATTATGTGTCCAGCTGCCTACTGGACATTTCTCCTTAAATATCTTGTAGGAATCTGAAATTTATCCCATTAAACTAAAGTTATCCTTTTCCTGAAGTTTAACCAATTTCTTATATTTTTTCTTTTGGTTAGTCAAACTACAGTCTACTCATTTCACTGAAACCAGTGGAATTTCTAGGTCAAAGCAAGTGTAGTTTTAAAGAGTTTTAAACAGTCAGCTTTCCAAATTGTTCTATGGAAATGTAACCCAGTAACAGTGTAAGCGAGTGGCTATTTCCCCACACCTGCAACCAAAACCTTTTAATGTATGCTGATCTGATAGGCAAAAAATGGTTTGATCTGACCATTTGTATTCTTCTGTGAGTTGTCTGTTATGCTACATTTGAGATGTTTTTCATATATGTTTGTGAGGGCGCACCTAATCCTGATATTGCAGTACTATACGCTTGTAATCATTGGCTTAAGTTTGTCTTCAGAAAGACTTCAGTCTTCCCAAAGGCTCATTCACATTGTTTTCCCAGCACCTCACCTAATTTTTGGTGCTTTCCATATCACTTAATACACATTTGTTGAATTGAAACATTACTATAAAGGGATGGAATCCCAGAGGATTTGGATTTGAAGTATTTGAATTTTTTTTTGTCAGTCTTCTGTTTATATAAAATAGATTTCACAGGTCATTGAATTTCAGTGGCATTTCACATGAGTACAGGAATAAGTTGAAAAGTACACCAGTTATGTTTTAATTTAGTGGTGGTTGTCATCTGGAGTTATATGAAGTAAAGACATTGGTGTTTATCTGCTTCACATCATACCTTAATAAGCTTATATGGATGAAAATGGACATACTTCCTCCTTTAGAATGCAGTAATGCTTTCAAATGTCATGTCTCCTGTAAGGTGCTTATTCTAAGATTAGGGTTGAGAGGATAGGAATCTATAGTATTTTTTCTGTTTTCCATATCACATTGAACTTTCAAGAGAAAGTTCTACTGTGTTTTACTCAGCCACCACCGAAAATGTGTAATTGCTTCAGTCTGAAGTTTATTCTGAAAACTTTTGGTATATTAGCAATCAGTACCTCAGCTATAAAAAGAATACTATTACCTTATTTCATTTTTTGGGGTTGGAGAGATAACAGCTTAAAAATGGGGGAGAGCTTGGACTTGGATGATAGATAACGCTTGTATATATTTCTCTTTCACAGATGTATTTTCTCTACCTGTCTTTATGACTCATTTCATATTTATGACTAATAGTCTATTTTTTTCTTTTACATGCATAAGTGCTCTAATAATAGTTTTTTTTTTAAATTTAATCTTGACCAAAGTTCACTTTAAAAGAAATTTATTTTTATATAGAGCTACTATTAGTTCATTCTGAAGTTATTCTAATTTATGCTAGCTCTAAGCCTAGAAGCAACTATTCTGACACGAAAGTTTGAGTTTGGGGCTTTAAAAAAAAAAAAAAAACACATGGACTTGGCTTTTTTCTCTCCTTTTTAATTTGAAATTTTAAAACTTCGCATGTGCTGAGATGATTCAGACTAGGGATTGGCAAGGCAAACTACTGCCCGGGACCCAAATTGACCCTCTGCCTGTATTATAAAGTTTTACTGCAACACAGCCACCTCCATTTATTTACACATGGTCTATGGCTGCTTTGGGTTTCAAGGACAGAGTTGAATAGTTGCAATAGAGACTACGTGGCCTATAAACCTAGAGTATTTACTCTCTGACCCTTTGTAGAAAAAGCCGCCAACCTCTGATTTAGACTAAAAATATTAAGTATAAGAAAAAAAGATGTGAACTCCATTTAAGTTAGTTTGTATGGATAAAAAGATCACTAAATTGTGACCAAAATGTATTATAAAATGTAGCTTTGTTTTATCTTAAGGATGTGTTGAGTTGTTGCTCTCCTCGGGGCTCCATCCAGCAGCCTGAGTTGTGCCCACAGATGGTAATGCTGTGGCCAGGCCATCTCCAGGCCACTTCTGCAGGCACCCTGCCTAGCAGCAACAGACTTTTGTTATGTGCGTGTGTGTGCGCGTGAACTATCAGGTAGGCCAGGTGACTATAGATCTGGGGATGAATGAAAAAAAAACTGAAAAATATTGGTAGTCTCCTGAGCACACTATATACAGAGTTATAAAAGGTGGTTTAAAGAAGGTAGAAGAGAAGAGGAAAAATGATCCCCCCCCCCATTCTAAGTAGTTGTACTTAAAATAATAAAGCTGCCCTGTACACTTACTCAAATGTAAATGTTAACACGTTTTCAACAATAATTTCTTGGTGATAGGTGATAGTACATATCTGCATTTTTCTTCATTGCAGAGCCCATTCCTAAAAATTAGTGTTAGGGCTATAAAATGGAAGGTTGTTGTAGGGTAAAGAGAAGCTTAGATATGTCATGTTTATTTTAACTAATTCACACCTATGAATTATGAAGTGTGAATTATGAAAGATAGTATTGCCTAGAGAAGTAAATATGTGGTTTTTGATATTTTTATCATTATCCACTGTTTATTTCCTGCACTGATTTTTTGGTGTTTCATGACCCTGCAGTTAATATAGTAAAAATCAGGAGTCTATTCTTGACTCCGTTATGTCCTGGAAAGTTTCACTAATTGTTAATATAACACAAGTTCATGTAAAAAACCATAGTATTCCAGGAAATTGTATTATTATTATTTACTAAGAATATCTATAAGTATTAGGAAAGCATTTATAAATTTCCAAGGTTATTTATTTTACTTTAGTTTTAGTGGCTCTGAAAATGTTTGACAGTACTTAATTGATTTACCATATTGGTATTCCGTAAAAATTTTAAAAGATCTTCAAATACAAAAATATTAAATTGTTTGATACTATTCCACTTAACTCCTAACTTTGAAAATCTTCACATCACATATTTTTGCTCTGAGACTTGTACAATAGTAGTTTAATATTCAAAATATTTTCAAGTGTTTATCTGCTTTGGTATAATCTGTATTTTCTGATTTACTTAGACTTGATATTTTGAAAAAAATATTTTTTGTAGAATTTGCATTTATAACTGCTTTATAGTTCACATTAAAATTATTGGATTTGAAGAAATGTTAAAACAAGCAAAATCAATTTTTACATGCTAAGTTATAGCTTAGTAATTATTTGAATATTTTTACTTGGTAACTTTTTCACATTTAACTATTGCTTTCAATTTTTTTCTCATTTTTTTGTTTTAAGAATTTTATTAAAAATTAAAGTTACTGTTTTATAAATTAATTTTGGAAATTATTTCATTCAAACTGCTGAAAAGGATGTGATTTATAAAGAACAACAATTATGTTTGAATTTCACTGTTTTGGAACATGAGTATAAAGAATATTAATGGACTAAGAACATAGTTTAGACTGAGTCAGAAACAGATGAAATGCATTTCTTAATTGTTTTTCCTAAACTTTTTCTGGCATAGAGCTTTTTTGAGATTTTTGAAAGATTTCCTGGCTACTTAGAGATCTATATCAATTGGTGTCGGATGCTACAAGTTTGGTAGCAGAAATAGTCTGAATTTCCTGGCCTTCCAGCTAGTTTTGCTCTTTCTCGTCTTGGATCCTGCCTTCTGCGGAATTAGTTGACCTGGTGAATATGCTGAGCGTAGAATGAGTTGATGTGTTTAGAACTCTAGAAAAGAATTAACAGACTACATTATATCTGAGTCTAGTTGCCTTTCAGTTTGTGTAGTGGATTCTAGTTCTTTTCTTTTTATTATTCAGAAAGACCTTGACTTACCTAAAAGTGTTACTTGTTTTCTGTTTAAGCTTTTTGGCTGATTTCTACATTCAGTTATAGACAGTAGTGTCTTTTCACATTATCTTCTGTCCTTTAGCTAGAGACTGTAATCAGGAATTTGTTATTTCTCAGTTGCCATTTCATTTCTAGAAGGAGAACTTGAAATATTTTTACTGTCCTGGAGAAAAGTAGAAAGGCATGGTTACTTCTTTATGGGAGCTATGTCCCAAATGTTATTCAAACCATTTTAAAGGAATACAGCCCAGACATTTGTTGAGTATTTATATTTGCTAAACACTTTGGTAAGTGCTTTCTACATATGATCTCATTTAATCCATGCAGCAACCTTACGAAGTAGATATTACTGCTGCTGTTTCATAAATGGGTTAATGAAAGCTTAGTAGACATGTTAGATCCCATAACCAGTGTGCACTGGAGCGAGGCTGTGCAGAATTATACAGAGGTGTGTGCGAATTATACAGAGGTGTGTGCAAGGAACCCTTGACAACCTGCATAGTTCAGTTCTGAGTTATTCAGGCCTGCTATGGATGGGGCTGGAAATCTTGGCTCATTTCTTTGTGTCCTTTCAGATTTTTATAAATTTTTAGAAATCTTTTTTATCTTGTTTACACTTTGTTGCTCCTGGTTTTGTCTGAGAAACGTTTCTAAAGAATGGCTGGAGACTTTTAATACAGACTCACGCCAGGGAAGGAAATGGTTATGAGACAGTTGTGAGTATTCTCAGTATCAGTCATGCGATTGAAGCCGTGTATTGAGCAAACCCCTTCTCTTGCCCTTGCCCCATTACTTTGGCACTATTTTAGCAGTGAGAAGAACAATAAAGTGAATACTGTAATACTTAATCATTTTCCTGCTTATAAATGGACTCATATCAAAAATTCCATTCTGAGAAGGGTATTTTACAGAGCTATTAACTCCTTCATAAAGATGATGGGAAAAGGATGAAGAGATGACAAAATAATTTTAGGTTCGAATGTCTAACCAAGGTACTGTATACTCGAAACTAATAATAAAATAAAATTAAAAGAATAATTTTAGGTTTACAGAATCTTCATTAGCTTTTCACTTTGAATTTGAATATTTGGATTTTTTACCTCAAATTTGGAAATGGTAGATTAAACAGAGGCAGGATTAGGATTTCTGACATACCTAATATAGCAGTTTTTTAAATTAAATTACACCAGATCTTTAATGTCCTTCAGTTCATTGAGCGTTCATAACCCTGAGACTTGGTTCCCTCAGTGCTTTGATATGTCTGTGGTACTTTTCTCCTTCTTCTCTCCCTTCCTCTTTCCCCCTCCCTCTCTCACTTTCCCTACCCATCTCTCCTCTGTTCTCCTTACTTTTAAAATTTAAGCATAGAAAAAGTCGTCCCTCTGGCCCAGTTAAGTTCCATAAGCACCTAATAACACCACATCTGCTCCCAAGGTTGTAAATGTAGTCTTTCTAAATGAGGTGAAGGTTACTGAACAGTAAATTTAATCTGTCTCTGAGGTTTTATCTTTTTAAAATTCATTTTGCCTTCCAAAAAGGTGTATTGTTTTTTGGGATTTATAGAGCATTTGTGAAGCAGAATCTATTGTATGCTTTTCAGAACTCTTTTCCTATTTCTTCCTTGTCTCACTGCCTAGTCTTTCCCATCCTCAAGCCTCCTGATTCATTAATCTTCTACTTGCTATTCTTTTTATTTTCCTAGGGGTTTTATCTGACTTAATCACTCTTATTGTTTTACAAACCATGCCAACACAGTTTGTTTTATCTTTGTTAATCTCATGTTCATTTCCTAGACCAGGTTCTTCAGTGAACTTTTTCAGAAGCCCACTGTTCACTCATTTGACAACTTTATATCTTGTCATGTCATCTTTCTTTTGTTTAACCTCAGGTTGTTTTTGCCTTATAGTTATTTTAAAAAATTTCTGTCCTGTAAAACGTCAAGAGGCCTTATGAAGTGGTGATCACAGTCTCTAAGGCTCTTGGGCTCTGGTCTTAGGAGTGTTATAACTTCGGCTTAGTAGACATTTATAGAGCCTGCTATGACCTTGGTACTATGCAAATCACTGGGATGAAGAGAAAGATGTAGGCTTTCTTCATTCTCAAAATTTCCTCATTTCCTCATAAGAAAATGAAGCCATTGGAGTAGATAATCTAAATATATCATCTGGCTGTGCAATTCTATTGTTCTAGAGCACTTTTAGCCTTCTGTATGTATTGTTATGTGTGTGTACATATGTGTGTGTGCTTATGTGTATGCTTTCGATTTGTCTTCTTAAAAAATAATGTATCTTGGTTGAATTATAGAGCCATAGAATTTACAAATAAGACCTTTAAAAATGATATCATTTTAATCATCTATTTTACAGGTTAAGAAACAGGCCTTGGCAGGATTAGGGCCTGCTGTCATGTCACACAGTTAGTGACAAAGTGGGGCAAGAACTCAGATCTCTGTTCTAGTTTGACATTTTTCTGTTCAACTTGACTGTTGAAAAATTTTCTGATTCTAGATACTTTTGACTAAGGTGTCATTCCTGATTTCAAATAAAAATTTGGAAGTATTTCATTGGCATGGTTAGTAATTGCTGAAGAACTTTACAATTTAACCCAATGACTATTGATGAAATGCCTCCTGTGTGCTGAGGATGGGCTGGTGCTTTGTAGGCATACAAAAGACATAGCTGACATTATTTCTGTCCTAAAGATTTTGAGAACTGAGTTGAATTTATTTAAAAAAAACTCACTAAAATTTCCCTTTTTCTGCTGTTTTTCTTTAGATCCTATGCCTCATACCACTGAAAAAAATTCCTTATTTTACTACTATTAGATAAACACATATTGATCTTTAATTATGTGCCAGGCATGGTTGTTAAGGATAGAGTAAATCCCAGCTTCCAGGGAGTGCTGCTGTGCACTGGGAATCCCGATGACACACCAGCCAATGCCCTTTATGTGGTGATTCTCAACAGGGCCAGTTTGCCCCCAGGAGACATTAGGCATTGGCATTGTCTGGAAACATTAGTTATTGTCGCAGCTGGGTGGGGTAGGGGACAGTGCCACTGACCTCCTGCTGAGTAGAGGCCAGAGATACCTTTCAGCATCCTACAGTGCTTGAGACTGACCCCATAACAAGGAATGATCGGACCCAAAATGTCAGTAGTGTCAAGGTTGAGAAACCTAGGCTTAGTGTGGTAATTGCTATATTAAAAATAGCGGCTATGTTTTTGGTGTTTTTTTGTGACAGGCACTGGCCATTGGTAGAGGTGTATGCGTATTACTATTGTCCCTAGTTGGTTTAGGGATCTGAGAAGGCTGAGTTGAATCCGAGGACAGGAAGAAGAAAGAGGAGGGGATAGGCATACCATGCAGAGGGAGTACAGTGGGCAACCACCTGGAGGTGGCAGGGACATCTGGGGATCTGCAGGTTGTTCATTATGATCAGAAGGGAGAACACTAGAAGGAGAGAGAGGAAGTCAAGAAGAGGGTGTGGAAGTAGCAAACCGGAAGCTGGGAAATGGATGGCTTTGTGTGCCATGCTTCAGCATTTGGTGTTTGTTTAAAGGCTGAAGGACTCCAAAAAAGTTTTAAGTGGCCTGTTACATGTTCAGATTGGGTTTTTGGAAGGGTATCTTCAGTGTTTTAAAGAGAACTAATTGGAAGGTGATGGCTAGAGATAAAGAATTGATTCGGAGGCTGTGCCAATCATTGAGGTAAGAACGAGCCAAGAAAGTGACAGTAGGGATGGGAAAATAGTTGAATTTCATAGATATTAAGGAGGTCAGATCTGTTGGTTTGGGCAGTGGAGAAGGGAAGAGTTAGGACTGGGTCACTGATTTCTGACCAGGGCAAGTATAGATAGAACTTGTGTACCCCTTCACCAAAGGGAGCAGTGCAGTCAACGGTGACTGCATCCAACATCAGGGCAGCATCTTGAGGGGATGGCTGTCGTGTCCATCAGCTCTGGATGCAGCCCCTTACAGTGCAGAGGTTAATAAGCCTGCCATCCCAGCATGTCCAGCACACTGAGATGGAGAGGGAACAGGGCTGCAGCAATAAAAGCCTCTTAATGGGAGGAGAGGAGAATGGAAATACTTAGTAGCTACTGTTTCACATCGTGCTGGATAATAACAGGACCCCTGCGCACCCGGCCACAGAGTGAACTCCTTGGTTGGCCAGTTTGGCTACTTTTGATTTTGTTGTCTGAGGGAATCTCTTTTTGTCTATTGTCCTTTGTAGCTCATCTGGCAGGGTTTGTAATTCATGTTTCAGTTTAGATGTCACCTCCTAAGAGAAGTTTTCTTTGTGCTTCCGGTATAAAGTAGGCATCCTGTTTTTAATTGCTCTGTCGTAGCTATTGGCAGGGCACAGTAATTATCTGCAGTTATCTAGTTCATTTACTTGTTTTACTTTTTTCTGCCCTTCTCACTGGAATATCAGCTTATGAGGCTAGGAGGGGCCTTGGCTGATGCGTTCACTTTGAATCCTTAATACCTGCAATGATATCTGGCCCAACATAGTTTTTGAAATAACGTGTAAATGAATGAGAGATTTATAGAATGCTAAAGGGGGAACAGGTTTCTTTTATTTTTGTTTGATTTTTGGTGAGGGAGAGGAGGGTGACTTCAGCTTTGGATCTGAGTTTTAGGAATATTTATGTACAGATGTCCAATAGGCATTATCCATGCAAGTCTGAAGCTCAGGAGGGAAATTAACTACAATAAAGACAGCTAACGCTTACTGAGCCCTTGCGATGTGCCAGCCTCTGTTCTTAGCATTTTGCTGACCTTAGCAAAGTGGAGCTGTAGATTTACAGAGGCAGAAGTTGAAACTCTAGAGTGGGCACATTCAGAGTGTGCATGAGAAAAAATAGGGAAAAACCCTGGGGGGCACTGGTATGTAAGCGATGAGCACAGAAAGAGGCACCTCTCAGAAGCAGCAACCAGAGGGGCGGAGTGTGGTTGTCTAGGAATCCAGGGAGCCAGTGCAAGGAGAGCTTACTGGACATCTCAGACCTGAAAAGTGTCTGTGGACCTCAGCATCGAAGAAATGACACCTGGGAAGAGCAGTCTCAGGAAACACTGGGGAAAGGAGCGAGGTTAAGGGTTTGAGAATTTATAGATGCCATCGAGAAAGAGCTGGTAGAGAGGGAGAGTTTGAAAATGCAGCGAAGGGAGAAAATGATGACTGTGTGACTTTGGGGGAGGTGGGAGTCGATGGCAACTGGAGCTTTGGTGGAGGAATGTCCTCAGACATATCTTTTAGTTGGTTTCTTTGTATTTCCAGTGAATCTTCTGATTTTCTTGTTCTTTCATTTTCCCAGTGGAAAAGGAGGCAGTAGAACCTTATTGACTGCCGTGTTCCTTGCCTGCTCAGGACACAGTGGGGCCTGGTTGGCCATAGCTGCTGACTTAGTCCTAAGGAAGGGCAGAGGTTTTTGCACTAGGGTCAGCTGTTAGTTTTGTAATTTCCAAGTTACTGGGGCTTCATATGATTGCATTTTCATTTATTTCCACTAAGCCCCTAGGAAATAGGTTTCTAATTGGCAAAGTAAAAAGTAAAGATAGTTTTTTAGAATTTGTCATTCAAAAATATGAAGTATCCTCTAGTTTCTTGATATGTAGATTCTACAATTTTTAACCTTGTTTGAGATTTTTCTGAATTTATATCTAGTTTTAAAATGTCCATAGATAATGGAGTCAGGTAATATAGATCATGTATTTTTTTTATTGTTGCTTTTGAAAGAAAATACATTTATTAGAAAGAATTTTTAAAAAATGAGCTGCTGATTTATTTATTCGAAGAATTTCCCATAATGTTACAGATTCTGGAGATTAAGAAGTCATCTCTTTTGATAATCTTTTTTAAAAAATATGAACAAATTATATGATGTCATGTGAAAAAATCTACAAAAATAGATAGCTGCAGATTTTTCTTTTAAAAGTATCCTACTTCGTCATAGGTTATTGTTATTCTGTCTGCATAGTGAAGCATGTTCAGTTGAGGTATGCTGACCAGACATTTGGTTCTTGCTAAGACACAGTGTATGCAGATCGGGGTGGGGAAGAAGGATGATTCAGGAAAAACATAGTTGGTAAAATGTAACTTAGATTTTCGTTAATATCATTCAGTATGTGACTCAGACAGGGGCACTTAGCTCCTTCAAAGATTAAACCTCTTGGTGTTGCTCAGCTTTTGTTGGCAGAACTTCTAACTCTTAGTATTTATTGAAGACCTGAAAGAACTTTTATGTTATATTGATCAATATTTACTGTATTAGAAATTAAAACTGATAGAAGTTTAATATCTATATTAATTCACTAAAAAGACCAATAAGAGATTCATGAATGTTTACGTAGTGTATTTTTATGAAAAATAACTTTTTAAAAATTTAGTGAGAAAAATGGCATTGCTGTATACTTTTGTCAGTCTCATTAATATCTGGCTTAAATGAATTCAGCTAGATTCTCAAATCAGCTTCTGTATCCAATCTGTCATTTGGAATGTTTCACTCTAAGTTATTAGAGAATGAGAGTAAAAAAAGAGTCAAAGTATGTCTTAATATTTCTGAGAAAATAATTTTGACTCATGGACCTTTGACAGGATTTCCAGGATGTCCAGGGGTTGGGGAGGTGGGTAAGGAGTGGGCAGGGTTCCCTGGACCATGCTTGAGAACCACTGGGATAACTATACATTGCTTGAGGGCAGACACCATTGCCGTGGTTTCCTTTCTTCTGTTCCTTGGGCCTGGTAAAGTATTCTTTACCTCAACTCCTCAAATGTGTCTACTGATTCAACTTTCCCTCATAAAATTCCAGAGAAAGGAACCATCCTGTTAATCAGGACTGAACTTCCTTTGCAGGATGCTTTTCCCCTTAATTAGTCATAGTGTAAGAATTCTTCTAAGTCCTTTGACTCAGCAGCCATAGAGGTGCCACTGGACAGTTTTCACTGTGTCTGACAATGTTATAGACTAGCTACAAATCAAGATAAGACATTTGGAAAAATATTTCCTTTTCTGTACAATGAAGTCTAGGAAGTCTTGGAGGATGCTGGGAGAAAGAAGCTAGAATTGTTTCCTAGAAACGGAGTGGATGAGTCTTTGCAGAAGTTTTAAGGGACCTGGCTGGCACATGGGCTCTACTCTGCTCTTCAGGAAACATATGTGCTCTCCTAGTTTGCATTTTCTGTACCAAGGCAAGTGGCAGGTGGCCTGAAGAGCGAGTGGGAAGCAATAATCAGCTCTCCAAGGAACAACATTTCATTTGCCAAATGTTATGTTAATGTTCTCCAAACTTATGGTAAAAATATGCAAACTTAAGCTGAAAATATGCATACTGTTAGTATTAAGTTTTCAGACTTTTGATAAAATGTAGGTAAACAGTATCAAAAGGTATCTTAAAAATTATGTGGTAAATTTTGCGTAAAAGTATACAACTTACAATATTTACACTGGAGCAAATTTATTTATCTGCTACGTTAAGAAAAATATGAATATAGTAGCATAAAAGCAGTAGCTTTTGCATTTGACTTGCAAAAAAAACGGAAGCAAAAACATTTTAAAAACAGCATGAATTTGTCTGCTTTATCTGAACGAGTAGCGGCATTTTCTAACTGCTTGCCTCTTGGGCACGTAAGTCATCATGGTATATTCTTACTAATAGTCTTTGAACTTCTTTCTCTGTCCTTTTCTTCCGGGCCGTATATTGCTGCCTTTAGCGCTTCAGCATGGAAGGGATCTCAAATGTCATTCAGAATGGCCTCCGCCACACCTTTGGAAATTCAGGTGGAGAGAAACAGGTGCTCGGTTATCCTTATTTTCCTCATTCTCTGCTTTTTCATTCTCTGAAGGGCTTGAAAGCTGGCAGTTTTACTAATTTACTAAGACTACTGCTTAAATGAGAGAAATGAAAGTTTATTATGTTTATAGTCTTAATAATACACAGAATTTTCCTTTAGAAAAAAGTATTTTGCAAATTGGACAGTAGACTAAATGCATTCTTAATACATGTTTTAGAGCTCCATTTTCACTCTTAGCTTTGAACAAATAGATATTAACATGTTCACAAAATAAATTGCATGTGTAGAATATATAATGGTGAAAATAACTAGAATATGCTACACTGAAAAGTTAAGAAACATCCCATTTTGGGGAAGAAAACTATATGTTGGTGTCTTTTAGACTAGAGTTCTAGGTCAAAAATGTCTATAGAGATATATCTTTTTAAATGATATTCATGTGTTTTTAAGGTGCATCATGTAGTCCGCAAACTCACCTGTCTACCAAATCAGGCATAAGACTACACAAAATCAAACATGGATATGAATATACAGTCAAATGTATAGCAATTTGCTTCTTAGTAACATTTTTGTGTAATGATTTCAGGAATATCACAAACACGGGGAACACATCTACATTGAGTGTACTTAAAATTACTTTTCACATTTTGAAATTTTCACTTCAATAAGAAAAGTCTTCAATTTAGCGTTTAAGTGAACATTGAGAAAGTACAGAATGTAGTTTGTAGGTAGTTTATCAAAAGAAGGCATTTGAGCCTAGAGTTTTTCTGTATTACTCAAGAAGGGAAATAATTGACATTAAAAAACCCTTCATAAAGGGGCTCTGTTGTGGGCTGGTTGAATTTTTAAAATTCTGGTGCTTTTTACCTCTCTCATAACCACAAGATCACAACATAACTTCCAGACTGACCCAACACGTGGGAGTGGGGCAGGAAGACCTGAAAGCGTAGCTAGATAGCGTGCATGCCAAGCACGGCCTCCAGCTTCCTGATGCTTCTCCAAGTCGCCTGACACACGCCTGACACATGTGCTGTTAGTGAAGCCCCAGGAGGGCATGTTTCGGCTGTTTGCGTATCCTTTACCAAGAAACATATTTGATTATATAGTAATCAGGCATCACCTTGGAGAGGTCCACACCAAAAAGATGGAAAACTAAATTTCTTAAAGATTAAACAATTCTCTTTTTCTACTTTTCTGAACCTTGGGATCCAGTTATTGTTAAGTAACTTTTTTTTTTTTTTTTTTTTTTTTAATGGGATAAAATCACTCAAAAAGGATTAGTAATAGAGCTGAGATTTAAGGCAGGGGCTAAGTAATGTGTAGTGGCTGAAGAGATTCCAAGGAAAAACCAGTAGATCTCTAGATGAACATATGCAGATTATACCTAAACTATGCATTTTTTTGGGTGGAATGGCCAGAATAGAAGAATCTGGATAATTTTTAGATTGTGCTTTCATGGGATATAGTGCGGGACATAACTCTGATACCGTGAGCTGTTAACATTAGTGAACTAAGCAGTTTGTCTCAATTTCAGACACGAATTTTCATTATTCATTTCCTTTTAGGCTATTCTTTCACTTTTCTCTTTTCCTTTAATACCTTTAAACATTTATTATTACTTACACAATAATTTAAAATAATAATAACACACCTCTAAAATTATTTGGGTGGGTGTGTCTTTGTTAGTTTCTGGAAGAAGCTGGTATGTGTTTTTAAAGTTGTCAAGTTATTCACGTGACCATTTTGTTCAACCAGAAAAAAATGGTCTGAAATAATTATTTGGCTGTTGGGAATTACTTATGCAGGACTGTTGAAACTGTGTGTTTTAGTTCAAATCACTTTTAAAAGGTTGAAAAATATTGTAAGAGATTTTTCACTTTAAAAATGAACAAATCACGCTCAGACCTACTCCTGTGAAATTGTTAATAATGGAAGGGCAAAAAAATTGGATTATTTATGTAGAAGTGAGTAAAATAATGAGCTCTAGCTGAGACAGTAAGATGCCTGTGTTTGTTACTTAAAGTAACTTGTATTTCATGTTATAAAATAGACCTCGTAACTATCTAATTTTTGCAGATAAGGTAATTCAGATTTAAGTGACTCTTTTTTAACTTGGCAGTACTTGACAACAGTCATTCCTTATGAGAAAAAAAATGGACCACCATCTGTTGAAGATCTTCAAATATTAACAAAAAGTGAGTAAAGAAAAAATTAAATTGTTACCTTGTTTACTTTTGTCTATTCTAAAATACGGATTTTGGTTGGTTGACTTTGTTGCTGGTACTGTTTTGTCGATTTAGGATAGTAAATGATGGGTGTCATCATTTATTCTTTTGAGAATGAAACTGTAAATGGTTATGACATCAAACAAAACTGAATCTAGAATTGATTTATATTTATTTGATTTTCTTGCTTTTTAAAATATTTACAAGCCAAACTTTTGGGGAAAAAATGTAACTTGATTCTTCATCACCTTTGTATGTTTAAGAACATATCCATTTATCAATAAATAAGATACTTCATAGATCTTATATAAATATAACTGTCAATAACTGAATAGGAAAGGTTTAGGAGAAGTGTGGCCTAAAACTTTTTTTTTTTAAATGAATGTAGACCCCAAGGCAGTATAGGTAGAACATAAAGTGATAGTGATATTTTATGAATGTTCATTCAGCAAATACTCAATGCAGGTCCACTCTGTGCCAGGCCATGTTCTGGGTACTTTGGATACATTACTGGACAGAGCAGACAAAAATACTCCTCCTTCAAGGGGCTTGCATTTTAAAATAATGTTAGGCTTAAGTATACAGCGTATATTTAACGTCTCTTAACGATAGCCACAATTAGCCCTGAATTCTGGTTCTGTCCCTGTTATTTACAGGGTATCCTTGAAAGTCACTTACCTTCTCTGTCACAGTGAAAAATGAGACTAAAAATAATTGCTCTATTTACCTCATAGTAATTAATGTTATATATGTGATTTGGGTAAGTTAATCACTCAGCCTTGTTTTTCTTGAAGGGGTTGGATTTGCTAATCTTTTAGGTTCTTTCTAATTGTAAATATTTGTGATAATTGCTAATTAAAGGGGGTGCCAAATGAGCATCACATGAATAGATAGCGATGATGATATCTGTTTTGGAAATGAAACGAAGGACATGGAGGCATGGGTGCAGAGGAGCAGGAGGCAAAAAGCGGTTGTCTATTTACTAGCCACCTACTTGGTAACCTGAGCTTTTATTGTTTAGTGAACAATACTTTCAGAACATTTTATACTTAAATATGGATAAATCAAGTGATGCCAGCTAGTCTAAAATAAAGAATTAAGAGATTAACTTGGTGGCCAGCCCTCTAATTTTCAGGAAGAACTTTATGAAGTTATAAGTGTCCAAGATCACACAGGGGATTGGTAAATTTATAGGGCTGGGTCTCTTTAATTCCCAGTCTGCTATACTTTTAATGATGCTGGCTTTTGGTGTGTGATTTTATATAGAAGTGAAAACAAATCTAAAATACGATTGGAAGCAGAAATACTGAACATAGTGGCCCTCTTAAGACGGGAACATAAATGCTGCCTAGAAACCAGGAATTACTGAGAGACCTTGCCTTCTCAGATCAAGGACACTTAGTTGGCCAAACCAAAGTCATAATTCCCACATCAAAATGTCCTTAGGCCGATTCTTAGATGATGTCTTCATAGACTGACACACCTTGGACACTTTGGGTGAGTGAACGTATGTGGGGTGTGTGAATGAATGTCCAAGTTAGTAGAGTTATGAGGACAGGATTGTTGTGAAGACAGTAGGTGGAAGGAAGATGACCTTTGGTTATCTCCTGAAAACTTTGAGGGAGAACCTGAGCCTCTGCTGTCACCTGTAGATGTTAACCACAGGAGAAGCCCTGTGGAGATAGTCACAGTGCTTATGCTTACGCAGCCTTCCTGGTAAAAGCTAATGGAAGTGCAATAACAATAGTAATAAGAATTAAAATATTAGTTGTTAATAATTGTGGCTGTTTACATAGCATTTATGTGCTAAGCACTATTCTAAGTCCTTCACATCTGAGTTAGTAACTGAACACTCACAAGCCTTTGAGACAGGTCTAATTATCATTCTCAGTTTATGGATGAGGAACTTGGTGCTTTGTGTGGTTAAGTAGCTTGTTCAAAGCCCTACAACTAGGAAGTGGCAGAGCCAGGGTATAAATCCCGGAAGGCTGACTTGACAGTTACGCCATGTTGTATTGTCATCTGGGGGAAAAGAATGAAACATTTTCACCAGGATGCTCTGGTGAAAATTTGAGTTGTCAGTTACTGCAAAAATGCAGTATTTTTGTGGGTTTATCTGTACCTGGGTGATCTAGATTTTTTTTTTAACCACTATGATAGTAGATTTTTTTTCTATTTTGTCTTGGCTTAGAGGTAAAATTGTCAGATTCCCTTTAGGATGAGGCTGATTGATCTGGTCCCTCCGTAGTATACAGGAGGTGGTAGGCAGCCTCGCAGGTACTGCTTCGTGGACGTGTTGTCTTCATCTTGGTCTTTTCTTTAAAAGTTTCCAAGAAGGCTGGCAGATATGCTTCTTGAAGAGTACAGTTAACTATTCATTTAACCAAGAGTTTCTCTAGTTTGTGACATCTGCAACACTCAGGTTCTCTTTTCCCGAATTCATAGAAGTGCACATTATAGGAACATGCTTTCCAGTATTTAGGACAACTGAAGTTCTGTGTAAATAACCAAGTTTCTCTTTCCTGTTGCCACTGTTTCTTAAATCAGGGAAAACTCTCAGGTAATTGGATTATTCTTACCTGAATAAGGACTTATTCAATTAAAATTCTTGAGCATTTGTAGTTGTATTCCCTTACCTAGAAAATATTTGCCTGTATTGGTCATACCATATAATTAAGATTAAGGCTACCGTGAAATTAAATTATATTTTTGATCTGAATTTGAAATTGTTGCCTTTTCCTTCTACCTTTTATTTTGTAGTTCTTTGTGCCATGAAAGAGGACAGTGAAAAAGTTCCGAGCTTGTTAACTGATTATATACTGAAAGGTGAGTTTTATAATGGCTTATGTGCAATGGTTGGGAAGTTCTGGTTAGTTAAGTAGTGCATTATCTTGGTAATAGATTAAAAATTACTTCCAAATGCACAAGTTTTATTTCATTTTTGTAGGGTGAGGATACCTGGCTCAATTATTATGTTACCAACATTATAAATTATAAATTATGGTTATATAAAATTTATTTGCAGTCCTGGGCTGGAAACTATTTCACAGCTAAATGATAAACACTAAGACAGCGGAGAAAATACTATGGAAATATTGCCATAATTATGAGTTATGAGTCTCAGTTGTCATCCCTGGGAAGGTTTGAGAAGGGTGGTCTCTGCCATCTTGGGGCCAATAGAAAGAGAAGGACAGATCAGTGAGGATGGAGGAAGGAGGGGACAGTCAAGTCAGTTAAAGTCCCAAAGGGAACATAAAAAGGATTGGTGTAAGGGGCAGAGATAAGAGGAGGAAAAAATGGAAAGAATGGACTTTCATAAACCCAGGAGAGTGAAAAATGAGCCATAAATCTTAGGAGCAAGATGAAGATCTTACAGGATGGGAGTATAGTGATGAAGCAAAAGATGATTGTTGAAGTTAATGAGATTGTCTGCTTTGCTCAGGAAAGAGGAAATTTTGGATGATAAAGAGGAGACCGAAGAATTTAATTATAGGCAAAACTAATACTTTGCAATGAAATTATATTTTGAAAAGTAGCAGTTTTTCAACAGATTTTCAAAGCATCACAAAATGCATATCCTGTAGCCTTTGATCTAATTTTGAGAGCATCTTCTGGTAACTTTTCTCTTTTGGCTTCTCTCTCTCCTCCACCATTTGTTACCTGAACATAGGAAGGTTGGGATTTCTGAGATGTTAGATAACTCAGGACTTTTCTTCAACCTAGGTTCACAAGGAGCAAATCTCAGCAGTGTACATAGGAGCTCAAACTGAGTAATACCTAAGTATCACCTATGAGAGACTTGATGGGGAGTCAGCCATTAGTAGACAGAGGGCAGAAAATACTAAATCAACATTATCCTTTTTTCATGAGCTGTTTTTCTGATAGAAGGCTTTTTCTTACTACATTCTGAATTTTTTTTAATACCTGACATCTTTGTTTGCTTTTGTGTTGTGCTAGCATTGGTATGAAAGCTGGATTGTTCTGAGGTTTGTTCTTAATACATGTGAAACAGGAATGAGATGAACATAAAGAACATGTCTTAATCTTTAATTGTAGTGGGTTCCCTGGGCACTGCCATGAGGGCCAGAGATAAAATGAGCTTCTGAAGCATTCTCTAGCTATTTTATCATTTGACTGCATGGAAGAATTTTATGACCTAGAGAACGAGTGCTGTGGGGAAAAATGATTTTTAATTTTTTCTTCTAAAATTCAGTATGTAACTGAACCTATACTGCATGCCTTAGGGAAGTAGCACCCATCAGATTCTGCTCCCATGTCAGGCCGCTGGCTCCAGTCTGAGCCCAGGTCTGTCTATACTGTACCTGCTTCGGATGTGCTGCTTGTATATGTTTTGTGATTTTGTCTTGGCTTTGTATTGTAAGGACTGGGTGGAAAAGAAGCGAGGGTTCAGACTAAAGTGATGACACTAGTCCAAGAGAATGAAGAGGGGGGAGTGATTTATTGTTCAGGGGTATTCAAGGGCATGGGGAAGTGCAGATGTTGGGTGATTTAAATTGCTCTTTTCCACCCATCCTCGAAACCCACAGCCAGTTGACAATTCTTCTCCCTCTGGGACCAGTAGCAGAACATTTGCCTTGGAGGGGATGTTGCTCAAGGGAGAACTTGCTTTTCCTTTTCTTGGTGCACCTTTCTCATTGTTGCTTTAACAACAATGACTATGGCTTGGCTCCCTAAATATCACTATAATTTTAATGTGAAGGTGAGAAGTGAATGAATGTAGAAAAGTAGCTTCCCTTTGCCTGAGGAAATTGGGATGAAAGTTGTGTGGGCTTACTTAAGCTTCTCTTTCTCACACCTGCTAATTACCTCACAGCTGCCTGCTGCCATCCCTGTCCTCAACAGTTGTACCAAAGGCTTGTAGTATAGCTATGGCTGCTGATCCTACATAGGAATAAAAATGTGTACCTTTGAGTTCACCAGGGAGCCTGTCACTGTTACAAGCCTCGTGGTATAGGGCCAGCGTTATGGGCTTCTATCTCTAAGTGGTACTCTATGAGACATGACCTTTTGGTATCTCATTTCTGGGCAATTCTAATGTGTCTTGAGATAACTTTTCATTGTTGGGTGTAGCCTTTTAAAAACTTTAAAAATTGCTACTATAGATCCTTGCATTTTTAGTTATTGATTTTTATATACATGTAAGATATATATAAAATGTATACATACACCTTGTGTAAATGTGTACAAAATATATTTGTTTTTTTCCTTCCTCCAGTTCTGTGTCCTACATAGGGTGGCATCACTTCAGGAGTTTTCTTTCATGGACAAGCTACATTTCCTATATAGCATTATTCTGAAAGCTGGCTACCATTACCTTCCTGCTGTTGGAAACTCAGCACACTTGAACTTGGGTTTGTGATTCAGTATTAATAGATCATGCCTTCACTAATTCTTTATATTACAAACCAAGAGAAATATGGCACTATTTTGAATTCTACAGATGGTTTTTTGTTAAACACTAACAATTATGAACTCTTCAACTTTGTAAAGAGTAATATTAATTATGCACGTGCATTTAGTTTTCATTAACTGACAGTATGCCTATGTGAGTTTTTATGGCTTTTTAAGAGCTAAAGTGCATTGAAGAACGGGATTAAAGCATTTAGAGATTTACACTATAGCTGTTCTTCAGTGACAGTGAAAACCAGCACAGAGTTTTATGAGAATTGTAGTATAAATATCACCTTAACAGTATTGGAACTAAACAAATGTGGGCTGTTCTCATAAGCAGCCCAACCAGAATGTGTGTTATTTTGGCTTAATTCTTAGTATCAGAATTGTGGTGGTGACTGGTTTTAGGTTTCACCATTGTTTAGATTAAGTTGCCATTTACTTTCAGAATCCTGTTAAAGTTTAGATGTTTGTGTTTTGTTTCATGTATCTGAAGAAGTGCACTTTCCTTATGGTGCTTGAGAAACTGTGCTGCAGCATTGCCCAGTTCCCACTATGTTATGTTTTATTCATGCCTGTGTGTTTTCCTAAAGTACTAATTTTAGAAACAGCTACTCATGGAATACATCACTACTTGTGAAACACGTTTGCCAGTTCTAATCAAGTCAGTGCTATTTAATAAATGTTGAAAACAGGTAACGTATACTTGAGAGCTTTATTTTCAGAGTTTTTGTTGTATTTTGTAATGATTTTTCCTCCCTTTCAGTGCTAGATTCCTCCCCTATTCCACACATTGGCCATCACTAGAGGGTGTGAGCTGGTGAAACCCTGATTAGCCAGCCTCACGATGGTACGGAGGGGAGAGGGGGCCCGGCTGTGCTGAGCTGCTGTGGAAGGACAGAGGCCCTGCTCTTCCTGGGTCTGTGAGACATTCACACCAGCTCTGCGGCTTCCTCCCTTAGGTAACCCAAGTGTAGTAAGTCTAGATAGATACTCGGGACCCTGGAGGGTCATCAGACAACCTGAAAACAAAAGGACTATTCGTTTTTCTAATCTCAAATGTGAAATCTTTCTGAAAGTTACATGGTGTGATTTAAAGTGTTTATTTGCTGCCAAGAACCAAACTGCAAACAATCTCCTTACAGCTGTTTTTTGAAAACAAAACAAACTGTAGAACTACAGTGCACTCCAAGTGCCATAGATCTATTTTATTCTTCAGGAAATTATATTTGTTTTTCTTTTACAAGAGCACAACAGGAACCAAAGTAAAAGAGTAATAGATACAGCACTCAGGATAAATCATATCTTTAAAATAATAATAAAAAAATTTACACCTTGTCCTATATCCTGTTAGTATTTTCATAATATGGCCATGATTGAAAAAACAAAAAGCAAGCATTTACATTTTTTTTTGATAGACTTTTTATGCCAGGAATGGATTAATTATCAACAAAATTTTATAACAATCAGGCTGATGTAAATCTCTTTTGGTAACATCATTAACAAATTTTATTCTGGAAATAGATAAAAATATTGCCCCTTGATAATAAATCTTTTTCTTTGATGCAAACAGCTAGAACACCTTTTTTCCTTTTTTTGATATTCTAAGACAAAGAAAATGGTTAATCTTCAGATTAATAAATTAGGTCATTATAATAATAAATTAATTTTTTTTAAAGTTCAGCAACCTCTGTCCAAGTATTTACAACAATACTTGAAAGTTCCTTTACAAAACAGAACACATTTTCTTTTCACATTAAGCATACTGGGTATCTGTGTCTTTCACAACAAGCATTTTTAAACGAAAAAAATCAATGCACAAATGGGTAATTAGTATAAAAGTGCTAAGAGCTGTTTGAAAAGTTAACACTATACAGTCAGTTATATTTGAGGCAAACTACAACAAACTTCCAGCTTATTACGGACAATATTCCAGTAGTTGTTTCAAACAGTTGTTTGAAAAAAAAAAAAAAATACAGGAGCTGATTAGTGATGCAGATAAACTGCCATCAATGTCTCTGGCCAGTGAGGGAACTGAAAACCAACTGAAAGCAAAGCCAAATGAGGAGGAAGATTTACTAAAGGAATACCTTCTCCATAGCAGGTGTGATGCTGACTGCTCAAGGCAGGTGCGTGCACACCGTATATTCAATTGTACACATCTTTCTTCCCAATTAAAAG
The DNA here is from genome assembly GCA_028627145.1 of Eidolon dupreanum. NCBI lineage: Eukaryota > Metazoa > Chordata > Mammalia > Chiroptera > Pteropodidae > Eidolon > Eidolon dupreanum. The sequence goes on from CM053515.1 coordinate 87,029,993, forward strand.
TAGAATGAGATTTTGTTATTCAAAAATTTGTGAGTGATCAAAAGCATTGATATGGAATGCCTGTTTGTCTTTGTTCTGGTTAAAAATCTCATAAAAATACATTCAACAGGAAAACACGAATTGTATGTGTATAAATATATATGTATATATATATTATATACACATGCACACAAATACTTTTGTTTTTTGAAGCATAAGATAGTTACATAAATATTCCTATAATTGCTAAAGTTTAAAGAGGCATATTTTTTTGAGCTTCAACAAAGGTGCTTGAATAAAATACAATTAAAATGAAGTAGTTTCTATTTTGTAGAATCAGTATATAATAAGGAAAAAAAAAATCCCCAGTCTTTAAAAAAAAAAAACAAAAAAAAAACGTTTCTTCTTAAGCTAGAGCTTCAACAAAAACTATGAACAACCAACAATATAACAGAACAAAGCAACAACAAACAATGAAGTATATAGCCCCTGGAAATACCTGGTGTCCTTCACCCTCTCCCTCCTTCCTGCCACGTTGTAGTCAGAAAAAGCTCCAGTGCTCACATCGAGAAATGACTTTTAGGTCCTGTGCATGTGCTGACTCTGCTAGGAACTGGCTGATTGGCTTGGAAGAAAATGAAAGCAGCAAAAAGTATAACTGTATATATCCTTAAAAACCCGCTTTAGAGAAATGTTGCTCTCACATTTCTCTTGCTTCCTCATCACCTACTGCAGCTGTGACTGTATAGAAAAGAAACTTGTGGCTTTAGACCTGGGATGGCTATCAAGAGGTTCTGATGCACTTGTCTGGCAGTTCTAAGGTGGTTATGGCCGCTGGATCGCAAGGCCTTTTTTTTTGTTTCCTGCTCATTCACGCCTGAGCTTTGCCGCAACCAGTGCAGTCTTCAGAGCAACAGGAAAAAATATCCTCTGGGCCACTGAACTGCTTTTATTTTATGGGATTTCTTTCTCCCCGAGCCAAGCTGACCAATTTGTCTTCCCAACACCACCCTCCCACCCATTTCCCCAACCAAACTCACTGTACCCACCCCCAAATATCTCTACAGCTATATTACAAGCAAATATATCTTAGCAACTTTAAAAACTTTGGTTCTAAGAAAACACTTGGTCAGTTATCTTGAGGAAAAGTGGGAATGCTTGTTCTGCACATGGCCGTAGCCAGAGCCCATCCCAGTCAGTTCTTAGCGCTGTACTGTACATCAAGTCACAATCCAATACAATCCACTAAGCAAGTGCACAAATTCTAGTTTTCTTTTTAGAGCAGACTTAATTGCTTTCTGTCTTCTAAAACCTCATCCAACTTGCCTTTCTTCACACCGTTTGGTAGAAATTGTCTGCCTGTAGATGATTCTGTTTTTGCATGCTGTAGAAGCCACTGAATCTTGCATCTGGTTCAGCAATTCTTAGCATTCTCTGGGCACTGTCCCCCTGGACTCTGGTTCCTTTCTTGCAGTCCACAGATACGAGCTGATTATTTAAAGAAGAAGGCTAATGAGAAAAGGAAAATCACAAAGAGTTAGCTGCTTCATGTATCCCAAATTAACACAAATGTTGTACCTAATTCAAGTGGGATAATAGCTTCACAGGACACTGGTGGGCAGACTGTATGTGGAGTTTACATCCAGTTCTAGTACCTACTACAGTTTTATGAGGGAAACTGACGAACTGTTTAAAGGTGAAGTGTCAATAAATTATGTCAAATGGAGAAGATGGGGAAATTGAAAAAAATATTAGTGGAGTGACATAACTACTTTCAAATCCTTGAAGTGCAGACTGGTTCTTAAGAGGGCTGAATGAGTAGAAGTTACCAAATAGGCAGATTTAAGATAGGCAGTTCTGAATCAGGCTGTATAACAGCATTGTGGGGTGGGCCTGCCCATCTGTATCTAGTCCCTCCACGCACTTTATGAGTGGGTCTCTTTTCCTGGCTTCGCACAGTGAGGACTGTGTCTTGCTTAGTCCTTGTCTGTACCTTTGCCTCAGTTTGCCCTGTATTCTGCTCATTCACCTAGGCTGTGCCCAGTGCATACCTGTCAAAAGAAAATTGGGCAGGATAACCATCTGACGGGATTTTATAGGGAATTTTTATCTACATGGTAAACTGGATTAAAATAATTATTGAGGCTATTTTCAATTCTTAAGGTTGTATGATTTTCTTAGGGGGGGAAAAAAAACTAATACAAAAGGCAGAATTAAAGTTGAAAGGAATCATGATTTCTCAATGAAAATGAATTTTCCTGCCATTTAAAATAGGCAAATTTGACAACAAATACATACCCTTCTCCCCTAGGATGTAATCTGCCTGTCTACTATTACACAGTCTCTTCATCTTTCGCTTCCTTTCCCCTCTGCTTGCCTCAGACACGTCTCCCTGTCCTTTGGACTTGTGTACATCCTCAGTCGTCTAGCACTCTTCTTACCTCTCCTGAGTTTCATAAACCTTCCTTTATGATTTCTTTTCTCTAAATCTGAGTTGATAGATCATTGAGAAACACCAGATGCCCAACTTTTAATTTCTCATATAAATGACAATGACTTAGCAATCAATCCAGAGGTACCTGTTTGTTTGAAAACTAAAATAAATCCAGGAAATTGGGTCTGTGAAAAGTCAGGATTCATTAACCAATGGATGATAATTCATCTAGTGATTGATCCAGCCCTGGGCTGTACTAGATATTTGATTGATTGTTACAGCTTGATATGTATTTGAGGCTACGAGCAAAGTAAAAACTTCATTAGATAATATAAAGTATCATAAAATTTAAGGAAATAAATTGATTTCCTAGTTTGATCATTCAAAAGACTGAAACTTTTTCAGGGCCATACCTTAGTTGGTGTTCGATACCAGCAAAGCAGGGGTATCCACTGTTTCTTCTGATTGATGAATAGGAATGCTATTATAATAGAAAGGCCTATTATGATGGGAACCACAACTGAGGCAATGGAGTCCAGCGAAGAGTCTTCACCTGAGGGCCGCCTGTTATTATCTCTGTAATCTACCTGGAGGTGACCCATATCTAAGAAAAAAAAAATTATAAGCATTTAATTACCTACACCAGAATTTTTAAGGATTATTTAAATTACATTGCAAGTACAGGTCAGCAACTTGGCTTTACTGATTCACAGTACTAGGGCTAAAACATGATTAACATCTACCATTGATCCAAAGAGTACTTATTGAGAGGACCGAGTTCTTAGGAATGGATGTAAAAAAGGAAATATTAGAGTGAGGAGGTTAATAATTGGGCAGGATGATGGTTTTAGCTAGTCAAGAAAATAAGAAAATTCTTATGTAGGCTTTAAAAAGTGACTAAAACTAGACTACTGAAAATATTTTTATTAATATTAAACTATACTGGCTTCTAAGATTTTAAAGCAGAAACATTAGCTTGGCTCCCTGCTTAATAGCAAATAGGAGACTAGGACAAAGTATATTCTTTTTATTAGTGTAATAGCCACAACTAATCACTTGTGTAATAGTAAAAACTTAGCCAGAATCAAGAGCTGGGTCTTTTGATTGACACTCTGGTTTGCTGAACTCTAAGCAAAAATGCCTCCCTTTTCATAAAACTATTAAAAACTCACTAGACCAATGAGATCATTTTCCTATCTATTAATATACTTACTGCACAGGGGACATTTAATTTTGCGCTTATGAATGAAAGTCTTTCTGCGCCTTTTAATCATCATTCTTGCAATGAATATTGCAGACAAGAGATAAAAAGGTTAAATATACACCAATGAGGAGCATGCCCTGGAAGTTTCTTTACTTTTGTTTCAAATAAACCACTGTAGTCAGGTTGTCTAAATATATCAAAGACCAGGTTAGTGAAAGATGCAGGACACATACTATCAAAAGGAATTGCTCATAAATTGTTCTGGAAACTCAGATCACAAAGTTGCACAGACTGTACGGTTTAAAAATCAGAATTTTGTGAATATGCTGCTTTGTATATGTAGGGGGAGGGGAAGAAGAGAACCATCCTTGTCATTTTAGCCAGTATAGATAATGCTTCATAGGAAAGGGGGGAAAAAAGGAACACATTTATCAACATCAAGAAAAATGGCAGCAATAAAAATATTATTGATGAATTCAGGTTTTAAATACACAAAGAATAAAGGAATGAATTTTTGGCTTACCACATTTCCAATGATATTAGAAATAATTTTAGGACTACATGTTATACAAGATTTTTAAAAAGTAAATTAAGGAAAATCTTGGTGAAAAGAGAATGAAGTTTCAATTAAGGTCTGTTTATAAAATTCAGTCCTTAAGTTCTGTTTTGATGGTAAAAGGCCATAAAATTTAGCTTTGAGCTAAGGAAAAAGTAGAAATAAGGTATCAGTAAGATTCACAGTGTCTTTAAGATTAAAACCAATCTTTTGCTTAGGAGAAACATTTTCTTGCTATTGATGCATTAGGAAATTTCTCCTTGGGGTCTTTATAACAGAGCTACGATGTAATGCATAGGTCTTCAACGTGTTACAACAAATAAGGCTGTTCTTATGACTAAAGCCCAGCATCCAGAACAGTATGTAGCACAGAGTTATCACTAATACTTATTGATCAAATGACTGTAAACATGCTAAGGCACCATTCGGTCAGACTAATTATAGGAGATAAAACACTGGAAAACACTGGGTCCAGGAATTTGGCGCTCAGGTCATTTGATCTAAGCATAACACTTCAAATACCTAGGCTAACAGACCATTAATCTCTGAAGCAATGAATACTGCTTCTTCCAAAAGAAATATAAAAACTGTACAGCAATGATTTTGAAAATGTCCCTGGAGTAGACAGGAGGCTAAGAGCATGGCTAAGAGCAAGGATATACTATTTGACCAAGAGGTCTACGTTTATAGAGAAGGCAGGATTGACAGAAACTCTGCCTTGCTTTCCCACTTAACTAGTGAGAGACAGAATAGCATTTCTATTATACACAACTGAAAGGACAGAGCAAGAAAAATAAAGCATGGAATAAACCTGGTGAGTGGAAAAACTGACACATAATAAATTGAAGTCTTGTGTCATAAAAACTACCCAGAAGTTAGAAAGTAACCTAATGCATAAATGCTTAGTACAGAATCCACAGGGGCAGTGA
>CM053515.1:87035594-87100223 GCA_028627145.1 Eidolon dupreanum
TAATTTATTATGACTCTGCTTACTAAGTTTATTCACATTATATAAATATCAGTGATAGCTTAGAAATTCCACCTAGGACAGGAACATATTTTGTTCTATCACTAAGTCTCTGAACATGTGAGGCCACAAAGAGGCCTTTACCCAGTTGCCTGCAGAGCTTATTCTATCATTCAGGGTTAACTCTGTTATAAGCCTTCTCTACAGTATTATATGAACTTACTTGGGCATGCCATTTAAAAAGTTACCCAAAGGAGATTTTCAAAATTAAAGGAAAAACAAAAGAAGACCCTATATAAGAATAGACAGATCTCAGCTGATTTTGGTACTTACCTCTGGGGAGATGGATGTCATTTTCACTAGGTGTGGGCCACACAGGAACCTCTAGGTCAATCTCTCCACGATGATTTGTCTTCTCAATGGGTATATTGGTTGGTTCCGGGACATACATTTCTGAAAGAAGGGGACATTTTTCGTAAGAGATGAGGGAGGGGCTACTTATTGTTGACTTTTGTTTCTTCAATGCAAATAGATGGTGCATTCAGTTCAATACAGTCTGTCCTGGGACAGAAAGATCCAATTACTGCATTTATATCATTAATGCCAGAGAGTCACTAGCGCTGTAGGAGTGGGAAACATGTTTTAAAACCATTTAAAGGGGGAAAAATGAGCTTTCTCCTCCACTGGAGTCAGATACTCTGCGTTTTCATGTCAAATGGTGCTGGCTCTGTAGTTTTGTGCAAGCATTGGACTAGCTGATATGGAAGGATATTTTATTTTCCATCAACTAAATATTAAACTTTAACTGTTGCTCTTTAACCCAGGAGATGAATTAGTTACATGTCACAGGAAGTGAAAAACATCTGTCACTCTTTATGCATTTCTTAATTATTTCCTCTCCAGTCTGTCCCCTAAATAGGAATGGACTGCAGGCAGACCTCATGAGGTGCTGCCTGCTTCAAATCTTAAATGTCTGCTCAGTTACCACTGAATCATGTAGCCTGGAAACTGATCTTCGAGTATACTTTCAGTCATACAGACACTTTGATCAACACCATGAAACAAAACTGAGAATAATAATATTCTTTATCCCAAATATCAGGTTTTTTTGTTTGTTTTTAAGTCAATAAGTTCTAAAAGGGACTAATGAAAAGGTCCAAAGCTTACCTTGGCTCCTATAAATATATTTCTATATCCTTACTTCATCTAGCTAACAACAAGTAGCCCAACTTTTTAAAGAAATAATTCTTTAGAACCTCTATTTTCAAAAGGAGACAATAAAAGTCTTCATCAATCACTTCCTCTTGGTCAGATCCTGCCATATTATTAACTGATGTTTATAATAAGGTTATTCAACATTGGTAATACTACATACTTACTAATAGCCTAATTTAGTCCAAATATAAAATACATAAAGTACAAAAATAAAACAAGATATATAGAATAATCCTCTCTGCTCTGAGTTACCATCGTCTATCCTAAGGTTACCAGCCTTTCAAGAAGTAAACCTTAAGATGGATTTGAGAGAAGGGAAAAGTGACAGAGAAGAGAGTATGTACTAAGCTTCCCCTGTGAGTTAACTCAGTACCTGCCTGGGGAACAAATTCAGAGAGGTTAAGTAAATTGCCCAAGGTTATGCATCCAGGAACTACAGAGCTGGGATTCCAAAGGTCCAGGTCTTTCTCAATGTCCCCAAGAATAAAGTCATTTTGGCCTTAGTCCCCCAATCTTCTGCTTAAAATTACAAGGCCTCAGACATGGCAGGAACTAGACAGCCTTACAGTTCTGAAAAGTTCAACGAGTCCCTGAAAACTCTAGAATTAAAATGAGAATTTACTAAACATATCATTTACAGCAGTGAAGGCCTGAGTACAAAGCAGTGATTCTCAGACTTTTCTATCATTCCTGAATCACCCAAAGGGCTAATTAAATGTGCTGATTCTTATAGGTCCTAATTCAGTAGGTCTGGGCTGGGTGGTTCTGGGGTGGCTTTTTCAGGCGGGATGGAGTTTAGCTTGCCCACTGAGAAACTCTGAGATGTGGTACGAATTCCCTGGAGGAATTTGGGAAGAAAACTACCTTGACAGTAATGTGACATCTTTAAGTGTGAGATCTTTAAGCGCCACAGCCCCCCTGAACCCCTCTTCTGCCTGGTTCAGTGCGCAGTGCTGAACCTTCCTATCGCAACGGGGCAAACATGCCGCTGGCTTCTGAGGCCTTTTCAGGAGAAATGGCGAACGTGAGATCTGTTCCACCAAACCTGTAAATGTCAACAGCTAAGGAGCAAAAACCTCCACAGACGCGCTCGGCTGGGCTCAGTTGTGTTGCTCCTCAGGTTTCCCCCTCCTACCTGCCTATGGGTAGATTTCAAGCAAAACCCTGCAAAGAGCAGCAACACGACTGTGCGTCAGTTCTCTCAGCAACAGCAGGGGAAGCGGGAAGGATCTGCCTAGGATGGAAGGAGGATGTCTTCTCCAGTGATGAGTTATCTTACCATTGTTCAATGACTATTTCCTGAGCCCTTCCTCCGTGGCGGACACCGGTCTGAGTTCTGGGGATATAGCTGTGATCGAGGCCAACCTTGCCGGCACAGGCCTCGTGTCCTGACAGCGACTCCTGCCGTTCAGCAGCTCCTGGCCTGTGCTTTGGACTGGTGTGCGCTCCTAAACTCCGTTCAGCTCTGATTAAAATCCACTCACACCTACCTTTTTTTTTTAAATTGCAAAATGCTTAAAAGTTTTAGTTCAGAGGCCTCAAGTCTAAAGGGAGGTCATTTCCCTTTAATTTGAATTTAAGAAGGAAGCTGCCTCTGAGCAGTCTGGCCAAAAAGGATATATTTTTTTTTCGGGAAAAAACTTCACAGAGAAACAAAAAGAAGTATGGGTGCTACTGTTTCCATGACTAGACCCAGGCCTTCCGTGGCCAAAGGCGGCATTCATTCCCAACTGTAATGTACAACCCTTCTGGAGTTTACTACAGAAGCCCTGTAGCTGCTGGCATTGTTAGATGACAGGGCCAGAAGAGTGACAAAACTACTCTTGGCCAGGCCACACAGATCAGAGGCACATGGTCACAGTTAAGAATTACCCCTGTGGTCAGATGTGATCTGAACTTCAGAAGAATACAAGACTACCTGAGATATACTCTGTTCAGAGGCACCTGACCAGCTGTGAGCCACCTTCCTCAAAATGTCATTTGCAGGAATGCTGGGGGCTCACAAGCTGAGGACAACACTTTTTTAGAGGTAGAACCTGAAGTCCACTTAGGACCAAAACACCCAGGTCTTCTGCTAACTAGCTGCAGGATTGGATAATTCGCTGAACTCTATTGAGCCTCAGTTTCTTCTGTAAAACGGGATAAGTACTAACCAGCTAAGCAGCTCGTAGGTTTTGTACTCATATCCAAGGGCTGCAGAGGGGAAAGTGCTTTGTAAAGGGTGAAGCTCTTCAGAATGTTAGTGATAACATCCAGAGGGCAAGTGAAGTAGCATGAGCCAGCTAGATGAGAAATGGAAGCCTGCAACTTGAGTGAAGAGCCTTGACTATGATCACAGTGTGTCGACTGGAGAATGGGACAGGAATCCAGCCTTCCAGGCAGGCGACACTTAAATGTAAAGTGGCAAAAGCGCTACTGATGGCAAAATTTGCTGAGAGATAAGATGGAGAAATGATTCATCAATAATATCAGACACAGAAAGGAGAGTTACAGAAATTAAATTTCAATCGAACAGTAAATCCTAACAGAAGTCACTGGAGAAATAGCCTGTAATGAACAAGGATGCCAGTAATATTTACGCCCTCTCCTCTATCAAATTCACAAACCAAGGAGAGAGAATCTTTGCCTCTTTTCCTACCACCATCGCCTGGATTGGGGTCCTTACTGACATACACTTGTGACATCTGTAGGCAACTGACTGCTGTCCTGGCCGCTGGTCTCTCTCTGCTTTAGCCCCTCCTGCATACCTCCATGTTGGTCTTCCCAAGGCACCTTTGTCATCATGTCATTCATCTGCTCAAAAACGAGCCTCCCGCTCCCTACAAAGGGCTCAGTTTACACTCTTCATTTCACAGTTAAGGCCCTAAAAACCTTGGCCAAAGCTATTTGTTCTGTTCTTAGCTCCTGAGCTTGTGCTTCTAGAACTCTCTTTTCCAGGGGCATTTGACCTTGACCTTTCTACCTCAGGGTCTTTGGTCAGATTACCCTCTCTCTCCATGCCAATGAAGAGAGCCCACCTGTCCTTCAAGATCTAGCTCAGGTCCTTCTGTGAAAGCCTCCAAGACTACTCTCCTTCACAGGAAAATCTTAATTGTGAACTTGGCACTCATGGTCTGTGGCAGGGCTGTACAACCACTGTCTCAAATTCACCTCCATCCCTTGAAAGTACCCTAATTCGACTTTGCCTCCACCACTGTACTGACATGGCTTGTCAAGATGATTAGGACAATGCTACCCACACAACAGTCAGTTCCCACTTCTCACCTGACTTGATCTAATGGCACTCCTCCTACCCGTCTCCATTTTGTGTCCAGGTCACACACATCTCTGTTTCCTCCTGTGTCACTGGAGCTCCCTGTTTCCTGTCTAGTCCCTCCCCAACTGCCCAGTCTCCCAATGCTTGATGGTCTCTGGGCTCAGTGCCGGGCTCTTCTCTACTATACTCACTCCTTGGTGGTCTCATTAAGGCTCAAGGCTAAAAAACCACGTATAGCTGACAACTTTTAAATTTACAGATTGATTTCCAGTCTCTCTTCTGAACTTCAGATCAGATATTCACTGTCTATTCATTATCTCCACTTAGATGTCTAATGGGGTTTTCAAACTAAAATGCCCTAAACTGAACTGATTTTACCCCGAGCCGCAACTCCATGGTTTAGTCCAAAAACTTCATAGTCATCTTTGGCTTCTCTTCCGCTCACTCCCCACATCTAATTCAAATCCTACTGATTCTACTCTTACGATAGAATCAGGATCCAACCACTTCCGCCCACCTCCACAGCTACTATGGTCCAAGCCACCATCCTCTTTCAGCTGGATTACTGGAAAGCCTCCCAACTGGTCACTCTGCTTCCACTCTTGCCCTCCACACCCACACTCCATGCTCAACCCAGCACCAAGAAATCCCTGTAAAAGGTAAGTCACATCATGTCATTCCTCCAGAGTCCATCTCAGTAAAATCCCATGATCACCCACCAGGCTGTGTGTTTTGGTCCGTGCTACTACTGCTTTCCTCGCTACCCTCGCTGCTCTCTGGGTCCCATATGCACGGGCCTTCCTGCTGCTCTGTGACTGTGCGCTGCATGTGTCCACCCCAGGACTTTGGCCCCGCCTCTACCTGCAGGGTTCTGCCTCTTCACCACTATTTTTGCGATTCTTCTGGGTCTCTTTATCAATGTTATCTTAGCAGTGAGGTGTTCCCTTATTATTCTATATTAAAAAAAAAAAGACCCACCAGTCCCCACTTCTCCCTAGCCCCCATCTTGCTGTGTTTTCTCCATAGCCCTTATTCTTGTGTTATTTACTGTTTACTTGTTTGATTTTCATCTCTCCCTACGAAAATGTAAGCTCCCTGTGGATGGTGACTTTGACTCGCTGTGTCTCACCAGTGCCTAAAACAGTGCTTGTGCATAGGAAGCACTAGATGAATCTCTGTTGACTAAATAAGGTCAAGTTTCCCCATTTATTACTAGGAAAACTAGTGTGAAACATGGGTGACATGTACTAGATAAAACAACTCCAACGAGAAATACATGTTTTCCCTCACTCTTTTCATGGAAAACACTGAAAGATTCCATTTTTTATCATGTGCACGCTGAGTGATAAACCACCACAGAAGTGAACCTCTGCCTCTCAATCTACAACTTAAACAATGTCAGTGAAGATTAAATTAGGAAGAGTACCCTTCATCTAGGGTCAGCCTCCTGACCTGGCAGAATATGCCAGCCTTTTTAGGGCATAAATGGACAGTTTTAGACATGCTCAATTAGGGCTAGTCTGTATAATACTCAGACAAATGGCAGACGTGTAGAGCTCAGTGAAACTCTGGATTTAATGACTGTCCCATTTTATAATGCACAGCGTAGATGCACTTCTCAGCTGGCGTGACGCCTAGCTCACTGTATTGCATGAAGCAGGATTCTCAAATACACTGCAAGAAAACACAAGAATCAGGTGAAGATAGGCTCCTGACTCACTCAGGACTTCAATAGGCTCTTAAGAGTGAGCCCTCTCTTCGCTCTGTGTGGTCTGCACGGCCTGTGAAGTCTGCGTGTTTAGGGCTTTAGATCTGGAACCCTGCCCGGGGGCTGGCCTGCCGAGGGCTCAGGGCCTGCATCGCTGGGACCAGGGGCAGAGGATAAAGGAACTTTCTTGGCAGGAGACACAGACATGGAAACCAGAAGGCCTGGGGAGGATCTGGGCAGCTTTAGGGGACTTAGGTTTGAAACTAGGAGGTGAATTACTGAGCTGACATGAAGGGTGGGAGGGATGGGGTTCCAATAGCCAGCTAGGGGTGTGCTCAGCAGATACGCTGTATGTGGAAGAGATGAAACGTTCTGCAGAGGGCTTGACAGAAGGCTGCATGGGGTGGAATGAGTATTGCTGCAATGGAGGAACTGAAAAAAGGTGGAACCGGAATATTCTTTCAGTTTACATGTTGGTTCTGATGTATATTCACCTTGTAACAGCTATTAAGTATATTCCCTGCTGTGTCCCATCTTAAACCTTCTCCACTAGGCTAGTCCAATGCTGCACTAAAACTGTGCTACACGGATAGGCAGGTATTGTTAACAGGCCTGTCATACCCATAAGGCCACACTGCCACTCAAGTTTAGAGAAGGTAAATCAGAAGAACCAGGGCAATGAACCAAAATCACGCCCTCATCTTGTGGGTCACAGCCTCTCCAGTTGTCCCCCCATCCCCATGTCTTTGCTCAGGGAGGCTCCAAGTCTGCTTGTTTCATCTTAAATTAGCATTACAGCTTGAGAAATGGCACGACAGTAGCTTAGATACCTGGACACATCGGGCAGCAACTTCCTTCCACATTGATGGGCTCGACACAGGGCAGAGGCGGGCAGCTGACGGTCGAGCAGAGGGTCTGGCCCTGCAGGCAGTAGCAGTGCGTGCAGCTGTCGATGTCCCAGCGTTCCTCGTCAGCGTAGGCCTTCCCACTGAAGTGGCACACCGCCTTCTTTGCAATTGTGTCTTCTAGTAAAAAGAGCAGCACATAGTGGAGTTGCTTAATGGGACAAAGCACAATATCTTATGATGCCTGAGGTAAAGGGGAATCACTTTGTACAATCACAGTATGCTTCAGATTTCCAGAATTTAGTTGCTTAGTGACATTTTCCTCTGCTCAGGAGAAGGTTTGGAACTCTAATCTTGTGGCCTGAAGGGCCACTGAGGCTAACGCAGGGCGGCAACTGTGACAACCAGATGGAAATGATACCCCTGGGTAAGTGTCATTAGACTGTCATCACAAAATGTAGAAACATAGCCACTGTACGGTTGTTGAACATACTATGTGGAAAAACTAAAATTGACATACAACTCGGTAGAGACATGTTTAGGTTTGGTTCTATGTGAAAAGACATTAAAAAGAAAAAGTCCAGCTGAGTATGTTTATGGAAACAATTCAAGAAATTCCTAGTTTTAGTTAATCTTTTTTTTTTTTTTTTTTTTTTGTAAATGATTCAGGGAAATAGTCAGGAATGATAATAGCATGTCATGAGGAACCAGTAGGCGCCCTGGGCTAGCCAAAGGGGAATTAGCATTGAGATAACCATTTCCCTCATTTTCCAGTGATGCTAGACAGATTTTCCTCATCAACAGATATTTCTTCTTTAAAAACAACCTTGTTTCGTTTCAATCCATTTTTATCAGTAAACTACGGTTTCTGAGAACAACATATTTTTAAGAGCTATTTTTTTGTTTACGAATTTATAGCTTAAAAACATTCTGCTCTTTTTTCTGCATTTCCCCATGCCATCCTCATTTCTTCCCTCCTCCAGCCTTTTACTTGAATGTTCCTTTTGCTCTGACTCTCCTGATTTACCTGACCTCACTAACTTACTAGTGTGGTCACATTTCCTCTTGAGCTCAAGGCGATAACTCCGAATGAGGCCCAAGTGACCAGCAGAGCAGAGATGGAGCAAACTGATGGAGTCACAGCACTTCCTTGTCACGGGACAGGCCAATTATGAGATGATTCTTCCTAATCTGGGGTAATTTTGTGCTCTGATTCTAAAGGCAGCTCCACTCACCACTGGTTGCCTGAAAATAGAAAACTATAAAGGAATCCGGAAGCAAAGTCCCTGAGGAAAGGAGTGGAGTCCAGGGCCCTGTGTTTTTCCTGGAAGGAATCAGAAGCTCTTGCAGGGATGGCACTCTGCTCAGACACAAAGGACAGAACCCAGAATGCCCGAGGGCGCAACAAGAAAGTGTAAGCTACAGTGTCAGGGGTCATTTCCTTCCAGCGCCCCGAACTCTGCAGCCTAGTGCTTCAAGGTGGCTGAAGCTGCTTTCTGTGAAGACCTAGCACAAAGCTTCCCCTTGAGCTTTTCCAGAGGAGGGTCACAAATGCTCACAAATCATAAAGAAATGCTCTTTAATATCCACATTCTTTTCTTACCAACTACTCAAGCACATCTACCTTATTAATTGGCACTAACAATGTCCTATTACTGTAATATTTTGTATTTCCCTAGATTTAAGTTTTGGTTCATCCCAGAGTGTTAGAAGCAAGCATAGGAAGGAATCTATCAAGTCTTAAAATGTATACTTTGTTTCTCAACATTTTCCCATCATTTCTCTTACTGCTGCTGCTGAAGGTTCAAAAAGGGATACTGAGTAATCACGAAAGTTCTAGTTGTGAACAGAAACCCTTTTAAATGTCTATTTAAAAGTGTACTTTGCCATATTTGTGATTGTTCCACAGAAAGTTTTCTGGTGCACTGACTGTTAAGCTTAAAAACTCATTTGGTGGCTTTCAAACCAAACCCATAATAGAAGTTTTTGCTACTATGAATCCTCAAGTTTGTTTTTAAGAAGAGAACCCTAGAATAGGACAATGTAGAGGACTAAATAAGGTAAGAAAGATGGGGATACTGTTTAAGAGGATGTGATATGGGACTAGATTAAGGCAGTGGTGATGAAAAAGGCAAGACAAGGCTCGAGATATTTCTGAGAAACAGCTGTGAGGATATGGACAGTGAGGAAGAGGGGGGCATGCAGCTCTTGGTTTCATTGATCTTTTAAATTGTTTTTTAGATTCTATTTTATTTCTACTCTGATAATTATGATTTCCTTCCTTCTACTCACTTTGGGCTTTATTTGCTGTTCTTTTTCTAGTTCCTTTAGGTGTAAGGTTAGATTGTTTGAGATTTTTCTTGTTTCTTGATGTAGTCCCGTACTACAATGAATTTCCCTCTTAGGACTGCTTTTGCTGTGCCCCATAGATTTTGAGTTATTGTGTTTTCATCTTTGTCTCAAGGTATCTTTTGATTCCTTCCTTGATCTCATTGTCAACCCATTCATTGGTATGTTATTTAGTCTCCATGTATTTCTGTATTTTCCATTTTTTTTTCCTTGTAAACTGATTTCAAGTTTTGTACCATTGTGGTCAGAGATGATCCCTGATATTATTTCAATCTTCTTAAATTTATTGAGACTTATTTTATGGCCAAACATGTGGTCTGTCTTGGAAAAGGTTTCATATGCACTTGAAAATGATGTATATTCCGTTGCTTTGGGGTGAAATGCTCTAAAAATATCAATCAAAACCACTTGGTTTAGTGTGTCATTTAAGGCAGCTGTTTCCTTGTTGATTTTCTGTCTGGAAGATCTATCTATTGATGTCAATGGGGATGTTAAAGTCCCCTATTATGACTGTACTACTATTGATTTCTCCTTTTATGTCCATCAATATTTGCTTTATATATTCATGTGCTCCTATATTGAGTGGGTAAATGTTTACAAGGATTATATCCTCTTGTTGGACTGATCCCTTTATCATTATGAAATGTCCTTCTTTGTCTCTTATTGTAGACTTGTTTTAAAGTCTATTTTGTCTGATAGAAGTACTGCTACCCAGCTTTTTTTTTCATTTCCATTTTCATGAAATATCTTTTTACTTTTTGTCTCTTTACTTTTGGTCTGTGTCTTTGATCTAAAGGGAGTCTCTTACAGACAGCATATGTATGGTCTTGTTTTCTTATCCATTCAGCTACCCTATGTCTTTTGATTGAGGCATTTAATCCATTTACAATTTAAAGTGATTACTGATAGGTACATAGTTTATTATTGCTATTTTATTATTCACATTTGCTTTTTTCCTCTCCTTTTTCTTCTTAAAAAAAAAGTCCCTTTAATTAACATTTCTTGGAATGCTGGTTTGGTGGTGACAAACTCCTTTAGCCTTTTCTTGTCTCAGAACATTTCTGCTTTTGATTAAACTTCATCTGACCGGCAAATATCTTAACACAGTCCTGAAAGCATGCAGCAAATTCTGGCTAACTGGTGGAACTTGGTGTACCCTATTTCTTACATGTGCTTTTCTTTTTCTAGATATACCACTTTCTTCCATAGCATATTTGGGTTAATCTGAGAAAGATCTGCCATGAAGTTTTAGAAAATACTTGGTTTATAGGGAGACACAGTGGTTATTCTATGCAATTTCAGGTTCTGAATAATAAATTAATAATACCACTGTAGTTTTTGGGGGGAAACAGCATATTCTAATTGAAAGCACATATAAAAGCATTTGAAGCAGTCAGGCTAAAGAAGGATATAGAAATAGAGACATGGGAATATCTAACTAAAAGTAATCTAAGTGGTTTATATTTGGCTATTGAGTGGGCTGTGCCATTTAATTTTGACTGTTATATTTACCATCCAACTTGTTTGCTTACACTGACAATGACTTCATTTTGATTCTGAAATATCTAATAATTATCATAACTTCCACTTATTGAGTGCCTGCTATGTACTGGGCACGGTGATGTGCATTTTACATGTGTCAATTCTATTTGATCTCCACAGCCCAATAAGACAGGTATTTTTCCGATTTCACAGAAAACCGAGGGACAGGAAGATTACACCATTTGACCAAGATGCAAGGCTAGGAAGTGGTAGGGCCATGACAGGAACTAAGGTGAGTCTGGCTCCACAGCCCCACACACCTTCTGCCTGCCGCGTACCCAGAGGGACAACCTCAGGAAGGGCCACATTCTTGGGCAGAGATCCAGGCCACACAAACAAAAGTGGTTACTATTCACTGACTCTGGAAAGTGGCCACTTAGATTTCCTACCCCTTACATTTGTTGAGTCTTTGTCCTCAAAAGTAAATTACCCTTCAGCTGACTGCATCACATATCTGGCAGGATCCTATCAATGGATGAAGATAAGGAAGTGGTTACTGAGGACTCACGGTCCTTCTTAGGTATTTAACACTACCCCCCCCCCCCCGCCCCCGCCACCGCCAACCCCCAAGTCATAGGAAGTGGATCAGAGCAGAATGTTTTGAGGAAAACATGAGGGATTACACTGGTAGAATCAGGCTTATTTTTAAAACAAACACATCAGGAACTATATACCCAAACAAATGTGATCCTCTTCTAAGCAGTCACTACAGAGGGCTATGACCATATTCCAATGATACTGCCCTTGCTTCACAAAGCTTGGGACTTTTTCTTTTGCCATGTCATCTAGGCCCAGGTTTTGAAACATATATGGAAGACGGTTACTATTTTATAGCTACTCCTTGGTTTAGGTCAGATTTGGTATGTTTTTCCCAGCTCTGGCCTTATCTATCAGATTCAGCTTGATGTGACTTTTGGCCTTGTTAAGAAACAAAGTTCCTGCTAAGGAATGGAGATTTCCTTCTACAGACATACTCGGCAGTGTGCTTCAGGAGCCTGGAGCGCTTGCTTGTGCCATGAGGGCTTCCTCAGTGGGATGTTTAACTCGTGGATGTTCAGATACGTCTTATCTTTTTTTTTTTTGGATTCAAATATAAGCAACATTATCTTGCACCACATATAACTACAATAAAAACATGCACTTTCATTGTTTTTTTTTTTCTTTCATTTATCTTGATTCTGGTTGATAGAAATGGGGAAGAAAAAGTGGCAAGAGCTTGAAATGTTAACTCCTTTCAAGCTGAATTTAAAATCCTTACTTTTTCTCAAGAGAAAAAAAAAACCTTAACAGGCTATCAAAACTGGACTCTCCTTTTATTCTTGAGCTGTTTTATTAATTACGCTATAAAGCTCATTAACAGCTGGGGAAGACCTAGAATCTAGAATTGTGTTGTTTTCTTCCTCTAAAGATCCAATTCAGTGTTTCAGGGATCACTGATGGGGTAACTCAGGTCTTGCTCTAAATCTGACCATGATAAGCGAGATACTTTAGCCCCATCTCCAGATTGCCCTCTGCCTCTTTCCTCTGTGGAAGGATATAAAAACTAAAATCCATTCAAACCTATGTTACAGTTGGGCTTTTCAGTTGCTGCCAGGACACAACTTTGTTGTATAGATACTTCAGGCTCTAAATCTGGTTGCAGTGGTCATGAAGTCAAAGTCTTGGCACAGAAGTAACTTCCTGGGAGGAGGTTAGGCAGCTTTAGAAATTGCATCAGTTCTTTTAAATCTCCAGTGTAATATTTAGAGTCCTGAAAAGTAATTACTGTGGGATCTCAGTGGCCAAGAAACTAATTGTACTCTTACTCTCAGTATAAGTCCCACTGCAAAGTAACCCAGCCTGGAGTACCAGGGGTATAGTGGGGTACTTGTTCATTCTACCCATTGCTGTGAAGAGCACCATTCTAAATATGGGATGCAGTGGTACCCAAGGCAGATGTGGTCTCTGCTCTTGAGAAGATCCTCCTAGATTTACAAGGTCTCATCAGTCTTATGTGATTCAAGGTCTAAAGAGATGTGCCAAATGTTTTGAAAAGATGTACAAACTGCTGCTCTGCTAATAATGTTATACTTCAGTTTGATTTCTTAAGTTTGAGGTTGGAAGGATTTAAAGAAAACGTCAGTGAAGTCATTTAGAGAGGTGTGAAAAGGTACCAGGAACACAGTGGGTAACATGAGATTTAGGAAAGAGAGTGGAAAAGACAGCCAAGTCTCCCCAGTGACACCGCTGACTTGGGTGAATATAGGGAAAGTATTTTAAAATTTTTAGCTTATAAATGTAACAATGTATTACAGTATGCTCTCTCTACCTCACACAAAGGAATAAAACACTACTATTATCTTAAATTTTACTTTCTTTTAACTGACAAGGCACCAAAATTCCTGGCCTGTGATACCATCTTCATTTCTGCATTTCAAGTTGGGCACACGCTCGGCACAAACTCCACATTTGGAGAATAAATAGAATGTGTGTGCCTCCTGTTTGAGAAACCAGTTTTAATGTTTTTACATAAACAGGAGACAGACAGAAATCACAACAAATAAGAAATCTGAGCAAATAATTTGCAGGTCACTCAGAGGTGCAGAGAGACTCATAGGCATGGAAGATGATGACTGATTTTGAATATGCTGGCTCACTGGACCATCATACACTATAAAAGAATGTGAAATTGTAACTGAATTGGAGTCTTGCTAAAAATGATGCGGCAGTCTAGACAATTTTAATGAGGCAGAGAGATCTAATATACAGTAATTCTATCAGCAAATAATTAAAGGTTTTTGGCTAAAAATGCGAAAAATGTTTATTGATTTGATTCAAAACTTGAGCACTTTATTTTATAACCTTTAGCTTCTAATAAATAAAACATCTGCTCTTAACTCGTTTTTATAAAAAGAAAAAAAAAAACCCAAGACCAGTACTGCCATGAAGGCCAGCTCCTACCCCATATAATGTCTAAACTGCTGTGACAGTGGATCTGACCACAGTTTTAAGACCTTTCTTGGAAGTCCATTTTTGCTTTATTTTATTCCATCTATGTCTTAGAGTGGGGGGTCTAAGTCTCCTTACAAAGGCCAAAAGAGCTTTTCAGGTTTCTTCAACATACTGGAAGGAATACGTGATGACACAGGATTCCCAGTTAATAGAAGAATTACGAATTTTCCTGAATTCCATGAATGGAAATCTCACCAAACTGGTAAACACAGTGACTTCGGGCTGATTTCTACTGCGTGCAAAGAGGATAATTTCTCAGTAATAGAACTTAAGCCTTGTATTAAGCATCTATTATGAGGTAATTAACCACGTCATGGATGGAAGTTGAAGGAAACATTCATTTTCAACTTTAGATGAGGTCTCATTTCTTACAAGGTCTACAGTCCAAGGCACACCTATAGGTACATGGAGATTACATTCAGAAATCATTTTGAAAATATATAATGTAGTCTAAAAGGCAGGTGGGGACAATGAAAGATTGAGCTGGCTCAAATAAGAAAAAAAAAATAACATTTTCTTTAGGACTTAAAGAA
Organism: Eidolon dupreanum; assembly: GCA_028627145.1. NCBI lineage: Eukaryota > Metazoa > Chordata > Mammalia > Chiroptera > Pteropodidae > Eidolon > Eidolon dupreanum. The sequence goes on from CM053515.1 coordinate 87,050,031, forward strand.
AGCTATGAAAAGGCAGAGTATTGAATCCTGTTAAGGATACTCCGAGGTGGAAGCCACTGGACTGCCCAGAGTGGTCAGTTTCAGCATCTACAGGAGATGTTTCATCCTGTCGCAGCCCAGGTGCTGTCAGGAGTACTCAGCCAGCCTCTTCCAGAGGGTCTGCAGACCAACTTCAGATCTGATTACATTTCCTCATCAGAAATGCAATCCTCCTACAAGGGGTCTTCCCTCAAACCATTAGAGGGGTTCAGATGGTTTCCTGGACCAAAATAAGAAGTGAAAGCCAGAAGCTAGTGGATCTCTCTGGCAACACCAATGCCAGCCTCCCTTCTGTGCCACACAACTCTTTAAAATAAGAACATGGGGCTGGAGCCCAGATGAAGGTGATGGCACTTGGAGGTCCCCCCAAGTTAACTAGAACAACTTGAACTTCTGCTTACATAGCTGGGGGCCTGAAAAGAATACTGAAGTGAGAAAAGCAAGCTGCTTATGGAATAAGATGAGATGCTTCCTAGGGTGTATGGGAGACCTAAACGAACTGAAATCAAACACTGTTTATTTTTGTGGTGACAACTTTAGACTTGTTCCAAAGTTAGTACATTGCATGACAACCAGAATGTTTTTAGTCTTACACCTGCTCAACAATGCACAGAAAAGCATCCCGCTTTCCTTCTCATTTGTTTACATCACCTCAGCACTAACTGCGACCACTGGGGCTACATACAGCATGGGGCCAACGGGAACCGAGGGCTCTGAAGAACATGCCGGAAGGATACCAGGTCTCTTCCCAATGAGTCTGCCTGATTATAACTGCCACATACTGTTTCCAGGAGTCATAGTGAGTGGATCGTGTACGGTAAGTTCACGGACTCCTCAAATGGGACTAGCCTCTCAAACAAAAAACAAAAGCTTCATTCTCTCTCCTGTGGCGACATCCAGCGGCACGAAAGGACAATGAATCTCTGAGGTTTGTGGGTAAGGCACTGTCACAACACGGCTACACTACCAACTGTTATGAAGCAAGCCCTGGATCACAATGAGATGACCGAAGCTGTCAGGGAACGTTTAAGCTGAGCATGTATAGGACGAGGTACATTACCAAAGCAGTATCTGAAATATTCTCGTCCTTCAAAAGCTCATCATGGGGACGCTATGTCCAGGACTTTCTCTTGCAGAAAGACAGGTATTCTATTTCAAGTAGTGCATGTTACTTATATCAGCTACACTCCATGTTAGAAGAGCTGTAACTGTACTGGACCCATATATTCATATAGTGTTTGCCATTCATAACGTACTTTCACCTACGCATATTATTAACTTTCATAGCACTTAAGTGAAGTACAGGGCAGTATTATTATTCCCAACATATATATGTGGAAACTGAGCTAGGGTTATGCTATTTATATCACTGAGACATATAGCTAGAATATGTCAGAAGTGGGATCATAACCCTTTGGCTCCAAAGTAAGTTCTCTCGTTCCAATACACAGCAGTTTTTAATTTTAAGAAAACACACTGGAGAAACAGCTGTGAAAAATCTTCCAATAAAGATGCCAGTATCATAACATTATGGCTTAAAAATGTACATGTAATTCCATGGGTTGTATATCTTAAAGATGCTAAATTAAATATTTACTATGTTTGATTCCTTGGCTGAGTTAAATACACAATGATCAGCAGATGTTCCAAAGAGACACTATTTATATTTATCTCTAGGAAAAGATACCTAAACAAATAAACATAAATCTAAGCAAAAATGAATGCTATATAACAGACTGGCTTGATATACAGACATTGCCCCTATTAAGGAGTAATATTTATTAATCATTTGCTAGTTGAAGATCACTATAGAGAGGAAATATAATTATACCATAACAACCGAGGGCAGAGCCAGCTTGAGCCAGCTCCATGTGAAAGCTCCACCGCAAATTCAATATGTGTGTTAAATATAAAATATAGCTAACTTCTAAGTAGGCAGATATGCAATCTATAAAAAAATTATTTTTTCATGTATAATCTATAACAGAACCCATTTTCACAGATCCTTAAAAAGATAAAGATATTTAAAAGATACCAGATGACTTGAAGACATATAATCAGAGTATCTTAACTTTGTTCGCATCAAGTTATAAAATATAAACATATATGTATATCGCCCAAGAAACTATCATCTAAAAATAACTAACCTTTAACAAAAACTTCTTAAGTGAGAAAGATGCACTGACTCAGGGATTTTCTAGCCAACAAATATGACTCTAAATATCTGACCTCAAATATTTTCTAAAATAACACATGGTTACAAATAAATACTTGCCAAATTGTAAGTTTCAAAACAATATTCTATGCACTGAGTCATACTTCCGACTTGGCCAACACAAGAGTTGCTTATTCAAGAACAGTCCTGTTCAATTAGACTGCCCTGATCAGTGGACACATCTGAGCAAATTAATTTCCAATGTCAATGCAGCAGCAATATGGGCTTGAAGCCCCCATAAATTAAATTAAGAAAGATCTTTATGTTAAAAGTGGGGCTCTTTCTTTATAACATTCGCCCAGAAATGAGGGAACCCCTGGACAGGGTGAGGTTCCACTGGAATGCTGACAGCCCCTCCCTTTACAGAAGCTGCTCGAGTCTGGCCCTCAGAAGAAGCATCAGAGCAAGGGGCAGAGCAAGCATCCCGCAGGCACCGTAAGGGTAAGAGCTGCTGTCTGAATTATTTTCTATCCTTCAGGAATGATGGACCAAAGATCTCACTGAAGTACTGTAAGGTTCTGGAGAGGCATGTGGCATGTGGTCAGTGATGAGGCCACGGGTGCTCTCTTGCATGTGAAGAGTGTCACAGCGAAGGCATCTGCTGTTTAAAAGGAACCATGTATCGAATCTGCCATCACGCATTAGAATTCCCACCAGACCTTTAATCTCCACCTGATTTATAGCTAAGACACCTTTGGATTATTGTTCCCCATTCTTTCATCCATCACTACAGTCAAAAAGCCTATGAAAATAAAATCTAAGTTCGCGTGTATTTGTATAGGAAGCCAGGATATAAAAAATTAGGGAATCAGATGTTCCATTAAAGTGATTGGGTAATTACTAGTTAGTGCCTAGTACAAGGATGAATTCCCTAATGATAGGTATTACAAGTAATTAGACAAAGCTGTTCACTCTTCAAAATTAATCATCAATCCTATTAATTATGTCTGTATTACACGTTCTATTAAATTAGCACACATAATATGAGGCCTTCACACATCAAAGAGAAGCATTATCATTGCATATTAGCAACTTGATAATTAAGCTGAAAGAAACGCAAATACTCATAATTACACTACTCTTAGAAGGATCACCACTTTTCAATTCTCTTATGGTAAGAGAAAAGGACACTTCATGAGGTGAAAGCAAGCATGGTTTTGTTTAGGGGTTTCATCACCACGTAAAGAAGTCAGATTAAAGGCAGGGTTGTGGTGTTTAGAGATATATATTTGACTAGGGGGACTATTCACCCAGGGAGGAGACCTGAAGCCATGGTGAGGTCAGCACTGTGGACTGCAGTGAAGCACACACGATTCAGGGAACAGATCGTCTGGGTTAATGAGAGCTGGGTTCAAACTGAGAAAGCCTAAGACAAGAGACAATGCCAGCACTGGTCCTTGGTGCCCCCTGGAGAATCAATCAGGTGCTTTAAGACACGCAAAATGATGGCCTCTGCATCTTTTTCCTTTGCTAGGTGATCTCTGAAGGGTGATGCAGGCTTTGCCTCTGAGGAACAGCGGTAACTACCTGCAGGTGTGCTAGTGGTACCCAGGCTTGCTGTGTTACAGAAAGGCCGTGTAGATGGGAAGCTGATGAACAAGGCTGGTGGGGCAGAGGAAGCAAACTGGAGAGTTAGAAAATCCCCATATCACAGTCATGAACTGAACTTGACTTCATGTGCTTGGACACAAGAGGGGAGAGAGGCTGAAGGCTAATCTAGCAAGGCTATCTGCAAAATAAGTATGATGCATATAGAAGGGGCTTCATGACTATTTCAATTATAAAACAACATGTATGAAGCATTAACATGAATGAGTGAATAGGAGTACACAGTATTGCTCATCAAATGTAAAGCCTCCCCAGTATGTTCTCCTAAAGATAAGTCATAGGTTTGTGTGATACAATTATATCTGTGTCAATACCATTATGAGCTTATATGAACCACAATTTAGTGAAAGTATAATTTAATATCAAAAATCATAAATTTGGACCAAATTAGTATTTCCCTTCCTACACTAAAGAAGAATGTATAGTCTAAATTATATAGGAATTAGAATAGAAAATATGAGGGCAAAAAATAAAAATAAAAAGACAGAATACTATGATTTGCAGATTTCTTTGCATACTTTCAATCTGTTAAGTTGCTTCTGTGAGAAAGAGAAATGATTTACTGTTATCGTTTGGAAACAAATTTACTAGTTGAGCAATTTACTAATTATAAATTTATCAATTAAGTAGCAACACTCAACAGGTACTTTCATTGAAACAAATTAATCTGAGAATTTTCAACACATGAGAGATGTAGCGCTAGATTTTTTACCCCAAAGGTAACTGGATGCTTAGGCCTCTTGGGCTCTGGTTCCTCCAAGCACTCTGGCTGGTTCATGAACTGTTTGTTTCTTTCAGTCCTGAAGTTCTGATATTTAAATAGGGTGATACTGGCAGTACATCCTCCTCCCTCTACCCCCTGGCCTGAAATAGGGGCCCAGCTATATCTTTCATGTAGATCTTACCAAAGCCAGTGTGTGTTTTGGTGGGACTTTTGGTCAGTGCTTTGAAAAGATACGTAGCACCAAGCTAGATTATGCCTGGATACATTTTTGGCTCCATTTAGGAGAAACAAAGCTAATGGGTATTATAGGAGAACCCAACATCCCAGTTACTAAAAGGTATGGCAACCACATGTCCCAATTTGCCTGGGACACCCCTGGTCTAGAGCTGTTGTCTCATCATACATTATTAATAGTCCCCATTTTACTCTCAAAAGCATCACGGTTTGAAGACTAAATTATAGAGATGGTAAACCTATTTAAAGAGAAACTGGCTTTCAAACATAAATATTCCAAGGCCATTACAATGAGAAACATGAGCTCTGTAAAATTCCTGAGAGTGGAAATTGTGTTTTTAAAATATCTTTCCATCTCTAGTATACCAATGTGCAGAATAAGAATCAGAGGAAGCACCCTGCCTCCACCCATCTAGTGGCTAGAGGTCACAGTCAAGGAGAGGGAGCTGTCCAGATAAGCTTGAGTCATGGCCAATATGCACCTGAGTGCCATTCATCGGCTATTCTACGGGAATGGCTACAAAGCTCTGTGGCCAGATCCCTCCTTTTCCTCAGATATCACCCCACATCCACGCAATGCCTTTTATGTAGAAAGCATGCAAAAGTCTCCAACAATAGATGCACAATACCTGCATTTAATACAGCTTGCCTAATTTTCTACTCGCTACTCTGATTAAAGGTTCACTACTGGGTTGAGAGATGCCATGCCTTTGACTTTATGAGCTTTACTTGATACAAAAGCAATAAAGGAGTGCTGGAGCCTTGGGAGCAGGGACTGTGCCTTATTAGAGTGGCCAGCTGTCTGAGCCTCGCCTTCTGGACTCTAGGACAGCCATCTGGCTCATGTCCATAGAACCAGTTCTGTTATAGATGTTATGGCCTAATATACATATGTCCCCTGCTCACAAGATGGATCTTCTTCGGTCACAAGAAGGAAACGGCTCTGTCAGTTAGTTACTCAGGCCTCACTTTGTGTCCTTAGGTCCTGAGGATGGACAACTGCATGGGTGAAATGGAATCAACTAGGTGTCAGCAGATTAAGTTAGAAGTTTCAAATTTAGTTGCTCTTAAGGCAGCAGCAAGTTTTCTGTGCCTAGTGTACCCTGCTACGGGGCATGGTGTTTCTACAAGGGACAAATGACCATCTGTAAATGATGGGGAAGAAAGGCAGTTCTGATATCAGAAATCCTCAAATGGCAAAGCAGTGCTGTAACATCACGACATTCAGAGAGCATTTTGTCCTTAATGTTTTATCATGGGAACACATCTTCCGCATCTTTCCCCTGCCTCGTATTACTACTTCGCATCTGTGTGACATGTCAACTGAAAAAACAGATTTCAAAAACAGTAACTGATCTAGGCAAATGGCTGTCAGTATAGATTTAGTAGCTCTCAGTAGAGATGAAAGAGTTTTTTTCTTGGTCTTACCGATGCAGTAAGGACAGCACTGGCCTTTTCTCAAAACAGGTCTTTCACAGGACACCGAAGGGCAAGACTCAGAGTAACAGCTGATCACACTATCCATGCACACGCAACTGGTACAAACGTCGGGCTTCCAGGACTCAGCTGCCAGGAATATATCCCCTTCGTCATTTTTGCAGTAGCTAGGCACGCTGTCATTACGAGATGAGGGAGTCTGGAGAGGTTCATCTGAAAAAACAAACAGAAGGTCAGCAGGGAAAAGAAGAGACTGCAGGCCACCAACTGTGCGACATGGTGAGTTTCACTCTGTGTCACAGAAAGCACTCTCAGTCACTATGGCTTTGTGTGCCATATTCCTTAAAAAATATCTTAGTAATGAAACAGCATGCCTGATTCAGGCAGGGTCCTACATTTTAAAGCAAAACAACAAAGACCAGCAAAAGAACTGTTGCAGAGGTTCTATTCTATTAGTTGCTTGCAAAACATCCACTCTACTCTTCTTTCTTAACAAAATCCTGATCTTTGTGAGGGTGTCTGAGGACCTGGTTCACAATAGGTACAAGTCAAACAGGACAATCCCGCCCCCTGCTTTTCCAGTCCTCCTTGCCACCAAGGGTGGCCATGGCACCAGACTGTTGTGGCTAATGGGACAACTGGATAATGAGGGATTTCTGGGAAAGTCTCACTTCCTTCGAAGAAGGGCAGATGGGATGCTCTTGCCATCCTCCCAGTCTTCTCGCCATGAGTATAAGTGCTGCCCGTAGCTGTCATATCCTTATCCCACCTGTAAGTGCAAGGCCTTGACATCGCTCAGACACTGAAATAATGCTAATAAACAGCTGCCTCCAAACTTCCCATACATGATGCGTGTAAAAGAAACCTTTACTTGTTTAAAAACTGCAGTTGGGTTTTCTTACTTGCAGTTACACGCAGTCTTAACCAATCAATATCCAAACAGATTTTCACTGCACCCACCAAAACACACCTACATGTAATATTTCAATGTTCAGGCATGCACATTAATAGCTGAAAGATGATGGGAAATCTCTATCACTCATAAGGATTTGCCCACAGAGAAATCTTTTGCAAGTCACCTGTGTCTTCACTATTTGAAAATTTTGATTAGAGGGTTCCCAGATCTAGTTACCACTTAAAACAGAAAATGTCACCAGAAAACCCAGATATCCCTTTGAGTTTTTGAAAACTGTAACCTGAAGCAGAAAAAAGACTGGGCTTTAACAACAACAAAAAAATGTTAGTGAGGTTCCCAGTTTAGATATCTCACAATCTACTGATGAAAAAAGCACTTCTATCATATGCCCCTCTCAGAATCAACTTTATGAATTCTGCTTTCAGCCATGAAACAGAAATAACTGAGATCCACATGTAGTTATCACAGTAAATCAGAAGCTCTAAATGGATATAAGTCACATTGTCCTTCCATCTACCTCATGAATACACACTACAGCCAATGAGTTTGATTTTACAATTAGAGCCTCTTTGAGGAGCAAAGTTCCTTTGTTTAGGGGGACAGAGGGCAGTCAGCCTTAATGAAATGGGCCTACCCTTCCTTTAAATTGTGTAATCCTATTTCCTATCGCCAGTCCTGAAGGTAGTCATAGGTGAAAAACAGCCACTGGTTCCATTGCTACACTTGTGCTCTAGGTCCAGTTTTAGGTGTGGTTCCACATATCACATCCAATGGGTGAGAGATGGTGAGACAAGATTACTTTCTCAGTGACCTTTCTGGGGTCCTCCATGTCTGGGGATGATTACTTTTTGAGACTGACCAGTGCTAACTTTTGCTTTGGCTGATTTCCAGGCGCTGCAAATCGGGGTTTTGGTGGGTTACGGTAGCTTAGTGTTTTCGAGCATGGCCAACCCTGGACGGCATGAATAAAGCTACGAACTAATAGCTGAAATGAATATCCTGGAGTCTGGAGGCTTCTTATCAGGGCCTGGAGAAGTCCCAGAGGGCATCGGGGTGTGCTCGGCAAGGCTGGGGTGAGAGTCAGGGCTGACATGCAGGCTCTGTGGGTCTTCCTCCCCTGGGAAGGAGGCGACTGCCAAGTGAACTCTGACTAAAAATATCTTTAGGGAATCTTGCTCACGGGTTCTTTCTTCTTTGGGCCTCTCTTGCCATTTTTCCTGTTCCAGAAACCCCTTCTTTACATTTCTGCTTCCAAATCTTAACTCTTTTATTTTGTTCTTACCAGTTTTTTTTTTTTTTTCTGTTGTTCATTGATTCTATTTCTACTCTAGCTCCCTCTTCTACACTATGCTGCTTTACAATACTGGACAATAAAGAATGAAAAAGAACTTAAAAAGTTTTAGAAAAAGCAAGCAGTGCTATTCTACTTTCTCTCTTTTTTAATTTGGTGACGTGTCATCACCTGCAGGGGTGTTCAGTCTTTCCTCATGAACACATTTCCACTTCCGGATCTTGCTCTAACCCAGGCTGGAGGAGAGGGAATGCTGAAGGACAGAGGGAATGACAAGCGTCCTAGGAGAAATAATTACCGTGAGGGAGGCAGCTCTGCAGAAGCTGCTCTTCTGCTGTACACAGGCATCATTTTGTATTACCTTAGAATGCAAGTATCCCAAGGTTAGAGATGGGGTTTTTCTAGATGTATAATATACCATTTGTCAGTGCTGTTGCTGAAATTTACTGTGATGTGAATAAACTGTTTTGAATATTAAGACTTATCTTTTTTATCGCTGCAACACAATTATTGCAAAGTTCAGAAAGATCAATTGTATGGTGGGTGACTGACTTTAAAATATAGATTCCAGATACGTTCTTCACCTCTGTAATACTGATATATAACACAAAGTCCTAGTGTTTCAGATAAGGGCTATCACTGAAATCTCACTCAAGTTTTATATAAGTAAAGGAAGAATTGCCCAGGTGCACATTTATAAATGAGAAGTCAAAGCCAGGCATGCAGGGGTGCTTGGTCTCCTTAGGGACCTCAGGAAAGAAAGGAATGCCTCCGCCCTGCTCTGCTAGAATCTGGGAGACCTCTGCACATGAGCACCTGCCTTGAGACCCGGCTCTAAGAAACCACACTTCTGTGGCCTCAGGAGACCCTTTCCCAGGTAGCTCCTGATCTTTGTCTGGTCTGAATCTCTGCGTCCATTCAGGTGTCCTGCCAATAACTTGGGTGAGTGGTCATGGAGAAGTCCCTTCTCCCCTTACCTCACCTCTAACCAACCCCTTTTATTTGTCCTCAGATCCTAGTACAAGTGGCACCAGAAGTACTTTCCACTTTAGTTAAAACTTCCTGGGTTATATGTGCCCTTAATTATTTCCTTTCCAGGCACTCCTCTCACTTTGTCATTATTTACATAAATGTGGAATATTGGATTGTTGACTATTCTTTTGGATTATTGCTCCACAAGACAGGAGTTGTGTCTATTTTCATTTACCCATTTACCCAGGGATCCCTATGGCTCGATACAGGCATTCCATTAGTATTTGTAAAATGAATATCTAAATGGATATAAGTTCATGATCACTAATGGAGAGACCAAAGTGGTTTCTACCAGGAGGATGAGAATAACCAAGGTTATACATTAACACAGAAACATCAGCAGGGTTTGCATCTGAATAAAACAGTGATAATGATAAATATATAGTCAGAACTAGGTTATGCATGTCCTAACGACATAATAGATACAAACTATTTCTTGTACTACAAAAGATTTCTTACAATAATTAAGCTTCTCAGGTTAACGTAGCTAATTACACCAAAGCTTTTGTACTAAGATGATAACATCTCAGCGGCAGTGCATGACTGACAACAGCAAATCATGTGAGCCCGTAGGACTCACCTGATGCAATTTGAAAAACAGTATCAATATGAACCCACGAAGAGTTTGGACATTGACTATACTGCATGTAATGACAGAACAATAGATTCTGGCCAGCTGACTAGATAATACAATATAAAAAAAAATAATAAAATACAAGGGTTTATGTTTTACTGAGGAGAAATGTCCAAAGAATATACATTTAGAAGGTAAATAGTTATTGATTTAAGTTGAAAAGGTAAAAGACTAAGCAGCAACAAAATAAAAATAGTTTGCTGTCAACTTGGTAATTTTATATATATAAATTAAATGCCTTTTTGAAAAAAGTCATAAAATTCTAGTGTTAATTTGAAGTGCTACTTTAGTTACAAAGCCAGCAACTTATGTTTAACATGACAAAATCTGATTAATATATTTGTTTCATGACCATAAATTTGCCTGCTAAGGCCAGATTATCTGAGAACAAAAAAAGAAGAAAACACTAATACTCTTTGTACTTGTGCAGTGCTAGTCACTTAATACTTTTGAATCTTAACTTATTAATCATCAGAGGTTTGAGGGGGTGAACATCCTGTATATTTTAACAATTCCCCTATTTAACATTCTTGAAGTATCTTCACCACCCTCATAGATTTTAAATAATTTTGTTTACATTATTTAGCAATAACTGCTCTTCTCATTTGTTGAAGACAAAGATGACTTTTCACATTAGCAAAATCATCTGGAATAATTTGGTGCAGCAGGACTGTCTCTTGAATCTGAAATGTAGGGTTAAAAAATGGCAGAAAGAAATAATTGCCTTTTTTAAAAAAAAAAGTCACCTCAGGTGCAAGGCATATTGATTGCACAAATATGTGGTCTATAGAAGGGAATGAATTTAGGAAGCAGACTGCCAGATGTTCCCGCCTGGGTAACTGGTGACAGGGATTGAGACACTCCCATGCGGGGCTCAATGTGCTGGTCCTGCAGAATGACGACGCCTGAGCTGCAGCTGTCCCCACTGAGCACACCCCGGGGCACGGCGCCGGTTACCTGTGCACTGGGGGCAGCAGGAGTCCTGGGTGCGCGAGGGGTTCTGGCAGAGTAGAGGCGGGCACACCTCTGTTTCACACAGCACTCGCCCGCTGTGGCAGGTGCACTGAGTACAGGAGTCTATGTTCCACGTTTCTCCTTCCACAAAGTACTCTCCTCCAGGGGCGTGGCAAATGGAGGGGGTGCTGAGCTCTGGCTTCTGCACCACGAAGTCATCTGGGCAAGGACACAGAATCAAAACGCAAGAAATCACTCATCAGCAGCCATACCAACTCTTGAAGGACCTGGTACTGTGTGCTTTAAGGGACAGAGAAGAGGAACTGACTGTTGAGTATTTCACTCTGTTCTTATCAACAGAATAGCGAAGGAAACATTCCATGTATAAAAATATGAGGCGACAGCAGAAGAGTTAGTTTTAGAAAGTGAGGTTCAAGTAGTTTATTAATAATAATAAGAGAATCCAATAAGAGAATTAAATTTCAGGGACATGACTCCTACTATAAAGAGCCAGGGGCCTCTTAAGGGATCTCTGTAAATGTGTAGGAATTATCTAGAATGAAGATTTTTTTTTTTCATTTACTGAATGCTTGCTAAGCTCCAATTTCCATGCTAAGTGCTCTACATGTGTTACTTCATTTATTCCTTAAATCAACCTTGCAAGGTAGGTGCTATTATCCTATTTTACATAAGAGGAAACTGAGGGCTCAGATCAGAGTATTAAGGGCAGACAAGGGATTTGAACCCAAGCATATGTTTGTTTAGGTCATGGATGTACCTCCAGAGTAAACACAACTTCCAAGCGCTCTGTGCTCCATCCTCTTCATTGTCTCTGGGACCCTGAGTACTCTTATGCTTATATATCCTGCTGTTGAGCAGGTCACTCGCCTCCATCTAAATCAGCTGCCAGCAAACGGAGCGGGAATGTTCTCGCAGAATCAACAGTCTGAGAACCCTCACCTGAGACTAAACATTTCTTTGGCAACAGCATGACCAAGATAGATGAATGCTCAGAGGCTGATGATAGCTGTTTCTTTCCTTCCCTAGAGGAGAGGTGATTTTGGCCTCTTGGTGAGATGATAATGATAAGAGAGGGAATTTAATGTTGAAAATGTCTAGAGGTACTGGGAGTTGCCCTGAGTTGGGCTGTGGAAATGAGAACTATGAAGACATTAACCATATTCATGTAATCCAAATACAACAAACATTTCAAGAAGGTGTTGACAGTGCCGAAGCCTGCTGAGAAGCAGTCTGGAGACACCACGGCTAGCTCATGCTTGGAGCTCAGTGGAGACCAGGCCCCAGAAGAACCACCCTATCTGCGCAGATGCTCAGAGCTAATCTAAGAGCTCGCAGGCTGTTACTTTCAAATGGGCAGTCTGCACAAGAGTCAGTGCTGAAGAGAGACAGTGGTGTGGGCTGATTTCCAGTTAAGGAGGTAACTTTTAATACAGATCTATCTCAAGGGAACATGTGAAGATCAGAACTTTGAGTGGACATATAACAGAAAACTGACGTTAGCCAATGCTTATATTTCTAAGTAACTGGATCAAATTTTCCAGTGTATGAGGAAAGTGGAGAGGAAGACAATCAGAATGAAAACCGAGCTGGGGCAACATGACAAAAGTGCCTTTCTTGTGGTTTACAGAGAGAACAAAAAAATTGTTCCAAAAAGCATATTGTTTTCAAAAAGGACTTAGGATTGATGATTGCTGCCCTTTTAAATGCTGACATGTAGGGAAGTGCTTAGAAAAAACGGCGTGTGCTTGCAGGTATCATCTTGTTAACGGTCCCCTTTGCTCTACAGATGTTCCATGTTCCTTGAGGCAAAAATGAGAGTGGCTAGAGAGATGGAGCTAAAATGGAAACTGAGAGAAGGTGAGAGAGGAAAAGAAATCTAAGAAACAGTATCACTTGGTAAATCTTCTATCAGAAGAGTTTAGGAGGTGCTTACTTAGCCCAGAAAAACAAAAACAGCTGACCCTTGAAAGGAAGAGGGAAGAAAGTAAGAGTTTAAAGTAGGAGTCCATGAATGTAACCATTCTGAGGTCTCCAGTCAGAAGAGTCCATTTGTGGCAATCCAGTAAAGATATTTGGAAAAAAATATATCTACACATCCATATATATCAATGTATATGTGTTTTTACACATGTACATCTAGATATTCATGCAACCACAAGATCACATCGATAATTCAGTGTGTGTTTTAGCACTTTCTATACCACTAAAACAGAGAAAACTAGTTCTGGTTCCACTAACGTTCAGTTCTTAGTAACTATCTGTTCTTAGTAATATCTTTGTGTTTCTGTTGGCCTGACTCAGTTTTCACTGAGTATATGTTGGGCAAAGACCCAGGTACAGCCCACACTCTACACACTCGTGCCTATAATTAAAGCAGGAGATCCTCATTGGAACCAATTTTTCCCTCCCCAAAGAGTTCTGTCTCATCAAACTGCTCATTTATCTTCCATTTCAGTGGACACTAGTGGCTTTTTTCATATTTAACTAGCAAATCATGTGAAAAAGGAAATGGTTTCGATACAGAGCACACCTGACTGAGCTATGGGAAAAAAAATAAAAGAAAACAATCACTGTAATCCAGTTCTCTACAGGCTATGAGGGCTGTCTGTCAATCTGTTCCCTTAGTAACTGAGGTGTGTAGAATCTCAGAGGTAAGAGACGTCAAGTGCCCCTCCCCCAACCCTGTTCAGGGCAGGCAAGGCAGGCTCAGCCACCTTCCTCCCAGGCTGGACCTGCTTTGCATCAAAAGGACCAGGCCTCAGGTTCTTGACTCATCCACAGGAAGATACAGGGCCAGGACTGACCAGAGAGAAGAGACTCGTTAACTCCAAAACGGAACAGTATATTTCAACTTTGAAACAAATCTGATGTAAGAATGGGAACCTTCACTTCTCCCTGGACTTCCAGCTGACATATTATTTAACTTTGAGTAAGAGAATTAATCTTTCTGTGCCTGTTTTTCCAAAGGAAAAATGGCCTAAGTGTATTTTACCCTAACTCGAAGTGGCCTGCACAGAGGAAGAAATAATAACTATAAAACTGTGTAGAGCTCATTGGATGAAAGGCACTTGATGAGGTATTATGATAATAATTACAGTTATTGACAGCCATAATTCAGACCCCCAATGAGTTATAATCTGTTCTGTTCTTCTGGTAACTTATCTTGATTGCCATTATTATGACTTTACATGCTTTGGTTGTGCGGCCACTCTAAATTTCCCTATTTGGCAAGAATGCCACATATCCATTAATTTAAAAAAAGCAATAGCCACAGACTTCAATGATTCTCTCCCTCTCCAATATTGCTTTATAAATAATGAGCTTTTATGGAATAAAATTAGCACCAATCCCCTCCAATTAACTGACATTCACCCTTAATATACTATCTGTAAAATGGAGAGCTCGAGTTTAAAATTCAGAAGCCCACAATCCTTTACGTAATTGTAGTGCAAAGACCAAAAATAACTGAGTAAACCATTCAAAAATAAGTAGTTTCAGAGCTTTAGAATTTTCTCTGGTCTTTGGCTAATCACTTATTGCACCCAGCTGATTTTGTAGCTGTTGTTGACAAAAATCAGAGAGAGCTGAAATGCACTTGGGGTCATCCCCAAACAGATTTGACGAGGCCCTGCAAGGTAGAGATCATCTGCTTAGGGAGCGCGTACGATGGCAGCCAGCTTTTACCTGAACACGACGGGCAGCACTGTCCCGGATGAATGGTGGGGTTGCCACAGGCAGGCACTGGGCAGGTGATCAGAGCACACATTTCCCGTCCATTGTGACAGTAGCATTCCCGGCACCCATCATGCCAGCTTTCCTCATTTTTATGATGATGACCATCCATGGACAGACATGTGCCTGACAGGACAGGTGGCCCAGCTGAAGCAGGGACCTCTGGACAGATAGAAGGCAGCCTTGGTAAAGACGTAGCTACTGCACAGGAGAAACTGCTCATAGCGTCCTTACAGGTCATGCTACCCAGCCACCGAATCTCACGTCTACAAAGGACAGTTCATGACAGGGGAAAGGCTCATGGAAACAATTTAAGTTAATGTGCTCTCAATTTTGAAAAAAGAAAAAAGAGAAAAAAACTGCAAATACATTTCTCTCCTATTGGTGGAATTATAGTTGATTTTGACTCCTTTCACTCTACTTTCTCGTTTTTATATAATAAACAAGCACTGATTTCATAGCAAATGTTCCATATATATTCAATATATGCAGAATAACCACCCTAGAAGTCACCCAGGAGGGAAATCCTGGGCCTCTGGCAACTGATAGATCTTTGTGGAGCAGAACAACCGAAGCAGTGACTAGATGTCTGTTTACTGACCCTTTAAAAACACTATTAAGGTGATAACTGTCCAACTTTGAAAACACAGAACAAACTTGAAGGATTTTTTATTGTTTAATCTGTGGATCTTGCTGACAACTAAAATATACTGGGGTGGGTAGCTGGGCTGGAGCAGGCGTAAGGGCAGACATGGAGGTCAGGGTGCCTGCTCACACGGCTTCAGAACGTCCCTGGAGTGGGAAGTATCAGGCAAAAGGTATGCCCAGGATTCGCCCCCTAGACACAGTGACGGGCTGGCATGTGCTTACTCAGCAGAAATCTAAATTCTCATGAAAAACTGTGTTGCCAGGAAATACATGAACAAACTGTTCAGCCACATCCAACCTCAGGGGCTTTGAAAAGGGATCTCTGCTGTATTCATTGTATCCATCCACTGTGGGGCAGAGAGACTCTATGGGGGTCAAAATAAAGCCGCTTTAGGCTAAAGTTCCTGAGACAAGTAAAACCGTGGGGCTAAGAAGTCATCAATTTGGTTAATGTGCTTGTCCATTTATATGCTTACTTTAAATTTTATTGTGAGCTTTTATTCTACTGAGATGATAGGAAAAGGGGCGGTACCATAGAGACAATTGTGTCAGAGTAGATAGCAATCACTGAAATACTGAAATTGTTTCATTTACATGATGTCCTTCCGTGTCTGTGCCCCCGGGTGCTCAGAGCGGGGAAGGGTCACGTGTTCACACTTACCTCTGCACTTGCAGATAAGACAGCCATGACTGTCCTGCTGGAAACCCAAGGGACAAACTTTACTGCATGGGAGCTCTGGGCATCTCTTACAGCGACAGATATCACAGCCATGCTTATTCTTCCTGGAAAATTAAAATTCTGTCAGAGGTCAGGAAATCCAAAACTCTCAAATGATGCCCAAACATCCAGATGCCTAGGGTCACTGAAGTGATGGTGAGCTGGAGTTTAAGTGCATAAGCCCACAAACCTTTACATGAATGTAGTGCAAAGACCAATATAACTGAGTAAAGCATTCAAAAGTAAGGAGAGTAGTTTTAAAGCTTTAGCATTTTCTCTGGTCTTTGCCTAATCACCACTTATAGTGTCTGGCTGATTTTGTGACTGTTTTTTACAAAACCCAGACCTAGGGTCACCAAAGTGATATTAAGTCGAATGATTTGCCTTTTTTTGCTCTAAAAAAACTCCTGGAGTCATGTGTAATTAGTTCCCTGTGGCCATGACTGCCCCCCACGCAGCTGAGATTTAGAATTGTTCAAGCACTTATGTGCTTCTGGGATGTAAATGTCAGAATCCCAATAACACAACAGTTGATTTAATTAGGAAAAGTAGCACCACCATAAAAAAGGATGAATGTGCAACTCCATGAACAGGATGGTGAAGGATACACTGATGGTCAATGCTGGAGGCTAGCAATGTGGGCTAAAGTCCTTTTGCCTGGGTTACTGGCTGCTCTCACTGCCACAGTCTCTGAGAATCTTAGACACTTGTAAAAATTTTAATGAGTTAGCCACTGAAGCAGATAGAAGTAAGAATCTATAGCCCTGGGAATGCAACACAGTGGTGATAAAGAATAAAAGCCTTGAGAGGTCCAGGGGTCAGTGTGCAGTAGTTACTTCATTACTTAGAAAAGAACATCAGTTGAACAATGCTCCATCCAAGGGTAGGACTGAAGCATATGGGGCAAAGAAAAAAGGCTGGAGAAACCCCCCCATTCCCCCTGATAAGCTAGAGTACCTAAATGTTGTGCCGACTGGAAAGATAAAGTCAAATAAATAAATATATGTTTATAAAAAACATCACAACAGTTAAAGTAGAGATTTTTCTGGATGAAAATTCTTACTAATAATTCATTTTTTTCTCTAAAAGAGAATGATACTGTCCGTCACAAAAAAAGCTCAACCACTCTCTTTTGTCTTCTGTCCACTGGCTGCAGGGCTGAATCTTTGCTCAGGCTCGATATCTCTCTACCTTCAGGTTTCATCCTAAGTAGCCCTAAGTGGCAATAGTATGTTCAATGGGAAACAAATCCCTGTTCTTCCTTATCTTGGACAACTTAAGGGGATTTTGAAGAAGACAGCCCAATGGGAAACCCTCGGTATACCACTGCCCAAGTAACAAACCATGCTTAACTAGGTGAAATGGTCTACTCGTTTATTTTAAAACAATAAGAACAATGAATTAAATGAATTATGCATCTCATGTCATATACTGCGTCATTTTCGAGACCTACCAAGGCTTTAACTGATTTGTTTGTTCACTCATTTATCCATCCATCCATCCTTCCATCTACTCACCCACCCACATCACCCTTTATCCCTCCCTTCTGTAAGCATTACATACAGTAATGATCCACTCAGCAGGTAGATAAAAGGAGCTGCCTGCATTCTAACACTCCCATATGGTGTCTGGCCAAGATTTCTCCTTCAGAGGCTGTCCTTGAAGCACAGCTACTGTTCTGGCTGATGTAGTAACTCATTTGTCTACTGTGGTCAACTTGGTCCTCCCTGAATGTGCTTACTGACAGGAATATAAAGTAAAATCTATAATCTTCTAAGAGATTTCTCTCCAAGATGAAGGTTGGTCTTTAATGCAGCCTCGATTCTGAACTGTCATAATACTGCAGCAAGTGGTTATAGCTACTATGATGACAATATTTTATTCTATTTTAGCAGTTAAGCTAAGAAATAACTATATTCTTATTGGTATCATATTCATATTTTAGGATTAGGAACAATGATGATTTACTAGTATCCTTGGGAAATCTTTAAGAATAATGTTCTCAACTTACTTTTCTAATTAAAATTAGAATGACAATATCTCCCTCTGTGCTACACTAGAATTTCCAGGAGGAAGAGTAACAATGATGGCTTTAATAAGATGGGCAAGGGATGATGGATCTAAGTTCCTGGTTATTAGCAGTAGTATATAAATACATCAAATTGAGAATGCAGAAAGACTAAAATTTAGGGGAACCATGGAAAGAATGATAAAGCAAGATTCTGAAAGGTAATTTTTTTATGGGACCAACTTGATATAAAGATAGAAACAGATGCTAATACAGACACTAAAGAAACAAATGTGAAGTGTCTATTTTCTCCTGTAACAATCTGATCTCAGGGGGTCTGCCTCAATAAAGAATATTTGAAATATAATTCATAATCCCTATTTCTAAGAAAATTTGCAAAATCTACTGCTACATAAAGAAAAAACATTATGAACTATAGACTAGCAACAAGGTAAGCTATCAAGGCACGGCAGGTAAGGATGCTCAGTATTGCAAATGAGTTCTTGTCAACTGATGTTAGGTATGGATTAAATAAGCTATCACAGAATAGTCACTGGGACGGAGGTCAAAAGCGTAAACAACACTGGGACCTCATGACAATTCCATTCCCCCCTCAGTGTCCAAAGGCCACTGCTATGGGGAAGTTGCATATAACAGGCCCCAAGAACAGTGTCATAACAAGGCTTGGACCTATCTTCATAAAAGAGAAGGGTAAAACTCAATTCTTTTCTGCGGAGACACCATCCTTTCCCAGCTTTCTGACTCGCCGAACAAAACAAGCACTTTCTGGATGCAGGACATCACTGATTCATTCACAAACACACACACAAAACAGCAAACAAAAACAGGCATGGCCGTTTCACCAAGTTACAGGCGATTAAGAACAGATGTTCTGAACTGAGATACGTACAGGTATCCAAGCGGACAGTACTTGTCACAGATCACGGGTCTGCACTTCTTGGGTCGTGGACGGCACTGACAGATCTCACAGTTGTGGGCATCAGTGAGGAAACCGAAGGGGCAGTCCAAGCTGCAGCCCCGCTTGAGGCCTGTGCACAGTTCCTCCCCTGTGAAGACACACAGAAGCACGTTTCTTCCAGAGATGAAGGGGGCAGAACACGTCGAAGCTTCAATGCCTCCCCCCACTCGTCTTCCAATCTTCCACAGATGCAAATTTCTCAGCTGTACTGTTAGGAACGGTTAAAAATGATAGTTTGTGCTATTTCATAGCTATCACAACATAACTCCCCGTTTTGGTACTAATAGACAAAATACAGTCCAACTGGGAAAAATAGATTTCTCAAGTGTATGTACTCTGGGTGCCGAAGAGCAGGAGGGTGGCCGGAGGGTGATTTCTATTCGAGGTGCAGGTGAAACTGAGAGAATTTTCTCATGCAACTTGTTATTAGTCACCTCAAACTACCAATTACCATTTGTTGATAAAATGAGAGAATTCAAAAATTACACCTAAAATTTTATGATATATTTTGTCTCTACTGCATGGCCATAATGATGCGTATTCTTAAATATTCACACAATGTTTACAAGTTTTAGATGTTATCATATAATACTGCATATTATAGGCAGCATAAAGGATCTTACCCTTTCTTTAAAAAGTACATCTCTGTGAAATATTCAGTGTTTTGTTTAGTTATTTTTTCTCTGCTGCTGACAAATATCCACATGACTAAATGACCAAAATATGTATGTGCCAAAAGACTATCTAGATTAATGTTTAACTATCCACTACTGAAATGTTCAAACTGTCTCCTGTTAGCCAGCTTTAACTTACTATTTCAGAAGAAAAAAAAAAAAAGAAGTAATGGTGAGTAGCAAAAGAAACTACTAGAGATATTAGCTTAATAGAAGTCTTCTAAAAAGATTTTAAAGGTGTGATATAGGGATTAACAGCATAATATAGGGAATAAAAATGTTAAGTTAAAAAAAGGACGCTCAGTGATGTAACTAAAACAAGCTGAGATTTGTCTAAATTAACTGCATAATTTGAATGACAAATTCTGATGGCAATGTTTAATTACTGTTTTGTGTGGACTGGTAAAATGGGAAGTAGAAATTTTTGTTGGAATAATAAATAAATCTTTATTGTATTTGAACATTACTTAAGCATAAATATTATAAAAAAATGTATGTTACTAGGAAAAATGACACATTTTTTCTTTCCACACACAAATTTTATAATCTAAAATTAAAACTTAACTACAATTAATAGGTGAAATGGGCTCCTGTTTTACATAAATATTTTAAGATAGCATCTTTCATGACTCTTAGCTGGTAATACCCAAATAATTTGCTATGTTTTAAAAAGGAAAACGTGATTTATGGTATAATTTTCTACTTTGTCATTACCATAAACCTTTCATTACATGTATTTAGTACAACCTCGTGGGTCTGCATTACACTGTGAAGCAACTGATTACTAATTTGCATCCTGAAAAGCAAAATTCTCAATGGCTTATTTAAAAATCCGTAATTATATGACTTGAAAGGTCATCATTTTTCATCTCTCTGCCATTAAGGGAATAATAAAGAAGGGAGAAATTTTCATAGCCACATTTCTTTCTCTGACATTGAGATCTAAGCTGTAAACCCATTTTTCTATTACAAGAATTTTTAAGTCACGACACTAAGTATATAATACTAGGAAACAGATGAATTACAAAGACTCCAAGAACTTTCCAGAACTTCCCAGAACTTTGGCATCCTTGGGCATTAAATTCCTTGAAACTATAGAGCCTGAACAATGTTGGGCCTTTATTTTTCTAGTCCTATAAAAAAGGAGTTGTTTTTTTTCCCCCCATAGACCTTAGAGTGAGTTTCAACCTGAAAGAAAACTGTTACATCACCAAGTTTAAGAATTTTAATAAAACTAAATGTCTTTAACCACCTCCGCTTTGCGATGGAAGGGAATTTCAAGCAAAAGCTGTTTAAACAAAAGTCCAGGGCATTCATGGACAGTAGACTGGCTATGCCACTCAGGGCAGGGGGCTCCAAGCAGATCTGACTTGGAACTGCTCGTTGGCATGCTATGGCCTGGGCCTATCTGGATTCTGTTCCCCAGGAGAAGGAGGCTCTCTGCCAGGGTCCTATTTATTTATGCAGTTCAGGTGTGAGTGTTCAATAAATATCTAATGAATGAACCAATCAATGAATGTTCTTGTTATTTACCCTTCCACTCTCATCAAGGTTGCCCTATAACAGAAAAATAATACGATGAAAAAGCTTACTCTGATAATATTTAAAATTTCTGAAAATACTTGCACTTGCTAAATATCTAAAAATACCATCTTCACACTCAGAAATAGAGAAGACTGAAGATTGGCTGTAAGGTGATCCTAAATCCATGTAACAATTATGGACTTTCTTTAAAAGAAATATATCCTCGAAGAAAACATTTATATGAAGAATAGAATAGATAGATTAGAAACATCTTATTCATAGAGGGCTAGGAGTTTTTAAATGTTTGAAAAGCTTCAGTACCTCACTCGAGGCAACCAGAGAAAGAATGGTGACTTTGAATTCCTAATATTTCAGCCTTATGATGTTGCTGTGATTTAAAAATGCTTTCTAATCCATAGGGAGAAATTACCATTGAAGAGAAAGTGATAAATAATGGCAAAGTACAGGGCCTGTGCATTACGGCTGGTCAATAGCAGCTACGAATAAACTCTGTTTACTCTGGAGAAAGAGAGATGTTTGCTCCCAGGGCCAAGATGTGGTACAACTGTAGGGAGCATCATTCACACTTTAAGTGAATGCCAAGTAACTTACACAGAGAATACAATGGACAGGTGCCCCCAGAGCTTGCTACACTTTGCTGCAGACTTCATACCTGGATACTGGCAATTCCCACCAACCTATCAGTTAAGAACACCATGAAGTTTTTGAGACTTTTAAATTAAAAAATGCAACACTGTAAATGGTGGTCCCAGTCGAGACCTGATTAAGTGTTCATTCAGAGTTGCAATGAAATGACAATGAGGAGCCTGCTTCCCTATATTTGATGCTGCAACCTTAGTCAGATGCTTGAATCAACTATTTCATGAAAAATATGAAGGCTTTTTCTCTCTACCATTAATTGTCCGTGTCTGCATCAGTTCCTAGATAATGCATTATTAATTTCTAGAATTACAAAATGTTAAAACTGGAAGAGTTTACTTCAGTCAAATCAGCTTGGTTTAAAGATGTAGAAAATAAGATGCCAAAAGACTGATGGTATTTAATTTATACAGATGCCACTTACTACATATGGTTCATAGAGTAAGCTAAAGTGTACTATGTCCATTTAACAGAAACAAACATTTTTGGGTAAGAGTAATGTTAATAGCTTGTACCTATAGTGTTAGGTTATTAGTAGGTTATCAAATGATTTTAGTTTTAATTTTCATTGCTACTCTACTTTCTTAAACATTTTCTACCACATTTTTCTTTATTCTAAATATGTCCTTGAGAAAATGAGATAGGGATAATTTAAATTTCTCTGTACGCCCTTAATGTACTACTTTGCTTAGTAGTGTTATAAGAATTGTACTTATTATAGGTTAAAATAGCAGTATTACAAACAAAATAATCCTTTGTCATATAGCTTCCATATACTTCTGAAGGGCGTGTTTCCACTGGGTTTTTATTTCGATCTATAACATGCTTAATTATGTTGCAACATCATTACAACGTATTAGCTCATTACCAATATTAGTCAGGAATAAGGTCCATTTTTTATCTTTTTCATATCCCTAGTGCTTGGCATATAGTAGGCACTCAACAAATACTAGATGAATGAAACAAAAAGTGAATGAGCAAACAATAAACCAATGAATGGGTGAGAAGCATTTACTTGGTGTGCGTCTGATTTTAAGAAATCTTGAGGCCAGTGGTTTACCTAAACAAAGTCTAATCCCTAACAAAACTTAAGCATAAATAATTAGGACCACTGTATGTGAAGCAGGTTTTTGGTGGGATACAAAAAAATAATGTAAGAGAAATTCAGATAAAAAAATCGATACTTATCAAGTAGTTGCAACAGGAAAAAAAGAACACGCTTGGGCCACCTTTCACTATAAAGAACTTTCTTTTTTGTAAAACTGGGTAAACAAGAACCGGAATATTCGAGGGTCAAAATTAAAAGGCAAAAGGAAAGTCGTTTGTGTGGGTATCCTCAGAGGACAGGAAGAACCAAAGGCAGGCGGGTGCTGGAACAAAGCGGGGGAGGCTGGGGGCTTTCCACAACCAGCCTGGGCTGACTCAGAAATGCATCTGTGACAAACAGCTACCACGTAAACAACTGCCGTATGTCAGGGAGTAATGCTGGCTTTGCATTCACTCATTTATTTCGTCCTCAAAATAATGCCATTAGTTAGGTATTATTATCTGTACTTTACAGATGAGGACACAGGGACCTAGAGAAGTAAAGTGACTTGCTGTGATCACCCAGATGCAGACCAGTCTGCTGCCAGAGCCTGGGAGGACAGCTGGGTATGCACAACCACAGCAACCTGACAAACGAGGATCTGGCCGTTTGCTTTAATCTGACTCACCTCTCAAAGGTTTGGCTTCCAAAGGTGTCAAATAACCAGGATTCCTACTGGGAGTGGGTAAGAGCAGAATGCTCTATGACTAGAGTTCTGGTAACGAAAAGCTGATAAACTCCACTTGATGTTTAATTATGTTTTTAGGTATATGGGGGCAGTGAGTGAGACGGCAAAAGACTGAGGTGGGTCAAGGATCTCGGTGTGATGAAATGGATACATGGACAGAATAGTGAGATCTTAAAAGGGGATCTCAGACAAGAAAGATGTCCACTGGCATCCCTGATTCTGATGGTTCCCTGCTCACTCACTCAGCGAACATGTGCCGAGCAGTGAGCACAGCCCCAGGAGGTGGTCGGTGACTTTCCAGTCTGGTGTAGATGAGAGCCTGGGTTCTCCTACGGGACCAAAGTGTCCTCTTAGTAGCATGTACTTTGGTAAGTTATAGAATTTGGCTTAAAATGATGATATTTCATTAGCATGCTGGGTACAGGAGGTTGTTTTCTTAGGGCAGGTCTTGTATCTTATTCAGTTTTATGTCATTAACATCTACTATGGTATCTAGAAGTTGGCAGGTGCCTAGCGAACCAGGCAAGACAGGAAAGGAGAGAGGATGGAAAGAAGAAAGACTAGGTATCCCTACAAATAGGTAAAACTTGAAAATAATAAATGGCTGATAAAGATTTATACATTAAAAAAAATTGCTGACACAAAATGCAACAGTCTCCTGTATATATTTCATCCTATCCATTAATGAAATGGAGGTGCAAAGCGGGTAGGAGGCAGAGACGTTCTGTTTACAAAGCCAGCATGCAACACTAACACAGACAGGCAGAGCAGAATTTTCCTAATAGTCTCAATTTGCAAAAAGCCAGTGATATGGTTTTGACTTGCTTTGACAACGAATGAGGGAAATGCTTCTTTGAAAAGGCTTATTTTGAAGTGGCAGGGGTCTTATGTAAGCGTGAGCAGGTGGCCAAAAAGTTCACAACAGCAAAGGCCAGGTGAAGATGGTATGTGGGGGTCATTAAGCACAATCAAACCTATACTTTTAGATTTCAAAAAGTTCAGAAAAAAATTTAGGTACACTCCCATGATCAGAAAGGATGTGTAGCGCACATCCAAGAGAGATGAGAAGGATTCAAATATAAACTCTTCATGATGTAATTACTAATTATCTTGTTGTCAAAGACAGCCATTTAAGTAAACAAATGTGGCTGCCATGGCAGCTCCCTAATGAAGTCAGGTTTCCAAAGGGAGCTACAAAAGGCAGATGGATACGTGACAGGGACTGGCCCTCCTCGCAACAGAAATAAGTGGAGGAAGGCACGACAGCCCCAGATGGGTAGACGTTTATGCAAAATTTAAAGATGGCAATACCCACGGTCACAACAGTTTTATAAACTTTGTTTTAGCATTAAGTCCATCAGCACGAAGAGAACATGGAACTGAGAAAGCTGAATTACTCAACTCTTATTTTGTATCTGTCTTCTTCGTGAAAATATTCCTACAACAGAAAGTGCTGAACATATACGGTTAAGAGGAATACAAAGCCCAAGATAACTGATAAAGCAGAAAGTGAGCATCTATCCACATTAAGTAATTCCAAGTCTCTGAGCCCAGGGTAATTATACCCAGAGGCTCATAGAGAACCTACTTATTATAGAAGCACTGTCTACGTTTGGAAGTGATCAGAGAGAGTCCAGAAAACTAAAAGAGGCCAAATGTCAATTTTAAAGGCATAAAGGATTCTAAAACTACAGAAACTAACCTTGACATTCATAACTAAAAGTTCTGCAGAAAGAGCTGTTAAACATATGGTCTGTGACATTTAGAAAAGAAAGCAATGACCACGAGGAGCCAGCATAGGTTCATGAAGAACAAGTCATGCCTCATTAACTTCATTTTATGTTTAAAATTGGGATTCCAGCAAAGGAATGCTGCAAATATCATGTATTTTGATTTCAAATAAGATACAGGCTGAGTGTTTCAAGGCTTTCCTGTGGAGATGGAGCTGACATGTTGTTAGCTGAATAACTCCATCGAAAGAGTGAGGATTACGGTCCAATGTCATTCATCAGGAAAGTCTTTAGAGCCACAGGGATCTGTTCTTCATTCTGTACAACTTAATTTTAGTTCAATGTTTTAGATGAAGACATGTAACTTATGCTTATTTAATATAAATCGGAGGCATAAAGCATGAGATCGCATTATCAAGATTAAAAAATATCCCAGCTAGTTGGAAAATGGTTTGAAACTTTCAGGATAATTTCTCATTAAATGTGGTCCTGCATTTCTATCATTAAAAGAAAAAAAAATCAAATGTTCAAATACAGAATGGATGAGAACTACCTAATGGCAGGTGACCTAAACAAAGCATCTAGTGGTCCTAGCTGTTTATAAACTCAGTATGAGCCAACAGTATGTAATTCGAAGAGCGAATGCAAACTCAGGCCACATTATATAGCATTGCACTGATCAGACCAAATTCTGGAGTATTTTGTTTCTGGGCCACTTGTTTTTATAAGGACAATGACATAATGTAAATGTATCTATCAAAAGACAGAAAGGACCAAGAAAGTTCTAGAAACTATGCCACCTGGGAATGGCTGAGGGATCTGAAGATGTTTATTTTGGTAGAAGAATTAAGAGAATTCAAAATCATTTTAAACACAAAAGGCAATTATTTTTTGGTGGAAGAAACATACTTTATCAAGTTTCAGAGGTCATGGTGTGAGGACATGATTGGAATCTACACGGAGGCCAGCTGGGATCAACAAAGTGAAGCACATTCTAAGGATTATGGCTGCCATACATGGAGTTTGACACCCTCGCTGTGAGTGCCATCCTTGTTACTGGATGACCTGGTCAAGGGTGGTTGGAAAGATGTACCCAAAGCCTAGACAGCTGTACCCACAATGCAGCTGGGTATCAAGGAGCATCTGAATGCAAAGAAACGAAGGTGAAAACCAGAATAAAGGAGCAGCTCTTTCCCCCCAAATGACTGTGTATTTGTTTGTGTTTAGTACAAAACTTTTCTTCTCTCAGGTTGCTAAGGGAATGTCACGAACAGGAATGAAAAAGATATTCCATCACATAATATGCTTTGACAATATCATATTAGGCTCAGAGAACAAAAAATAACAACAGCAAACCTGTCTTTTATATACTTACTGTTTTTGCACTGACAAGTTCGACAACCATTGTGATCAAGTTTGAAACCATAAATGCAGTCCTTCTCTGCCAGGGTGCAGTTTGATAACTCCCCACATGCAGGTGGATCAATTGTGATGTAGGTTGGTTCTAATAATAAAAAGAGAAAAAAAATGAAACATATGATTATCTCTTAGATGCTAGTCAATCTTTGCAAGTGCACATTACAGCAAGTTACGAAAAACTAATCAATAATTTTTATCAAATCCTAAACTTTGTACTTTCCTAATCTCTTTAACCTTTGAAAAAAGAATTATTTTTAGTTAGATTTTTGACAATCTAAAATCTCTAGTTCTTTACGTTTGAGCAATTTATGTTTTTTGGTATCCTCAGACAATACTTCCCTGAGGATCACTGCTATAGAAAGCAGACGAGAGAGGTCAAAATGAATTCCATTTAAATTGTTAACTGTTCTTCTCTTTCTTCTTAATGTTTTGGGTTTATTTTTTATAATGAGACATTGCTTCCAACTGTCAATTATCTCACTCTCCATTTTGCAACACTTCTGAAATTCCGTTAGCGTTTTGTTTCAAGTTAATAAATCAGAGATGTTTATGAGACTAGTTTGAAACATCTGGATTTCTTTCATCTTAATGTGACAGTCCTTCCATTATTACAGATGATATGATGTATAACAGTGACTAGGAGCTTATACTCAGGCCCCAGGGCTTATGGGAGTGCCAGAGTGAGAAACAAGTGTTTGAGAGGAAGAACAAGGAGGCATTCTGGGAAGAGATGCATAGAAGAAAGCAAGGCTAGGGGTGATGCTTGATCTCCCTGCCATGTTAATAACGAAGAATTGTTCACGGTAATAAGTAATTACACTTACACCAAGTATATCATGTGTCTAAATACTGTTTGAAGTGCTCTTCACTAACACCTTCAAGCTTCATTATACTCCAATGAAATAGGCGCCATTAACCCCATTTTACAGATGAGGAATCTAGTATGCTGATTTGCCCAAGTTCACTGAGTTAGTAAGTGGTGGACCCAAGATTCAAACCCCGGCATTCTAGCTCCAGCTCTTAGCTTCTGTGCAATACGAAGCTCGTTGTAACACTACCTGTTTTGCAGTGCACTGATAAGGGACAATTTATACAACGTCAGATTGCGGTGAAAGTATTGTCGAAGGGAACAGAGACACTGACATATTTACATAGCCTCTTTTCAACCAAAGGGTGCTATGAAATTCGTCGGAGTAAGCTTGTGAAAAGCTATGTACAGAATGTCTCTACCTGTGTTTTCGCGAATGGAAATTATTAGGTGCAGACAGAGTAACTGGCTTATCTAAGTTTACACAGCGACCCAGTAGCAAGCTGGGAATAGAACAGAACAGGAGTTCCTGACCTCCTGTCTAACACTCTATCCATTAGTCCACACTGTCTTCTCAAGTTTCATCTCCCGTTACCAAGGAAGAGAGACCAAAATATGCATTTTAGCCACTGCTAAGATCAAGAGTTCTACATTTTTTATCCAACTGCTGAAAGGGTCTGGGGATCCAACTATTCACAGGTAGTAGGCAATATGATTTTTTAAAGAGATGCTTTGCTCAGCATTCTCCCACTAAAAATTCATATGAAGAGGGTATAGCACATTCCCTATTTTTATTACAACACAGTTTGGAGAACATCTCCCAGAAATTTATTTATATACATATACTTCCCATTGCTTTACAATTTCTAATTTCCTTCAACGACTAAAGTATCCTTTCTGTCAGACAACTGTAAACATCAAAAAGTAGCTTAAGTTTAGGCAAGCTTTATGACATAGTGGGTTAAATACAGGAGTGCTGCTTTCCTACATTCTCTTAAAATTTACCATGAATATCTTTAGTTTTAAAACCTAAATAGTTTTTCTTTTATCACTATTTTTTAGCCTACCAAAATAATGACTTTATTTCAGCCTTTGGCCATAAGACTGCCAATGATTTGTCAAAATTATTCTAACCACAAACATAAGACAGAGAGAGCAGAGGACCTGTATCATGCTTAAGTAAGTCACTCCACAGATTATGCCGTCGAGGAAGGAGTTAGGACTGTGCTCTTTAGCAGAGCAAGCATCAGAGATGGATCTTGAATATCCAGTGCTTTAGTGAATGGTTTACAGGTATAGAAATGTCCTGAACATATCTACTGACATTTAGATTTAGAAGAAACTTTTGCCTTTGGAAAATATATTATGGAAGAAAATATATTTCATTGGAATTTTACTTTCAAGGAATATTAGGGAATTCATTGTTAAGAGAATTACTAGTGACGTATATGCTATTTTGGGTACATATTATGACTACTGGATGGGATTAGGATTATGTCTTTGGCTGGAAAGAAAAATAAATAATTGGGTTGTTTGAGGATTAGAACCCCAACACTAATGTGAACAGTCCCACACTTTAGCCAAACTGCTTCATCAGCTAGGCATTCCGTCACGCACGTATGACAAGCACACATTTCTCCCGGGGGGGAATATGTTCAATTTGTTTCCCTACAACGTTTGGGATAACAGCTTTTGCTCAGTTTTGCGATGGAGAAAAAGTGCAGAGAAGGGCTGTTTAGTTGGGTGCTCTCCTACAATGCTGCACTGTAAATATTCTAGGTAAAACAAGTCCACTGGATGTCTTCTAGGCCTCAGATGATGTGGTAGAATGCAAGAAGCAAAAAAATATTTTTTACCTCCTATATTAATATTTCCCCATTTACAGTGTCCTTTAGATGGAAGAAATTGGCAGGTAAATACATTTCAAATTCTGACTCCCTCAATATTTAATATTAAAACAGAAATATTCAACAAAACTCACAGAAAAAGTCAAAATTCCACAAATAATTATTCATGATAACTGCCAATTTACTCTGGAACTATTTAACTTCTCCTCAATAGATTAGGCTGAAAACAACAATAAACACTGTGATATATTAAATATAGATAGGAGTAAAAACATTTTAATCCTTGTCATCTCATTTTATTATATTTAACAAATAAGTATTGTTTTCCTTTCCAAATACAAACTGGAACAAACTTTAAAAGCCTTTGAGGGTGGTGATGCATGTTTTTGGGGTACTTACTGCTGTTGTCCTATGTTGCTGGAGTTAACTGTTGATTTGTCAGATACATATGCAGGCAACTAGGTGTCTCCTAACATTTCCTCTGAAGTCATACATTACATTCTACTTCCTTTTCTCATTCTCTCAACATTCTGGTGCTTAGTGTCTTACCGTATTAGGCCACATCTATATTAGATTTCTGTAAGAACAGCATTACAACAGAAATATGCGACAACAAATTATCTAGCAAAAATGTGATATTATCATAAACAGATCTAAGTTTGCTTTCAGTCCACTATATAAAGACGTATTCTCAGAAACGGTCCTATTACTAACATCAGGGCAATTGTTTAAGAGGTGCTGTGAGATGACTGATATTCAGTTTCTTATGCCCAATAATGAACTCTAAGATGAGACACAATAGATATGATCCTGAATTAGAGCACTGAAAATCAACATGACATGTGTAGTCCTTAAAGAATAACGACCAAAAGCTGGCTAGATTTTCTGCATCGTTTCTATTCAAGGAAGTTCTTGGTGGGGGAAGAGGTCATATTAAAGAATCCAGAATCAAGTTACCATAGTATGCTTGTTTCTAATCTAAATAAATAAAGAAGCTTGAGGAAGTGTTAGTGAAACACGGGAAATGTGCATTCTGCTTGTTAGAGCATCCTGAAATTTGTGTATCAGGAACTGTTATTATCCCACACTTTCTCTAGTCTTTGCAACAGTGTTCTGAATATGGAAAATACCCTGATGGGTCTTGGCCTAAAGACCAAAAGATCCTCATTTAAACCCTGTATTTCTGTGCTCTTCTACTACATAGGATACAGTACTGAAATGATATGCTAGAGAGTACATGGCTTTCTGGAAGAATGATGGCGATGCCTGTCCTTGATGAGTTTGGCCATTATCAGTTACAGAGGCCCTGCTAAGACATTTGGAGACATTGATGCATCACCGGATATGATGACTGTTGCTTGGAGCAAAGAAAAGTGTGCCCCTTTAAACTGGTTGGGCAGAGACATGTTAATGTGCCTCTTTCAAAGGATCAAAAGGGTCTTGCATGTCCTAATTTAGGAGAATGGGAAAGCACTTGCACAAAGGTGGGGATTTGGTGAGGGGAAATTCAAACTGCTTACAGGATCACCCTGAAATTCCATCTCATCTTGTATTGAATCAGCTGAGGAATTAAAGAAATACCTTAATGTCCTCCAAAGGAAGAAGGCTTGAAACTGCAGGAATTCATTGTCTTTGGCTACAACTATTTCTAAAGGGAACCCTGGAACAGCTTCTTTGTGGAGAATTCTAGAAATATTTTCTGAGCCTAGAAGCAATAAAGAACAAAAATGGGTGTTTGTTATGTCTACATCCGGTTTGCTATTTCCTACCCTGCATCTGGTGGAAATCAAGACTCTTGTCAACCTGTTGTTTTCCTGAATGAATTTTAAAGACTCTGAGTGCCTTACACTGTCCAGAGGAGCTATTTTTACAAGAACCCTGGGGACTGTGTCAGGTTGCAGATGTTCAGCCACCAATTCTTATTCCATGTCTTAAAGAACAAAATTCTGGTAGGAAACCTATTATAACATGCAACAACATAAACACTTATCAGTTCTTTATTTTACTTTTATTTAAAATTTAGGGAAGAATATTTTTTCCATATCTTAGGAAGTCCAACAAACCCCTTATGAGTAAAAGCATTTCTAAGAAAACATATTTAGAGAGTGTTAGACATTAAGTTCCTAGAACACCAATATTTAACATTGATGTGCAAGTATTTCCCAGGGGCAATTTTATCTACTCAATGAGGATATTAAGGCACTGTGATCACAATTAATTTGGTCAAGAGCATAAAATTAAAACAAAAATCATTATTCTAATTCCAGGGCCACAGTACTAGACCGTGAAATAATACATATTTGATTATTTAGGAGGTATAAATGTGTTAAGTATATCCAAGCTCTCTACTTTCTTGCTTATTTTATAGAAAATTCTCCAAAAAAAGAGAAAAGAAAATAAGAAGCTGGAACTCAAATTCAACCATTTAAGATGTTGACTTAAAATTTTAACATCAGTCCTATCATCCTATTGAATGGTTTAACATGTTTGAGGCAGTGACAGAACAAAAAATATATATATATATTTTGACCTTGTTATTTAAAAATATGTAATAATTATATTAATTTGCTTTTGAAACAAGTTACATAATCACTGTTTTTTTTTGTATTTCAAGTAGATATAACTTAAATGAAAATGTTAATAGATGCTTTTAACCTGGAGTTTCATCCATTGAACTTCTGGTTTTGAATTAATGCATGTAAGGTTCTCCTCGTTACCTTGGTTACTATGAGCTGTTTATCTCTTACGAATAATACTAATTATCTCTATTGAGAAGTATGTGAAGCACTCTTTCTGATTAGTAACCTTGAGAAGGCTGACAGCCACTTAGTAGCTCTTGAGTACAGTGGGTGATTTTGGGAAAGCAGATTTGTGGAAGGCACACAGAGCCATCCCTCCTGGGTCTGTCTGCAGCCCCTACCACTGTCAGGAGGGTAAGGAGCTCTGGGTCCAGATTTCAGCTGTCTCTGGGAGTGCCTGTCACTATGCTAGAGTCTGAGTGTGCAGCAGGTTTGGGGGCCTGGCTGCGGCTAGCAGCTGTCTATCAGCACCTTGGATTCCTACAAATCCATATTAGTACATGCAAGCACACACACTCACTTGATAAGAAGTCTTTCTAAGAAAATCTCACTAAAGGCGAATTTCTAGAAAAAGCAGTTAAGGTAGACACATCCTTCTATTGCTTTCATAAGTTAAAAAATATTTCAAGTAGAAGATAAATGAAGCCTATTCCTACCTGTCTCATTTTCTTATTGCCTCTCCTTGTGGTCTTTGATAATGGTTTGCACACTCTACACAGCCCTTCTCTGTAAATTCACAAGCCTATTCATCTGACTGTGAGAGACAAAGATCAACAATTATGTTCTCTTTTCATCAATTAGATTCAGGAACTCTCAAGATTTTTTGGGGGGGGAAGGGCAGGAAGCTAGACTTGTTTATGCCATTTGAATATCTAATGAGTGGGAAAATTCCAAAGCTTTGCTCACTTTACGTGGCTAAATCTGTCAGGCCTCCTGTAGCCCACTAGTTATTGGTAGCCTGTCCAGGGCCATAAAACTGGAGATAAAATTGGTCAAGATAGAACCAAAGAAGATAGCTTATCTTTTTTACTGTCTTCATATGTCATTCTGTTACCACCGGTGTTTTTCAAATGTGACCATAACTAGTCAGAAAACCATTCAAATACATCACCAAATTGTCAACATAATTGCAGCCTGGGAAGAGCAGTACTGTAAAGATGAAAATTGAAATGAAACTAGAGGGGAAACTCCATTAAGATAGACAATAAGAAAAAAATCTGAGGATATGAAAATTCCCTAATCTGGAAGTGGGAGTTTCCACGGGGTATGAATGTGTATTTAAGAAAGTCTCATTAAGTCATGGAAAAATATCTCCTACAATTGGAGTTTTCAAATTCTTTCAGGCACTACACATTTAGTTTTCCTTTTCTCCTTTGTATATATTTCTCATAACAACACCTACATCCTTGTAATTTCTAAAGTACTTATCTCAGGGCAGTTTCTTTATTTTAAAATGAATGGTGTGAAATGTTCCCAAGATTTCTATTATTTTATGGTCAGATAGAGAAGCAATCATATATTTACTTTAGACCTATTTATTAACTTTGTATGCTTTTTCCAAGGAATTTTGGCAGTTGGACTTATTTTTCTTCCTTTACCAATCTCATATTTAATAGGAAAAGACAGTAGTATGATTCTGAGATTATTATGAAAAGACCACAAAAGACAAATTAAAAAAACTTTTTTTATATAGAGTGTGATATCTTTTTTCCAGGAATTTAGCTTGAGAAGAGCTCACAAAATGATTGCATTCCAAGAATAATCTAGAACTTTTATATTTGTCTTCTGTTTTATTCCTGGATTTTTTTTTCCTTTTTCATAGAGAATATTCTTTGGTAACCTTTAACTGGAAGTAACATGCTATATTTACAAATATACATGCATATTTTAACAGCTCTATTCAACTGGGAGGAGTGTCAGGTTGTTGGAATTTGGTATCTTAACTCAACATTCTGAGAAACAGCTGACAACCAGGGAGGAAGGGTCCTTGCAAGAGGGACAAAGGTTTATTCATGGTTTATAATGTCAGCACCTAGCACAGTACCTAGCCCATAGTGATGTTTAATAAATAAACAGAGAGGAAAGAAAGGCATCTGAGCACCTAAAGATAGGGCACGCTTTCTGACAAAGAAGTCTCCACTCAATATTGTCCCTAACAGTCTGAATCTCTAACTTCCTAAAGTGGATGATGGGACAGTAACCCCCTTAGGCTCCTTGTCCCTTGCACATAGTAGGTACTCAGTAAATGAGCTCCACTGGAGCAGCAAGTTAGATCAGAAAGCTGTTGTGAGCCTGAGACACTAATAATGAAAACTCAATGACAATCCCCAAACCTGAGCAGTCCAAAATGAGATAGATACTCAGTTGCCTAAAATAGGCTAAAGTATGAACTGTATCTCTGGCTTAAGAAGGCATGAAAGTACAAAGCATTTTAGGCCTCCTTTCAAATTTCTTAACATAAAACCTAACCCTCCCAAATTTCATTTATCTGGAGAATTCACTTCTGTGACTACCTCATTCCTTGATGGTGCAAAATAAAGCGTTATTAAAACAGTCCTGGTAATATCTGGGCACTCACTCAATTCAGTAACTTGTACTAGATGAAGGATGGGTACTTTTGCTGAATGCTCAGCAAATTTACCTCATGATGAAGCAAAGACTGGCAACAATCACAGGGAGAAGAGACAAGGGTCAGGACCAGAATGCACAAGTACTGATGTCACTGTCCCAGTGCCTGGCACATTGACATGGGCTGAGTAGCCCATTCCTTTTACTCAGCTGGGATGTGAATGCCCAAGTCAGGGCCTAGGGCCTAGATGTGAAAAGGGGCTAGGCAGAAGGCAAGTGTGAGGGCAGAGACAGCCGGGAGAGTAACTCAGTGCTCTGGGTGGAGAGTATCCCTATATCAGGGAAACAGGAATGGACAGGGGAAGCAGGCCTTCCCAGAGGTCAAATAGCAAGTTCAAAATTCCAGGCAGAGGCTCAGAAAAAGATCCAAGGTCAAAGGCTAGGCCACAGAAGGTCAGAATAACAGTAACTGGGTGTCAGCAATGAGAATAGAGCCAGGAGCAAGAATGGCTTTTGAATCCGAGCCATGATGATCAAGTACTTTCATGTTCACGACCTTATTTCCTACATTCTCCCTTCTCATGTTGGAGGTTTAAAGAGAAGCAATGCGAAGGACACAGACTTGGAGTTGGAAGATGTAGTTTGAGTTCCTGTTCTCTTATTAATTTGCATGTGGTGCTGGAAGTCTCTGGGTGTCTATAAAATGGGAATACCCATTGTTCCTACCTTGCACTATCACGGTAAGGCTCAGCTAAGATCATAAAGAGGGGACTTTTCCATAAATTCTAAGGGTTAGAGGAATATTTACTTGTTGCTATGATTATTGTTGTGACTGCTATGCTGCCTACTTGGACCTACAACTGGTCTCAAATGATGGCTGAGTAAATGAATTATGTGCCCTTTTGCAGGCCTCAAACATTCAGCTGATAATGAAATGCTATGACAACTGGTTTGGCATTCTGAACCCTGTCCATTGTAACTTAAGCATCGTTTTCTATCTCCACTGATAACAAGAAAAGCATCTGGGATGTGAGTGGGTGCATGACATCCTTTCATATGGTCTGGTAAGCTTTGGAGCATGTTAGTGACCAGCCACTGGCGCCTTTCACATTTGCTGAGTAGCAGTCTGATACCATTGTTTCGCATTTTGACTGCATCCATGGTGTCTCGAAGAGAAGAGAAATCTCTTGGTAATCAGCTTATCCAATGTGAGTTGAAACAATGATTCTCTGTGCCTGGCTGACCCCGTTCTTCCTCTCTCTCATGTTGGGGGCCTTGCTGGATCTCTGGGGCTGAGGGCAAACTCATCACAGTGTCCTTTATTCTATTTTGGTGGCTTTACAAGTAGTTCTGCCATTCTCAAGTTAAAAGAGGATACACAAGACCCATCTCTAAAGCTGTCTTTGGTCAGCAAAACTTAGGTTGAATGTTAGTAATCTAAAACATCAACGAGAAGAGACAGTTCAACTGGTACCTCCTTAGCAATACTGGGAGCATCTCATTCGGATACTAATGTTCTCAGGGTCTCTGTCACAGGGCTGTGGAGTGCCCCTACTGAATTCATCTGTCATAAAATCTCCATGGAACCTTTTTAACGCTTGGTCCCAAGAAAGCATCAGAGAGTCATGGTCTTGAAAATATCTGGGCTTGCTGATCCCTCTCAGTACCCAAAGCCTGAGCCCATCCCAAACCGACAGCTAATTATGTTTGAACATTTTTTTGAAGCTTCACTAAGAAAATAGAGACTCACTGAATTGTTTTATAAAGAGAGCAGGGCCATAGCTTTCTAATTAAGGTAAAAAAAAACACAAAACACCATTTCATGTTTCCTGCTGATGCCCAACCTGCGGGCGGCCCAACCACCTGGCAAGGCACAGGCATGGGCAAACGGTAGGCACCGAATATATGCACAAGCATTAAATATGATTCCAAAGCAGATCCAAGGTGGCCTCAAATCATGTCATTTATGGATACTTTTTAAAGCGAGGAAATGAGGACTAAGGCAAATTTTAAGTAGAAAAGATTATGCTTCTGCCAGGGAAGAGGTCAGCACACAGGGTTCACGCATGAGGTTCTGTCTGGTTGGGGAGGTGCGTTACAGACTCAACTCTCAGTTTACTCCAATAGCCGAGGTGAAAAATCAAACCCAGAGCACTGTATGACCCTCGAGGTCCCCAAGGACCAGCGCCTGTGAGCCTCAGAATTTTCTTGGGGACTCTCAGTCCTAATGCGTGATGGTCCTGCAAAATAAGAGCTGGAGGCTCGAAGTGAGTCGTATTTTCAGTGGGCAGTTCCCATTAAATTCTGTGGTCTCCAGGGGTCTGGACACCTGAATTGGGCTCTGTTTCAACCGAGCATGACAAATCAATCCATTCTCTCAGAGGTAAAAGTAAAATTCCCTTGATGTGTAACTAGGCATCCTGTAGATATAGATGGTTAAGCAAAAATCAGGCCAAACTGCTAATTCAACTCAAATGCAAAACTGTGTAAAATAGAATGCATCACCAAATGCATTACGTTTCACAGAAGTGCTAAATGTTCATTATCACTCATCCCATATCAACGATGGTATGACCCCTGGACAAAGATCTGGCACTACTGAGTCTCCTGGTAATGAATTTCCCAATCCGCATGCTGACAGATACAGTGAGCATCTGGGAATCTCAAACTGAGAGGCTGACGTGTGGGTCTGGACCTAGGTGCCTGACACTTCAGCAGCCACCTGTGTTGAGAGATCTATAAATGGGCAAAGGACACTATTTACTAGACACTTTTATTCCTTCAGTCTGTAATGTTATTTTACATTAATATTGTAGTAGAAATTTTATACACTTGTGTAACATTTTATCTTCAATGATCAGAGGGACACAGCACAAAGTATGCTTCTAAGAGGGCCTTTAAAAACAATTCACTGGGTTACTATCTCTAATGCTGTCATGTATCAAAGTGATGTGATATCACTTTGTTTTTATAAGACAAATTTAAGACTATACAGTGAAATAGTTTAAAATGGCATAATCAGAAGTGGAATTAGATAAGTAAAATATTTGAAATTAATTATACTGGAATCACCACCTCTTTTAAAGGATTATTTCCACAGGGAAATTACTTAAGTCTAATTTATTTGAAAATATGTTTGAATGGAGTACCTGCAGTTTCACAAAAATGTTGTACCATAATATATAACCATTTAAATACATGCCTCCAACCCCTAGAAATCATAAAAATACTATGAGTGAACTGATTTTAAAAGCAGTCACTTTGGGAGGCTATATGCTTGTGCTAAAATGCTGCTCACGTTAAAATTCTACTTGAAACTTCTCTTCAGAGTTGCTCTCAGAGCAAATTACTATGTCACAGAAGACAAAGTGCCTTTATTTTACTGTCACTTTTTGCTTCCTCTGAACAACTGAACCCAGATAGATCACTCACCTTTTTCACCAGACTTAAGATGAGAACGACTCTGACTATTTCCTAGAGTCTGATAAACCTTTAAGAGTCAGGAGTTTACAAAGCTAAAAATATACAAAAGGATGTGCTGTAAGCTCTAACATCAGTTTCGACAGAGAGGTACCAAAACTATTCTGAATGATTATATCTCTGCAGTAACTGTAGTTTCCCCAGATAACTATTTTAAAAGGAAGAACACTCACTTGGATATGTAAATCTTGGTATGTTTAAAGAGAATGTCATTATGTTTAAAAATAATTTCATTACTTTATAGTTGGACCTCGTATGGTAGAAATAAACAAGCTTCATATGGAAAGTGCTGGCACATGCTTTTGATACAGGTGTGTTGAGACCAATCCATCCCTTAGAACTGAGGCAAACAGCGGAAGGAGATGAAGAGAATTTTAAAATAAGAAGGTCTAATACAGCCACAGTTAGGTAAAGCAGAGCATCTCTTGAAAGCTAGACAATGTGATTACTTATTAAAATATTCAATTCTGTGAGTCTGACAGGAGCTAATAGGAAACCAATTTTGCTGCTTTTGGTCAATGGTCATACCAGAAAAAGATGAGATCTTTCTTTTTAAAGTCTGCAAGGCTTTTCTGAAGGCCATGTCTCCTAATAACCTTCATTAACTTCTGTTTGGTTGCCTAAGAGTTGTCTCATCCAAAAAAAGTCTAACACAGTCTCAGTAGAGATTGTGTTTATTTAAGTTTGTTGGAAAAACATTCCTATCATTTCAAGAATGACTAAATATTTTTCATTCACATAGTTAGCATTCCAGACTATGTTTTCCTGCCTCTGTTGATTAGATGAAAATTAGCAGGCCCTAGTCTGAACTATTAGCTTCAACTATTATCTTAGGAGAAAAATTATGAGACTCCCAGTAATAATGTCCTTTTAAGTATGGGAAGTGGCGAGCAGGGGAAATAAAGAGGAACCTGTCTTCTTGCATGCCACTTCAACAGAAAAATACTTAGCAGCCAGGACTGCTGAATGCTGTACAGAGGTAGAGGTTTTTATAATTACGTGCTTCAGTAACAGCTCTGAACAATGACTTTCTAGAGTTATGTGGGATATCTAAAGACATTTTAAATTACCAGAGAAAAACAAAACACTATGAAATTTATCTATGAAAAATTTCTGATGCTTAGGTTAAAGACCTAGGTTAACACACAGTCATCTGCTATGCATCTGCTACTCCACATATAACCTTATTTGGACAAGCAAAAACACAGACTGTGCTATATTTTAACTTCCATTTATGGAACTAGTTTCCAGGACACTTAGAGTTAAAGGATGAAACAACATGCCTAAGAGTCTTTGAGATATTACGAGTATTTTATTACTTTTGGCCTACTAATAATAGCATAGAATATGGCACTGAAGCAATACCACCCATAAACTGAGTTCTGATCCCTGTTATGTACCAGAATGTTAATATCATGTGACCCTGTGGCATCTTTGACTTCATTGCCTCTCAGGTCAGCCAAACTATGTTTGACTCCTTGCCACATAAGCAGTAGCTTAATCATTTGAGATACTGTCCAGTTAGGAAGTATTATGGGCAGGGCTGGAAAAATTTTTTTCTTTTTTTTTTAAGGAATTCCCACCCAGATATGTGCCTGGTACAGACTTTTCTGGCAGCCCAATAGAAATGTCATTTGAAGGGAAGCTTGATTCAAACTATATTATCAGTATTTGTGGAAAAGAATATAATGCTCCTATGAAATTATGGTTGAGGAGAAAGAGGAGAGTAAATCTGACAGACCATGGACTTTCCACCCTATAGAAGATGGCATGCAATCTGTTGGGTGAGCTGACACTGAAGTGGCTTACTAACTCCATGTAGGTCAAGAAATGCCTAACATCCTCTCTTCAACACTGTCTCGAGTAGGACCATAATTCCCCAGGTAAGAGATCCAAGGAAGCGAGGTGGCAGGAAGAAAGATAGCTGACTGTCTGGTTCTATCACATTCCATCCTAAATCCAGAGACTTAGAAATAATCCACACACAGGAAATCTTTTAGTCCTCCACTTCAAGAGTTGGTTAAGTGCAGAATTATTAGGTCGGCCTGAAAATTCAGCTTAGTTTCAGATAACAACTCAGAAAATAACAGATTTTAAGTTTTTATTATAGAAAATTTTTTTAAAAAATATGAAAGTATATTAATTAATACGATGGACCTTTATATACCTATGACCTAGCTTTGACAATCTACAAATAACTCTTTGATTTCCTGTCTGAGATGGGGAACATGCTTTGCTTTTGTTTTGGAGAAACAAAAATTAAAAAAAAAAACTATCCATTCACCCAACCACAAGGATGGAAACCCAAATCATAATACTGAATGTTATCTTATAAAATATTACCTGTATTTTACTGGTTCTTGAAAAGTAATACTCTTGGTACTGGCTCTAAAATCACCAGGATCATCAAAACCATCAACTCACCCCAGTAAAAGACAGCACAAGGTAGGACTGAAGAACACTCTGGTCACAGTGGTCACCTGGCCACAGGCCAAGACAAGACAGCAGATTGATCTTGACATCGAGATTTCTAAGTGATGATGAAATTCTTATCTCTTGCATCAGTGTCACTCATAGCCAAGCTGGCCTCACACCTGTCCACATCTCTTGCGTTTTTCTTACTGAGTCATCATAGGCATGTTACATACTTCTTGCAACCAAAAAGTCCCTCTCCAACACCTTATCTTATCTTTCATTATAAAACAGATTTCTTCTTAATGGGAAATGGTACTCTGTCTTTAGGGTCTCTCTGACATTAAGAATCAGCTTAGGGAGCACTTATACCTGATGTTATTAGAAAAAAAAAGGATCAAATTACTCTCAATACCTAATTGTGGTGTTAAAATAAACACTGTTGCCTGTATAAGTAGCTGAAAATACAATGCAGCGGCACTATACACTGACAAGGCACGTCTTAAGAGCAATACATTAAATATGACAGCGAGCACTGGTCTTTAGAGGGTCTGGGGAAGCTCTGGCCTTCAGAAGATGAACAAAGAGAAAATAAACCACACTTTACAAACTAGTCTTGGAAGGCCCCTGTGGCTGCCCCTGGAAGGAGGTTGAGAGCCAAGTGTTCATCTGGAGGGTGAGCAGTCGATCTACAGCTAATTGGTCCAATTTGCCTCTAGGTAGCTGGGTCCACCATGCACCCAACACCCCTTATATGAAACTCTGCTTTCTATTCTCAAAGTGCATTTTCAAACATAACCTTTCTGTCGTTATTTTATTTATTTATTTTTTCAACCGATCAGAAGTCCAACTGGCCATCAGCATTTGAGGCCCTGGTTAAGAAATCCTACATCAGGGTCTGCTGCCCAACTTGGCCAAGGAAGAGATTTGTAAGGGGAGTTTGGCTGTGATTTCCTACTCTAGCCTCTACCTAACACACTCACTCATCATTTATTCATTAACGATTTTTGAGCACCTACTTATATGTCAGGTGCTGTTTTAGAAATTCAAAAGAATATGGTAAATTCTTAGCTCAAGGGGATATGCAGCTTCTTTGAGGCTACAGGCCAACAGGGGGTGCAGTGCATCATGCTAACCTTGCCCCTGTACTCTGGGATCTGGGGACACACTGTTCTCCCACTCTCGTGGGGCAAGTTACATGACCTCTAAACTTTGGGTTCTGTGATGGTAAATTGTATACAGTGCCTGCGCAAAAAGGGAGGCTGTAAGGATCAAATGAGCTGTTTGATGCTCTTATAGTAGCTAGGCCTGGTTCATGTCAGTATGCAAGAAATGTCCTCAAAGGCTCTAAATAAGATGATGCAAATGGTGCTAGATGCTGAGGAAGACCTAATTCTGCTGCCCTCCTTTTTGGTTTCTAGTTTTTAAGGAGAAAAGGACATAGCTTCCACCTGTCTGCTATTTCATGCATTTCCATCTTAGCTCTTTACAAGGCCCAGAGAATAAAACTAACGTGATTGATGGACATGTAGAGAAAAGCCAGTAGAGCAAAGCATAAGAATACAATCAGTTAAAGACTTACAGACCGGGATGGCTTATCTGTGTACCGGAATTGGGTGTTGACAATAACTTGGTAAGACTTAATCATGAGAGTACTTAAGTGCCAACTTAAAAAGCACTTAGGTACTTGTGAATCAAGTTAGCTGTCAAGTAACAGCCTACTCTTCAAGGGCCCCCAGGTTCACGTCCCTGGTCCTCCAGGAGTAACCAAGCATATTATTTTGTCACTTGGAAGGTATGTACCTTTAATAACAAAAGCCACAACAAGTTTCATCTTCCCTGTAGGTCTTAACACACCATATTTGGTGATGCAGTAATTTATTTAGAAAAAAAATCTAAAACCACAATCTTTGTGTGGGGTCCTTTCATATAATTTCGGGCTGACTATGCACCTTGAGACTGTAGCCAATAGGGTGAGGGCCAAAATTTGTTATGCAATTGTGCACAGAGGAATTTATTGTGTGTATAAACTGCATAAATACCAGTGTTTCTGTTTTTCTCTAAATAATTCTGGCTGATTGCTTATTATACATTAACACCTTGCTTTCTTCTTATTTCATCTAATCCTTTTGCTAGTCTGAAATGACTTGAAATGCTATCTCTATATGCTATTGAAAAGCTACTGAGAAAAATATTTTCAAATAGTTGCATACACTATCTTGGATCCTATTAACTAAGTATAATGATTATTCACCTTATAAGTTTCTTACTTTAAGTTTCTTATGATATTAATAACTTCTTAGTATCATTAGCTGTGCATTTTTTTGATTCCACACCAAAAAGATCTTTCCATCTTCCTATTAGGTCTTAAAATGAGAGAGTTACTGGTAAGCAAACACAATCTTATTTGAAACTCACTGCTTAACTAAGTTAGAAACAGAAACAAGAAACACAAGATTGATTAGTTGTCTGAGAACTGTACAACGGAATCTTCTGAAAGTTTCGATGAAAAGAGATAAGGGCCAGAACACAAAGGAGACAGAAAGGAACTGGGACCAGTAGACACTTAGGGCTTGAAATAAAGATGCTGAGTTCTGGCGAGGTAGAGGATGTGGTCT
Source organism: Eidolon dupreanum (assembly GCA_028627145.1). NCBI lineage: Eukaryota > Metazoa > Chordata > Mammalia > Chiroptera > Pteropodidae > Eidolon > Eidolon dupreanum. The sequence goes on from CM053515.1 coordinate 87,093,315, forward strand.
GGACATGAGGCTTCAGAAGCAAATCCAGGATGAATCCCCAAGGCATCCTTCCCCTCAGGTCCCCAAAGTGGGAGGAGTGGGCAGGTGGGGGAGCACATCAAAAACACCTGGAGTAGCTGTCAAACCGCAAATGGTTTCCTCCTGTCACCCCCCTCCTGTCTCTCCCAGCACAAGGCCAAAAGCCAGAGATGAAGAGAGATTAATAAGGAAATTAGAAATAGGGGCATGAGTAAGCTGAGATGGCATTCGGGAGCAGGTTTAGCAGACGAAACATTGCTGAATCTACCGGACTTTGCTTTATCCTGGCTCAGCCACATAATGGCAACTGACCTTGAAGGAAATGATCTAAATCTCTCTAAACTTTAATTTCTCCATCCCTAACACAGACTAATTAGGCTGTCGGGACAGGGTTGTTGCGAGGATTAAATGAAATCAGGTACAAATATAAAGCACTTACCCTGTGGTACCCAAATATGAACATTCCTTGTCTCCTGGTTTAATATAAAATGGGCTAAATATTTGAAGTTAACTCAGAGCTGTCCCTTATTTATCTTCCTGTCCAGTGTTACATTTGGATTATGGGAAGTACTTAATAAGTATTTTTATTTTTTGGAATTAATAGCTCACCCAAACGGTCAAACAGTGGAAGATGAGATAAAACTTCATGTGTATGTTGCAGACACCAAACTGTAAGTGATCAAACTAGAGTTCACTTCCTACCCAAACGTCTATATGATGTCAGAATAAATCCGTTAGTTTCACATGTATATTTCTATTCGCCAACTGCTTGCTTCCCTTCTGTACTCACTATGATAAATATGCTAATGATGCAAAAGATGAGTACAATAGGATTTGCCTTCCCTCCATTTACTTTCAGAGAAAGGGCCCTAGTTTTTTAACAAGTGTTTTTAGTCTTTCCATTTATGATCTGAGATGTGTGAAGTTAAAGGGTTAGTGCTTACTGGATCACATATTTCTGCTCTTAATTTTTCTTACATTATCATGCACATATACATACTTAAATATTTCAAGCTGACAACTTGAATAAGGGTAGACAGTTCTACCTTTATCTGCTTCAGCAAGGCAGCCTTTCCTGTAAACCTCTGTACCCCGCCACACATATTTCTGTGCATTACTTTTTCCAGGACTAAAATGCTGCCTTTAGGGGATGGGAGGAGTGTACATGTGAGGGGGTGGGTGATTTCCACAAAATTGGTCATCTGGAAGCTATAAAGTTTTGGAGTGTGGCAGCTGTGTTCTGTGTAGAGTTATGGTGAGGGAATTGGTGATGTCAATAGAACTGGAGTCCTCCAGCTTACATTTTTATATGATTTTTAAGGTCTTTAATAATGCTAACCCCTCAGAGGTTAACGAAGCTAGTCAGGCACACTCCAAAGTCTGAGTTTATGAAAATTTAGGTAGAAGCAAAATACTTTTCTTGATATAAGACTTAGTCTACTTAACTGAATTTCTGGAAAGAGCTGTCGGTTCCTTAATAGCCACTTTTAAAAATTCTAGAAGGATCCATCTTCAATAGAGATTAATTTTGACACACTTTAGTTCACTATGCAAATATGCTTCTTAATGACAAATACTCTATTGGATCTGTCAGTATAAATATTTGCTCTCTCTTCTGTACTAACAGACATGGACAGAGGTTTAAGATTAAATGTGTAAAGAATCTTCCCAGGATGGGAGAAATGGACTGAAATAGGGGCTTGGACATTAAGACTAGCTGAGGGTGCCTCAGTCTCCTCTCCATTAAATAGAATGAGGCAGTGAACGTACGTAATTAAGGCATAAGTAAAAGCCTGGGAGAAAGCCACAGCCATTGTGATATCAGCAGTAGAATGGATCTCAGAGTGAAGACACTAGGCAGTGAAGACTGCCCCTGACGGTTCCAGGTTTTTCTTCTAGCTGCCAGGACTCTTGAGCTTAGGGAAGCATTACAAGTCGAACATGCTATGCTTGAATCATGGGTCTTATTTCCAGCTTTATTCACTGCACTGACCTTCAGATATCAATCAGACTTGAAGTGAATTGAATTAAAATGTATATATTCTCATAAAAGATTCAGATAAGCATATCTGCAGTGGTAAAATAAAAACCACACGATTCTCACTGTAAATGTGCAACATTTCCCCCAAAATTATGAGTTTTGGCTGTATGATAAATTTCTCTGCAACTGGTAACAGCATGAAGCAGACATTATGCCCGAGGAAATAAACAACAAACAAGAATGTACTGCTAGAAGCTTATCCAACACGAGACATTCTCCACGGACTCATTAGAATCTATGAGGTTTACCTTCACACACGGGGCAACACTCCCCAGGGACTTTGACGGGGTTCATGCAGCTCTGGCCACAGGCTGTTGCAACACAGTGGGGTTCTCCGTTGATGCACTGGCAGAATGTACAGTCGTCTTCCCGCCACCGGTCCCCATGGGCGCGTATCTGGCCGTTGGCATAGCAGCCGGCAGGGTTATTAAAAGGATACACTGGATCTAAATGAAAACATGAGTTCGGAGTAAGATCGAGGGCATTCTAAATCTTATCTCTGCTTGCATCTAGAGACACTTTCTCCCAAGTTCTAGTTATCAGCAGTTCTTTTCCAGCTGTGATCGGCACAAGCTCAGGGTTTCGTGAGGTGCCTCTAGGGTGACAGGTAAAAGCAGTTACCATACTGAATTTATGTCCACCCATCCTGACATTGCACACAGGACACGGGATCTGTGGCATAAAAATCAACGTGCAGGTGTTATCACTTCATAAAGCTGCACAAGTTCGGGCATACAGCTGTGGGTTGGTAATTAGAAAACTCAGATCCCTTTTAGGTTCTGACAACGTCTTCTGATTTACATGTTTAGCACACCTCAATTTCACCACCTGTAAAATGGAAAGGATAATGCTGCCATCTAACTTAGAGTGATACTGTTGCTACTAGGACTAACAGACCTCTAAATTCTGGCGTGTGGAGGGCCAAGTGGATAGCAGTGAGGAGTACAGCAGGCTCTCACTGTGGCTTGTTCATGACAAGGCTGGTTTAGACATACCATAGGTCTCGGCTTGTGCCCCGGAGGAAAAACTGTACACTTATGCTATATTTCTCCCCATGAGTTGAGCAGTCACGCAGCAGCCAAGGCTGAGGGGCAAAAGTAGCCAAGGCTACTGTAAAATAAAATGTTTTCTGAGGTTGCCGACCAGGACATAAACACTGCATACACAGTTCCCAAACATTATTATAATGAGAGCAACTAGATAAATCGCTCGACTTTCTTTTTCAGAAAGACATAAAATCTGGTCTCAACAAGCAGGTGCTGCTGTGCTGGGAGGGAAGTCCATGCGGCGTAGAGCTGGTCCTCTTTATTCAAGAGGTAAGAGGGTGCTACAAGGAGCTCAGAGGCCAACACTTAAAATCGTGCAGTCGCTGCTTTCGAAGGGCAGTGAGCCACACACAGATGAAGCGGCCAAGAGACCTGAGTTAGATAAGACTTTTTAAAATTTCTTTATAAAAAATATTATACTGCATACTTCATTTCTACTTCGAGCCTGGATCTGAATTCCAGGAAGTGAGACATAACCGGATCCAAGCCCAGACAACTCATTATGAGTATCACACAGAGGTTCGTATCTATGTTTTTACACCCCTAACTGCAACAAACTGGGGGTAGCTAGGGAATGAATCAATAAGCAAGGTTAAATTTGATGTGATTTTTAAAAAATCCCAATGACCCTAAAAAGCGAACCCTCTTTCTCCTACATCGGCTAAAATAATTTCTAACAGGGGAAAGGATTTCACTATTGTGAACACTTGTTCAGTGCTAGGAATGTAGTTTATATACTTTAAACATTGTCAGATCTTCCATATACTGTGGAAAATATAGCTCAAATATTGAAAAGGATTTTAGAAAAACAGAAAAAAATACAGCACATGCCACAGGATTTTTGTGTGCAGAGATAAGGGCTGGGTGAACTTCAGGCAGAAGACTGACATGTCTGACTCCAGACCAAAGGTCTGTGGCCGGGTCAGGATGAGAAGATTCACATGATCTTCCGGCAGGGGTAACGGTGTGGTGTGTACAGACCAGAGACACAGTCAGGCAGCGGGTGCTTCACTGTAAACTCAGACAAGTGGCTACTTTCCTGAACTTTAGTATCCTGATCCCAAAAAGGTGTGGGTTATAGTGAATGAAATTGAGTTACCATTCTGAAATGTTTATTGTTTCTGAATACCACACATGAGGGGGCAGAGCCTGTTGAAGGAACATGGAGCTATTACTCCTTGGAAAGAAGAGGGGAAGACAGAGAAAACAGGCTCCTGAAAGCCCTCTGCCTAGGGCCACACCTGACACGTGGCTGGACCTTGAGCCGATTTCACCAGAATACCACATGACCCCTCTCACACCACGCATTTTCAGAGGGAGAGCAGCAGGGTCCTGACCCCACCGGAAGGGGCATGGATACTGGAAAGGAGGCAGGGCAAGCTCTCCTCTGAGCTGACTGGCTGAGACTGTCAGTGACAAGGGCTGTCCTGTCCCAGCTGAGCAATCCGAGGAGCGCAGGAGGTGGATTTTAATGTCAGGATGAACGGAATGTCCCCAGGACTTGCTGAGGAACTGCTAGAACTGCAGGGCAGGAACAGAGAGCACTGTGGGACATCTCACGCTGACCTGTGGAAAATGGTGACCTGCTGTCTACACCAGGGCATAACTTCCCTTGGGGAAGCATTTTCACACAGTCTACCTGGCATCATCGAAATCCTAAAAGATAGACCAGAATGTCATAAAAAAAAAAAAAAAGAAAAAGAACTCCTTCAATAGTCCTCTATTTTGGGGTGAGACTGAATTAGGTCAATTTTGATATAAAAACTCTGAGCCATGAATATTCTTATTAATCTTCAGTTAGCACCTGTCTTACCTTCGCACACCGGGCAGCACTCCCCTTCGGGCACGTAGTACCTCTCGCAGCTCAGCTCCCCACACTGGGCAGTGAAGCAGATGGAAACGCCCCCCTGGCATCGGCAGAACCGACAGTTGTCCATTCGAAACATATCTCCGTCATTATATTCCACATTGTTGAACACACAGGCTGGCTTTGTTTCTGAAAGGAATTCACACAGACAAAGCATATTCAAAGTCATTTTTGAGTGACATCCTTTTGTGTTTTTCTCAAAGTCATTTTTGAGTGGCGTCCTTTTGTGTTTTTCAAAGAGCCTCCGGAAAATTCTGTCTGATAGCAGGGGTTAATAATTTGATGGGAATTTACTAAACACAATATAAATTTTTTGTACAATATTCTTATCTTCTTTACCCTGAGGAATCCAAACTCCCCTTAGCAAAATCTACACTGATGTCCCCCTTTTCCCAATAAAGGGAGCCATTTGACCATGAAACTCACACATCTGACATGTGCTTTACAGAGATTACATTTGTTTTGTTAAGCCCATTCTCTACCCCAAATAAATGATCCTGTCTTCACATTAGGCTTTGTTCTGCTTCAAAAAATTTATCTAAGCCTTTTTGGAGGTGATAGCCTTCTGTGCCTCTAACATCCTCTCCTAAATTCTTTTTTCTCTCTATGAGGTTTAGTAATTTGTAATTTTAATAGTACATGGCCTTTAAGTACATTGCTTCATGTAATCCCAATAACAAAGGTCTGATGTAGATATTATCCCAACTTGAGAAGTGAGGAGATTCTAGGTAATTTGCTCAAAGTCACACATTTAACAAATGACAGACACAAAAGCAGTAGCTCCTCCATTGAAACCTGGTGATCTTTCCATTGTGCTTCCCCGTTATGTTCTACTGAGAACTCAAAGCCCTGCATTTAGAATTCTCATCATGATACCAATGAAAATGTGTTCTCTGCCCTGAAACACTTTCCCTAAATTCATCCCTTCTCTTTAATTTTGGTTAAAAGAACTCTCACTAGACAAAGATATCACAAGAAAAAGAACACTACAGATCAATATCTCTTATGAATATAGATATAAAATCCTCAAAAAATTAGTGGCCGACTAATTTTTTAACATATAAAAAAGATTATATACCATGACCAACTGGGATTTACTTCAAGAATGTAAAGTTGGTTTGATATCCAAAAATCAATGTAATATGGCATGTGAATAGAATAAAGGACAAAAAAACCACATGATTACCTCAACAGACACAGAAAAATCATTTGACAGAATCCCTTTCATGATAAAAATTCAATTAACTATGAATAAAAGGAAAAATCCTCAACTTGATAAACGGCATCTATGAAAAACTCATAGCTAATATCCTTAGTAAAAGACTGAATGCTTTCTTTCTAAGATGAGGAACAAGACAATGATATCCACTCTCACCGCTGTGATTGACCATTGTATTAGATTCTAGCCAAGGCAATTAGGCAAGAAGTAAAAATTATCCAGATAAGAAGCAGTAAAACTATCTCTACATGTAAATGACATGATCTTGTATACAAAAAAAAAAAAAAATTCTATGGAATCTACTAAAAAAACTATCATAACTAATAAACAAGTTCAACAAAATTTCATGGTATAACTGTGGTACAAATAAATTGTTGAGTTATGAGAACTCTCATAACTCAACAATAAAAATAACCCAAACTGAAAAATGAGCAAACATCTGAACAGACATTTTTCCAAATAAGATACAGAAATGGCTGATAAGCACATGCAAAGATACTTAACATCATTAGTTATTAGGGAATACAAAGCAAAGTCACGATGAGAAACCACTTCATATGCTTAGATGGCTATAGAAAAAAAGATACAGATAACAACAAGTGTTGATGAGGAGGTGGAGAAATTGGAATTCTCATACATTGCTGGCAAGGATGTAAAAAGTGCAGCTCCTTTGGAAAACAGTTTGGCAATTCCTCAAAATATTAACTACAGAATTACC
>CM053515.1:87100323-87192277 GCA_028627145.1 Eidolon dupreanum
TACATGCTGCAACATGAATGAACCCTGAAACATTATGCTAAGTGTAAGAAGCCAGCCAGTCACAAGAGAACTATTGTATGATTCTATTTATTTGAAATGTCCATAATAGGCACATATTAGAGAGAGAAAGTAGATTACTGGTTGCCCAGGGCTGGGGGCTTTGGGAAGAAATGAGGAGTAACTAATGAGTTTCAGAGTTTTAGGAGGAGAGGTTAATGAAAGTGTTCTAAAATTGTGATGATGATTACACAACTGTGAATATATTAAAAACACTGAATTGTATGACTTCATTTAGTGAATTGCACAATATGTGTTTCAATAAATCTGGTAAAATCAAAATACTCCCAAGCTGAAGGAAGTTCTCCTGAACTAATGCACCCTGTTTAATAAGATGGGAAAATGTGGATTAAGATACACACTCTGTGCATGCGCTCCTCTTCCAACATCATCTCTTAATGTGTCACCTGACTCTCACAGTATATTTATATTTGTATTGTACTGAAGAACAATGACCTCATCTGATTTTATAATAATCCTGCAAAGAAGCCAGAACAAGTATTACTATGCATTTTTCTATAAGGAAAATGAAATTTTAAAGAGATTACATGACTTGCCTAAAATCACATAACTAGTGTGAAATGAGTTGCATGTATGTATACACAGGTATTAAATGTGCATGTTTGAAACTCTTTTCCCCTGCTTGTTGGATGTGATATTTCTTTTTCAAAAAATGTTATGTTAAAAAAATTCACATTGTAGCTCAGAATTCATCTACATACATTTAGCCATATGAATCTGAACTGAAATCGGAAGGATCTGGGCAGTTAGACAAGTTCCAAAATACAAAAAATGGAGTGCTTTTACTAATCAAACTTGCACGCTGTGCAATGAGGCAAAATATGATACTCCCAACAAAATGCTGAGCATCCATTCAAACCAAAGAAAATTTTTTATAAGCCAACCAATATTAATTACTTAGTTGCATTAATCAACCACGTCTACCATCCGGGTGAAGCCACAAATCTTGGTGCAAGGTATGAAGAAGTCAGGAGGGAAGATTCTAGTTATGAATAAAGCTACTCCAGGTGCACTGGTTTTTATGGTGACATGTGCAGAAGCTTAAGAGGGAGGAATTGGGATTGATGAGAGGACCAGGTAGCTGCTTCACCAGCCAACACGCGAAGAGCAAGGGTGTGAAATTTAGAGAGATGGAGAGTCCCCAAAACCATGGCCTAGAGAACAATTCTTTAGGATAAAAAAAATCACATAATGAAATTCCTGTTTGATGTTGAGGGAAATTTATAGAGGCTCTTTAGAAAAGTGTATGATAAAAAGGCTGGTCTTTGAGAAGCAACAACCAATTACTTCTTCACCTGTCGGGGATAGATGTGATTCTCAGAACAGTGTGGGGACTATCACTACTTCTACAAGAGGACAATTTAAATAAATGTGAAAAGGAAAAATACTGCAAAGAAATAATTTATTATATAAGTTGTACTTTTCAAAGTGGTGATGCATAAAAGTGTACTTTTAGTGTTTTTTTTTTTTTTGGTCTGCACTAAAATTTTATGTTTCTAAGTTCTGGAATTTTCTCTTTGCTCTGTAATATATTCCAGAACTCCTGAAAAAAAAAAAGCCTGATAGCATAGACTGTTAATAACCTCTACTGCCTGCCAAATTACACTGATTGGCAGATGGTGATAGGTATATAATTTCAACAAAGGAAAAAACTAAAATATAGAACTTCACATCAGATGTGAAGAAATCTAAACAGATACAGTTTTGTTGCTTTTTCTCTTCAATCCCCCAGCAGAAAATGGCTAATATCTTGCCTCTGGTCTCATTTCACTGGAGAGGTGAGCTGAGCAGGAAGCCAAGTGGGTAGACATCAGAAGCCAAAAGAGAGAACGATATGACAGAAGGAAAATGTCTGAAAATTTCTCCATAAATCAGTTGCAAATTGATATAATCACAAAGACAGGGTACTTGGATAAAAATCTTTTCTATGGGGGAAAAAGAGAGTGTGTGTATGATAGTATAACAAGCAGATACTACTTCAGGATAAGGGGAAGGAGACGATATTTCTAAAGAACTGCAAAAGATTATATTACTCGTAAGTAAAATTAGCTTGATAAGGCTCCAGGAATAGGAAGGGTGCTCAATAAATGCATAAGTGGAACAGTGCTTTCAAAGTACCTTATTCTCTCCACTGGTGCAGAAATAGGCAGCGTGTCCCTAGAAACACTACTGAGCATTATTGCTTTGCAGACAATGGATTCTCAATAGATGTCTTTGTACTAATTTTCTTATTAACTGACTTCAGGACTGAGTTTTCTAGGCCAAACTTTTATATGAGGATCAAGACAACTTTGGATAAGACTATCCTGTGACTGATTTATTTTACAAGTTAGCATCTGATGCTAGAAGAGTCAGTTATCGACTACCAAAATGTTCTATTTTATTTAGATTTTTGTGCATATACATTGGACAGCTTATAATATTAAGCAACCAAATGATCATTTTTACATTCTATGCCTGAGATTTCAAACCCTAAGGCCTCCAGGAATGACAGAGGTCGGCCAGTGTAAGGTATCGTGGGACAAAATGGAGGACCCAGGCGTCTAAAAGTAAAGGCTGTCACTCAGCTCCAGCTGACTGATGATAATGCTTTTGTTGGTGGCCTGGAGCAAAGAACTGTTTTTTGAAGGAGGACTGGGATTGTTCCATCACTGCTGTGAAGATCATACTTCTAGGTGATGATTTTGATGACTTCTAAGTTTATGTACAAGGAGCTCGGCCATACCATTTGTTCCTTTAGTTTCTAAACAGGATTCTCATTAAACTAACACCTCGTAAGACCTGCCTTCAGCCCTTATCAGAGGATGCAGTCAAAAACTGTCACAATCTTGCTTATAACTCTCCCACCTCTCTAAAACCAAACCAAACCAAAGCGCATAGAGAAGTAATATTTATGGAGAATGTTCTCTCCGTCTATTCATCCAGGTGTATATTTTCAAAACTCAAGAGTTCTCGAATCCTCTGTGAACATTTTTAAATCTTGTTTTCACTTTAACGTGTACCTTTAACAAAATAACTTAAGCGCACAGATCATCCGCATGGCAGCATAGAAAGTGAGTGCTGCCACGCAGTCTCCGTGTCTGCACACAGCGCTAGTTACATTAACACTGTCCTCCGAACTGGGCTTTCTACATCTGGTCCTACACATTGGGATGTTTTCAAAATTAAGAGAGGATGCTCGCGGCATCTAGGTTCCAACTATGTTGTCAAACTGACCTCTGAAAACTGTTTTCATTGAGTTGCATTTTAGTGTTTTGCTTTGCTTTTTTATTGAGAAGAATAGCCACAGGAAACCAGTTTCTGCATTGGTGGTATTAAAGAAACTGAAGACATTACCTACTGCATGATCCAGAGCTCTTAGGTTTCCATATGAGAAGATTGTTGCCCTGTCCAGTGGGCTTCCTTCCTTTCAAAATAAGAATTGTGGATCTGACTCTTGCTCCCTTTTCTCCTTGATGGCCAGGAAACTGGGAGCCTGCTTTGATAACTGCTTCCAGCAATTACACAGATAGATACTTATGGCCTGCATATCTGTGGGCACTTTCTTTTTGCTTTTTACTTTCAAATTCTATGTACAACTTTATGGTACTGATTCTCTTTCCCACTGATACTTTCCACTATGTTACTGTATCTGTTATTACTGTAAAATTGCCTCAAATCCTTTGTAGATAAGCAAGGCTTTACATGTATATATACATATATACAGATACATACACACACACATACATATGCACACACACATATATACACACAAATATACAATAAACCTCTGCTTTTCCAGGTGATGATAAGATATAAGTGTGGGGAGGAAGGTATGTGCACATGTGCATGTATGTATGTATATGTCAGAAGTAAAATATAGACTTTGAGACTTTGTAGGATTATGAATTTTCACTGTATTATAGTTTCTAGTCTCATCTACAACTGAATGACTAATATAGTAAAAGAGATACTATAGCAGGACAAGAAATAAAGCAAAGATCACCCAACAAGTTTATGGTGGTAAAAAAGAGCCACCAACAGAAACACTGACTGTGGTTTGTTGTCTCAACAATTTCTCACAGTAGATGGCAAGTCCTGTTCCTGAAGTCAGATCTCTAAAAAGGCAGGCCCTGAAGGTTAATCCAATGCCACTGAGGTGAGGGTGCCATTATTAGCTGTCCAAGTCACATCATGTTAGCATGAGACACAGAGTTAACATCCTGATAAGGCATGATACTTGGGTTTCTATTGGAAAGAAAAGAAGGAAGGATCGATCTGCTCTTCATTACCCAGGGGACAAACAGCAAATTACATCGCTAGAAGTGGTACTTCTACAAAGGATGTGAGCTTAAAATGTAGGACAGTGAGAGGTAGAGGATCCCCATGAAGTAATCTTCTGTGGGCTGGTATTAAACAGCCGCTTCTAAAGGGAACTAAGATAGTATGATTCAGATGACTCACTTGCTCACTCAACAAAATCTGGGTGCCCTCTGTAAGGCAGGCTACATGCTAACATCCACAGACACAAGGACAGACTCCCAGTCCTCTGGCAGTACAGATTCTAGGATGAGACAGACATGAGAGTACTTGCAGAGTGGTCAGTACTGGAAGAAATAACATCTGAGACGCTGGAAGCCCAGGGTAAGGAACGATATTTCTGTCTCAAATGGTACAAGTTAAATAATCACACAACATCACCTATAATCAATTAAGCTGCAGTGGTGCCACAGAAAAAGGGTCTGCTTGGCCACTTCCTTATGTTTCACAGACACTGCTACTGCCTGGATGACAATATGGGTAAGGGGAAGCACTGAGATTTATTTATGCACAAGGAACCTTTTCTGTACTTGTGCTTGTATTTATAAGGTCTTTAACTTAAAGTCAGGAAGCTCACCTCACCTTCTCTATCTCCCTGGAATGTCCAGAACAGTGTCTTTGGATGTGAACAGGAGGTGGGAATACAAAACAATAAAGACTATTTGCTCTTGAGTCACAATTCCAAGTGCTTCACATATAAAGCCTCATTTAATTCGCTGTTATTCACTCCATTTTACAGAGGTGGAAACTGAGGCCCAGGGAGACCAAGAATTGCCCAAATTACGCAGCTAGTAAGTGGAAGAACCAATTTTCAAACTGAGATCATTTGGTTCCAGTCTATGTTCTCTCTCAACCACAAAGCTATCCAGTAAGCAAAGCAAAACAAAACAAGATGTGGTCACTAGACTGAAAACTAGGGGACACAATGAAACAGGACTTGACCGTAATATAACCTTTCTTGTGGGGGAGGGGGAGGCTTGAGAGGGGGCAGATGATCTTTTGAACTCTCATTTCTTATAAGTAGTAGTTACTGAGGACATTTCCGTATGTATAATTTTATTGTATTTATCCAAATCCATCTTCATTTTCCTTGTGACTCTAGCTAGTAACTAAATAATGTGCTCTACAATTACTGACACACCACTTGCCCGAGTTTTATTCTTTGTTTGTCTTCTGAAAACCCTGAAGGAGGGGTATGTTTTAGGTTCTCCTCCCTTCTAGCCATCAGAATTCAATAAACGCCCTGTCACCAAACACCAAGCCCTCTCATGAAAGGTGAAAGGGAGAGGTGGATTCTATTTGAAGGAATCTTGTGACCGGAGAATCCTTTTTCTGGCCCACAAGGTGCAAGCCAAAAGCAAGCCAATGCTAATAATGGCCAAGCACTGGTCACAGATGTTCCCTGTAAGTAGGAAAATGCTAGAGGAACAGTGTCTTTTGTTTCAAATTGTGGTAGCTCCAACGTGCTTTTAGTTCTGTAGATCACATCCTGACAGCAATGGGCCGAGGGGGTGAATGACAGTAGAAATATGATCATAGGTTCCATGATCCTTTTCTTGGAATCCTAAAATTGCTATACTACTGAAACAGCAGAATATGATGGCTACATGCAATCTGCTATTAGATTTCTAAAATTCTCTTTCTGATGGATGGAATGATGATTCTCTAACTTCCTTTACTGCACAGTGGGATCTTAAGCAAACCTTTCTGAGTGAGTTTCATCAAGTCCCTGAGTATGTTCTCTGCCTTATAAAGACAGCAACAGCTAGATTGAACCCTCCCGCCTCCTCCTCCTGCACAAATGTACACACTCTGAAAACAAGAGAAACCCCACGTACCATTAACACATTCAAAGACATCACAGCACTTTCCAGGTGTCCCATCTCCACGAGAGACTATGCGGGGAGTGGATCCCACCTCACACACGGGGAAACCACATAAGCCAGAGAGACACTCGCATCTGAAACCAAAGAAAAGGGAAGGAAAACCCCATGAATAAACAACAACATAGAAGTCGGGAGACCACAAAGTGGCTGTGGCAAACTGACTCCACTATGTGACACCATCCTGTTTATCGGGTGCCACTGGGGACTGGGGAGGGGGTTGCAGCATCATGTGCATTCTACATAACTAAGGCTCATCTCCTTAATAGACACCCAGATTTTTAACTTTAACCATTTTGACAGAAATATTCCTAAAATGCATTACTTCATTTCCTACTTAAGTAGACCAGTACTGAGCATAACATTCTCTTGATGAATCAGGGCCATTTTTTTTTTTTTTTTTTTTGCATATATTACTATGCTATTCCATCATTCAGTGACGCTTGCACAGGCTCCCACAGAATGAGTGCTCCTGAGTTCAATGGCCTCGTGTTGCTGCTTTGTTGCTGGCCATTAGGTATTTTTCAGAAATTTGTCTGACTCTTCTTTCAACTACTAGGTTACTAGCTTTTCAGTCTGTGTGTGTGTGTGTGTGTGTGTGTGTGTGTGTGTGTGTGTGTCTGTGTCATTTATTTATAATTGTGTATATGGAAAAAAAACAGACCCTGACTGAAGACTGAGCAGTTCTTTATAAATAAAGGGCATGACCTGTGGCATATAAGTGGACTCTGTGAAAGCTATTTGGAAGATGAAAGTCTTAATTTTGGGATCTTCTTAGCTACACGTAGTCATTTCCCTCTATGTGCACAAATGAGGTAGTCCATGAACTGTAAGCTAGCTCTGCTGGCTCTCACCCTAAACGTCAACTCTGCTGTGAAACCTGCCTACACATAGAAAAATAAGAGGTGGGTAAAAATAAGAAAAGGAAAAAATGTTAACTCCCTGACGCTGATCTGTAAAAATGAAATGAGGCAGGAAGTGAGCAGCTCAGGGCAGCAGGGGGTCAGGATGTAAATGTAAGACTAGGAAGGAACAGCCAGGCTCCTGCTCTGGGGCTCCCCTGGGTTGGAAGTGTTGTCAGAGGGTGGAGAAGATGACTAAGGGGTTAATCAGGTTGACAGGAGTGAAAGGAAGGAGTCCTAAAATGTACTGTGGGGGTTGAGATCAGGGGAAGGGTGAAAGTCCCAGCAGGGAAGGGCTATTAACACATTCATTAATTCTGTTTTATCCCCGCTTCCTACATAAGTGATTGTTTTGTTGGTCTATTGTTCATCAGATCGTAAATAAAACGAGCTTGTGGTCCACAAGAACCTCAATGACCAGGCCCAGAGGTTTAATTACATTTACAGTTAACTGTAGAACTAAAAAGGAAACAAATTTAAGTTAAAATTTGTACCAAAGATCATTAAAACCACTGGGAAGGTGTGAATGACCTCCCCCAAGGACACCCCTCCTCTCAGGCTTCCTCTATGTGTGTGTGTGTGTGTGGGGGGGGGGTTATATTGGATTACAGGGAGAAGAGGGTGTGAGATAATTAAAGTTTTGCTGTAATGGTATTTCTGCCTATGGTTTAAAATAAATGTTTGCTTGTTTTCTGTGAGTGGAGCTGATCACCTTCTAGGACTGAGTAAATATGAACTGGGTTTTTTAGTCCCTAGTAAGGTTATCCGATAGTCTTTCATTTTTATGTGCCCACCCACTGCAGTATTAAGCACTTAATCATAACATTGTGATATTACAGTAGCAATGTACTGTTTACATTTATTACAACTGACATTCTAAGTATCAAGAGGCCATGCCCTGATCCCAATATCTGGATGTGATTACAACAAAGGCATCCTACAAGAATAGCTGACAAACCTTTTCTTCCTCATCTTCTGGGATTCATTCACATTTTTGCCCACTGATGTGTTCCCAGGAATCATTCCAATTTATACACCAAAGAGCATACATCCAACCAAAATACCCCTCTGTAGATGTTACCCTTCAACCCTTCAGCAACCTTCAATGAACACGTATGTGCCCTTATGCACCAGGCTCTCAGCTAGGCTGTCAGAAATCATGCCAACCTGAAAACCAGAACTAAGTGCCGTAAGTCTTTTTTCCCCTTTTACATTTGATCTAGTTCCCAATATTTAAATATCTCTTGTTTTCCTAGATACCTACACAGGCTGCCTCCAGCAAGTTGCAGAAGACCTGAAACTGTATCCAACTGCTTATTAACCTGCTTAGAGAAGGAAAACCCTTTATGCCAAAGTTTTATTTCTAAAGCAGAATGACTGCATATTAAAGATCTAAAAATTCAGATGCCCTGGTGTTTGCTTGTGGGCCTCCTCCCAGCATCTGTCTCCATCTCTGCATCTTCCTTGGTGAGACCTCCCTACCTGTTGCCGTCTACTCACAACTTCCCCTGAACCTGAGATTAGCAGATTTTAAAGACTTTTAGCACCTTAATAAAAAAGAAACATACAAAGGAACCAGAAAAGGTGAAAATCTGGGTTCACGTCAAATATCTATCAAGCAACTCGCTACTGAGTTGAAACTTTATGAACCTGCAATTTTTTGCAGGTTGAAAATAGTCAAATTGCAGTTTCAGATAGTTCAACACAACTCATCTGAATTACCTTTTGATAGATACGTCTACACTCACTCTGTCAGGTAACAAATGAGAGATCCCTATCATCACCTTTACTTGCCAAGGAAATTTATTATGTCTACAAATTAGGTGAGTTCAAGGTAGTTTTTAAACAGTCTTTAATAAAATTATTCTAGATTCTCTGGTTTACCAACATGGGAAGTAGGTATCCTTCCTTTTTACAGATGAGAACAGTGAGGCACACAGCTTCGGTAACTGACCTGAAATAAAATAGGATTTCCTGTCCTGTATTTTCCACTAGAAGAGAGTAGAGTTTCTTCTATCGAGTCACTAAGTTAGAAAACAACTGAATCATGCATACTGTATCTCATCCTTACCACCTTTTCTCTTCATTTTTATTTTTGTTTGTCTTCCCACCCTGACCGTCTTCCTAACTTTTACCCCAATGCCTGAAGAGTGAGCAAGGAAATGGATAAAAAGTAGGTTAGTGGCGGGAGAAGCTGACTAATGTGAGGAAGAGAGATGCTTACTGTTGATGTCACTACTTGCCCCTCCCTTCCGAAACCCTCCTTACCTCAGTTTCTAAGCTATAACTTGGTCCCCACTCACCAGAGTCTCTCCTTCTCTCAATCCATACCATCTCCATCCTATGGCTCAGTTCCTTTACTTGCATGGTCAAAAATCTTCAATTACTACTCACTTAACAGATCAATTTCTCAGCCTAGCATTCGACACTCTCAGGTTCATATACTGTTTTTCCAATTCTCTCTTGAAGTATTTCTCTCCATTATCCATATGCTATCATTGTACTTTTATTCTCCAAATGAGCCCTGACTTTGCTGTCTTTGCACAGCTCGCCCTATTCCCTCAATATTCCTCCTCTAGCCCTTACCTTCAGCTGTTTGTCTAGATACCATGTGCTTCTCTAGGCCAACCTCAGATAACAGCTCTTCTCTGAAACCCCAAATATCACATGTTTCTTAAGGCCCTTTTCTCACTGTTTTGTAGTGACTTGAGCATTCATCTTGCCACAAGCTCTCTTAGTATTTACCACGTAGAGTCATTAAGTAAATACTTCTTAAGTGAAAGAGAACTAGAGATAAATAAAAAAAAAAGCGATAGTATGAGCCAAACAATAATGACAACAAAAACAAAGTGAGAAGGAAAGCACTGAGATTTCTATATGGTTAACTCGAAAAAAAAAAAGTACCTAAGGCAGAGAGCTCTTTGCATGATAACTTAAAACAGAAGTACTGAGGGCTTTTAAAAATAATTTTAGAAAAAAATTAATTAAATAAAATTCACCCTTTTAAAGTCTGTAATTCAGTGGCTTTATATTCACAGGGTTGTGCAACCATCACCACTACCTAATTTTAGAGCATTTTCATTACCTCAAAAAGAAGCCCTGTGCTCTCCATCCTCCCCTCCCCGGCCCCCTGGCAACCACTAATCTATGTTTTGTCTCCATGGATTTGCCTATTCTGGACAGTGCATATAAATAGAATCATACAATATATGGGCTAAGGGCTTTTTAACTTTAAACAAGAAGCAACCTGTATTTGCAATCCTCTGGGAAAATCAAGCCTCTCATGTTATCCTCAGTATTAAGATAACGATCAATCAAGGCAGCATATTAATAAATGTTTGCATAATGTAATCACAGCTGCAGCCAGGTGGGTTGGTTAAGCTGCCATTTTTTTCTCCTGAGTAGGTAATGGAGTCAGCTGCGTGGGCATCTGAGTGCCCGAGCACAATGACGAACAGCGCTCAGAAAACCATCCAAGCCCCTAGAGGGCACTCCCCTCCTTAGGAGGCCCGTGCTGGCTGGTCTGTGGGTGGAAAGGCAGTGCACACTTATGCTTTCCCTTCCCGTCATTTGCTTCATGGACTATACACACAGTCCCAGGCAGGCTGGAGTCCTGGGACAGCTCCCAAGGTGCTTCAAGTCTGGCCTCTCCTTATCCTTTAGCTTCCAGATTCTGGTTCCTCCATGTGTCCTGCAGTTGAGCAGCAATGGTCATCTGCCATTCACGAAATCCACCCCACCCCTTATCACTCAGTGCCAGAGCTCAGGTGTCCGCTCTGCCTCAAATCCATGCCTCTCCTGTGCCCCTGGTGGATTCCACACAGCCTTGAGTTCACCCAACCCGCAAGGCCTTCTCTGATCAAAAAGCAAGAGGATTAATCTTCCCTCCTCTGACCTTTAATAGTACACGGGGTACCAAACTCTTGGAGGGTACATGTTTATCCTACAAAATCAAAACCCTACTGTTTCCCCAGAGGTTAGACCATGCATTTTATAATTTTTATTTTTACAAATTTTAGACTGAGAGCTAATAGGTACAGCCCTTTTCAAAATTATGGAATTTATTTAGAATGCGGATTCTAGGGTGCTAATCACAAAGCTCGTTTTTCTGCTAGTCTGGGGCAGGGCTCCAGAGTTCGCCTGTATAATAATCTCTCCAGGAGATTCCACTGAAGGGAATCTGGGACCCAGTTTCTGAGGAACTCTCTCCTACGGGGGCAGGGCCTCAGTCGTCAATTTAATTTGCACTTTCCATTGGAAAAAGCCAAGTATGACTAGTTTTAATATTTTAATAAGAATGATGATTATTAGCATTTGCCCTCGATCATTTACAAACACTCCTTCCTGCCTGAATGTGGCTGCTTAGAAGTGACAGACACGTGGAATGAAGAAATGAACAGCTTTATTTACTATCCAATACAATCATCCGGCAGAACACGTGTGACCGCTAGCAAGCCACTGAAACTCTGGGATGCTCAGTTTTTTCATTCTTAAAATGAGGTGGTTGGACCATAACAAGCTTTCTTCTAACTATGAAATCTCATGATTCTACCACTGCAGTCACCATCCCCATCACTGCCACCATCTGGTCCCGACTCGTCCCCTCTCCTGCTTCCCAGTGGCCTGTACCATCCTGGAGCACATCACAGCCTCGTGCTCCACGCTTGCTCACTCCTCCTCCTCGCCGAGCACCTAACCTTCACACTCGCTTCAAGATGGGCCTCCTCTCTGACACTTTCTGGTGATTTTTTTTTGGAGAACGGGGGTATATTTATATGAGTCATTTTTTCCTACTAAAGAAGACTAAGCAATGCAGGAAGAGAATAAGCCCGACACTGGCATCTCCACAGCACTAGGCTTGTCTTCGTAACTGTTATGGCTTCATAACTAAGTTGGAGAATCAAGAGTTTGCGTCCCCAGAATAACCAGAGAAACTGTGAAAGACGGACTGTCAGGTGTTGCTGGAAGAGACTCTGGGGAGAGGAGTCCTTTTTGTCACCCCCATGCTATTTAGCACAGCACAGGAGCACCCCTGGAATGTGCCCCTGAGGTGGGCGCCACGCAGAGCTGAGGGTGAATGTTATTCTAACATTCCCCTACAACAAACTCCTTCTGCAGAGGAGGAAATGCAGAAGCAGCAAACCATCATCTTCCCTTAGCAGACCCACGCTCCTGCCCAAACCCTGGCGGGAAACAGCTCACTGAGGCCCTCTGCAAAGGACATCTCCCAATACTGGATTTATGCCACTTCCGAACTGAGTGCTTGAGCCCTTCAAAAAGGAAGAACCATTGTCTATAAATCAAAAACTACTCTTTATGTGTGGGAGGGAGAGCTCTCCCTTTTGTCAGAAAAGAAGGATAAACGAGAAATTAAAAGGGCAAAGTATTTGTACTACTAGGAATCCACACAGTGTGTTGGGGAAATAACTGTCAGCAACAGAAATTATAATGACACATAAAACATTCCTATTCTATAAAAAGTAGCTTCAACTTTAATTAAATCTGATGCACTATCTTTCTACTAATTAAGTTTCTTAACTCTTTCCAGGCCTGTATAAGTTTTAAAAAAGAGGCTGTAAATAAAACATCCAGAAAGAAATGTTTCCCACCTGAGCGTCCAACAACCCAAACTACAAGGACCCCTCCCCATGGGTGTTTCTTAGGGTCATAATTTTCCTCATGTCTCACCATGAGACATTTACGACTCTCTAAGTCACAAACCCTCCTTTGCCTGTTCCCAAGCTAATTCCTGTACGAGCTCCCTGCATTTCTCCCGCCCAGGCCGGAAATCGTGGGAGTAAGGATGGCACAGAGGCCGGCTCTGGGGGGGTCCTGCGCTTCCTTCCAGCGGCCATCGCTCCCCTGTCACAGCGGGATGTTACCTGTACACTCTCTACTTTCCCTTCAGAGACAACGGCAAAATCGTTCTGCATTTGTTGTTGTTATGTTTTTTTTTTTTTTTCTCCTTCTTGGGAAAGAAACTGCTCCAAGATAGGAAAGGTATAATTGAGGGCTATTAGGTAAAATATTCTTTTGCATTTCCTAATATTAGGAATAATAATAAAGTTCATTGTAAGCCCTTAATAAAGTGGTGATTATAGCTTTCCTTTTCCTAGCTTCCATAAAAGGCGAATAGCTATGGTTCCTTCCTCGAGGCTGGCATGTGGCTCAGGAAACTTAAAGTGCTAAGTTAAAAGACAAAGTGGTAGGAAAATAGAAGTTGCAAGCCCACACGGTTCCTATATGATTTATCAAATTGTCTTTTAGGATCATGCCCCACAGGAAGCAGGTGTGGCAAGGAGAAACAATGGCATCGTACACACATCACCAGCTCGATGCGACTGGCTGGGGAAGGAAGCTGGCAAGTTGCGAAGGGACTCAATCCTGGCCGCAAGGGAACCAGAGGCACAGAAACACAGCTGGAAAGAACCCCTGGGGCCAGTGGCCCTGCTGAAAACGTGACCACTGGGACCTGGCAGGCTTTCTGAACCTTGCTCAGCTCAGCCCAACTATCCAATAACAACCGAGTCCCAGGAATGGAAGGCTCTTGGTCAAAGATGCTGGCGCTGGCTTTCAGGGTGGGAAGGATGGCCTCAGAGAATGCAGAGGGACAGGAATGAGAGACGCACAAGGAAGCAGTTCGGAAAAGTAAGCAAAAAGGGAAAACTGACACATTGCAGGAGTGGGTTTGGATGTGGAGAGTAAATTTTAATAAAGCAACAGAAGGTATTCCCTTTTCAGAGCCAGAATTGTCAACTGCATTAGAAATGCATGCTCTGGAGCATGGAATCTACCTGTGTATGAGCATGCAGTTATTTCATACCTACTGGCTGTGTGTGTACATGCAGTAGGGCACTAAGCTGGGTGGAGCTGTGCACACACAGGGTCCTGGCCCTCAGTTTAGGGGGTTTAGTTTACGGAGGTGTCAGACATACAATCACAAATGGGAGCACAATGAGATGAGAACTCTTCCATCCCCTCCCTGGGGCTGGTGAGAAACAAAACCAATGACATTCTGACTAACCTTTGATTTGGAAACCTGAGCAAAGCCTCCACGGCCCGGGATGCTAACTCTTCTACAGAGCCATCACCACCGCAACAGCTGACTTTAAGCCCGTGTCCACTTGGGTCCATGTAGGCTGTCAATTCCCAGGCCTCTCATCCTTGTCATCAGTGCAGAGTGCCACAATGCTCTGGTCTCCTGTACTCGAGGGACTGCATCCCCACAGAGTCCTGCTCCGCTTCCCAGGGACTCGTCCCTCCATGCCATCCTCTCTGCCTTCCCAGCCTTTTCTTTGCAGGCAAACTCAACACGTAAACATCACCACAAGATGCACCACTCATATCTGTTCTAATGCCTAACTGGCTCACCCTAAAAACAGTTTCCTTGTAACCACACTCACTTATTCACCTGGGCTGGAAGGCAGGTCGACATTCTGTAAGTTGACCCCTAGCTAGTCTAGCCCTATGCTGTCACTTTCCTCGCTTATGTAAGCCCTCCCTCTCTGTGGCTTTGATTCCTACCCATTTCTCAAAAGGGTAGAAGTTTGAAGAAAGCACTCTAACATCTGTCTTAGGCTTAAGTTCTAGTTACTTAGGAGTTACATGACCTTGGGCGAGTCATATCTGAGCCTTGACTGTACCATATGTGGATTAAATAAACAGATATATGAAAAGCACTTAGAATAGTGCCTGGAACACAGAAGCACTCAACACCTCTTAGCTATTTTACATAATTATAATTTGGAAGGTTTCAGTGTCTATGTGGACCAAACATTTTCACCACCCTGACCTCACTTGATCTTTTGAAATTCAATGACCCTGAAGTCCAGTGATGCCTCCACTTCAGCCACTTGCTCCTATGGCCACAGCTCTCTGAAACTTCTCATGTCAAACGTCCTACTCGCCGATCCCAATGGTTCCTCCGTCCAGTCCTCTCGTGCCCACAGTCCCACCGCACTGGCTCTTCAGCCTCATATTGTTCCCTGTCTCCTCAGAGAGGGCCTTGTCCCAATTTTATCTCTTTAACAACACGACCCCAAACCCACGGTGTTCTACCTGAGCCACCATCTTCATGCTAACTTCAAACTTCCTGCCCTGCAGTTAAACCCAGAGATGAGAAACTTGAATGTCTCAGGAGTCAGGAAGGACCCTGGAAGAGTACAGAAATACTAGAGACAACTCGAGAGGGTCTCGGCCCTCCGAGGGGGCTTCACTACTCCTTTCTCGTGGAAACAGACAGTGTTGCTATACCTTCCAAATGCTCAAGATAAACCAGATTTTTATGTGAGGCCTCCCAGTTTTTAAATGTGGACTAATTTAAAGATGGCACACACACACACACACACACACACACACACAAAGGCAAATCAAAGAAAACATGTCTTAGGGTCAAATTCGGCCCCCAAGGCTTCTAATTGCAAACTGTGATTCAAACCAGTTATGTCCTCTGTGCTCATACCCAAACTGCCGAGGGCTGCTAGAGGGAAAAGCACCCTCCTGGCAGTAGCTGCTTTGCATCGTCAACACTGAGGTCCCTCCTGTGACTAACAGACCTCCATTCATCCCCAAGGATCACTTTTTCCATGAGGCTTTTTCTGACTGGAGGCACAAAGACAAATAGCTGATGCTGTGTGCACACATGTGTGTAGGGTGTGTGAGTGGGCACAGATTGTGAAGTGCCCACTTCACAGCATGAGGAAGTGGGGGTGGAGGGAAGGGAATTCCAGGAAAAGGGATGAACCTACTCAAATTTATAGAGGCAAAAAAGAGTGCAGTGTGTTAGGTTGGAACAAATGGTTCAGCACACCAGGAGCATATTATGTGTTGGGATGAGAACCAGGGGGTTTTGTGGGGGGACTTGCAGGAGACATGGCTAGTAAGACAGGCCAAGGATGGGTAATAAGGGGTCCTGCATATCACACTAAGAAGCACCTTTAACTGAAAATAAGAGAAAACAATACACCTTAAACAAGTGATGCAGTCTTGCCAAGGGCTGTTTATCTGAGGAGAAAACCAACCTTTTCATATATTCTATTTTCTTGAGTTGTAAAGACAGGTGGGATAGTGCTAATGTTTTAAGCCGCAAGACACATGAAAAGATAAAAAAATCAATGACTACAATAGCCTAGAATGCCCTTTCCTCTTTCTCCATCTGGTGAACTCTGACTCAGTCTTAAAGACTCAGTTCAAAAGTCAAATTCAACAGTTTTCCAAATTGGAATCAGTACCTTTTTGCTCTGTGAGCTTTTTTTTTTTTTTTTTTTTTTTTGTGCACACTTCTATTTCTCAAGCAAGCAGCACTTAAAACAACAATGATTTATATGTTGTTTAAGCTTCTTGACATCGGTGACTAGGTTTAATTAATTAATTAATTAATCACTGTATTGATTCCATTTATATAAAATTCTAGGAAATGTAAACTATAGTAACAGAAATCAGATCAGTGGTTTGAGATGGGAGGAAGAGAAGGAGGGATTACAAAGAGACATGAAGTGATAGGTGTGTTTTTGTTTTTTTCTTCTAAAAGAAAGGGTTTATTGAGCCACACACCAGCCAGATAAAAAAACTGTGTCCTTGGGTATGCAGTCTCGGTCGGCCACAAGCAGCAGGGTTAGGTGGAAAAAGCAATATGCTTGCCATCCTGGGGTTGATGGGGCTCTTTTATACATCAAGCTGGGCGGGAGAAAAATGAAAGTTGTTTTGAAAGAATTTACACTGGCTGTAGATAAAGGGGGGGCGGGAGAATGTGAGGCGGGGCTGGTTCTGGGATCAGTGCAGAGTCCGTAAGGGAGTGTGACTAGGTTTTAGTCTTACCAGGTAGCACATGGCTGGCACATGGTAAACACTTGAATATTTGCTCTGTGGGCAGACCAAAAATGCTATGGGGTTTTGATGCTAGGATGTGCCATAGATGACCTATCTATAAATTTGATTAAAAGCATTTATTGAGTATTTACCTGTGCTAGGCACTGATGAGAGAGATATGGTGTATCCTTGTTCTCAAAAAGCATATACTCTATTGTCGTAGGAAGACAATAGTCTTCCTAACAGTCTTCAAGAACCCATGATCTAGCTATGGAAATCAAAACACTCGATCATATTATCACAAGTGCTATGACACACGACTTCTTTCCTTTACAAAGGAAAAGCCAGGAAAAAATCATTTAAAATGCATTTATCTATGCGATACATTCACAACAGACTAACTGAGCAATGAGTCCAAGAGAAGCTAGCTGTCTCCACCTCCAGGCTCTCAGTTAAGTAGTTAAAACAGTTTTCTGTGCAAACTGTATCTACACAACAACGAGGAGCCCTGCCATTTACATGTAATGTAAAGGTACAAATGAAGAGAAAAATATTTTCCATGAAATTTGGGTTTGCTTTTGGCATTTCCAGAAGAGGTAGGATTTTAACATTTTAGATTTGCTTATTAGTGATGTAAATAACTTCACAAAATATTTTTGCTTAACTCTGGAGCTGTTGTTCTGTTTGCCTGTGTCATGAGGATGATATAGTATAAATGAGAGTGGGTGGGGAAAACCCAAGGTTCAGTATTAGCTATGTGGTAGGTTCTGCTTTCCAAATTTATTGAACATTTGATGGAATTCAGTTGAGCTTCTGTGTCTCAGTGAGAGAGAGTCAGAGGGCCATGTATTTAGTGTCTGGTGATGGCCAGGGCCACTCTGACCAAACTGGATGCCACTGAGTGAGAGCCTTGAGCTTTGTTTCAGGACTGAAACAAATATAAGACTAGACACTGTTCAGGTTCATGGAGAAACACAAAAGGCATAATAAGGCATGAATACAGGAAGTACAGGGCTTCCACATATGAAGTGAATTGTGACAAATTAAAGTCTTTAATAGGGAGATAGTTCTTCTCCAGTGGGCAAGGGCTTTACTTCTAGGAAAGCATATTTTCTTCAATCTGGGGATACATCCAATGATAACACGAAATTCCTACAATTATTTTGTTTTAAAAACATCAGAGTTTAATATAGACTCTGGCTTTTTTAGTTATGAGTTGATTTGCTCTTTTGGGCTAAAAATTACTGTGACAGAGGGCAACAGAATAGATGTTCTTTTCTTAGTTGAGAAAGAAGGGCTTCAAATACATTTCCAAATTTTTTTCTGCATCTGTTTTAAAAACAGAATGCTATCATGATAGCATACCAAGGCTTAGAAATGTTTTAAATTTGTACTATGCTAATACATATTTTACACAATGTATAATTTATTTATTCAAAAAGTAGCTGGATAAATTATCCCAATTTAAGGAAACCACCAAAAAGTGAATTGAATTAGAGAAATTTGTCTAACAGGCTAATCATTAAAAATAAACACTAAATCTGTTATTAAGTGTCATCTTCTTTGAGATGATGTCTTGGGAACAGATGGACACGATAATTAATGACAAGGCTCTTATTTGATAATGTTCTTCTGAAAATGCATATTCAGGGGCAATTTCCACTGGCTATTCAAGTAGGCGTCTACAAGTAACTTAATTACCTCACACACTGTTAAAAGCATAAATACTATTTGATGATCTAAAGAACTTAACGCTGTCTCAGAGAACTAAGGAGTTCTCCCTGAGCTATGAAGAGAAACCTGTTAGTTCCAAGCCACCGAGAGGAAGTTTCAGGCTTTGACATGTGTGTGTAGTTGGGCTGATGAGCCTGTGTTCCTGACCTTGTGCAAGCCTCCCACTCCCTAAAGTCTTCGACCAGAATGATGGGCTGAGGCTCTAGAGATAAGAGTTGACTGAGGAGCTCAACCACCCAAGTGTTAAGTATGTTAGCAAACAGAAAGTTAAAGGACTCCTAACGTGGTCATGCCAACACTATTACTCAGGAGTGAAAAGATTACTCAGATGTTAATGCAGCAGCAGAATAAGAAAATCCACTGACTTTTTGATAAAATAGGAACTGTATGATGCCATGATTTGAAACTATAGGTAAATAGAGAGGAATGTGAAAAATGATCATTACTTAATTCTGTTTGTGTGTATGCTTTTTGAGGTCCTTGATTTCTTAGTTTAGACTTAAAGGTGGAATATTACATTATAGCTTTTTCTTAAAGTCAGTTTTCATTATTTGGTAGAAAGCCAATCTATTAATTGATTTTTTTTCTTGAAGGCAGATTACTGTGTGTGTGTGCCCTTCTTATCACCTTCCAAAGGTCTGGAACTTTTTGAAACTGGCAGTGGTGCTATTTGTAAGGCACTGAGATTCTTCAAGGTTGGGCCATACCTTATTCATCACCATACCCCACATAACATAGCCCAGTGTTCTCTGTCTTCCATGAGGTCCCTCATGGGAATTTGCCATTTAACTGAGAATTTTCAGATCTCCTCCTTGTTTTCACTCACTGCAGCTTTGTGGTTAGATTAATTTTTATTTAACTCCAGCACTTCAGAAGGGAAGGGATGACTTGCCAAAGATTCCATTCTGCTGGCCTCATCCTGTGTGAGTTGATTTCAGGCTGTGAATTCTGGAACCCCAGAAAGATCTTTTTCTAAATATCTATATCTATTCACACAAAACAAGTGTGCTAGCAATCTGCTAAGATTCTATTATCATAGTACAATGTATCACCAACAAGATGAATTTTCTTGAGAGTGCAAAGAAGCCAGGATTGAGAAATGGGAACTAATCATCCTGGATTTTCAACCTGAAACAGTAGAGTAGAATATCTAGATATTACAGTGAAAGTAAAGGAAATTCATGGTCATGGTCTCTGTATCTGACATATCTTAGAGACAAGAGGGTTGAAATTCTTCCTTTTATCTTATTTCCTTTCCTGGATTACAGAGTTTGGAGCTGTTATGATATGACAGGGTATGAATTGGAAATTGTCTTCTAAGGTCAATATCTTATGAGAGAGAAATAAAACCGAGGATCAAACCAAAAAATGGAACTTAATTCAGTAGATCACTTTAAGAGGTATAGAAAGAGATGGTCCAATCAAAGTTAGAAATAGAGAATTTAAAACTCTTCCATGTATATAATGCAGGAGTGGTGGTGGTGGTGCATGTGTGTTTAAGTTAGTGTGAGATACAGAAAAATACAGTAAGAATATGGAGGAGCTGGATAAAGAAGAGTCAAAGAGAAGACAGACAAAGACCCAGAACCTTAGGGAAAGTGAAGTAGCAAGAGCTGGGAGAAGCAAATATAATGTGGGCCCAGGAGGCAAGAAGCACAGCATGTAGTTCATGCCAATGAAAGTGAGGAGGTATGAGGATGCTACACACATCACCCTCCCCTGAACACACCAACCAAGGCTGGCTGACAGGCACGGAGAGCCATGTTCTATTAGAAAGCAGTTTCTAAGAATAAAGCCTTATCTTATGGATTCAGCCTTTGGCCAGAGAGTCTCTCCTCCTGCTATATAAGGTACTAACTATTTATAGATGTAAAAAATATGTAACTGCAATATTCAACCAGCCATTGAACAACAGGCAATGTATTTTACTGAATAATCACCCAGCTTTCACAATTCAATCAATGATGATTACCCTGGTTTAAATCATTAGTTTACTAATTTGTTTATTTCATTGTTCCTCTCCTAAGTTTTGGAGAGAATGAAAAAAAATAAGTAACCATAGTTCTTTTATGACTTCCTTTGGACTTTCTCCGTTTCCTATCACTATGCAAACCATATATTTCCCCTATTATATTCTGAGTTCTGGAATTTTCTAAAATTTTCCTTCTCCTTTCTTTCCCAGGAGTCTCCCTCAGCAGCAGCTTGGCTTCCTTCCCCTCTAAAGAGTTTGGGAAAGGCAAAGAATTTAAAACTAGAAATTACTTTCGAGTTCATTAAATCCCTCCTCCCTTCTCTCTCAGAAAAGAAAATAGATTCAGATGAGGTGAGAGGCTTGTCCAAATTCATGTAGAAATGGGCCTAGATTCTAGCACTCAACATCATCCGAGTAACACGCTCTCTCTGTGCAGTATCAGGTGATGGATGGAGAAGTATTCTTTAGTGGCTGAACAGTTTACTCACATGTGCTTCACTCACAGGCTACAATGAAGGAAAGTGTAGGACATAAAAGGTCAGGTCTCCTGAGTGGTGGGGCCAGGGAGGGGCTGGCAGGGAGTAAGCTTAGGGACACAGAGGCGCAGTGCTGTACGGTGTGGTTCATAGTCACACAGCACAGCCTGGCTCTGCCACTCACCGGGCAGGAGTTTCCGGGCTCATGATGCTCCGTCTCTGAAAAAGGGGAGCTGTACCACCCGCTTCCTGCGAGGTGGGGTGCGAGGGGGAACACTAAAATTCAGGCTCATCTACATTTCCAGTGGAATTGTACCTAGAATCTAATGAGCTTAAGATATCCTGTAAATGTTTTGATGAAAACCAAAGTCGTATATTAGTCAACATTTTAGCTAATCAATAATCTAAAGTTTTTAATTTTTTTGGACTAAGGAGAAAAAATTTAAAGTATGTCTAAATCTGGATTTAAAAATACAGGAGTATTTTTGTATTGTGTCTCAGAAAGCAAGAGATATAAACGTTCTGGATACAGGTTTTCAAAGAGAACTAGACCCTAGCCAGAGAGAGGCTGGAGCCAGGAGGGAGCTTGGGACTGGGC
This sequence comes from Eidolon dupreanum, assembly GCA_028627145.1. NCBI lineage: Eukaryota > Metazoa > Chordata > Mammalia > Chiroptera > Pteropodidae > Eidolon > Eidolon dupreanum. Next base: position 87,122,073 of record CM053515.1, read on the forward strand.
TTGCTGCACTGTGCACAGTCCAGGAGAAACCCTATTTTAAGTTTCTGAACATTATAAATGATGACTGATTTCCCCCACAAAATAATCAGATTGGATTTTTCTCAATAACTTTTAAGGAATGCATATTTATAACAGAAACTGATAACAGAACATTTCAGAACAACAAGTTTAGGACAAATCTCATTAAAATAAATTTAGAATGGGTGACTGTCAGTAACATATTACATTCATTCATCTTCTTAATGAAAATATAAAAATAGTTATGTAACAAATCAAAAGGCATAGGGTACTGAAAAACTCATTTGACTTACAGTGAAAGTGAATAAAATAGCAGTATTACTGTCTGGATTTTTGACTAGTTAATGTCTACCCTGTAAGTCTATATCTAAAAAAGACTGGTGAAAAATTAGAGAGGCAAAAGGAAGACTCTGTAAAATGAGGCACATACACTGGAGATAGCAAAGAGCAGTGTAGAGAAAAAAAAATATGACCCTAGGAGTTGTCTTCTTGAGAAATAGCTCAGTAGGGCTGAGGTCTGGGCTGGCTGACATGGGAGAACGCAGAAGGCACAGATGTACAGCCCAGGCTGGGTCTACCCTCCAACCACATCTGGTGGGTCCACTTTTCTCAGACAACCACGGTCTAATCAAGCATTATAGAGGAGAATTTCTATGCAACATCTTGAAAGGCTGTTTTGTGTGTGTTTGTTTTTAAAATTGACCTGGTTTTATCAGGCAGATCTCGTGGTATCCCAGAATGGGATTCCCTGTTGTGTGATGGGAGAAAACCTAGTTTAATTAGGTAGTCGCAGCATTCCTTATGGAGACGAGATGAAAATAATGAGATGGTACTGAGAGGTTCCTAAGTCATGTGGCTACTTGCAGGTGAGCTGCTGGCTGGTAAGTGGAGAGAGAAGCAGGAAGGGAGCTGCGGAACTGGAAGGGGTTTGATGACCAGGCTGCCTAAATTACACTGGGGACCACAGCCCATGCGTCAGAAGGACATTAGTTTCTGGACAAAGGTCACATGAGCTGTAGCACTCCACCAACTTTCTACAGTCAGAAGACAAAATCTAAAGGGCACCTATTTGGATAAATATATGTTATGATGGATTTAAAAATGGCCCGGAATTCTTTGCAGCTTCTCCCACTAAGAGATGGAGTTTTCCACCCCACTTTTTGAATCAGGTTTAATCTGATTTGCTTTGACCAACAGGATGTGGGGGAAGGCATGTTGTGTTATGCCTTCCATGTCTTGGGCTCTTAAGGTTTTGCTATTTCCTCTCTTGCCTCTGTCATCATGTAAAGAAGCCCAGGATGAAAGACCCTAAGGGGTGAGAGGCACTTCCAGCCATCCCAGCTGAGTCCCCAGATGTGAGTGACATCACCTTAGACTATCCAGCCCCAGACAACCTGCCAGCTGACTACAGAAGAACCACCCACTTAATACAGAGTCATGAAAAATAATTAATCTTTATTTGTTTTAAGCTACTACATTTGGGGGTGGCTTGTTACACAGCACTTAGTAATTGAAACATATGTATATTGTTTATATATGTAGATAGTACATATTAATATGTACTACACTGATATAAATATGTTGGTGAGATCTAAATTCATATTCACTGATGTATTTCCTGGACTTAAAACAATAAAACATTATTATCAAATATACTGTAGTGGAGAGCACAGGCTTTTGAATCAAAGAACTGGGTTCAAGACTTTGACCTGCTTTGTCCCTGCACCAGAGAATATCTGTGATTTTGCATAAGTCATTTATTCTCTCAGTCTCTATTTTCATACCTGTAAATTCCTCATGGTGTCAGATGATGGTAAAATTAGAACAAAAGTGAATGCTTTGTAAACAGCAGGGCACATTACACAGTTAAGTAGTCATTGTTACTGCTGTTTATATATTTCTTAAACTTTTTTGTTTTTCTTTTTCTGCAAAGACTTCGTTAGGATCAAGGTATCTTCCAAAAATCTCTGTGCTGTAGGCTTCCTTTTGCATGGAGGTGTCTGTATGCACACACACATGTAGTACGGAGGGCCTTCCAAAGGCCAGGAGGTGCCAGGGACAGTCCTGTTTTTACTGTCATTATGTAGTACTTAGGCTCAGTGTAAGGTGCATAGCCACTCTCATTGCCTTTCATTATCTCCTGAAAGGTATGATGAGCTGCCACATAGCTCCCATCATATTCTAGTGCCAAGAGAAGAGAAAAGGATGAAAAGAATTGGCAGGGTGCCTGGAGACCTAGACCAAGCTGAGGGAAGGAAGAATTAAAAATAGTTAAAAGCTAATTATATCACACATAGAATGATGTCTAAAGAGGATGAAGTTCAGGAGGAAAGATAACAAAAGAGAGAAAATGAAGGATGGGCCATTAAGTAAAAGCAGAGATACAGCAAAGAGGGAAGGAATAACTTATTCTGAGAAAGGGTAGAGGGATTTCAGAAAACTAGTACTTGTCAGAGACAGAAATGGGAAGAGATATCCATGCATGAAAAGAACATCTGGAGGAGAGTGTCTATCTCTTGTAAAGGCTCATGTTTGATGAGTGAACAAATGAATGAATGAACTGTAAACAGACAACTCAAAAGAAAATTCACAAGTTGAGGAAGAAGTCACACAAAAAATAGGGCGGCAGTAAGTAGCCAGAATGGGTGAAATAGTCTCACTGAGAATGGCAATTCCATTTGGGTGGGCACGAAGGAGGAAGAAATTTACCCGTGAAGATGAGAGGGTGGTGGGGGAAAGGTCCACAGACTCCTTTTCTAGTCTACGGAATGTACAATAGATCCTTAGAAAAAAGAGGTTGTTACTTTTACCAAAGGCAAATCCCTACTGCTAAAGTTTAAGATCTTTCACCTTACTCTGTCCTACCTACAGGGGACTTTTCCCCCTGAATTCTCCACATAATCAGTCTTGATCTCAGATGGCTTGAAATTCTTAACAACGCTCTTTCTAAATATGCTGATAAAGATCAAATAATATAACAGGACTTTAAATGTTCTAAAATGCTCCTTTTTTTTTATAGCTAAACATCATGCTCTTAAAGAGCAAACCATTCACATGACTCACACACAAGAATAAAGTTATGTCATGTTTTCTCTTAAAATGCTACCATTACTATTACATGTTAGATGCTCTGCTTTTTATTTACATTTTCATAAGACTGGGTTTTTATTCCCTTGACAAAGTATACAAACTAACTTGTCTATCATCCTTCTTAATAAGTGGGAACCTACTGAATATGCTAAACTAGGTTAAGCCACAGTCTGAACATACTTTGTGCTTACCATTCAGTATTAATGCACACAGAGAAATAGAAGACACAATTCCTGATCTCTATAAACAACCCTTAGTTGGTGAGACAAGACTTAATGCATATAACCGTTAAATAACAATACAAGGATGTATATGATTAATTGGCAATATGGAAAGGGACACTTTTAGAGTTCCTAGGGAGTTAGACAGTGTTGGTTGAAGCCTGACGACCTTGTGCATAAAGTGGAATTTAATTAGAGTTTTATAGGATGAACAATATTACAAAAGGTGGAAGGGAGAGATAAAGGCATCTTGTGCTTTGAGAGGTGAGCTTGGTGCTTGGAACAGAGTTTCTGAAGTATTTAGAGCAGGGCCATAAAGAAGGGGTTGGGTAAAAACTGCAGGGGTTTCAAGTGAGACAAGGAATAATATTACTACCCCATGGCAAGAAGATAATTTTTCTCTTCTTCGACATATAAATCATCACAGCTGAGTGGGCCTGTTTGTTTGTTCGTTCATTCATTCATTCATTCATTCATCAATAAATGTAGGTTGATATATTACATCAAATCCTAGTCTAGGTACTAGAGACTACAAGACACTCTCTTCCCTTGAGAATCACACAGACTAAGATCGACTGACCAAAAAAAAAAAAAAAAAAAAAAAGCAATGATTTCAATGTATTATTAAAAGTGCTGTGATAAAGAGAGACATGGGAATTAAATCGCAAGGACCAGAAGAGCACCACCTAAGTCATCCTTAGGGACTGAAGACTGAAAATGCTTCAAAGAGAAGAAAATGTAGTCCTGAAAGAGGAGTCAAAGTTGTAGAAGGATCAACTGCAAATGCAAAGGCACAGGGCATGAGAGAGCACAGGGAGGGGGCCTTGTCCAGGTGGGAACACAGGATGTGTGCTGGAGAACGGGCAGGGCGTGAGCAGGGGTCACCGACTACCTAAAAGACAGGAAACTAAAGAGCTGTGAGAACTTAACCCTTCTCTGCAAATAATTTACAGTGGCATTTTGAATGACTTCCTTCTCCATGTTTTTAATTTCTTCATTAGAGGGACCTTTAAACTGACTGTTCTTTAGTTCTGAATGCCAAAGTTGAAATCATGTCAATACAATAACAACCATCCTAAGGTTTATGTTTATAAGACTCACAGAAGCTTTGAGATAAAACGGAAGGCATCTAGCTGAACATTTCTTCTAAGCACTCCTGGCAGGTGGCCAACCAGACGGAAAGAAATCTCACCAGCTCTAGGGAGCTTGGTCTATCTCAGGAAGCAGCCCAATTCATTACTGTACATCATTAGTTGTGAGAAATTTTTTTTTCTTAAATTGAGATTAAATATGTCTTCCTGTAGCTTCTACCCATTTTGACCTCCTAGAGAGACTAAAAAAAAAAAACAGCCTACTGTGCCTCCTACATGCAGATGGTACGATATTTCATTTATAATGGTGAACTGAGAATTGCCCCTTTTCCTCACTAAAGGACCTGTTAATTAACAACTGACTTAGTTTTAATTAATCAGGTTCCCTAATATAATGTGCCACCTTACTTTTCATGAAGACCTTGAAGGGACATCTGTTACTGTTAGTAATGCTCCATTTTCTTCCTTTAGTGATTGGTAATACCTTATGTTTGCACAATAATTCACCTCTTTCCAAGCATCTTCACATAAATTATCATCACGTCATAAGGTGCTGCGCCACTGTTAACTATGTTATCTTCACAAAAATCTTTGTATTTGTTTTATAATACAGTATAAAAAACAATGCAAGTCATGTAAAATACGTCTGAGAGAATCCCAGAGCTTCTGACAACAAAGGTTAGGAGAACTAACGTATTTTAAGAAAAGAAAGAAGAAAAAATTATCAGAACACTCTCTGGATGTCTATTCCAATTATGGACAAATACCTGATACTTACCTTAACTAAGGACCCATATGTATTCCTATCTTATCAAACTATTTTAATAATCACAACTGCTCATGCAACAAACACAGATATTAAGTGCCTGGCACAGGGAATAAAGGAGATTGAATGAAATAAGGCACCATTTTAATTCTGGATTTTAAAGGCAGAGCAAAAGTTGAAAGAAATGAGATGACTTAGGCCTGGGAAAGATGGAGGTGAGATTATGTCAGGAAAGAGGGGAGAGCATCTCAGCAGGAGAAACAGAAGGTAAACCCCATGTTTCTAAGCATGTTCTTCCCAAAAGCCGAGCATGAGGGCCAGCTCTATGTGGGTGCTATGTAGACTCTCAAGGACAGGACCTGGAGACCCTCACATTCTGGAGTGAGCCTGGTCTTGTAGGTCTAAGTGGACGTCCTGCTACTATGACTAAAATGACAGCAACCCTTTCCCCCATCAAGCCAAAGAGAGATGTGTTTGTTACTCCAGAAAGCATTATAAAAAATTTAGATTCCTCTTTGTCTCACCAAGTAGTGGGTATGGGTAGGTGTGAATGCAAATGTTAAGGATTCCTGGGAGCAATTCTATGATGCATGCACTTCATCCCATCAGACATGATGGTTAAGCACCTGTAAGATTCACTGCAGAGGATCCAATGACACACCCACTGTGGATGGATACAGGTTGGCTCCCTGGCTACATACTGAGGGCCATATTTGCCTGGATAGCCCTCGGCCTCCAAAAGTACACAGCACCCCAACATGAAGAATCTGTAAGGATTAGTGACTTAACCTGATGACACCTGGCTTGGACCTGAAGAACCACACATGTAAATGCCAAGTCATAGTAACAGTTCAGTGATTTTTCCCTAATACTTGGGGAAAACGAACTGCATGCTTGAAACTGTGCCTTCCATGATGCTAACACACAAGACAGGAGGAAACTTGATAAACTGATGACAAACCAACCTTGTTGGCAGAGTGCAGCAACCATCCGCCGTGAGTCTGACTTGAGTTTCGTAGCTATCCAGGGGGCACACGGCCTGCTGAACGGACGGGCACTCCACAGTGCTGCAGTCCACGCTGAACACTGGAAGGGGCAGACAGAGGCACCATTTACTGTGACATTTACCGGCATTTTGAAACCCAAAAAGAAACACTGGCTCTTGACAGATTTTTGCAGTGTCCTTGCTTCCCAGAAACCCTGTCTTTGCACTGGCATTTTTATTTCACTCAAAATTGGAGAAGTGTAATATGCCCCAGGTCTTCTGTGCAAGGGAAGCAGGGGACAAGATATTTAAGAGTTAAGATGAAGATGCAGAGCGACAGAGAGAGAGTTAAACCAATGAAGGTTATGTGGGCGGATAGTGGTAGTCAGCAAGAGGCATTTCTGGTAGAACAGTTCAAGAGATGGGCAAGGGATCATTTTGCTTGAAGCATTTATATAGCAGTTAAAAAAAATCTGACTGATAATTAGAAATTTGTAAAGAGGAAATCATTAGAGTCCAGACCTGTTCACGGACCGTGCTAGAAATGCTGCCATAAGAACAAGGATGTTAGAAATAATTTAAAGTAAGGAAGAGCTAGGACACAACGAGGAATCGAATGTGGCAAAGAAGGTGAGTAAATAGTCAAAGACGACTTAGCACATGCTATCAAGCTAATGGGTAGATGGTGGGGAAAAACTGAGGCTGAGAATTTTGTTATAAAACATCTCGCATTTTGATGCACACGTGTACCTAAAAATAACTTTCTGTGTTATGTATGATGATTGTTTCTAAATGCAACTTTAAAGTGATAGATATACCTGCAAATGAGGACTATGACCTCCTCTCGGGCAATGAAGCAGGCAGCCACAGTACCATAAATTTTAACCCCGCCTCCACCATTAAGCATATTTTGAAGGAAAAAAAAAAAGAAAAAAGAGAAAAAGCCATAGTCCCTCTCTGTAGGCGCTTCTGTACCAGTGGATTATCACTCTGGTTCTCTGACTAGAAGGCCAGAAGTCAGGCTGCCATTAGCCCAAAGTGGCAGGCTCACAGTGTGCTGATGACAATGCTCTTCTTCACATGGAAGGAGGGGCCGGGCTAGCTGCAGAGGGCTTGCTACCCTCTGATGCAAAGGAGCGAGGATGCTGAGACAAAGCTCGTGCATACCTGGTTTGCACTCATAGAGGTCACAACACTCTCCCGGCTTCCCTGAGGCTTTTGACACTAGTATGTTCAGGTATCCCGGCTGGCAGACTTTGCGCAGACAGCCCGCGGGGTCACACACACAGCGGCTGGGTAAGGGGCAGCACTCCCCGGGAGGAGCGTAGCCCTCGATCAGAACGGAATCTTCAGGACAACGCGGAGAGAACTGGACTTCGCAGCGGGCCTTGGAGCAATCTGGCTTCTCTTCTAAATGGGAGAGAAAGAATTTAACACACGCCCAAGGGCAGTGTGGGGCACGTTCATCAGAAGCACAGGCAGCCCCCGAGGATCTGTTTACTAACCAAAGAGGAAGGGAAAGGAAGAAGTCTGGTGAAAACCCTCAAACTTGGCATAGCCGACCATGACAATCTCTCCTGAGACCTGCTCACAACACCAGAACGTGAAGTGGGAGTTGCTCTTTTTCTCCACCTTCCCACTCACTTGTGCTGGACAGTCAATGTCCAGCACATGGACCAAAATGAAGAAATGCAAAGGGAAGATGCCAACCTGACCTGGAGAATCTGAAAAATGGACTCAATCACTGACCACCTCAGAGATCTTTGCATTAAAAATGAGTTTTAAGGGCTGTTCTTTGAAAACAATGCATGTTTAAACTCCACAACAGACCCGCAAATAAATCGCAATTACTGCAGGGAATGGAGACAAGGTGCACAACAATCAACATGGAAACTGCTCAACCCCCAAGCTCTGAATTTTGAGATGAACTTAGTAAGATCATATGATTCTATGATGTGAAATCCTAGCAAGATGGATAATGAGCCAAATTCCCATGTAATTTCCCTAAATGACATCTGGTGTTTCTGTCTCTAGGAGAGATCCATCAAAGGTCCCTCATTCTCCTTTCTCCAGTATTCTGTATTAATCTACTGCTGTACTCTTTTTAAAAAATACATCAACCAAAGCTCTAGCTTCTGGAGCCCTCAGTCTCTTGACTTAAGCTTTTAAGAAACCTACACCAACATTAGGTCCTCAAGAAAAAGACTGAAATAAACCTAAAGTACATCATTATAGCCCTGTGACCTTTGTGAGGGAAGGGAGAAAGAGTATGGAAAACGCTGGGTCTAAATGGTGCTGTGTAGTATTGACGTACGTTATCATGAGCTCTCTATTTTCTAAAGTAAAACCCACACAGGGTTAGATCCAAGAGGTCACCTAGTTTTGTCTTCTCGACTAAAAATCATAGTCCATTTTGTAGATAAAGAACCTGAGGCCCAAGAGCTCCAGTGACCTGCCTAAGGTCAGTGGTAAAAATAAAGCAAGAATCCAGTCGTTTCCGGTTCACTTAGCTCTTTATATTACAAAGTACATCTATTTCCAGAACCCAGTACACCTCAGGTCATTTTCTACCTTAATTGCTATATATCTCATTTCATTGTCCCTCTTCCTTGTCTAACCACCTCCTGTCTAATCGAAACATAGTACAGGGGAGCCTTTGTACCTATAGTTCTAGTAAAATCATTCACAAATACTTACCAAGTGTCTACTGTTCCAGCAGCTTGGGATACACCATAAAGAGAAAAAACATAGATCCCTAATCTCGAAAAGTTTACAATACAGTGGAGGGTGATAGAAAATAAACAATAAGCATTATAAATAAGAAAACTACATGGGTAGTAGAGGGTGATAAGTACTATGGGGGGAAAATGGAACAGAGCAAGGGGGAATTAGAGTCAGGGAGGCAGTTACAATTTGGTCAGAACAGGCATCATTGAGAAGCTGATGTCTGAACAAAGACTTGGAGGGGTGATGGGCTGGGCCATGGAGATGTCTGGGAGAAGAAGGGCATCCTGGCAGAGGGAATGCTAATGAACCCCTGCGTGTCCATGTATCCTATTTTTCCATATTGTGACCCCAGGAACTGCCTTGAGAAGAGAACTTAAGTAAAGAGGAATTCCACTCTGGGATCCCTGTCAGGGTAGGCAGAACAGAGCAATGAGCTAAGGGGGACAAAGTCAATCTTGATTGTATGGGCACAGACTGAGATGGAGTTTGTAAACTGTACTCAGTTTATCTGACTAACACAAACACATGGGCTCATAATTAGTAAGAGCTCTGTGAGTTTAATTGCAAATAGCACTTAATTCCTACTCTTGCTAATGGGCTGTAACTAACTTATTCTGTACCACATTCTATTACATTCTTATTGTGCAAAATATTTGGTATGTATAATGAGTTTTCAAACATATGCTTCAATAAAACACATTTCATTAAAACCCAACATATTAGATCTTCCTATTTTGTTCTTTATGTTTAACAGTCCCAACATTGTCATCTATTAATGTGTGTTTTACAGTTCAAGCCTTTAGAGATTTATTTACTTCTTAGGAACTGCCTTTGTAATAAAAGTGCAATAAGGTAGGCTGCTGTAGACACTGAACCACTGTCAGGAAACATTTAAGCCATTTCCCCTTTGCCCGGAGAGGATTTGCCATCAGCGCCTGCAGCTGCAGCTGCAGCATTTACCCCAAGATAACTCACGGATTACAGTCTTAACCTTACTCCCAAAGTTTGCCATGAAATATCTCGCTTTATTATTATTTTCGCATCATTCAATCGTCTTTGGAAACAAATGACATCATTGCATGCTGTTTTTAATAGTGGTATTTCCATTTACAGAATATAGTAATTCTTGATCACTGAAAATGTCAAATCCTAGAAAATGCAGCATTCCTACACATGATGTTAAGAATGTTAAAAACGAGTTAAATCTTATTCTAAATGCTTTTTTAACTCTTCTCAAGATGATAGTATTGGGTTTCCCTTTAATTTACTAATATAATCAATTAGTAGATTTTAGACTATCTTTGTTTTCTAAGAATAAATCCTGGTTTGAAAGATCCAGCTAGATCTTTTTTGACTTTGCAACATTTCAAGATCTTTAAATTTATAAACTTATGTAGCTCTTACCTTTGTGAGTGTCATTGTAGTCTCATTCAGTCTTAGTTTGAGTTACACTTTTTCAATAAGCTGTTTCACATTCTACCTCTTTCTCTGCTATAAAACAGTCTAAATAAAAAATTACCTATTCTTTGATGTTTACATACAACCCACTTGTAAAACTATCTGTACTTGGCATTTTTTTTAAAGAGGGAAGGATAGATTTCTTCTTTGGTTATTAGATTATTCAGGCGTTCTACCTTTTTTAGAGCCATTTATATTAACATTTAAGTAAGAAATACGATCTAATTCATCTAGATTTTCAAATGCATTTCAGGCTTTATTGACTAAGCTTTCTTTTTTGTAGTTTTTATGTTCATCAAGTTTTTAATTTCTTTTTGTCTAATTATTTTATTGTTCTTTTCTCTAGTGTTTTAAGATTAACGCTTCATTTACTTCTATTTTATTTTTCTACAAAGGCTAATCAACTTAATTATGATTTTAATACTTTAGCCAAATATTGTTTTGGTTACATTCTAATTTTTGATGTGCATTACTCTCGGTGTAACTCATTTCTAGTTGAATCTATAATTCAACATTAATTTCCTCTTTGAAGACGTTTTAGAAGAATGCTGTTCAGTTTCTGCACAGGTAGTTTTTTTGGCTTTTTAAAAAAATTTTACTTTATAGTTTCATTGTCTTGATGCTGGAGAATGTAGGCTATACAATTTTCTACTTTTGTTAATTTTTTGAGTTTTTTATGTGTGTTGTTTTTTTTTTTTTGGCATGAGTGTGTCTAAATGTGGCCTACGGCCAACTTTAAAATACATAGATATTTGAAAAGAACATGTGTTCTGTTTATTGAATACAAATTTACAAATCTATTAGGTCAAACTTCTTAATTATGTCAGATCACTTGTATCTTACATTTTTTACCTTATTTCCAAGAAGGATCTATAAAAACTTCCCACTATGAACCAGTTAACTTCTCCTTGTTATTTCTAACTGTTTTTACTTTAAATTTTCAAGGCTGTGTTATTAACTTCATGACTAGCGGGTATCAGAGACAAGCCTGTTATGCTGACTTGGCAAATTGTAAAATAATGCTTTCGAAGAATTTAGATTGCTAAGATCTATATTTTTCTTTTACTTTCGTAATTGTTAACTTTCATAGCTTTCTCCTTCTCCTCTCAACCCTTTATTCACCTTTCAACAGATGATCCAAAACCCTTCCTTACTCACTCAACATCCTTCCCTGTCCCCAGCCAGTCAGCAGCCTGTCATTTAAAACCAACTATGGTTACCATAGCATCAAGAATTGTTTTTCTGATACCTTCTTTCTCAGCCTGTTTCTAAATAAGTCTTCCAGTAGATTTCATTTAGTCATCTATGTCTCTATTCCATTTTTCTTCCATGGAGAAAATGAGGAGAAAGCTGCAGCCACGCCATGTATTTTCCATGATTTCGAAGGTTTTTCTCACATTACCTCTGAATTTTTAATTTTATCCATTTGAAAAGAAGCCTCTCCTGACTCCCTATGGTGTCTAACAAATCTATATATAATACTTCAGTTAATTAACAAGATTTTCAGTCTGGTTGCCTTGGAAACATTTTGCAAATGGAATCTTAAAGAAATCAACAAAAACTGCCCCAGGTATAATAGCAAGACTAAAGTGACAGTATCCCTTGCAACATAGGTCAATAAAAAAAAATAAAAAAAAAAAGCCAGTTTCATCATTTTAATAATCTTCCTACAAGAGGTTAGTCCTTAAAATATTGACAGTATCACCCAGTATTAAAGTGATTCTACAACAAAAATGGAAAGTCTGTGTCAATCCTAGTCACTTTAACCTGTGCAAATGCACATTGGCCGGTGGTAGACCACCAGGTCCATATGTTAACAGAAAAGTATAATCATTACCTACAAGCAGCAAATGAGTTTAAGAGTATTTTGCTTAAGCACTGATTTAAATAAAACTAAAGCCAAATGAAAAACTGCTAGATGGGAAAAGAAAAAAAGAGAAAAATTATATTGCCAGATCCTTATCATATATACTTAATTTTTGTAGAAATTCCCACATGTCTGCCACTGAAACTTTCCTCCTCTTCTAGTATCTCTTAAAATGGTCACTTAAAATAATAATAGATATTTTACACACTTATTAATGAAAAACAGATAACATAAAATGGACTAGCAAAATTCGGATAGGCAACTGACTACAAAGTCGATGCTGCTCAGTCTGTCCTTTGCTGAAATCTACCCCGATTCTCACACACACACGTCCCTGCAGGCAGCACAGGATCATTCAGAGACAATTCTGGGGCATTCCAGCTATAGATATTTCAAGGGACCCCAAGTCTGATTAGACCCGCTATCACAGAATTCAGTAGGTAAAGCACAAGAGTAAAGAGAGAGAGTCTGTAATTACTGTTTTCTTCACAACCTCACTCTAATAATCACTCTCCCTTATAATGTGAAGTCCCAGAGTAGCTATGGCATCAGCCCAGGTGACGACAGGGGCCATTTGGTGGTCCTGGGAGATTAAGATGGTACCAGCTGAGGTGCAATCTATGAAGTCCTCTCCAATCCTTCCACTCATTCACTCAACAAATATTTACTGAATGACTTCCATGTGCTAGGGGTTCCAGGCACAGGTCTTAGAGCAGGAAATTAAATAAAGTCCTTGCCTTCCTGGATTTAAAATTCCAGAGGAGTTAGACAATAAACAAAGAGCCACACAGCATAATGCCAGGTGATGATAAATGCTTTGAATCAGAATTGGCGATGTGGGTGTACTGCATTAGCCAGGTGAGTGAGGGCAGATCTCTCTAAGGACATGGCACCCTCAGAGACCTGAATGAAAGAAAGGAGAAAGCATGCAAACTGCAGGGCAGGATGGTCCCAGATGCAGAGAACAGTAAGAATAAAGCCTCTAAGGCAAGAATGAGCCTACTCTCTAAGAACAAAAATATACCTCATGACTATTAAGAAGAAATCTAAACTATGTAGTATAATTTACAAGTAGAAAAACACCAACAAAAACAAGAAAAATATTTTGACAGATAATGTTTCTTATTAAGGATTCAATTCTCATGACCACGCTAGAGAAATGAAAGCAATCTCTATTAACTGGGCACCTTCTCTGTGTGAGGTATCAGGCTTCTACTTGTTGTCACACCCCTTTGCACTCCCCCATAAAGAAGAGATAACATATTTACTTGGCGGATGAGGAGACGGGCACAGAGAGGCTAAGAAACTTGGTTAAAGTCCCAAAGCAAGTGGCAGAGCCTTCAAAGCCCATGATCTCCCCACTAAGTCCACAGTGCTAACCACAAAAGGAACTTCAACTTTCCCAGTTTTTCTGGTATTTGTATGGCAACATTTTTGCTCACATATAGAATGCCAAATTAATTTGAAAAGATAAAGAGGTTCAGGGTCTTTGTCCACTTCTCTTTCTGGCTGGCCATCCTTCCAATCCCATCTGCTCCTTGGCCTTATAGACATTACATGATAAAAAGGGGGAGCCTTCTTGTACCCAGAATTATTTTGTTCTGAAGACTTATATTACAAATGCAAGGCGTATGTCATCCCTACATTTTTAAATTTGGAGACTGACTCCTTTAAAGTTATACTGTGAATTCTTTTCATTCACATTCCATGATTTTATCATAACCTTTTTTGGCAAGCTTCGCGGTGAAGACTTGCTCCGCACAATCATAACCCCGAGGGGAAAAATTAGGCTTGTTGATACAGTCCCAGAAATACTTCATATTTCAGCTCGTTCAGAAACACCAGCTGTACTTTCCCAGAACTTTTTTACTCTGATTTTAGGATTTAACAGTGACAGAATCTACACAGAGCCTTTTCTAGTAGTTTGTTAAAGACACCATATTAAATTGTTTTCAATTGCCTAATAAAGTTAGTTTGCAACATAGTGGAATACAAATTCACCAAACAGAAAGAAAAAAATTAAGTGATCTCTAACAGCAGTCCCTAACTTTTTTGGCACCAGGGACTGGTGCTCCTATGAGAATCTAATGCCTGATGACCTGAGGTGGAGCAGAGGCGGTGATGCTAGTGCTGGGGAGCTAGTGCTTCGCTTGCTCGCCTGTCACTCACCTCCTGCTGTGTGGCCCGGTTCCGGTCCACGACCCAGGGATTGGGGACCCCTGATCTATAAGACTGTAACATGTGATACTTCAGTGGTTCTCAATGCTAGCTGTGCATTAGAATCACAAAGCTTTTCCGAATACCACTGTCTGGATCCTACCTTAAACCAATTAAACCAGAATTTCTGGGGGAGAAACCTGGGAATTAGTATTTGGCACCATCACTTCCTGGGTGATTTTACTGTGTGATTAGGGCTGAGAATCACTGCATTTCATTACTCCTCCAAGCAAAGTGGAATCTATACCATGAAGTTCCCTACTGACACTAGAGCTTTGCCAAGGGCATGTTCAAACGGCAGGTAGCCAAATGCCAAGGCAGCACTGAGCCCTCCAGCTTTCTGCCCACCACCAAGTGGTCTAAGCTATATGCTGAGCCTCACTGTACCACTAGGAATCTCCCAGATGACATGTCTTTTCTATGCAGGATGTTCCTAAATTGGGCTAAAAATGGTGCTCTAGATTAGAACTTTGCCACCAAAGCATGTCCCCCCAGACAGCAGAATCGGCATGATCTGGGAGATTGCTAGAGTTGCAGACTTAGACCTTCGAGCCAGACCTTCTGAATCAGAACCTGCATTTTAGCAAGATTTCCAGGCGATTCAGCTGTACCGTATTGTTTGAGACAAACTGCTCTAGAGTAGTGCTTCTCAAACAGTGGGCCATGGACCAACACATCAGCGTTTCCTGGGAACTTGCTAGAAATGCAAATTCTAAGGCCCCACATCAGAGCTAGAGTTAGAAACTCAGGTGATGCCCATCAATTGGTTTGAATGAACCCCCCAGGTGATTTCATGCACACTCCAGTGTAAGAACAAGTGCTAGATTTGCAACTCTGGTGGCACATTAGCATCCCTGGGGATCTTTAAAAGTCCAGAAGCTTGGAGTTTACCCCAGACTAATTAACTCAGAATTACAGAAAGTGGGACCCTGGTATTAGTATTTTTAAAAGTCATCCCCCAGATGACTCCAGTGGCAAAGTCAAGGTTGGATTCACTGTTTTAGGCACCCATTCCCCCAGTCCTTCACACTCCCAAGAAGATCTGAAGCTTCTTTAATTCTCAGGAAATCTGAATCAGTGAATTCTCTGCAACCTTTTTAAACAAGGTCAGAACTACCTGGGAAGAGTGAAAAGTGCTGAGAGAGAGCTATAGGCTCCACCTCTGGTGGTAGGTGGTGGGTGGAGGAAGCAGCGAGTGGAGAAGCCGGATTCATTCCAGAGGTGTGCATATGCATCCCGCTAAATTTCGAATCACAGTTCATGAACGATCATTAGAATTTTGAGCCAGCGACATTTTATTTCATTTATCTGTTAATTCACATCCTTTATTTCATTTATCTGTTAATTCACATCCAGAAGACGTATTCAATTTACTCCCGGAGGGATCTGCCATTCAAATAGTTACATTTTTATATTCATACACAGTAACAAATTTTCAAAATGTAACCGTGTTTAAAAATCTGGCAATAAGGCTTAAGGATAGTTTGGATAAATGTACAAAGAACTGAAGATTGATTTTCAAAAAGATGATTTTTAACTAATAAACTATAGCCTTCTCCGAATATCTGTCCCCTTTTCTTATCATAAACATAAGCTCATAAAAAAGGAATGAAAATTATTTGACAGTAGGACAAATGACTAATGAGGAAAACTTAAACGAATGAAATTTATATAATCAGTTCAGCAACATCTTAAGAGGAATCTTCCTAATGGCTTAAAAATGTCATAAAAGCATAAACACTAGAAATGAGGAACTCCCCAGGGTGGTGTTTAAACGGAAGGCAACATCCATTATGAAATATAAACAAAGCCTCTATTTTGCTGAGTGACTCTGTGACTTTGGGTGGGTTGCTTTCCATACTTCAAGTTTTCCTCCAGCTGCAACTCGGTCGTTCCTTTGTATGATAACATGATTTGAAAAAATATAAAATGTCAGATTTTAAAGAAGTGAAAATTAAGTGTCTGATGTCACTCATCTGTAAAATGAGGGGCTGGCCCTTATGGATGTCTTCTGTAAGCATCCTCCAGCCAGAACTTTGAGCCCTTCCTATGCATGAGGCTCCAGGGACTTCCCGGCCCTTAAGAAAGACCAACCAGTGATTTTTGAATTAAAGGAGAAGCCAGTCCTTCTCCCTCGGAATTCCAGTTTTGTTAATGCTGTAGAGTGTTAGAAGTATAGTAGAAATTATGATTGTACTGTGATTTTTAAAAAAACCAAGGAACAGTAAACCAAGGGTATTGTCAGTAATATTCTCAATAAATTCCTGAGTCCCAGAGGTGGTATAGAGATTTTAAAAGTCTTTAGAAGGACTCCAAAGACTATTATTTCCTGATCTGAGGTCTTCAGAGGTTCCTTACTTGTACTTAAATGATTAAAATGATACATCGAGAATAAAGAGAGGGTGCTGAACAGCATGAATGAAACACAAGTAGAGTATTATATCACTGCTACTGTTGCGTCTTTTCTGATGACAGCAGTGGCAAACAAAACAAAACAAAACAAAAACAAAAAATAACTGTGGTATTTAACTCAACTGGCGGCTCTCAATGAGGGTTTATGCATTCTGACAAAAAAAAAAAAAAACCGTATGGATAAAAATACAGAAATAGACTTTTGAAAAAATATTTTGGCCATTTTTTATTTCTCTTCCTTTTTAAAAAAATTTGTTTTACTGAAGATAAACTAATTGTTTGTACCACTTATTTGTTATTTAACAGAGGTTACTTTTTAGCTACTTTTTATCTTTTGTTCATCTGGGCATCAGTATAACTACCAGTTTACCACAAAGGTTTGTAGAGAACAAGAAAGAACCATTTTCAAATCTTGGCTTTTTTACAATTAGCTGTGTGATCTTTGGCAGGTTTTTTGACCTCTCTGTGTCAGTTTTTTCAGGGCTGTTATAAGAGTTAAGTGAAATAATATACATTGCAGGTAGCCCTATGCCTGGCACATCTAAGTGCCCAACACAGTCATCATCATCATTGTTAATTATTAGAAGTCTAGGCTTTGAGTCAGAGGGACCTCAGAATACTCACATACTCATGTTAAACGGCACAAAAATGCTTATTCTGAGAGTCTGTTTTAGAGATTAAAATACATACATTCTTTGATAGTACATATATATGAAATGTATAATATCTAAAACATTACGTTATAAAAATAAAAGAATATTTCATATATTTCATGTGTGTATGCAAACACACACACACACACACACACACACAAGGAGGGCACTCTTAAGACCCTCACATTAGCTCACTTCTCCCTCCCATTTTGTTTTCAACCTAATGCCCAATATAAAGCTTAGAACACATGTGATCATTAAATGTTCATCATTGTTAAGGTGAAGCTGATTATGTGAAACACACAGGTATGGTATGTATCCCCACACAGTTATCTTAGCATGCCAAGGGTTTTCAAGTGCTGTCTGTCAGCTTCCATTACTTTCTTGATTAATTCCTTTTTTTTTAAAGGGCTACTTTTTGAGAGAACAGTCTTTGCTCTGACCAGAAAGAAAGAAGTTGTCTCGCACAGGTACTTTTCCCTGGAGATTCTTCCCCAGTTACTTCTGCATTTAAGATGTGTCAATGATGGGCCTGGCTTATGAAGTTGTCAAATTGACAAGATGGCATATTATAGTAACCACTGTCTCCCGAAACAAACCAAGGCCTCCCGACATTTCTGCCTCTCAGTCGAAGCCCTCCTTAGAGAGAACATGCGTCCTCACTGCCCACCATCTCTGCTGGTTGGCCCCTCTCAGAACAGCCTCATTCCCTTCTCTCTGAGGCCTCTCCACCCTTCTGACTGTGCCTTCAGCTCCAGCACCAACTTCCTAATCAGCCCTGCCCTGGGCTGAGCCCCTTGAAAGGGGCCTGGGTTTCTATGCCTCCTTTGTATTCTTTGTGTACCCACGGCGTAAACCCTCCACCGCCACCACCAAGAGGGCACCGTGAGACTACAAATATGTGAGCTGCAGCTGAGCAAAGGGATGTGTTTACTTTCCACCCTGAACTACAACTTGACCTATGGCAAAAACAAAAATACTGCAATGTGTATTTTTTTTTCCCAGAAATGATAATTATAGTTATCCAAACATTTTTCAAACTTCAACTACCAAAATGGAAAAGGCATTTCAAAAAATAATTTATGAAATAGGCACTTACATTCTTGGTAGTCCTTACATGGAAATACTTTTTTTATTTCTTCCTTGCCATTAAGGGCCTTGACTCCTAGCTCCAAACCCTCTTCCAGGGCATGGTGTGGTTCAGCCTGCCGAGCCGAGAGGTGGACTGCTCAAAAGCCCTCCCTGTTCCTTACAGTCAGCATGGATTTTAGCTCCTTTTTTCCACTTCAAAAATACCAGTGATTTATGAATCACAGTTTGCATGTGGAGTGAGAGAAAGGCACATTTGGCTGATGATGTGCCTGAACTAGAAGCGCGAGGCCGGACTGGCTTCTGGTACCAAACACAGAAGATAAAGTATTTAGACTCCTCACAGGACATCGTGTAAATCCCAGCTCATTTGTGCTCCTCTCTCTGAATACAATGCTTTCTCACCTCATTCTCCACCTGGTCCTTTTCCTCCAGCCAAGGTTTTTCTGGACCCAGTATTCCCATCAGGATACAGCCATTGTAACTCCATTCTGCTCTCAGGCTTTCCAATACTGTTTAGAACACCGGTCCTCACTTGAGCATGCTAGAGGACTTGAGATGCAGACTGCTGAACCTCGCCTCCAGAGTTACTGATTTCGCTGGTCTGCGCTGGCGCCTGCAAATGCTCCTTTCTAACAACTTCATAGGTTACGGATGCTGCTGTCCAGGTACCATGCTTTGGGAACTTGCTTGCTTTTGACCATAACTGTTTGAATATTTTAGTCTCATAAACTCTACCATCATCTCTCCTCTCCTAGGCAAAGCTGCGTTTCCCTGTCTCTGTCTCTCTCTAGTTATGTACTAGAGCTGAATCTAGGTATAAGAGGATAGTGACATACTTGTGAACCTGACGGACCTGGACAATGAATTCCTGGCCAGTCTCATCCTCTTCCATATCAAATAGCAACCCACATGGAGCTACCATCTCAGGCCTTAGAAAAAATTTTGAGAGTAGCTCATAAAGAAAGCAGGCAAACTATTCAGACCTACATGCTGGGCGGCAAGGAGAGGTCAGGGCTGCTGCCCAAGTGCACGCTGCTTAGTGTTGGGGCTCTTTCCATATTTTGGGGATACAGCTTATTTCTAAATATTTTCAAGTACAATAAAGGCCATAATGATTCCATAAATGAGTCTCATCAGAATGAATTAAAGGGGACAAAGTAGTTTCTGATGAACCAATTATCACAAATTTGTATTGCAATAATTGGGAATTTGGAAGAAGAGTGTTGTGAAATTTAACTTTACATGTACTGTGGGGACTGGGCTCCGCAGAGTTGCTAGACTTAAGTTCCTGTTGTTTTTTTGCTCCTCAGTACCTATTGCGTAGCCCTTGTCCATGCAGTATTCCAACTAGTGGGAAGCACAATTCTAAATGGCATAATGTAAAAAGTTACACGGATGCTTCTGTTCCCTTCATATGGCCTGGAATTAGTCACACAGACACACTTACCTGCAAGGGAGTCTGGGAGATGTAGTTTTTATTATGGGTACCCATATTTCCCATTAAAATTTTTTATCTATAGGAGAAGGGAATGGACACATCAACATGGGGACCACAAGGAACCTCTGAATAAATTTCCTAAGAAAATAAACTGTATAAACATGGGAAATGTATTGTCCTTTGAAGAATAAAAGTGAAAAAATAGCATTCTGAAGAATTGCTTGAGAAACATTCAAATAATATATATGCTTCTTATGAAAAATCTACATCAATGTGTTAAAAGTACCAGGAAAATTCTTATTTAGCAACTTTACAAATATTTAATAATCAACTATCATGTATAAGACATGGTAATAAGTTATATGTTTTAATAAAAGCATGGATATGTATCTATAGATAAAACCCTTAGCCATCAGTGAGACTACATATTTCCATACTTATGAACTTTAAGCAGAAAGCTTAGGTTTCTTTTGAAATGTTCTATAACTCAAAATTTTCAACAAGTCTAATCCTTCTTACAATTAAGGTATGAAAATAAATGGATTAGAGATTTGAAGATTTATTTATAAGGGAGTGGAGGGATTAATATGCTTGCTCTTGCATAAGAATGTGGTAATGGTTCTATCCACAGGACTTGTCAAAAGAGATTTCTTCTTCAGAAGTTCTGAGATATAAGTAGAGTAAATGGAGGCCTAGAGAAGCCAAATGTCTTTCCCAAGGGTCACTCGCCTAAAGAATGTTGAGTCAGGGCCAGAAGCCAGGTCTCCTACAGAATTCTATAGCAGTTCAACCAAAAGACACAGTCATCATCATAACTTTCTCATCTTTTGGTCTGCAGTCTGTATCTTTCCCTGATAATTATTCACCTCTTTCATAATACTTAACATTGCTTAGAGTCTAGCTTAAAAATCTTATCACAAAGCTACTTTATCATAAAATCAGCTGACTATACAAACTAAACCAAACCAAAAGTAACCCATTATAAGTGGAGCGATTAAGAAAGGTCAGAAGAGCAACCTCTGGTCATAGGGTGGCTGTGGTGCTGTCCACCACCCAGGTGCTGAGAGGCTGGGCACCCACACAGGCAAAGCCTTGCCCTCTGAGACTTGGAGAACAAATATGCTGGGAACAGGAGGAAGAGCAGGCCTGCCAAGATGGACTACAAGGGCAATCTGTGCGCACGCCAAGAGCCTTGGGGCTGGGGACACGGAAGGAGACAGCTCCCATGCAGAATACCCTAGGCCTCATACCACAGGGTTTTTCTTTAACAACCTAATCCCCAGGAATTAGGCCTCTGGCGATTTCTCCCAATCCACTCAGAAGATGAAACTCAGCCAGAGAAAAGCAGAAACTCTGAGACTAGAGGAGCTGGTCATACGAGACAGGGTCGCTCAGCATTAAAAATTGTAGAAAGTCTCATGTGGAAGCTGAATATCTGTTGCCAGGGCCTTGGCTTGGGCAGCCTCTGAAAACGCCCCCGTGCTGCCATGGCTTTCTCACATTTTAAGTTTCTTTGCCCTTCTCCTTGGTTTTATGGTGGACTTGACTTATCTGGACATCTGCACTTGGTGACGGCTGAAATCCTACTGATAATGCATAACTTGCGATATTCAGACTGTCTCGATACCGAGTGATGCTTCTACCTACCCAGTCTTGTCACTTGGCACTGTGGATCCCCTGTCTAGCAAATGAGAGCCAGTCTTCTCTTTCCCTTCTCCATGTTCTCCTCTTCCTTTTCTTACTATTTTCCTGTTGTGAAGTCACAGCTATCCTCATTCCTAAGAATTTATGTTAGTAGTATCCTTTGTCCATGTTATAACTGACAGTATAAAAATTTGCCTTGGAAGGGGAAAGGGAGCCTCACAGGGGGTCAGATCTGAATACAGGGGTGGGGGGAGGAAATCTCACAGGTGTTCAATGATGACACTGGGCATAAGTGAATTTCTATTCTAAGTATTTTTTAACAACAGATTAAGAAGCCATCCTTTCTCTCTGCTTTACTGTGCTCTAAAAACTTCAGAATCTAGGGTGACTAATGTCCCAATTTCTTGTTCTACTCGGAGATAACACTGTTTCATTGCCCTCCACACTCAAGATGATTTCCGTCTAGGAGGCTAACAGAAGCTGGCCAGTCAAAAATTCTTTTAAAAAACATAGACAGTGTTTGATGTAAGTAGCTACTGATATATGCTAGGAATTTTGCCTGATCTTAAAGCTTTAAACAAGAGATTTGAGATATCTCAAATGACCTGAAAGATTAATGGTGTAATTTTTAAAAAAGGATGAAAATACAGTAGAATTTCCCCAAGAGAATCCCTCAAGCCTTTGCAAACACTCTAATTGGTGCGTCACAACTCTATTACAGTTGCCCAGAAAGTGAAGTTTTACACGGTGGCCAGTACACTCACCAAGGTATTTCTAGGAACTGATCTTCCTCATTTTTGTATCATGTATTTCAGAGATTCAATCTACTGCCAACTATAGCATACCAGCTTTTTAATTTGTCCCAGATTTCTGGGTTTTTTTTTTTTTTTTTCTGGTAAAGAACCATTACTTCTATGACTTTTTTACTCCTCCTCACTCTTATTACCAACCCTAGCAGCTGGATTTCTTTTATAAAGAAAAAAGTTTTGACCAGTTCATGACTTGCCACATATGCGATAATGAGCTAAAAACAATTGGGCAGTTGGCCTGTCACCAGCTAAGTGATTTGCTCCTGCACAGGTACTGCACAGCACACCTGTTTCAAATTACAAATTACTACAAGTCACACACAGATCTTCTGGGTCACTGTTTCATGAATAATTGAATTCGTGAATGTTAAATCAATGAATCGAAAAGGTCTAGTGTGTGGATTTCTGTAAAATGAATCTTGCCTCACGGTTCTTTGTATTCAGCAATAACCTCATACACAACTCTTTCACCCACTGCCCACTTAACAATGCATTCAGAAGGCTCCACGTCATCTGAGTCTCTGATTAGAAGGTGGGGAAGTAGAATTTGTCACCAGGAAGCCTCCCTTTTGAGTCAGAGAAGAATTTCTCACTTAGCAATTCCAAGGGCACTGCGGGATCCAAATTCCACCCTTCAATATGTCACCGTGAAGTAAAAATCATTAAATTAAGAAAATAATTTCTTTTACATTGGAAAAAGACTAACTTCTAATCATAGTTTAAAAAGAAGCAACCTAAGCTTAAATTGCCAGAAACACTTAAAGCTGAATGAGTTGTTCACGTGAGTTTTAAGTAATGAATCAAACGGCTACCTTTAACAGTAGTCCTGGATGCTAGAAGGGGATGTGGTCCAAGTAAAAGGAGATTGATGTGTGATGCTGCACACGAGTCACATTCCCACACACTCCACACACAGTCTTACTGCTTAAGAGCATCCCAACCCCTCCCTGCCTCTGTGCTTTCAATCAGGGGTGGCCATCTCCTCCAGTGCTCTTCTCCCACATTCACCCAGCCGGCCAGATTGCCCCCATCTACCCATCCAACATTTATTGAGCAGTTATTATATCCTGGGCATTTTGCTAGGGATTCGAGACACAAAGTTGAAAATATATAGTCTTCCATCTCAAAGAGCATCCTGGTCATTTACAAGCAAAAGTCATCTCCTCTGAGACACATGCCTTCATCTTTGTCTCCCCCACAAGTCTGATTCCTTCCTCTAGTCTATTTTTATAGCCTCTGTACATATATCGATTGTATTAAATGTTTACATTGCATCAATAATTACTTCCATTTATGTCTTGGAACTCCATGACCAAATGTGATTTCCATGAGGGCTGGCCTTGAGTCTTGTTCTTTGTTTCCCTGCTGTCCAACAACATAATGCCTAGACCAGAACGGGCAGCCCATTAACTATCAGATCTCTCACTAGTATCCTCTTACTATTCTTAGTGTCTCTGCTTCTTCCTGTCTATGTGCCTGTCTCTATCTACTTATACCTACCTATCTCGTTCTACTACTTACTGCTGGTGTATGACCCTCTGTAACCTCCTAACCTCAGTTTCCTCATCTGTAAAATTAGGATAATAAAAGTCTCCACCTCACTGGCTTGTTAAGATATTTAAGTAACACATGTCAAGAGCTTACACTAATACCTGGCACATAAGTAAGCAGCTCTTGTCAGCTTTATCATTAGCTGCTGACCTTAAAATAGTTGCAAGAGGTTCTGGGATCTTTTTATAAGTTATGGAACCAAATTGATGTAAAGTCAAAGAATCGAATGCTACAAGGGCAAAGAACTCAAAAAAATTAGCACAATAGTCATGTAGCACCAACCCAATGTAAGCAAATATGTGTCAACTTCACAAGGCCTCCCTATTTTAGCTATACGAAAACAGCAAAAGGTCTGGACATTCTAATAAGTGTGTAATTATTATCTTACTTTAGGAGTGCCTGTGTACAATGAGCTGCATATTACTATAATACTGTACTTCAACCACATTGATTTTGCTAACAAAGGGACCTTGTAAAATTAACACAGTGCAGCTGGGCAAAGGGTGTGTCCAAGGTATAATTAACTTTATGGACTTTTCGAAGGTCTCCAGATCCAGCATGGTAATTGTTTTAAAGAGTTAAAAACATGTTCTATCAAAATCCTCGAGTGAGTACGTGCTTCGGTGAGTCCTGGCTGACTCTGGCTTAGGGCCCCCGGTTCACTACTAACCTTAAAAGGTACAATGAAATTCTCAAAATCAGTTCGAAAACAAACTAGCGAAATTATTTGTAACTTTTACAGGGCTCTAGTGCATGGAAATGAATCTAAAGTACTTAAGAATCTATGATTTACACTATTAAGATATTCTGCAAAGTTGCAGAATACTATAGCAGGGAAGTAATTCCCCCTTACCTAGCACTCTAAATATTGTTTCCATCATATATGCTATTTATATGCTTAAAAGCTCATCTGAAAGAAAGTAAAAAAGGCTTAGATTGGATAATGCACTGTAGTATTTCTGTAACTAGTCCTTGAGTCTGACATATTGAAGGCAACTGAGAAGATATGACAAGACACTAGACAAGAATCAAGAAAACAAATTTTAGCCCCAGACCCATCACTGACTGAGCAGTAAGAGAACTGATGCTGGAGAGAACAACCATTTCCAAAGTATTAAATGGAGCATTTAGGGAGTTGCAGTGAGAAAATCATAGAGTGAAACTGGCATCATTAAATTTGGGGCAGGGGGGGAGTAGGGAAGGGCAGTAAATAATTTAATTCATGAAGCTGACACAACACATTATTTAAAATGTTTTACCTCGGGTATCACATCATATGTAATGTCACTGACAAACCAAACCTTTAGTATCATAATAGCCTCTGGAAAAGAGGTTACCTTTCCGAACGAGTAAATTACTACTTAAATCAAAGGTGAATCAGGGGAGGGATAAATAGCGAGATAACTTGTATAGAAGAAACTCTGGCAGTGACCATAAGCAAAGCTTCTCTGATTGTATGTACAGTTACCAGAATCCGATAATCTTCTGGATATTCTGAATTTCAAATGGCGGTGACAAAACTATTCAATTATGTGTGGAAAAAGGTTTATCCAGCTACCTAGCATTTACCGGAAACTCTAGTAACTGGCATAGGCATATTCTTGCATACAGTAACATACTAATTAAAATTCAAATTAAAAAAAAAAGAGCTATTAAAGTCTCCTTAAGTATTTTTTTGAATGAAAAAATATTAACAATATTTAAAGCGTAAGATATGATAGTAAATAAAAGGACAAAGCCCAAGAAACAAAATAACTGGACTTCTACACACATTTAAATCACGCTGTTCTTCAAAGTCACCTTAGGAAGTTATATAGTTGTTCCAATTCTGCCATTTCTCAACTTTAATGTTCTTTTTGACATTTTCTTTAAAGGCGGTTCATGAGATATACTATAAAATCAGCCTCAGTGCCTAATAGTTCTAGGTTATATTTTAGCAAAAATAGAACTCCCCAAAGTGCTCACCTATTTTATTAATCAGATGTGACTTCATATGCCTTTTGGCTATTTCCCGGAATAAAAAAATTCAATTTCAAAATGAAAGTTTGCCATTACCAAAGGCATTCACAAGAAAAGTGCTATAAACACTCAAGGCAACTAAAAATAAAAAAAAAGGAGGGAGAGAGAGAGGAAATGGGGGATGGAGGGAAGGATGGAGGGATGGAGGGATGGAGGGAATGAAAAAACATTTATCCTTCATACAATGGCAGCCTCTCTAGAATTAGCACATGGGCTTTGAAGGTAATCTCCAAATTCCAAGGTCTCTGAGAGGAAACTATCTTCTAGATTTTAAAATTCATTTGGAATTTGTTTTAAACAGTCCTCACCTAAGAATCACCGTGTGACATATACCTTACTTTTTTTATTCTACTTCTTTTGCCAGTTGGTAATTCCCTTTCCCAAAGTAAGCAGAGCAATGTATCTGCAATCTGATTGAAATATTAATACCTTCTCACTTTTCTGAAAGTGGGAAAGAAAGAATAGATTTAAAGTGAAAAAAAAAAAAAAATAGCAACTGGGTCCATATCTAGTCATCTTGTTAAGGCCAGAAAAATGACTAATAAAATGTTTTTGGAAAATAAAAATGCCATCAAGAAAGATGTTGTTTGCTTTACGAAGGTTAATTTTAAACAGCAGTGAGCACAACTAAATAAGCATTTTAAACATCATTGATTAGAGCTCTTCAACAATGCCCAGTGCTTCCTCACAGCACCACTTAAATGCACAATTTCTCAAAAGGGAAAAAGGAAATTGAATTAGAAAAAACGAACCATAATTGCATAAAAGCCATACATTTAAGCATACACAAAAACTTCTTTGGAAAACATCTCCGTATTGATCTTACTAGTTAAGGATATAAACATTGAAATTAAATTTCTGTTTATAGCTCTGGATTTAATTTAATAGTAGTTGTGCGGGACTAGGGATCAAAAGATTGTATGAAAACACAAGTTTTTACAATGCTACGGCAATAAAATTTCCTCCAGGCTGATCACTCAGAGCTCTCAGCTAAGGACGGCTACTGACTACATTCAACACCATAGAGCTCCCAGGGACTCCAGTGGCTTCCATGGAAAAGCAGGAGGGATTCAAGAAGGGAAACATGGTAGAGGTCACATGAGCTTCCTAGTGACTGAAAAATAAAATCCAAATCTAAACCATGGCACTTGCAGGCCTTGGCATCTGGGCTCCACCAATCCCATGACACACTGTACCACCTGCCTCCTCTTCTCTGTTGTTGGACCTGTGCATGCTCCAGGTATAATGAGAGTCGCCACTTCAACTGTCCCATGTTCTCTAATATCTCATGCATTTATGCCTTCTTTTCCTTTCTAGCTAGCAAATTTTTAATTATCCTTCAAACCTTGGTTCCATAAAGCGACTACTGCCCTGACTTTTAATAAGAGGTATCTGGCATGCACAGGTATCATGGAAGTACCTGCATACGCCTCTCAAATGACACTTAGGATCTGGTACCTTGAGAGAAAGGGATCTTTGCTCTAGTTCTAGTGTCTATGTGTTCAGCATGGTGCCATGGCATTGCTGATAATTACTTAATTTTGATGGACTGAATAGCTGAGACGATAAAGTAACAGAATTAATTACGAACACAGGATCCAGAATGAAACCATATGGGTTCCAATCTTGGCTCTACCTCTACCTGGCTGTGTGACCTTGGGCGAGTTACTTTGCCCCTTTAACTTACTTCATGGGGTGTTTGTGATTATTAAAGCAAATCATCTATATAAAGGGTCTGGTGACATCTGATAAATGGTAAGAATTTCTCATGTTAGTTATTATTACATGATAGTCCCATTCTCAAAATAAGAGATTTGTTTTTAAACAAAGTAATACAGTTTGCTGGTGGGCAAGAGAACATTTTAACAATGGAAAATATGAGACAAGATATCGACAGAAGAAAGAGGTCGGGAAGTTGGAGAGAGAATAAATATGTGAGTTAAGAACTCAAACAAATACAAAGACAGGAAACAAGACCAAGAGGAAATAAAAGTCAGAAGTAAATGAATCTTTAAAATGAGCAGAGAACAGAATGGGGTTTTAAAGTTGCAGGGTCAGTAAAACAAAGAACTCAGTCATCTCATTGGGCTTTAATGCCATCACTCTGGTATAGATTAAAAATATTTATGAGCTGACATCATTTCTTAATCTTACTACCGAATATGACCACTGTATGTGACTACATCCCAGGTATTTTAGATGTGCTGCACAGAGCACACGGGTCAGAATAATTCCAAAAGTCTTTCTTTGATTTATTTATTTATGCATTTCTCATCTTTAAATAATAATTGGCTCCAGGAAAAATAAAATGAAACTTCATGCTCAGATTCTAACATAAGCTTCAGGAATGAGAAAAGTAATATTAAAAGAGCTAGCTCCCCTGGCAGTAGACCTCCTTCTTAAAATCAGTGCATTCAGTCTCTTCAACATGATAAATAAGGTATGTGTACCAAGAACTTGGCACATTACAAAGAACATGGAATGTGAATGGCTTGGGTGCAGCCTTAACAAGTTGCCAATATCAAAACTATCTGTTCTGGGATGGCAGTGAATCTATTTCAAGTGGCACTAAAAGGTACTCTTGTTAATAATGCAAATAGGAGATCATAAATATTAACATAAGTACTTCAAGGAGCGACAGTTTTTACTGAACCAAGTGCTCATCCTGACATCTCAACTTTCCAGAGATACTAGGTGCAAATCAAAATGAAAAGGCTATTAATGAAACTGATTAAAGTATAGGTATATTTTAATGTTGCAGAGAGAAAAAAGCTCTCTCTCAACAAAATTACCATGTTGTTCTAATAGTAAAATGAATCAGTTTTAAACTTTAGGACACCCTCTTCTTAGACATGAAACCTAATAAACCACTCAGCTTCTTTACTGTATCCTTAGAAATTTTCTTTAAATACCTTAGTGTTGAATGAGCAACATCCACTTATCTTTATCACAGGCATGGTGTCAGAATAAATCAGGTTAATAATTACAGCAGAAGAGAGGAAGGGAGGTGGAAGGAGAAGAGGAGACAAAAGGATAGAGCCTGGCTTTGAAGCCAGCTTTAAAGAGTGGTCACAGAGTGGCCTCTGACATAAATCCAGGGTCACTATCATGCTTTAACAGATAAGGAAGGCTTCGAGAAGTTGAATGACTTGCCCCAGGTCACAAATCCATGGAGACCTCAGGACATGGCAGGACAAGAGCTGACACATGAAAAGTCTAGAAAT
Organism: Eidolon dupreanum; assembly: GCA_028627145.1. Lineage (NCBI taxonomy): Eukaryota > Metazoa > Chordata > Mammalia > Chiroptera > Pteropodidae > Eidolon > Eidolon dupreanum. Next base: position 87,151,355 of record CM053515.1, read on the forward strand.
TAGGTTGTGCCATCAGGAGACTTTCTTTCAATTTCACTCTTGCTTTGTGCCTTGAATTTCTCCCTCCCTGCAGGCTCTCCTTCCCTTCCGTTTATAAACATGCTCACATTTCTAAAATTTAGAAAGTAAAAATCTCTTCTTTTAGATCTTACATTACCCTCAGGCTACAATTCCAGCATACTCCTATTCCTTTTTGCCACAACCTTTTTGAAAGTGGACTCAGGACTCACTTCTGTGCAATGTGCCGGCCACTCCAAGGTGCCAATCTGCACTCGCTCTGCTCACGTGGGGTGCTTCACCCCACCACTGCCTCCCTAGTCTGGAGGGCCCTCTGCCCTTCTCCATCTGCTGAAATCCTGTCCATCCTTCCAGGTGCAGATAAAATGCTACTTTCCCTGGGAAGGATAATTATCCCTGATTTCTCAGTCAGAATGTCACTCCTTCCTCTCCATTCTTCTAAGACTTTTCCTTGTACCTCTAAAAAACAAATTGCTCATTTCATCTTAGTAAATTTTCATTTTTTTTCAGGTTACCAATGCTGCCATAAACTGCATTAGTTTCGTTAAAATTGGTAAATACTTTAGGTTGGTAAAAAAAAAAAAATGAAATGTGTTAATATTGCTGGAAACAGGCCAACATGCAGACTATTTCAGTGTGAAGGGGGAAAATGCAGTGCTAGAGAGAGATGGAAAGCAAACAGAAATTAAAAGAGGGAGGAAAGAAGAGATAAGAGAAGAGAGAAGCAGGGAGAAGAAAAATGCAGAGCAAATTAATCACTACAGACATAAGAGCTAAGTGGTCTGGAGAAAAGAACGAAAAAAAATAAAGAATTGCAACATCTCCATAGAGAAGAACAGTGTGCTTCTGAAGGGGACACAGTGCCCAACGTGAATGAAGGGCTTCTTCTGATTAAAGGGTGTTGTGTCTTTTGTTATCAGTTGAAATGTCTAAATTGGTTTGGATGCTCTTACCACCTCTTCGTTCCCCGTCCCCCACATCTGACATGCTGAGGATGGAATCAGAAACAGAGTCCTGGCAATGGCTTCGGCTGTGCAGCTGGCCACGCTCTGAAGCCAGGAGAGACTGGGCTCAGGAAAGAGGCTTTTCAACTACAGAACAGATTCTCCCATTAATCAGGAATGGCCATGGGAGGAAGAATCTGAGCCAGTCAGCTACTGGTCTGGATATTGCTAATAATTTCTCTCTCTGGTTTCTGGAGGATCTGTGCTAGGATTTCTTCCAGATGCATACAGAAAGTATGATTTTGCCTTTGCATTTGAAAAGCTGGCAGCAATAATACCGAAAAGAAATGTGACCAGGGCCAAAAAGGTAACCTGAAACAAAATTAGGCATAAGTAAAATCAAATGACAAGTCAAAAAAATAATAAATCTATTATGTCTATTCCTTTCAGAGGACTATAGAGTACTGTAGTATGAGTCAGTGTCTTGTTTTCTAACAGCAAGAATTCTCTAATAATTACATACTTCTCTCCTTATCAGGTCAATGATAATTAATATTCATGATCATGACCCTGAACTATATCCAAATTCTGAATGTGTTTTATACTTAAGAATACTTTCTGATAACCAATTTATTTATAGTATCTCTTTATTAACTGTTTTCAGTCAAGGAACCAGAACATTCTATCTCAGTACCTCTATTTACAAGCCTGTAACATATCTACAACAACTACAAGATAAAGTCCAATTTTTTAAGTATGAGTGATCTTTCATAATTAAATTTTAATCAATTTTTTAATCATCAGACATTTATTCATTACCCCCTTGGTGCCAAGTACAGTCTCTGCCTCAGGGAATATAGGCAGGCACACAGGAGAGTGAACTAGGATGTAAGTTCACAGCCACAGCAAGTGTGACAAGGTCCTACCACATTCAAGTACAGGTCCTTGGGAATGATTTCAACAGCATGGGCAAGCTCTGTGGAGTGTGTGCGAGAAGTGACACACGTGCACATTCATTTCCCTCGGGTGGCCTTGGTCCCCCTGGGATTCTAGTATGAGAATAATCATGCCTGAAACAGTGGATGCATGTTGTCAAAAACTTACAAAAAAGAATCTGTGAACGATTTTAAAGGAAGGCAAGGCAAACTGTGGTAGGGGATGGGTTGGCATGCTTGGGGAAGAAATAAAAGCATTCGCCTAAGGTCGGAGAGAAACACTGCCTATGGAAGAGGCAGAGGTGAGACAGCAGGAGAGCAGGGCGAGCAACTGCATCCGAGAGCCACCATGCTGGAAGGTCTGGGATTCCGCTCGCACGTTCCAATGACACACTTTAAAGACTTCATTTCAAAGTATCAACACTATATAAGAAAAGGGCTCAAAATAACCTCTTCCTTGATACACTTTGATGCATTTCAAAGGGTAATTTTGACTCTGCCCAGTTTTTGCCCAGTCTTGCCCCTCTCAGAAAATGGTACCAACTGCTGAGGCCGGAAGCCTGGGGTCAGTCTGTCTCATAACCTGACCCCTGACCCCCAAATCCAATCAGTTTGAGACTTTTAAGCTGAACCTCCAACGACAAACAGAACCCACTTTTTCCCCAACTCCTCTGCCAACACCCTTGTCTACCACTTATCACCCCCCTGGCTCTCCTTCAGAGCCCTATCTAATCCTCCTTCACGTTTCACTCTAGCCTCCCACTGCATTTTCCACAGAGCAGCCAGTTGATCTTAAAAAGGTCATTCTATCACCTCCATCTAAAGCTTAAAACCTTTTAATGGATTCCGATTACACTCAGAATAAATACGAACTCCTTATCTTACAGTCTGTGCCCAGTCCCCCCTACCTTTCCGACTCCCTCCCCTGCTGCTCTTCCTACCCTCACTCACTCCGCTACAGCCACACTAAACCTTTCATTCCCCAGCATGCAAAGCTCTCTCCTGCCCTGGGGTGCTGACTACATGCTTCACTCTGCCTTGAATGCTCTTCCCCAGGCTCCTTGCACTTAGCTCCCAGCTCCTTCTTAACTTTTAGTTCAACTTAAACATCATCTCTTCAGAGAGAGACCATCTCAAGCCGTTCTATCTTGGTCTAGGAATTCTGTTACCCAGCTGCACTTATGTAATTTTATTTATGGCTCTTATTTATTTTCCCCATGAGACTAGAAGCTCAGGGCTACTGAGACCTTGTCTGTCCTCCTCACCTTGTATCTAGCGGTGTCTGATATAGAGCAAGTGCTCAATAAATATTTGTTAAATTAATGAATTAGGGAAAACTAGCATTTGTTAAGGGCAGATAATTATCCCTTTCAAAATGACTTTATAGGGTATTTTCAACATATAAACCTCAAAGAAAGCTTCTGTGAGTCAGTTGGCTTTTGACAACTACTATTAGGACTGCTTTTAATTTTGTCTATTAATATCTGTATATAATAGTATTACATCCTTTTTCATGTCAGAACTACACAAATGGCCCACAAGCACTGGTGAAGCAAGAGCCTGAGGGTCTCCAGTAGCGAGTGGCTAAGGTGACCCATGTAAAAAAAGGCAGATGCTACCAAATTCAACTCCTATGAAAAAAAAAGCATCAAAAGGATGTTGTTTGATATTATTCACATTCTCAAGAAAAGCTTATACATACTGAAACTTAATTGGATGTAAAGTTGAGGAATATGAAAATAGGATATGGGTGTTTCGTTATGGGTGTTTAAACTGACAGAAATCACATGCCACTACTTCATTTTCTCAAACTTTAAGAAGCTGAAATCCAGATGAAGCTCCTGAAACTATTTACAGATGAAATAACTTGAACACAGTGGCAAAGATTCAACAAGTTCAAAACAGTAGGGCATTGACTATATTAAGTTTTGAGTATATACACCCATATTTATATGTACATGTGTAGGTATCTAATTTTATGCAAAATTTGTATTCATGTGGGATTGTTTGTTTGCTTTTTGGTTCTAGGCTCCCTGTGAAACAACAAGCCATTCAATTAGGTCCTGCCACCGAGCACAGAGCAGAAACATTGCTTTTGGCCTCATGACTGTCCTTTCCCGCTTGTGTAAAAAGCCTGTGTTGACTGTACTGGGAAAAAAATTAAAGAAAGAAAAGTCCTACTGTTGTAACTGTGCCAAAAAAGTATAAGGAAACAAACCCAGATGCTAGAATTTGAGGCATTTCCTCTGTTATGTGACTATGTCCTTTAACTGAAGGTCAAAAGAACATTAAAGAGCTGAAATATTTTAAAGCCCGAAATGGATATTTTCGTAGCCCTCTCAGCTTATGCATGTCAGTGACACACATTTAGCTGACATTTAAGAAGCAGAATTTATTCAGCAGCATTCAAGAAAAATCCTGGTATCGCTTTCAAACAAGATTTATTTAAATTTCTAGTGCTTTATATTAATACAAACTGGTTCATTTCCCTGACAGCCTGAGCCCTTCCAAAATGCCAGTAAGTGAATAAAGTCATTCTTCAGCCCGTTTTACATTTACTATCTCCCAATCCCTCAACATGTCTATAATGTTGTAATTTTATAACCTCTTTTTTTTCTGGGGACATTTATTTTTGATGCTTCAGATAATAGTAAATATTGTGATATATAATCATTTCATTTCACTTCTTAAGAGGTACTTGACATAAGATATATAAAAAAAATTTCAAATGTGTTTTCTGGCAATAGAGAACAGTACCTTAGTCCATGGGAAATACAACGAAATCAATGATGTTACATTATGTTAGGAAAACGTATATCCAATGGGCCACCTCATTTGGTTATGTGACTCATATCAAAGTTTTCAAAATACATTTAAACAAAGAAATTCTCAAGAGACAGCAAAACTCTTGATGGAAAGGTTAATATGATTGAGGAATAGACAAATAACACAAAACAAAAATATTATGCTAGTGTATGATTTAATTAAAATCTCTTGAAACAGTGATGTAACTATAAGATGTGGCAAAGATCTAATAAAGACCTCACATCAATCAAGAGAGCAGTAAAATACAGCAAAGAACTCCCACTGCAGAGCCCTTAATGGTCAATTATGGAGGCTCCTGAAATACCCTAGTTCACTCAGGGTGGTCCAGAATGGCTTAACCTCAGAGATTTGGGGACCTTCAGCCTGTGTTGATCTTCACCTGCTTCCCTAGTATTCCCCTTTCCATATATAGAATTAAAACAGTCTGTGAGTTCACAACCACTCCCCTTTTGTTTACCAGAATTCAGGGTTATTTACTGGAATGTTTTAAATAATTCTGTAGAGAGTCAGCATGGTTACTAATGGACATACCATCTAATCATGACCCGTAGCAGCTTGTCCACCCAGAGGGAGACAAGCTTTCTGACTCGTTGTTATAGAAATGTCAACACAAGGAAGGCAGTTTTTGACTTTATCTCTCATATTTCCTTTGCTACTCAATAGGGTCAGTTTCACTGGTGTGTGGGAAACAGAGAGACAACGCGGCTCAATAGCAACGCTGGGTGTGGCTGTTAGAGTGATAAGGGAAATGAAAGTGGAGGGAGTTTGAATAATATTTATTTGAAGAGTCTTGCCTAGTCTTCCATAAGCTATTCACTAAGCGCATAATATTATACCGATTCTGTTGCAATGCATGGCCGGTGGTTAGATTTTACAACTAAAAAGAACAAACTTTTAGAAAACTCTTAATCAGAGAATGGAACACCAGTATCTGCACTTTCATATTTAATAACATATAGGTCACTGCAGACATATACATATCAGGGAGGATAAAAATAATCACATGGTTGCATTTATTTCCACGTATAAGCTGTATGTCACCACATATGTGCATGTGCTTACATACATCTAGCTACAGAGATTCATATATGCATGTGGGACATATGTGTACACAATGCACTTCTTGGACAGAAAAGACAAATACACATGTAGCATGTATGATTTTTTTTAACAGAAAAAAAACACATTTCCTATGCATGTGAACATATACTATTATAGAGCATGAGATATACATTGTCAGGATTAAAGATGTTTGCTAAGTTATTGACATATCCAAAGGACCCCAAGGGAAACATTATAAGGCCTGAATTTAGGCAAATGTGAAGCCGGGCAAGGAGGCATAAAAGAACACAAAGGTAATATTTTCGAGAGTTCCATGTCACACTGAGGTGCGACACCACAGCCTAAAATAAGTTTTGATTTACATCCTTTGAAAAATTACTGACAGAAAAGAAACAAGTTGACTCTCAATCAGAAAGCATTTGGTAGGTTCCATTGTGATTAGTAACCAGAATCCCAAAGGGCACTAAGAACATACAAAGGGAACAATATTATATTTTCTTTTTACTACCGCAGAGATAAGTAATAACTTTAAATGTTATAGGCAAGGTATTTATTTAGGAAGTTTAAAAACCTCACTAATTGCCCAGACCTGGGTCAGACACAACTGACGCTGCCTGATTTTGTTTCATGCCTTAGGAAGTAAGCGTACAAGGCCCTCTGCAACCACTGCAGGACCACTATGGAACAGGTCACCAGAGCCCTTGCTCAACGTGGTTTCAAGGACACTTCAGAAACTACTTTAAATGCACCACTGTCATGAACTCCAACTGCATCAAAACACTGAAACAAGCGTCCTTTCATGTCCACTGTTGCAAAAACACACCCATGATATTTATAAAAGCTGTGAGGCAGATTGGATTTTTTGGGGTTTTTTTGGCCAAAGCAGCAGGAACAGTAAAAAAACAATCTTTTATATAATGTAAATACATGAACAAGATCAGAATGTACTCTTGACAGCGTTAAAATGTCCTTCTGTTAAGTCAACAACCATTGGTCTTACCTTGCTTTCTAATTCTCAAGACTTTTCACAACAGAACATGGGAACATATTTTGAAGAGGAAAAAAAAATTTATTTTCTAAACTGGGTAAAAGGAAAAAAAACTAAGAAGTACACAATAAAATATGAGTTTATTTTACTGATACTCAGCTTTTCTCTGTCTATAAAACTTGGATTTTATCTACTGACAAATATATGGATATATTTTTTAAAAAGTACCATTTTTTTTAACATTATTAAATTCCTGTATTGTTCTTTTGTTATTGGAACAGGAAAAGAAAGGCTACTGATAAGGTGGAAGCACTTTACATGCTTTTCGGGAAATTAAAAACAAAACAAAACAAAACAAAACCCAGTGACAGAGAAAAGAATAATGAAGTGTAGGAAAACTAGGAAGTTGTCAGCCAGAAACAAAAAACACATCTACAATTTAAAGGAACATTCCAGTCCCTTAAAAACTCACAAATATTAATTCATCATGTGTTAATTCCTTCCCTCTTCCAACTTTATAAGCATTACTTACAGCTGTTACTTCCTCCTGATGCAAAAAACACTTAGCAACAGAGATTTCAAAATCAAAAGAAGGAAGGCACTCTATCAGAGTATATTCCAAGCTCTAGATGTATCAACAACCCATGTGAATCCATTATCATCTTAGAGATTATGCACTGTTAAAAGAATCCCCTCATAGGTTTCAAAATAAGTTATTCCAATGCACAGAACAGCATGCTTAGTAAAGGTCAATATAAACTAGGGAATGAGTCCCATTTTATTTTTATTGGAACATTTCTAAAAAAACAAACAAACAAAAAAAAAACCCCAAATATTGAATTTTAGCATTCTCAATACCTTTCTTGAGAAAGTTAGACATTCACAAAGATACAGGCACCAGTTCTAGAAGTAAATATAATATGTCTATGAATCATAAAATAGCTTTTAAATTGATTAAAAATAAGTTTCGATTTACTTTTATCGGTGTCTTCTAGAAAGCCCACCATGCACACTACGCAGAGACTGTGATTCTGCCCTACCGATGGCCTGTGTGCCCATCTCATGTCCCCCCCAGACTTCTCAGGGTGAGGTCCTTGCCAAATCATCCTGAATGCTCCTTTGCAGCGAAGTCAGCCCCAGGTGCATTCTCCCCATGTGTACAGGACACTCAGGAAGGGGTGGGATTAACTTGAGAGACACTTGCTCCATCCTAAAGAGCTCTCCTACTTTGGGGCTGAATTCCTGTAGTAGGCTTTTCACAATTAAAAAGGATTACAATGCAAATGCTGGCTGAAGTAACATTCTATAAAAGTAAATAAATAAAAGTAAATAATCTAATTTTTTTTCTTAGATTATAGGTGCTGGTGGGAAAGAAAGAGGATGCTGGATTTTTGCAGTGGGGAAAAAACTGAAAACAGAATGGGGTGGTCGTAGAGGAAATAAGATAAATTTGGCAATCTTTACCATTTTCACCTAAGGTTTGCTCTATTAACCTTCAGTAAGAACTGGAAGAAATTGTAGCTTTGTCTAGAGGTACATCTTTATGTGTAGTTGTATGCTTTCAGGCCTGTCTCCTATCAATAAAGATATTCTTGCGTTTTTAAAAATTAAAACCCTCTTTATTCAAAAAAGTTTTTCTTCCCTTGGAAGATATCTTAATCAAGGTACTAGTACACATGTAATACTGCCAAAGCTGGGAAATGAAAAAAACACAGTATCTACCAGAGAATCCTTACCTATACTGATGAGTTTATAAGACTATTTGGAATGTCAATTCCTGCTAAAGTGCTATGTTCCCAAACTGTTTCCTGAACTTCCCTTTTAATGGACTTTTCTTTTTTTCTAGAAGCAGAACGAATATAAACCACCAAGCGTCCCTGAGTTGTCCAAAATCCCAGAATGTTTTTGGAATACTAATTACAACAGTTAATGAGGTTTTCATGGACTGAGTTTGGGAATGACAACTGCTATGGTCTACACCCTCTGGACGGTTGATGGAGACAGCTGCTGGCCTGGGGCAGGAGGACGCAGAAGGAACAGGCCAACTTCTCTCAGAGAAAGGGGGCCCTGCTGTGGGAAGTGGTCGCCACCCAGCTCCCTATGCAGCAGCTCTAAAGGCCTGCTGGGCAGGGATTCCAGATTCTTTGCTCATGTCAGGAAGAACCTTTGTGGGGGCCAGGGTTTAGCCGGACACAGCTGGGCAAAGCCGCAACTCAGCAACCTTGTGTGAGACAGCACATGCCAAGCCCTGGAAATAACTGAGAAGTCGCCTGCAGCCAAGTCAGAAACCACAAACACGCAAGGGACTGCTCAGGGCCATCCAGAAGCTCAAACATTAACCTTGTAAAGACAATCCTTAAACCAACATCACTTAAGCATCCCTGGTAGGTCAAAATAGAAAGCTTGAAGCAAGGCTCCCCAAAAACACCATTTCTCTGGCTGGAGGTATCAGGTTGTTTTTGTCCTTGTAGCAATAACAGTTAAGTATATTTTTAAAAATATATATTAAGTACATGGTATTTAATCTCGAAACAAAGCATACACTTGTAACAAAAACTGTTCACCTACAACTTCTGGTACCCCTGTACCAACCTGGTGTAGGTGAGGAAGAGGATAGCCGTTTGGGTTGCACACAGCTAGGAACAGAAGAGATGGCTTGCAAGCACAGATAAAGAGTTAAAACAAATAAAGGGGGATACTCAAGAAATGGTACAGAACATTATTGACAGTTTACACATAACTGTACAGAGAGCATAATTCCAATGGTCAGATTGAAAATGTTTTTCATACCATGTATTGTAACCTCAAAGCGGATGAATAAAATGTTCTACACATACACACATGCACACGAACCACACACACTCCCTTCTATCTAAGCACTAGGATATAAAATATTGAATTAGGACTTTAAATTTTTCTGCTGGGCATAAGAAATGACAACAACCAGAAGGTCACACTGTATAACTTCCAACAGTTAAAATGCAGGTATAATTATTCTAGCAACTGCTCCTCTCCAGCTGGTCTTATGCCAAGTTCCTTGAGTTTCCTGTTTTGATTTCCCAGATATTCGAAACCGGTTTCCGCCTTTTAGTAGCCCTCTCTCCCCCCTGTACCAGTTATCAAGGCATCAAAACAACATTTTGCACCTATAACAAAACTCTAAGATACTGATTTAGTTGTCAGCGTAAATAAAAATCTACTACTTATGAAAATAACTTTATCTCCACTTCCCATGACATTGCTGGAATTTAAAATGAAACACAGATATTTAGGTTTCAAAGTCTCTTTACAGATTTGTTCCAAAAAAATGAAAGTTATATTACCAATTAATGATTGTTTTTACAAAGGCAATACAGATTTAAAGTTACATAAAAGCCTTGCTGCCTGACTGAAACAGGTATCTTTAATGCTACCTGGACAGCCAAAGGAAAAATCAAAGTCAGCTAACACTTTGATGGTAATGAGGTCCTTTATCCATCTGGGTAAGGTTAAATTTGTTTTTGTTTGTTTGTTTGTTTATTTGTTTGGCTGGTTAAGGGAAGGGTTAATACTTCCTAACTTGACAAGCAATGTTAACTGAATTTCTTAAAACTATTTATATGAGCTAAAGCAATACACTGACAAGCATAATAGTGACTTCACATGTAACAAGCCTGAGAAAGCAGAATCTGTGATGAGTAATGGCAATGAAGCAAATGACTGACTTAAAAATTATGCGTTGGTGCACATGGAGGTCCTGCAGCAGAGAAGGTATGGCCCCTGCAGCACACGTGCATGGCTTCACAATAAATAAGAGTCAGAGTGTGAGAGGTGACAGCTCTTTCTTTTTGGTGGTTATGTTCAGATATTCTACTATCAAGGATTATGTAATAGCAATTTTGAAAGGCCAAGTGCTTCCCAAAGATGTTTTTTTCCCCTAAACTTTATAAACCTCATGAAATGTACAATACCCATCCCATGTCTATTCTCCCTTCTAAAGAACAGCTATAGTACTGAAAAGCTGTAAGGACCTTATAAATTCAACTCTATCATAATCTTACAATATATATGGCAGTTATATTTTGAGAGAATATATAATTTGACACTCAGTACATCTGATCCTGTGACTTAATAATTACATTGGATCAATTTTCACCATAGTCAATACTATATTAGGAAAGATTTGGGGATACTGACAATACCATGCACATTAATATATTGTTAAAAAAAAAATCCATAGACATGAGGTCTTAGACATTTTTCTAAAGTTTAGCCAAGATCAAATAGGTAAACTTATATAAAGGCTCATCTCCATTAATAACAAACGATTTCCCCTGCATCCAGTCTTAGGATTTGTTTTGTTCCTCACCATGTGATCCTCCATTAAGCAGTGTGAAATACCTCAACTGGGTTTTAATTTAATATTTACTTGGGATAAAAGTTTTCAAAACTGCATAATGAAACAACTCCTAGGTATTACTGTTTGAAGCAGAGCAATTTATAACAAGTGCTTGGCTTTTAAAAATAATGAAAATAGCAGAAATTAAGAGCAAGTCCAATGGTTGCTTAAAGACAAGATGTTCTCTCACCAAGTACGAATCCACCTCTCTGCACAGCAAGGCCTTGTCAGGGAAACCCTCTATGAATTTGCTACTCAAACGCGTTGAAGACCAGGCAGTGGGAGTTTCTCCTGGGGGCTTGGAGGAAATGCAGATTCTCCCATCCTGGTAAATCGAAATCTGTGTGACCTTTGAACTCTTTCACATTTAAGAGACCTGGGAGATCTCCCCTGTGCAGGACACCCATGCCTTGCCACACACCTCGAGCTCCATGTGGGAACATGGCTCGGGGCAGAGCTGGTGCATCTGAGGTCTCTGGGCTTACAGATTTGGGGATAACAGTAGATTTCTTGCCACAGCTCAGAGTATCTCCATCCTGCAGAGTACCAGAGGCATGTGGGTCAAGAGGGAATTTTGTTACATGATCTCTAAGATGGAATGAATATTAAATAATATACCAGCTCCATTTAATCACATTTCCTTAAATGTTTTTTGTTAGCATCCCGCCCACTGTCCCCCAACCTCTCACAAAAAAAAAAAATAATAATAATATTTGAGGAAAAAAGTTCTATAAACAAAAGCAAACAGTATTATTTATCTTTCTAAATACTGTCTATAGCAAACATTACAGATGGCATTGAGAGTTAGTATATCTGATCAGGCCACTGATAGCACAAGTTGTACTGTTAAACTACAGGCCAAGAAAAAGAGAACCACCAAGAATGCGAGTTAGCACTTAACACTTTGCTTGTGTGAAAGAAATAAATAAAATGTAAAAAACTTAAAACAGAATACTGAGCTCACAGAATACTAACATTTCCTTAGGTAGGACTGAAATAGTAAATTTAGAGCACAGAAAAATTAAAAGTTAAGGCTCTGAAACAACTGTTATTAAAAACTAAAAGAAGAAAGTCTATAACAGAAGCCATTTGTCTCTCTGTCAAAATTAGTTTAGCTTCAGAGGCTATAGCCCTACAATATAAAATCGAACTTCCTTTTGTTTTAAGCAGCAGAAAAATACAGATAAAACTTCATATAAATGAATCTCATCTTTCTAATCTTTAATTTCTGGTTGAGTGTGTATATGTTATGCAGTATAAGTTTTCAGAATGGATAAACGCTTTAAAATGTCATTTAAGACATTTATAAAATATCTTTTTAAAAAGACAAAAGCAAGCTCCCATGGTATATCTAAAAATGTGATTCAATTCATGCACCTGCACCTTGAAGGCTATTTAGAAAATGGTCCCTCAAAGGCAAAACAAAGTCAAATCGCTGGAAGCTGAGCGTAGTGCTGTATAGCGTGTGCTCAACACACATTTTTCGAATGAATAAATTAATGAACAATAAAAGTGCCTCTAAAATGAAAAAAGCAACCTTGGAAGGTTCTTGTAGAAAAGGCTAAGGAGAGGATTCTTCTGGGCTGAAAAAGTCTATGCCATTTCTCTACCTCCCTATCCGATTATTTAATCATCTCTGTGCCCCCACTCTGAATGGCTCTCTTCTCAGGTATGGGTCTGATTAGCTCTCATGTACTCAGACCCTTTAAAAGTCTTTTTTTGAATAAGAGAGTACAAACCAATCAATCAATCAATCATTCAGTAATTAAGATGATAGATTCCGTTTTATGCATCCCAGTATCGTGGGTGCCGACAACTGTGTTTTGGGCTACCTTCGGGTCAGCTGACAGGAAGAACCTTAGGCTTCCTTACACTGTGCTAACAGACCACTCAACCCCTCCTGCACCATCGCATTGTACAGGTCCTTTCATCTTACTTTTGCTGTGTTAACACTGCCAGTCACTTTTTCCTCCATTATGCCTATTACTGTCACATTAACAGCCCCACACTCCAAAGTCGTTAAGGTACCACCTTCTCCCCGGGAGGATGACTCACAAATCCTTATCTCCCTCCCAGATCTCCGAGTCCAGATCCTTAACTCTCATCTTCCCCCTCGATTCTGCACAGATACGGCAAACATAAAATAAACTCGACATCCGCCTCATCCTACCCCCCATAAAGCTGCTCTCCTTGCATTGGTACATTCTGGTAAATGACACCACTATATAGTGCGACCATTATCCTCTCCGCCCCCAAATAATCTATCTTGCCATTCACTAACTCCTCCTCTCCAAACCTGGGAGCCTGCCCCTTCCTCATCCTCCACAGTCGATCAGCTGCGAAAGCCTGCTGACTTACCCACCTCGATTCTCTCCTGTCTGGGCCTCGCTGTCCACCCTCTCTTTTCTGTCTCCAAGGCTGCTCTTAAATTCTCCTGTCCCGTCTGTTGAGCCACTCAACACATTTCTCAGAGCTGGATACAGTTCCCAACTCCTCCGCAAAGTCTTAAGCCTTCCATGATTTATCCATTTTATGAATGTACAGCAGCTCTTATTTGTCCACTCAACGCAGGACAAATTTAAAGTATCGTATGCCAAATTCTGATGAGCTATCTTTTCTCTAAAATATCTGGTAGAGAATATACAGCCCCAAATTATAAACCATGTAAACGTTACTTCTAAGTAGTTTTAACTAAAACAAAGGAGGAATTTCTTAAGTCTCAAGTGTCTTCCTCCTTTTCCAAATGCTCATTGTGCAGCTCCAAATAGGAAAAAGGTCCACATAATCTATACTATTCCAGTAACATAAGCAATGTGTGATGCAGCAATAGCTAAAAACTATATTTAAAACACATTTTAAGATCCTACACAGATATCCCTTTGTCTGGTCTCTGGTCATAAATCAGTATGAATTGGGTTATTTTCATTTTTCTCTACACTCTCCCAACCTTCTCGTGGAAAGGGCCCAGGAGTATGTATCTTTGTAGTCCCCAGTGTACTTATCATGGAGCTATGCATGTATGAACACTTGTAAATGAGTTAATTACACCAAAAATTACCTAAGTGACAAGTAGCTCTACTTGGGAGTAAATTTAGTTTGTCCAAAACAAAACCGTTAAGTCTTCGTTAAATCTGCTCCTCTCTTGTCAAGGGCACCACAATTTGCTTAAACCCCCAAGTCTAAGAGAACTCCTTGGCTCCCCTTCCCCTCACCCCTGCCTTCACATGAAATCCATCAATAAGTCCTGCTAATTCCATTTCCAAATCGTATCTCAAATCAAACCATCTCTCCATCCTCTGTTCTGAGCTGCAGGTCACCAGTATCTCTCGCCTGAACTACTAAAAGAATTCCTACCTGCAGACCCGGCTTCCTCTCTTCTCCATCATATTCATTTTTTAGAGCACAAATCAAATTACGTTACACACTTGCTCACAATCCTTTAAACAGCTTCTCTATGTCCTCCTCACAAAATCCATATACCTCACCTTAATCTACAAGGCCCTTAACCTGCTCTCCCTCCCTCCAATCACACTGACCTCTTTGCTTTCTCTTGCTATTCCTTTAACAATCCAAACTTGTTCACCCTATAGCTTTGTTCACGCTTGCAGTTCCCTCTGTATGGAATTCTCTCCTCTCAGATTGTGGTAAGTTACACTCAGATTTCAGTTCAAATGCCTTCTCTGCTCTGACATCTGTATCTAAAGCAATTTCCCCAGTATTCTCAGCAGTTCTCTATCATATCACCCTGATCATTGTTTCTTCAGAGTTCTTATCAAACTGTATTTCCTTATTCATGTTTGTGTTGTCATCCCTTCTCTTTTTGACTATAAGCTCCATGAGGGCTAATTCTCAGCAACTAGAACTGTGCCTAGCACATATTTGGTAGTCAATAAATATTTGCTGGATGAATGAATAGATAAAGTGTTTTCCAGGGTGTTTTCCATCTTTCCTTGAACTTGGCATGGTTTCATATTTCTGATTACTTCTTGAATGTATTATGACCGCTCTGAATTATAGTAACTTTTTTAGAATATAAAAGCTACTTACTCGTACTGGGAGGTATATGAAAACTTAAAAGTTCAACTTATTCATTATATCACTGAAGTCTTTGGTATCAACTTTAACCACAATCACTAAGCCCACAGTGGCCCCTCCAGAAAACCCTTGTGGCGGCCCCAAAGGCTGGTACTGGGTTTGCTAGTCTGGTCCCCTCTTGATGGTGCAACACCTTAACTTTTTGGACCTCAGTACAGCAAAAAACAAATCAATAATGAGTAGGTAACGTGGCAAAAAATGATAAGCTTTGGTAAGATCGAGGTGGGATTACTTGCAGGTCATTCCCTTAATCAGTCTTTCTCTTCTTCCTTGGAGAAATACATTTGATTCTGACAAACCATTCCATGCAAAACCATGGCTGGCTGTTACTCAACATCTTCTATCCTCTAAATTTATGGTGATGTGGTCACAGATTCTGGGAAAGAATTTTGGTAAAATCCAGGACCAACTCCTTCTCTTTTAAATAAATATAAGGAATATACAGGAACTTTTTTAAAATCCAGAAATTGCCATTATTCTCCACAAATCTATAAGTATGAGATTGAAATGTCCTGCAACGACTTCCACATATTTGTAAGTGCTGTTGTAGTTATATTTAGAATTCACTTTCAGAATTCACCCCAAAACCACAGATGTGGGGACCCGTGTTTCCTCACATACTCCGGCAAGAACACTATTACTTCTGTCTCGCCCTCCCCAACTGTACACCTTAATACTACAAACTGCACAAGAGAATCGTCCTCAAAAGGCGGCTTCAATTGGAACTAACTATTCACCTTCCAATAAGAGACCATGAGAATCGAGTCTACATTTACCATGTCACCCATCGTCACTGGACTCACCCTCACTTGACTCTGCAAAATCACCCCTGCCCCACACAACCCTCCCTCCCAAATCCTTCAACTGTGCCTTCTAGAACTCATGGTCTGTTGTCACTAAAATCCTATCTGCTGTCATTTTTCTCTCCAGATGCTCCCCTCACCTTCATGTTCTACTTGAAACCTGGGTACTCCTCCCTGACTGCTCTTTGTCCCTTGAAGTTCTTTCAGGTGGGGATGGCTTCATCTCCCATATTCCATAACTCCTGGGGTAGGAGTAGGTGTCCTCTTTGTTCTCATTGCCTCTTTTACGTCACTATTCTGGTTGCGCTTTAAAAAATAAAACCTTGTTCGTGTGAAACATGTGCAATCCGATTACATGCCAGCTACACACCATTACAGTTATCTACAGAACTTCTGGCTCAGTGTTTCCTCTCTATTCACTGCTCTGTCTCCTTCCCAGCATAGACTGCATGGTAGGTCACCATAAATACCGGCATAACCTTCATTCTCCATGCCCTTCTCTTTCTGTCAGACTCATCAGGAAAAATCCGAACCCTGATTAAAGTCATGTCTCCACTTCCAATGTATCTGCACTAGAGCTGGAGAAGAGCACACAACTCTGCTGGCTGATCTCACTTCAAAGTTATAACCACTAACCCGAAGTAAGCTGTCAGCGCTGGCAGGAGACCCTAACACATATCTCTAGTCAGTTCACTCGTCCTCTCTCTAAGATACCTATTTCACATTTTCTCTCCTTTCTCAATTTTTCACACCTCTTCTTCCACCTCAATGTCAGCTGACAACCTTGTTTTATACATCTCTGAGAAACAGAAACTATTTTGCATCTCTCCCTCCTCAAAGACTTTGCTCCTGCAATCATTGCTAGTCTCTCTTTACTAGATTATTCTTGTCATCATTCAAACATGCTGTAACATCGCCCATATTTTTAAAGTCCCTGTTGACCCTATATCCCCCTAAAACAACCCCATTTTTCAGTTCTACTCTACCACAAACATCTCAAAAGAGTTTTCACATTTCTGTTACTTGCACTATTTATTCTATTATTATTTCAGGTTAGGAACCCTAGAATCATCTTTGTGCATTTTTATCCTTCCCTTATCTGTTCACAGATACTGCAGGTTCTTCCATCAAAATGGGATGTGTCCACCTCTTCTTTGCCGTTTTCCTGCTAACCTCTGCTCTGTGGCACATCAAAATAACTGAAACAGCTCTCCAGTGAGCCTCTTGACTGCAGTATCTCACTTGCTAATCCACTTCGCATCCCCCAACAACCCCAGCCTGCCTAACATTGATTTCCTCACGCTCTGCTTCTCTCTGCTCATAAACATACAATGACTACTGACAGCTCCTATTATCAGGTGTAAGCTCCCTGTACAACGTTAAAGACATTTCATAATCTGGTTCCATCCTGCCTCCCATTTTTATTTCCTATTACCTATCAATATAGAAACTTGCTCTTTTAGACTAGTCTCCCAAGTGTCTTACACATTAGTCATACGAAGCTCATTTCCACATTTTGTTCTTTTGTTCATATCCTTCCCCTTCCTGGAATCCATCACCAGCCAAATTTTGAATTGTTCAGACTCCACCTCCTCCATGATACCTTATCATATAATTCTAGGTCACATTTTGTGGCCCTAAACTCCTACAGTATTCAGAGTCTTCATTGCTATTAATGGCTTGATTATATATAGTACTATATTTTCATTAATTCTTTCATATATAATATACATACTTGAATATAAGTAGAGCTTTTTTTCTTCAAAATCATTTCTCATAAAAGGGAAATCCCCTAATACTGACTTCTTACAAGATCTCGAACACTGCAGGGTGCTTTCTCTTGAAAAGCACAAAAGTATTTGTAGATGATACGTTAACCTTAAGTAATCTCAACCAATCCTACTTTTGGATTATACAGAGGCCATCTGACAGAATTTGTTAAACAAGAAAAAAAAGTAAAGAAATTTAATGAGCTACAACAATTATTCCTGAGAGAATAATCCCATAATTGGAAGTGCTGTATCTCATATATAGTCTTTTAAGGAATCACTTTAAAAATCAATGCATTTAATCTTAGCGTTGTAAAGATCATAAATATACACCTAACTAAATAAAAATGTAACAGCCTTAGTTTTATGTAAAAAGATACTCTGTGTTAAAACAAAACTTTTTGGGATAATATGGATTCAAAATCTGCTACATTTCAAACATGTTAGATGATAAGAGTTCAGAAACAGGATGTTAAATGGCTTGGCAGGTAACTTAAGCAAAGGTAACGACAGCATCTGAACAACACATTTTTATGAAATATAAGAATGACAAAAAGCAATCTCCTAAACTGTTGTATGATTTTACATAATGTTATTTTAAATACATATGAGTAACTAAATTGATTATTTGAACAGACATGTGACCACTGCATCTACATCCCTGAAAGTTATACATTGGCAAAATATTTTTTTGGCAGACAATGGAGTGGGGACAGATGTGAGCAGAGCCATGAGTCAATAAAAACGAGTTAGGGAACTGACTATTGTCTAATGTCATGATATGAATGAAAAAAGACTTGACACGGTTAATACTAGGCTCATTAGTGATACTAACTAGGCTTGGATCTCAGTTCAAATTTTCAAATTTGAGGACTAGACTAAATGTTATCTTAGACTCTGTGGTTCTTAAACTTTATGTCTACTATGTTCTACTATATTTTCTTTTAATGATTTAGCAGCATTGGTAAATACAAAGAGAAATGCTATTTTAGAGGCTATCATAAATCTCTTATTCTCTATTAGCATTTAATATGACTTAGAAACAATGCAATTGAAAAACTTCAGTCCTGCTCTACTGCCCTGATGAGTCTGATTTTGGACCTCACAAACCTTTGGTATTCCAAACTGTATGACCTACCCATCTCAGCATGCATCGTTTTAGAGATAAAAGGTATTTTTAAGTATATCTCATTCAATACTACTTTTCCCCAGGAGGAACCTGGGGCTGAGACAGAGTTCAGCGCTGGTCACAGGCAGGGCTGAGACCCAGGCCCAGGCCTCACTCTTTATGTCACCTCTGATGGTGAGCCATGGCACCAAGCTCTGACTCTGCTACTCATGGTTACTGTAGTTATAAATCATATTTTCAATTCCTCATTTTTCTAGGTTTTATGCATGAACATACAAAAGTTATAAGCCATATTAGTATGTTTTTCTTGTTATTTTAATGTGATTTCTGATTTCATTCCAGAGGTGAAGTGCCCAATGATCCATCTACACCTGTGTCATTTTGCTCCATGGCAAAACCAACCTAAACCTTCAATCATCACTGCACAATTCTCCATCTCTTCTAAAGAGATACACTTTCTTGCCAGAAGAGCTGCATTTCTAATGAGCACTCTCCTCATGGAGCATCTTCCTATGGTAAATCAAGCAGAATGGACCTGGTGACAACAGATGCTGATCTCAAGCACACCACTTGTGAAATCATCCATTATGCAGAGGTGACCTAGGCAAGCTGGCACAAAGTACCCTGCTCATACCACCACAGCATTACCGTTCCACAGCTTCCAGGAAATAGACACACACACGTGTGCACACACCCCATCACATCAGCACCTGGTCCACTTTACGCACCTAGTTTGGGATTATAAAAGTTCCAATCTCTATAAGCTTGTCTTTGCCTTTTCAAGCTCAAATACTATCAGTGCTCAGGGCTACACAAAGCTAAGTGTACGATTATGAAAATGAACACTTACCTTCAATCCTCTTCAAAGCTGAAAGGCACATATCCTTCCTCGGAAACTCAAAGGGATTGTTGCAGGTCCGAATGGTGCCACACTCACATTTCCCATTGATTATATTGCAGCCAGAGACAAGGTTTTCATTACATGGTTCAACACCAAGCAGTTGGTCATCATCCCAGTTCTCATCTGTAAAACAATTAAAAGGCACATAATGTTTGCTTGTTAGCTTCATTCAAAGGCCTGCTGGAAAGCAAAAATGTGCATGGATGTCAAGATTAACATCCAGTTTTGACACCTCAATTTACGAAAGGCAGTTTGGCTACAATTTTACAAATGAATGAAAGGGACCTCCTAATAACTGAGAAGACTGACATATATAGCCACATGCATAGACAAACGTCTGTGATCAAAAACCACCACTTCTCGTGTGTTATTACAATAACAAATGAGATTCCTTTAAAATTTTTAATGTTAAACCAAGATGCCCAGATTTTCCTATGTTCAAATTACAGGGGTCATATTCGTCAATCTACATTATGCCAAAAACACCCCACAGTATCTTATTCCATCGGGTAGAGAACAGCTTCGGGTTTGAATCGTCTCTGTAACTTAATACATCAGACAGCTAATAAATATAAAAAATCAGACACCACCAAGAGTCAAGAATGGAATACAATGGCAGAGATCCCCTCCAGCGCATTTCAGTACAGACGCTAACATCCATCACTCATCACACACCTAGGTGAGGCTAGAAATGACAACAAACCTAGGGGCTAGAGGCTGGTGAGAAGCTGCGGTAGTCATATTCTGAACCTGAGACCAAATCACTGTCCTGGTCATGGAACGGAGCAGACTCTAAAACGTAGACTATTAAAACCAGCTTTAATGGAACCCAGATCAAATGAAACAAACGTGACAGAACCCTAGGCAAACTCAATCCCTAATAATACTTCTCAGAGTTGAAACACCTCTTACAGGAAACCAGATTATTTCTCTTTGAATCTCTGGGATGTTATGTGGTTTTTTCCCCTCTCTTAATATTATCTTTAATAGATATTTTATCACATCTTAACTGGGTACTGACTAAAACAATAAGCATGTTTCTGATATCATATCTAGAGAGAATTTTTAAAAGTGTTTGAATTTAAGATACTTTAAACCTGTTGCTCAAACAAAGGTAAGTATAAAGACATCTTAAGAATGTGTTTTCTAGAAAATGGTGTAAATGAATGGGGATCGTTTTTATGGGGATAACTTTTCTGGTAACATCACTGACTTTCTGTTTAAGTTAGGCAAAAGACTTTTGCCCATCCCTGACACGTCCTCATACTCTAAGCATACTGAGATCCTCATAATGAACCCTCAATTCTTGCTTCCATGTCTTTGCTCATGGAACATCAAGTGCCTAGAAAACCATCTTCTCTTCTTCCTCTGATAACTCCTATTAATCCTTCAAGACCCAACTCAAATGTTACTGTTGAGAATTCTTCTCCAACTGTGAGTGGCTCCATCCTCCATGCTTCTGCGAACACCTACATAAACCTCTTGTTACCTATGGTAATGATTTTTATGTTAAGTCGAACTTCTGCACTAGACAAAGATTCCTCATGAGAAGAGCCAGGTCTTATCCAACTCTAAATCCCTTTAACCACAGGACTTAGTACAGTGTTCAATATCTATCTACCTATCTATCTACCATCTATCTATCATGTAACTGGTATGGTCGATGCTGCTGTCTATGCTTTATTTTTTACAGAAAGTATTTAAAAAAAAAAAAACACACACACATACACACACTCACATATATATAGAACATCACCAGGAAAACTGTTTCAATATAAAGATGTTTACACAATAAAAATCTTATTTAAAAAGTTTACTAGTAAAACATTAATGAGGAACACATTTTAAAGAAAGGCTTGAACATATTCTGGCACCTTTCTCATGAGAAATCATCTGTCATTAGTCTCTTTCCCAGTTCAGCTCTGAGACTCCAACTTCTGATCACCTGGCTAGCATCAACAGCCCTTCCAAGGAGTCTATCTCTAAGCCAATTTGTTTTCATTGCCACATACTTTCTCTGCCTCCCCACAGGAAAACCATTTTTCCTGAATGTGGAATCAGAATTAAAAGGCAACTGCCCTTAATGCTCTACCTGGCTCCTTACTGTTTTCTGCTTCATTCTCAGCAGAAGCCTCTTGGCAGCAGCAACGGGCTGCACCTGATGATGCACAGGAACGCCTGACCATCCCCTTAGGAAATGTCACAGCCACTGTGTCCAGCCAGAATGCATCTGACCTTGAAGCCAAAAATGTCTTATATGCTTTTTTTTTTTTTTGAGAGAAACTCTTTCCATTCTATGTCCCCACCCTCATCAATACTATTTTTTTTCTTTGAAATAGTTCCCTTGGCAACCACTGCTTTATAGGATCAAGTACAGCATGCTCCTGAGACAAATGCTTTATGTTTTTCTATTACAGGACATTATATTTTAAAATCACTTAACAGCCAACCAACAGGAATTGAAAGCAAAAATTTAGTGGGGTTTGATTACAGAAATCAAATTCTGAGCCCAGTCGTGCTTCTGACAGCACATGGTAAATTCGATGCTTTTAAAATCTCTTTTTTCCTAAGTAAATCCATATATACAGTACAAAGGTCAAGGTTCCGATTCTCTTACATAGTTCCTGGTTTTTCCTTGGTTTGGTGGGGGGAGGCGGGGAGGAAGGGGAGGAGTTAAAAACAGGAGTACGGCTTTTACTATATCCAGCAGTTTTTTCCTGGTACTCATTCATGTGGCAGGATAAAGTGTCCTAGAGTGAAAGGTCAACGCAATTGAGAAACCTCTGCAAATGTATTTTTAAGTGTGTACCTTCCACCAAGATACTAAAACAGGACGTTATTTTCTCTAAACATAAAATGAGAGAAATAATTTCGCATATGAATTAAAATTCATGCATGGTCAATGTGTCCACATATGTGAGTACTACAGTTAAGAGTCGGTTATATCTAACTGCTAACCTGAAATCTCCACTTGAATGTTTAGAATAAACAGACATCATGAAATAGGATGCTTTCCCTTGAGACAACCATGGTGCTTCAGTCTGCAGCAGAATTACCTCATGTGTACTTCCCATTCCACGCCATGGAACACTCGTAAAATGTGTAATCAAGGGCTAAAATTTCAAAAAATAACTTGGACTGCTTCAATCCAGTGCATTCTTAAGGGAAAGTGACTTTACGTTGTTTATGACTTTGTTATTAGTATTTCCTGCCAGTGCATGGCGGTGACGAATGCAGTGACTGACTAGCACAGATTGGTGCCACAGCTTCTATTCACACTAAGATGCCAGCAGCTTTGTCACCACTGGGTTGGTACCACCGGTGCAAATGTTGACACAAAATAAAAGCAAGTAACATTTAATATGACCAAGAAAGGGTTTTGACTTCTTGTTCCTGGGGTCACAATTTGAGAAGCACTATTCTGAAGACCATGTCCTGCTGGGGTACCTGGGTCAATGCAGCACAGGATCCAACAAAAGGACACTGAGAAATAACAAAGGACACTGAGTACCTCTCCTTCTGAGTTACCACTGAACCCTAACACACATTTCTTTAATGTGATTTAGCTAATACATACTGGTAAATAGGAAATTAAGTCAGTAAAATGCAGAAGTATTGATGGTACATTCATGATTTTTCTCAGCATGTTAATGTCATAAAGAGACCAGGAGCAAGTTTTCTTACAAAGAAAGGAAAAGTCTTAGTAATAAGTGAACTCCTTGCTGATAACCCTGTTTAAATTCCTTCCTTTAGTGCCAAGAAATGGCTGCTCTAGTGGCTAAACTTACTATTACATTAAACTATCCTGGGAGTTTGTGAGGACAAATGAAAAAGCTAGAGACGTTTTTCCCTGTATTTAAAAATCACGAAGAAACGACCCCTGAATCTTATTGTTTAGTTCAGATGAAACTGGTTCCGTTACAAGTGAATGTCTTCCTGTGCCCTGAAGGAAGCAGCACATCTCAGGAGTGGGTGAGCCTGCCACCAACGGGCTGCCCTGTCTCCAGGTGCGCACACCATGTGTGATTCCCTTGTGTGAGTATCCTCTGTGCACACAGTTCCATAGGTTTTGCGTGACCTGCCCCTAACCCTATTTTTTTTTTTTAACAGCTCGCATATTTTTAGTGTAGTCAATTTCGGTTTTTGTTTTACTAGGGCACATGTGTGCTGAAGCAAAAACGCCTGCCCTTCCAGTCACCATTGTCAGTCCTGGACAAGGTCCTTCTGCTGCACAAAGTATCTTCCAACATTCTTAATAATGCCTGAGGTTTCTTCCTTCCATATTTGATATGAAAGATTTTAAATGTAAAGTCTAGTTAGAAGAGAGTTTCAATCCTGAGGGTAGGAAAGAGGGTGCTAAGGAAAAGGATGTGAAGCGGCATCTTGGAAGAAGCACGAAGACATATCCAGATCTGGGGAGCAGCAGCTCCCGGGGACACACCCCCTCAGTGCCCAGGAGCTGCAGGGGCCAGCCATGGCAACACTGCCAGACTGGTCCTAGATTCCACCTCTCTGCACTTCAAAATATTTTTCCATCTGCCTGCTGATGTTGAAAATTCCACTAACATGGAATGAAATGTTTCAGGTATGACTGCACTTACTGGACAAAGCACTGTCCATCTGAAATAGAACTTCTTGAAGGCATTTGCATACTAAGGGCTGTACCTTTTCTACCCTGTATCTGCTTAAGTTAATACAGTTTACACCAAACGAAGATATAGCTACACCCCGTTATGTGGGAATCCACTTACCAGAAATACGCTATAGCAGATATTAAAAAAGCAAGAAACGAATTCATGGCACACACTCAGAAGCTCACAGTAATGGAATTCTGTTGGCAGAGGAGAGGCTTCTGGGAATATATATCAAATTAATTCTCCAGCTGTTCACATATCCCTGTGGCTACAGTAAGATGCAAATAGCTAATACTGGCATCTCTTTCCATGCCAGCCTAGAAACTCCAGTGTAATGTAAAATTGTTGCTCTTAACGCCCCCAGTTCCTGGCTAGCTATCAGGCATTCAGTTCTGCTCAAGGAGGAATCTAATGCAGCGAGTTTTCATTCTCTCCGCTTCAAGCTTAAGGCGGGTGTTCCAAAAGCTGACGCTTCTCTCTCTCTTTTCCTTGTGCTGTAATCAGTGCAAAGCAGGAAAGGCAGAATTATGGTTATCAGGAATGATTCATGTTACAAAAATTTGTTTTACAGGCATTTCTGCAAAGTGAAACTATGTTAGGCATATGTAACTATACACCAGTATGGCCAAACCCTGAATCTAAAACAATGGAAATACTAAAATATGCACACAAATATTTTTTTGAAGACTCTTAAACCAATTAAAACCTCTAAGTTATAACAAACATGACCACTGATTCATGTTATGTTCAAGTAGGGAATTCCTTGAAAAATAGTACCGGTCCAATTTACTACATCGATTTACAGTAAATATAACGATAAGTGAATGTTTCATTGCTCTAATTGTTGTTGGACACCTTAACAATAGGACAGGAGATGAATTATAGGATGTAAATTCATTCATGCGTGCTTTCTTTCAATTATTCATGCCTCAAACAGATACTGTTGTCTATTATATGGCGAGGTGCTAAGGATTCAAGACTCTAGGAAAAAGGAATTTACAGTACAATGTTCCCACCATTCTAATCAAAATCATACTAAGTGTGCGTGAATGAGATGTTTCTAAGAATCCTAAAACAGAAGAAAAGGTGAAGTAAGAGAAGAATAATTTCCTATTCGATTGTAGGAAGCTAGTGGGGAGCAGAGAGCAGTTTAAGACAAACAGTGTCTCTAAAAGCAAGGAATTCATGCAACAAGGAGAGGAGAGACTGGGACTATAGAACCCAACTCTCCTACTTCGCAATTCCACCTACATTAGGAACTGTCTTAAATTGTATATACAAAAACAGCTCAGAGGTAGGGGAGGCCGTGGAGAGGGACCTGGCCTGGGAGATCACAACCTGAGCTCTCATTGGTTCACAGAGCGAACTTCAACAAGGCATTTGTCCCTCTAGACTCCAAATTTTACTAACATGGAGGTGGAATCGATAAGTCATAAGGCCCCCTTAGACTCTCTCCTCATGTTTCCTTAACTCCGGCATCTTTGTTGAAATTACACAATGCTAAGAGTTTACTGAGAACAGTGTGATAGAATCACATGCTTATGGTATTTGATTGACAAGTATTAGATTGCTCATGTAAATTTTTCCCAAGCTACAATTACTTTGACTGTACCCTATGGTTACACTTCCTCTGCCTTGAGTGGATCTCAAAATTTTTTTAGGAAAATCTCAGGCCTCCTCCCCTGGCCCATGTTTGTACAACACTGAAAAGGCCTTCTGTTCAGGCACGTGTCATTATTAAGCAACAGTGTTCTCTGGGCTTGAATATCCATTAAAACATGGAACTCTGTGTTTAACCAGCCTCCAAGAATATTGGTTTTCAGTTATCAAATGTACGCTTAAGAATTAATATATCTTAGTTGAAGGAAAAATTACCTTGGAGAAGTGCCTAATTGTTGCATATTTCCTCTCTATATCTAGATATTTTAACAGCCATGCTTCAATTACGTAAGCCTTATGTGCCGCTTTCGTTGCGTTTTACTTTCCTATAGAGGTGCTTTAGTATAAATAACACCCAGGGAGAGGTGCTGTTAAGAGGAGCCCTATCAAACTTAAGGATACAGAGTTGAGAAGCAACACCACCATAAAATAAAGTCCAACATCTGGCCGTTCAAGTCTTTGGGACAGAACACAAGGCCTGTTTAGATTTGATCCAACTCACTTCTTCATCCTCATTTCTTCCAGTTCTCCCCTTTGTTCTACTAACACTCAGTGACTGTGCTCCCTAGATGCTGTTTCATGACTCCGTGGCTTTGCACGAGCTGTCCTCTCTGCCTACAAAGTATCTTCTCTTTACCTGCTTTGAAAATTCCTGCTCAGTCTTTAATGCTTTCTTCAGATTTCATCCACTCAATAGAGACTGAAGTAGGAATTATCTCCACAGGCCTTCTATTGTATATCTAGTAAAATTAGTTCACTTATGGCAGAATAATGAAATGGCTCATCTAATCTCTTCCACCAGAGAGTGGCTTCTTGAAGCCAAACATCTAGTTTGACTCCTCTTTTTATCATTGGGCTATCACAGGGCTTAGCAAATATTAGTTTGGCAAAATAAATGCCTACAGAAAGAATGGACAGGAACAGTGTTAGAAGACATGAGGACTTGAATTTATACAAAACAGTCTGAATCTTTAAGTGTCAAACTTTCTCTGGAAAGTGAGTTTGGTGGTAGAGAAACAAAGTCAATTATTCAAAAATAACAGAAAATCTTTGGATCTCAGACTTCCTACTGGTGAAATATTAACACTAACTCAAGTTTTCTTTTAACCTCAACATTGTATTAACCGACACTTTCACATATCAATTAATATTTATGACATAAAATATCATATTCTTCAACCATGTTAAATAACAACTTAAATAATAAACTCTATTGAATCCTTACCACCTCTATCATGACCATAATTAGATAATGTGACACAGATTAATGCTTTCTGCCAGAAAGGTACTTGTGGATATGAATAATGCTCAGTATCATTTTATAAATATTAATGTATGCTCTAACCTAAAATCTGCTAGTCAAATGACCAGGACTAGATATGAGAATGCCCTTTTCCTAGATTGTGCTCATTCAAAAGTGTGAACCACTACAGTGAAAAGAATAAATGTGACTAGAATTTTGAACAAGAACAAAGTGAAGATGGTGTTTGGAAAATAAGCACTTTAATGGATATAAATTTTTCATTGTACTATCTGAACAGTTAGCACCTCCCAAGACGAATCTTCTGATAACTCACATTTAATGAGCCATGTTTTTATGCGCCAGAAGTTACATGAAGCGCTTTCCACAGATTAACACATTTGGCTGAGGAGAGAAGCTAAGCAACCTAGGTCTGGATTCCATACAGGCTATCATCAAGCAGGTGACAGGAAGGAACAAACGGGGAAGTACGGTAGTCAAAGGATCCGGCAAAATTTCAAGTTCAAGGGAGTCCCGAAGGCCTGAGCATCAGAGACAAGAAGGAACAATGCTATGGAAGAACCCTGCTAGTTTTCCCATCTCACTGCAGTGAGGGCCCATCTCGAGAGCACACGGCCGAGAGACTCACTCCTGATGATCATTACCATGGGTGCAGGAAGAGGCCTCTCCAAGACAAATGTAGTTGCAAGAGCACCTTTGGAAACATCAAAAGAAGAGAAAATTCAAAAATCTCAACTATTCTATCATTTAGGAAACAAGAGTTTCTTTGTTAAGGCACTATTGCTTGCATATACAGTACAGCAATATCTCGAAGATGCAAAAAAAAAACAAAACAATTTTTAAAAGGTATAATTCTCTGTAAGTAGCCCTAGGAATTTTTTTCAGGATGATAATTTTGTGAAATTGGTTAACAGTTGTTTCGTAAGGAATGTTTTTACAAATCAACTTGACCACTGCTGTGAACTTTACCTTAATAATTTATCTGAATTCTTCAAAGTAAACCAAGTGGAAGATGATAAGAAGCGAAAGAGTGATCAAGTTTAAATTCCAACAATTACATTCCTAGATGATCCGTACCATTAACTCCAGCACTGTTCTACAAAGAAATATCATCTCTAAGTATCATGCCTAAAAACCTAAATCTTTAAATGCTTCCGAGAAGTACATGCATCTCTGTGTTTGATCTTACATATTCCTATGCACTCCATGAATCTCCTGCTTTCTGGTCCTGGCCACAAAGCACAATTCGCCAGTGATATTCAATGAATACTTCTCTGTGTGCAAAGTTTACAATTTCCACAGTTTATAATTTCATCATGAGCCAAAGTCTGATGTATATGCACAGATCTTTCTTTTCCCTAAAACATCATTAAAATTCACAATGCTACTATATGTTTATGTGGGAAATAGTGTTCTAAATGAGAAATAAAATGAGAGACAACTGTGGTATATTAAGAAACCTCATGCCATCCTGGGCCTGTCTGATACATTCATGTTAAAGACATCAACTTCTTGAAATTCATCCTAGAACTCTCCATCTAGAAGCAAATGTAGATCAGGGACAATGAAAAGCAGAACTCTTGCCTCGGCGTATGTCAAGAAATGAATACTAATATCTTGGGAGGACGATGATTTACACAGCAATGATTTACTCCATGAGATTTGTATGAAGTAAACCATATAAATGTAATGAGACCAGAGAAAAATTAAGAAATCTTAAGATCATGTATGAAAAATACATTTGTACATTTCTCACAAAACTAAAGTTTCCTTTGTGTAGTAATTGAACTCTATGCATGACAGACACTCAGCTGAGTCACTGGGTACTGTTTGGCAGGGTCTCAGTAATGACATACTAACAATATCGACACTATCTAAAAATCTTTAATGGCTCCTGCCTGCCTATAGGGTCACGTCTGACCCCTCACACTGATAAATGAGGTGGCGCCAGCTCATCTTCCAGTTATGTTCCACTGCACGGCCAGCACCTCTTCCCTTCCAGGCTATGAAGCCTTCGGGCCCTTGTCACAGTGCTCTCTCCACCTGGAACACCCTCCCCTAGGTATGTGCATGGTTCACTCCCTCACGCCCTCAGATGTCTGGTCAAACTCAACTTCTCAGCAAGACTTCCCATTACCACTCTATTTAAACCCCATGGCCCCTCCAGGTTGGTAGGGATTTTCACCTGCGTTGTTCTCTGTTACACGTTCTGCACCTGGAACAGGGCCTCAGACACAGTAGGTCCTTCATAAATATTGACTGACTCAAACAAGTCCCTGAGCACATGGTGCATTTTCACTTTGACAGACCTTTGCCAATTCTATTCTCTCTTGGCAAGAAGGATCCTTCTTTTCCTGTTCAACCTGGAAATCTGCTACCATCCTATGGTGCTGATTAAACATTTTCTCTTCAAAAATGTTTATTTGATTTTCTGCCATGCACGATACTTCACTTATCCCAAAGCATTGTGTGGTCTGTCTGCAGCTAGATTCTGAGCTTCTTGAGGGTGGAAACTGTGCCTTCCCCATTTCTGCAGCCACCCCATGTGGAGCTGAGTAGATGGCAACACGGTGGTCCCCAACCCCCACTCACTGAATGGGAAAAATGAATGATACACTGAAATAGATGACCACTTTATGAGGTAACATTCTCAATAATATCATGCGGTGGCGGGGGGCGGTGGGGGGAAGCAGGAGCTTTAAAGACATTCCATGGGTATCTAAGATTCAGGTGTGTTCAGCACTTCAATACTTATGCATTTATATTTAATATCTTTCTGGAATGTTTGAGATGCAAAAAAAATAAACTACAGTAATTCATGCCTCCAGGGACTTAGGAAGCAGGTACCTTTGAGTATTTTAAAACATCACAGTGTCAAAGAATAAAGTTGATATATTTCTACATTTCAAATTAGAATACATACATGCATAAACATATACATATAGAGTAACTATTTGCATCCTAAAGGAAACAAATAAAACTCACGTGAATCACCCAGTCCACCCAGTCCTTTTTCCACAATATGTATTCCCACATCCAGTTAGGTAGGTGGATTTTTTAAGATCGTGATTCTGCAATGTTATTCTATTTATAGTTTTTATAGTGTAAAAGAAGTCATCGGAAAAAGAGTTCAAATGATAAAACTCACAATTTGTGGAACTATATCTACCTTAACTCCTACCTGAAAGGTTAAAAATGCCCATTAGGTTCATTATGTTTCAAGAACTAATGGTATGGCGGATATAAAAGGAAATACTAAAGGTAGACAATTCCTAAAGGATGCTCTGATCAAATCCATATCCTATTTAACATCAAGGATCATCAATTTTCAAAGGATTAGAATATAGAGATGTGTACCTTTAAACTTACATATAAGCACTTAATGTGTTCTTTAATAATTCTGTTGATTTAAACATCCAAATTTATAGATCGTTAGGTTCTCAGGGCAGACCATAAGATACACACCTTGGTTAGTGAGACACTGGCCTGCTCACCTGCTGCAGCCTGCAGCATGCCACTGTCCCTCACTGGTGGCTTTAGTATCAGTTAGGTGGAAGAAGGGGTGCCACATTTCCTGGGGTTTGCAGGTCCAACGAATGAGTCTAATAACTAAGATATTTCTGCTTAGAACCAAGGCCACTATTCCTAGGGCTTTGTACAATGTCATGTGAGAAAGGAAAAAGATCAGTACCCTCACTTCAGAGAGGATGTGGCATGACATCTAATTCTCCTTCAAGACAACCAAGGACATGGGAAGAGTCAACTGACTCAACATGGAAAGATTCCAGCTCCAGAGGAAACCCAACCCCTTCGGATTTCGCTTCTCTTCAACAGGTGTTTCAGAAACACTGCTGCCTGTGGTATCGACTCCTTTCCCATGAGCATGGAATTTTAAACATCCCCTACAGCCAGCTAGTTTGCCTTCCTGGCAAAGCTCACATACATTTTGGCCACAGCACAACCTGCTTGTGGTTTCCCAAGGGTTTGCGTGAGGTGGGTCCAAGCCCTTGCTCTGCATCCTGGTTCTACAACAGGGTTTAACTGGTAGGAAGTTGAAGACACAAGGTTCTCTCTTCCTGGAGAGGGGCAAGAAGCTGGTAGGTATATCGACATCCTGAAGCTCAGCCTTGTTTTCGAAAATTTCTTTGAGGAAGGTAACTGATCTGAGCATGGTCCAGAGGGCCCGTCGCTGACAGAAACGGTTAGGACAGGCAAGTGTCGATCAGCCTTGCACCTCAAGGTGCAGCCACCCTCTTTACTAACCGTCTCGCCATGACTGTCTTGCCAAGGGTGAGCGTGTTAAAAAGCACAGTGGGGTCTCAAACCTGGGAGTCAGCTGGGCCGATGTGGGAGGCCACAGTGCCTAGCACTTCCTTTCCCTCCATCCCAACCTGAGGCCATGGAGCACTCTTCCCCCCTCCTTTGAGTCCTTCCTGTTTCCCAGGCCAGGTCCACCCAGGACACTCCACTGCCAGGGGTCAGAGTGCCACATTCCAGTGGCTTAACACCCTGGGGGAGGGCTCTGGATTCCTTCATGGGGGGCGAGGTGGGGCAAGGAGGCAGGCGGGGAGGCAGGCAGGGGAAAGTTCAGCACAGGCCGACGCGGCCCACTGTGCCCACTGCTCTGGGACCAAGGTCATGGGGCAGGGAAAACAACAGGGGCACCAGAGCCCCCCACACAAAGTGGGCGAGAGAGAGCCCCTCAACCTCTCTGGGTTCCAATGGAAGAGGCCATCATTGCAGGCACAGGAGAAATTGTCAAAAGCCTGAGAGATCACAACAAACTGTTATGGGCCTTGGTTCCTTCACTATGAAACGAGGGGGCTGACCTACAGATGCTTGTCTGAGGGCCCGACCAACTCCATAATTCTCTGATTCCTGGTATAGCAACAGTTCTCTGACCTCAGGCATTTTCAAGGTCAGATGTATTTTTGGCTGAAATAGAATACCGATTTCACTCAGAAGGCAACCAAAGTTCCTTAACCTCTTGAAGCAAAGTTCTCGTCTTGCAATACTGGATTCCTCTGCCTGTGACTCAGTGTCTGCTGGACTATCTTGGTGTCTCTCTTGTGATCTGTATCCTTCGGGTTTTAACTCTATACAGTCTGGGCTCAAACTCTCAAGCTCTGGCCCCTCACGGGCCTCCTAACTCCCTCTCCTCACAGGGCCCCAGGGCTTGCAAAATCAGGCTCCAGGAAGTGCATTCCATCAAGGTCACCCTCTGGATCTAAGGGCCACAGCATGATAGGACTTGACAACTCAGGCCCAACCTGGATACAAAGGACGTGCTGGGAGAATCATGACATAGTTCCAGTGCTGAATCCCTCAAACACAGAAGAAATTCCACTCCACTGGAGTCAGAAACTGCGGAGGAATGAGAAGGTGGAGCCCAAACTGGTCACCTGTGAACAGGTGAATAAGCTGATTTTAGTCTGGTCTTGGTACCACCTGTTCCATCCCAAGAGAGTCAAGGTGACTATCTTCTCCTGGAGGATGAAGGAATGGCAGGATACGGCGGGCCTGGCCTTCAACCTAATCAGGACAGGAGTCAGCCTGCCCATCAGGTGTCTGATTGATGAGAATGGAATTTGGAAGGGAAGGAAAAGAGATATGGTACTGGGAAGATTGTGAGGAGGAAATAAATGAAGAGGAATCCACTTAGGGCTGCCATTCACGTGTCACACAAAGTCATAAAAAGCAATATTGGGCAGGTTCTGCCTATGTAAGACATTCCACGGAGAAAACGCCAAGTGGTCAAAACCCACCAACTGTACTTCCACTAAATGCCTCTTTCCTTTTTAAAAACCAATCATTGCTTTTAATAAATCCCTATGAGTAAAGTCTGACAGCAAAGATGAAGTATATGGATAAGATGATGAAAATAGTCCTACAAAAAAGTTCCCTGATGGAAGTCATCTCTTTCAAAGCAATTCCTTTTATTGGAGGGGAAAAACAAAAACAAAACAAAAAACCCCCAGAATCTCTGATCAATTTTCACCACCTGTCAATACAGAACACTCCCTTTATTTACTAAGACACAACGCTAGTGAGAGAGTATGCCTTCTGTGTGGTGAATCATCTGGAACTAACTAGGTTTTGGACTTTCCCCCCCCAAGTACATACTACCTTTCCTAAGAAAATGGTTCAGTGTTCTGTTGAGTAGAATCTGCACTCTGCTGCCACGTGCTGTTCTCCCTGGACTGTCGCGGATGGCTCCATTGTCAACGCTGATTCCTGCACCTGAGCAGAGTGTGGGACTACAGTAGAAGCAGTGAGATGGCCTGTAAAGTAGGCCCTACAACCGTTTCTCCTTTAATGAAGATCAGGTTTTCAGTGGGCTGCTTCAATTCAGGTGAGAGATATGTGAGGAAGTTGGATGGCAACTGTATATATCCTCTGTTCTTTTTTATAGAATGGTGAATCCTTCAAACCACGTGCGAAACAATCTTGCCACACAAGAACCACACTGTACTCATTTGTATTAAAATAAATTTACTTTTTTTAAGTTGGGTACCAAGGGAGAATTTAATGTTTTAAAAAAAATTCTGGAATATATTGAGGCCTAAAAAAAAAAAAAAAGGAAACATTAAAATGACAACAGATGACAGAAATGGAATGTTAAAAAGTAGGGTAAACTGTTGTGTTTGAATGAGTACGTCTGTGTTTGTTTAAAGCTCTTCCAATTACTCTATGTGGAAAAAAGGATTCTAACTATTGTTGCAATCATGTTACATAAATTGTTTTTGGAATCAGTGAATATTTTCCGTGAAAAGTGAAAAGCAGGTCCGTGTCCTCGTCACTTTCGTAAAATCATCTTTTCCAAATTGTAATCTCTAGGAACTTAGTCAAACTCTTGTCTGTAGGATCATAGTCTCTATCAAGAAAACAAAGAGAGATATGTCTTTCAGTCTGTGCCACATGAAATACTACCAGCACAAACTTTAAAACCAACTTTACCTTAAAAAAACAATGACTTACCTCCTTCTGCCAGAGCTGTGATCTTCATCCTGAGTATGGCAGCCCCTTCCCCACCATCTCATCTGGACCACCTGCGGACCATTTGCTCCTCTGACAGCAGATGAGCAGTAACTCTGAGAGCAGCCCTCAAATTCAATACCCCACAGCAAGAGAGAAACAATTATATCAGGTGGCATCCGCCTGGGGGGAAAATCATGAACAAAACCTTCTCCTGAATACCTTCCAGCCATCAATGTGAAGAAAAATGTCCAGTGATATACTCGTTAACTTAAAGCATTACTTACTGAGTAACTACTATTTACATGGCTCCATGCCAAGCACTGGGTGGGCCCCAAGGGAGCAAAAACCTACTCAATTAAAGAGCACCTTTCTACACATCTCCCAGCTTCACAACAAACCTAAGTTAGAATGCAGAGTGAACCCATCGAGAAAGGGCAGAGCCTGGGCAACAGAGCCATCAAATACGCTGGGGTTTGAAATGTTCCAATAGCAATGCTTATTGGAAATAAATCACCCGATTAAGCTGTTTTGCCCTCTCAAAATTACCTTGGGAGCCAGTAAACATTAATCAAACTTCTGACACACTGAGTATGTTAGGTCAGCCGAACAAATCATAGGCACATGGTTAATGATATTGAATTTGGAACATCTTACTACTCTGCCCCCAACTGGGGGGTAAATGTCTTCATGCCTACAATGCTTTATTGCAAACAAATATTACTTTTATTTTATGATGAGATGAAAAACTCATTTTTCCATCTTCTGAATATTACTTAGTCAACATAACATTTAATGAGTACCTGTTATGTATAAACGAGTGTTCGATGCTGAGGTACAAAGATACGACAACCAACATTTAGCATGTGCTTACTATGTACAAGCCACTATTCAAGTGCCTTATCAGCAGTCCCCTTTTTGGCACTATGGACTCGTGCTCCTATGAGAATCTAATGCCTGATGATCTGAGGTGGAGCTGAGGTGGTGATGCTAGCCTGCCCACCGCTCACCTCCTGCTATGAGGCCCAGTTCCTAACAGGAAATGGACCAGTACCTGTCCACAGCCCAGGGGTTGGAGAACCCTGCTTTACATGAATGAGCAACTTAGTTATTCCTTATAACAACCCTTACAAGGCAGATACTATTATTATTTCCATTTTACAGATGAAAACTGCACACAGAATTCAAGTAGCTTGGTCGGAAAAACACACCGGGCAGTTGCTAGGCAGGACTGTGAAGTGACCTTAGAGTCAAAACTCTCGCTAGTACACAACATTGCCTCTCGTAAATAAAGTGTTGTTTCTCCTTAACGAATTTATCATCGAAATCCCTCCCGAGGAAGTCATATCCTCTGGGAAGTTTTTCCTGAGACTGCATCCCTAACGCTCCCTGGTAAATGGAAGCTATGTGCGCTAGGCATACAGATGGGTAAGAGGCCCCTGCCCCAAGGCTAGGGTGATTCAGTCTGGTGAGC
The DNA here is from genome assembly GCA_028627145.1 of Eidolon dupreanum. Lineage (NCBI taxonomy): Eukaryota > Metazoa > Chordata > Mammalia > Chiroptera > Pteropodidae > Eidolon > Eidolon dupreanum. Next base: position 87,187,206 of record CM053515.1, read on the forward strand.
AAGCAACAGGGCCCAGGAGGCAGGACTAACACTGTGAGTGGGGCCACTGCCACTGATAAAGGCACACAAGGGCCTGTGGTTGGGCTGGCTGGGCAGTGTCCCTAAACTGCCAACAGAGGACAGCATCAGTGTGCAGGGCTCGGGACGACCAGAGCAGTGGCTGGAAAGGAGCACTCCCAAACACACATTGGGTGGATGCAGGGAAAAGGATTCAGAATCTGCCCAGGGAAAACTGGCAACCAACCAACAGAGAGATAAGATACTCGGAGTGGGGGCCAGGGGCTGGGGACTCAGAAGCAGCCACCCTTGCTCTCTCAGTACACTGGAGATGGTGTGATGCATCGACAGAGCCACAAACCCCCACATCTCACAGCTCCAGCCCCAAGTGCTACATGCTTCTAGTATTTACATAACTGTCTTTTCCCAAGATGCTTGGTGCTCACATTTTTTTAAAATATCCAGAGGGTGGGGGGAGGAGGGAGTTAGATGGGGTAAAAGGGGTCAAATATGTGGTGACAGAAAGAAATCTAACTATGGGAAGTGAACACACAAAGCTATGTATGTATGTGTGTGTGTGTGTGTGTGTGTGTGTGTGTGTATAGTTAAGTGTGTGTGGTGTATACATATACATATATATGTGCCTTACTATTAAATTGTACACCTGAAACTTACTGAATTTCGTCAACCAATGTCACCATAAAAAAAATAAAAAATAAAAATAAATAAGTAAGTAAGTAAGTAAAATATCAACTCTCCCGGCAGGTCAAGAAGTTACTTATTTGACTACACATTCAGAAAGAAAGAGGCCAGAGTGGTCATGGTTGGTGCGCTGGGGGTGACTTCGGAGACATCCCTAAACAAGGTCCAGACACTGAGAGGAGCCCCTTGGAAGCATCGACTTCAAGAGGTACAAGTGTGAAGCTGCCATAAACAAATCCATCCATAAACAAATCCATTCAGCATCACCCCTGGCAAGAACTTCTGAGCCTGCGACCTCCCTCAAACTATATTTATGCCTTCTCCCACAGTCTCACATCTCAACGGCCAGAAATAAACCCAGGGCTCTCAAACCCGAACCTTTCCTCCTCCCCTCACATCCTAGTTGGCCAAGCTCCAGAGCTCCATCAGCAAGGAAACACAGCCCAGCGACACTGGACCAGCTCTCATCTACTGCTGGAACCTTCTCTTGATCCCAGAGGCTTTACTCTCCACCATGTGACGAGGAACATAAAGATCCTTCAGCATCCATTGATTGAAACATTGAGAATCACATTTAAGAGCTTTTGAAAAGAAAACATAAGGCTTTGGGGTTGATAATAAAGATCAACTGATTAATAATTAACTGTTTAGTACTGGAGACAATGTATTATCACCTTTAAATAAAGTTTTATAACTGGTTGCAACAAGAGCAACAGTCCATACCTTGGAGCAGAGCTTAGGAAAGTCTCAGGCCCCCTCTACAAACCTTTCCCAAGAACTGTCAGCTTTCTCACACCTTTTTATTTATCCCAGAGACACAATTTCGGCATACATATTTTGGCGGTGTTGGTGGGTGTCAAATATTTGCTTATTATTGAAAAAAAATACCTATTAAACTTTGTGCTATAACTATTTTTAAACTTTTACACACTTACTGACCTTAGCTAATGGTATTGTCCCATGATATAACTGAAATTCCACAAATACCCTTGGTTAAACTATTACAGCTGATGTAATGTCACCTTCAAACGTTTCAGTACAAAGTATGCTTTTTCATTTTAAATCAGTATGTTGATCCGAAAAGTATATAAATTCCAATTGTGCACACACAATCACTTTGCTATATGCTGTGGCTTAAAGGAGTCTGAACAGGCTTTCTCTCCAACTAATAAGCACAGGTAAAAGTCCAGCGTTTTCTGGATTGAATGTTTTGATTGGTATATAGCATTCATGATTTATAAATTTTCAGAGATTAATAATTCAGAAACAGTAATTTAATATTAAAGAGGTAATCAAAAATTTGTCTTCCTTTTGATAAAAACAAAAAGCACTTAAAATTTATAAAAAATATATCTGAAGCCTGGTGATTTGTTTTTTGCATATTATTTGAGTAACTGGTTTTGAGTGAGAATTTATATTTTTAAACAGAAATGAATCTAAAATATTACAACAGATGCTATCTATACCTTTTGAATATACAACCAGTATCTGAGTTGTAAAAATTATTAATATTATATCAGCCAATAATAACAAAAGGAAATAAGTCTGTTTTCCTCATAGAATTTCATAAACGTAATTCTAAAAATGATTCGAGTGTTTCCAAATTTTATATATGTGCTACTGGATAACTTCTAGGCCTCTGGTTTTCCTTTATAAAATAGCAGAAGTGAAAAACCATTTAAAATCCTCTGATAAAATCCTTGGTAACGAGCATACGTCACTTGCATGCAAAGTGCAAAGGTGGCAAATTAATCTTGAAGTTAATAGCTAGTCTCTATTTAGGACACAATTAATTGTATCCATTTTTCATACTAAATAAACATTTGCAATCCAATAATGCACTGCAAAAGAAAAAAAGCAACAGAATTAAAACGTCCTTACCCAGTGGGTTGGCTATTTGCACAAAGTATACAAATTGTTACTTAATAGAGGAAAAGGATTTTAAAAGCTTCAATGCCCTTAGAGTCAACATAGTCCTGGTGGTAGCAAGGATATAAGACAACAATTAAGGGCCACAGTCCTCCTGTCGCATGCCCTAGACACAAAGGACCAGGTGCATAGGTAGAGAGTAGTTAGAGCCTGAGTAAGGATGGGGAAATCAATCACGCTTGGAGAGGCTAGGCACTCATGAAAATAAATTAAGCTACACAGAATTTTCCCTAAAGTTCACCTGGAATGGCTATTCCCTGCCCCTTCTTGCCTTTCAGATAGTCCTGAAAGGAAATAAAGTTAAAGTTTGTAATCAGTACATCTCCATTAATCAACTTTAATTATAATAACGAAGACTATATAGCATAAAAAAATGCATTTAATTTTAAGTGGAAAGAAGAATTAAGATGCATGAGAAATAAAATATGTATATAGGGGAAGACTAGACAGGAGATATACACACACACATACATATATATATGAAAACACAAAACTAGTTGTACACACACACACACACACACACACACACACAAAACTAGTTCTTCTATTTTTAACAAGAGCATTTTGGGTCATTTTGTCTTTTCTCTATTTCCCAAACTGTCTAGTAAAGTTACGTTTCCTTTATAATAGTTTTCTTAAAAGAAAGGCAGTAGACCTAATATTTGGCTCCAGTATACACAGCTAGTTTCAGGAAAGAAGATATTCAAGAAATAAAACTACAGACAGGGAATTTAGGTCACACTCTTTGGAGTGACCGTTAAAGGAACTTGGGTCTCTTTACAAGTCAGGAACCTTTCCCAGATGCAACAAAGCTCCAGGAATCTTTGAGTATGAAAAGTTATAAAGAATTTCTGTCTCTGTCATTTTTGATGGTCTACATTTCGCAACACAAAGCATGGGCAGGACATCAGCAACTGTAAACCTGATGAAGTATCTCATTAACTGCCGAAGAGAAGACACAGGAGCGAGATGACCACAGCTTTATGGAAGCCACTTAGGAGACAGTCTACATATATTTATTTATATAAATAAATGGTCAGAGACCAGAGAGAATTTCTTTTTCTGTTGGAATTAACAGAACCTAACAGCTCCAATTAGAAGGTGCTATCGTGGAAGAATGGACATTAAGTGACTAACAACGCAAGAACAGTGACCCTGGGAGAAATTTTTCTACATGTGTGAGAGTTGCATATATTGATGTGTTCATATGCACACATTGCATGATTTGCAAACTGTGCACAGCTGTCCACTGTAATGACACAGTTTTCCACTGTAATGAAAGACAGACAGAAAGAAAATGTCTATGTTTCCATTAACTCTAAATCACACACAGACTCAGGGACGCCTTCCAGCTGCATTCTGCCAGTCCACTAGCTCCCCTGCAAGGCTTTCCCTAGGTCACAGACGACTTCATTCCTACCCTTCAGAGAGCCCCACCTGCTTGCTTTCTCCCCAAATGCTGTCTCTGGGTCCAGCTGTAGGCACAACAAGCCAGTTAAACCCTGGTTCAAGAAACCGATTTCCCCCAGATAGCTCTGAGAGGTTCTTTTTGAGACTCAGGACAACACAGCTATCTCTATAACTGGAAATGGTACTTGGTGATTGCACTTCGCACCCACTCCTCCAGTCCTTGCCTGCTAGGAAGTCTACTTTTCAGTTACAAGGGCCGTTTACCTTGGCTTACAACTGAAGGGCACTCCCTCCTTCAAGTGTGTTTCCCGGTTCTCTGCCTCTACTCATTTATTTTATTAGAGACTGAGGGTAAAAGTGCTACTCCAGTAGCAAGAACAGCTCTGGGTCCTTCACCTACTACCTTGAAATAAACCGAGGAATTACAGGGTTCTGAGATAACCTAGTATCTAAGTCACACCTCTGATTTTTGCAGTATCCACCATCAAGTTAAATACTCCTTCTGCTGATAAAGCCTTAGAGAAGGCAACACTCGCAAGGAGAACAAACTTGTCCCCAAGTCTGGGAGCTGACTTTTTAACTTTCGATAGTAATGAAGCCACATAAAAGTTTAAATATATGTATTTTTAAAGCGTTACAGGGAAATCAATAGTGGATCCTCAAAAATGCACCTTGCTTAGAATCCTCGCTTTTCATTGCACCAGGGAGAGCTACAGCTCTGTCATGAACTCTACAGCTCTAATGTTACTTAGCCATCCGCTCCAGCTTACCCTCCTCCCCTTCCCAAAACTTTTATGAGTGCAATTAATACAAGGGTCTAAAGTGGGTTACTGTAAAGCCAACAACCATGACAATAATGTTATAAATAACTAGCATTAAGTGTGCGATGAGCATCTTAAATGTGGAAAAAATGAAGCTGCTGCAGTAGAGACATCAAAGAAAATGGGCTGTAAGAAAATGGAGCTCTCTGGGTACATCCACCAGAGTGATAAAAGGGTATATAGGTGCCTGAGCTTATACCAGGATAATTATGT